>CM033647.1:7480918-7565135 GCA_019512145.1 Engystomops pustulosus | reverse complement strand
CAGATAGGACTTGAAAAAGGGCGGGACGGGGACTCCAGTACAAACAACTCGGCAGGAGCACGATCCAAGCTTCTGCACCTTAGGAGCTGACCATCAGTGTCTCTTTGTAATCACCTTGTTAAATTACTGTGGCGTCCTGCATAGTGGGAGCAGGAGCATCTGGACGGGAGTATGATGTCAAAGACCACAGTTCCACTTCGGAGAGGGCATGGAGCCTTAACACTGGCTGAAAAGCCTATGTGTTCCACTCGGTTCTTGCCTGCTTTGGTTGGGGCAGCAAATGGACCACACAGTTATGAGAAATGTTTGTCCCCAGGCATTGGATGGTAATGCTGATGTGTGACACAGTGCCATCAGCCAACATAAGCATCTCGCCCTCGGTTCGGCACAAGCTATTAGTTCTCTGAAGGGTGCAGAGTTTAGGACTTGAAAAGGGCGGGACTGCAGTACCAACAACTAGGACAGGAGCACGATCAGCTTCTGCACCTTAGGACAGCTGGACGCATACAGTTGTCTCTTTGTAATCACCTTGTTAAATTACTGCTGGCGCCATGCATAGTGAGGAGCAGGAGCATCTGGACCGGGAGATGATGTCAAAGACAAACAGTTCCCTTCGGCAGAGGTGCTGGAGCCTTAACTGGCTGAAATAGCTTGTGTGCCACTAGGTTCTGCTGCTTTTGTTGTGGCAGCAGAATGGACCACCACATATGAGAAATGTTTCTCCCAGGCCATTGGATGGTAATGCTGCATGTGTTGACACAGGGCCATCAGGCCAACATAAGCACCCTGGCCACGCTTCACTTTCTGCCTGCAGATTCTGTATATACACACGTTTGTCTCCTCTGGTGTCTTAAAAAAAACTCACACACCACCGAGTTGCTGATTTTACCGCCAACACTCTGCACTGAGTGACTACTACCGCCTCTGCCTCGCTGACCCTCTGTGCCACTGCTTACTGGGACCTACGAAGTGGGTTTTGTACCCCGTGGCCGTTTTGCTCCCGTCCTCTCACTGCTGCCACCCTGCTGATTCACGGCCACAGTAGCGACTTGCTGCCTGCTTTGCTGCCTGACGCGCAAGTTGACACCCTCTTCTCCCGACGATGATAATGAAGCCCTTGCGTCACCCAGCTCCCAAGTGCGATCTGCTACATCATCATCCCCTCACTGTGCTGCGACTAGAGATGAGCGAGCACTAAAATGCTCGGGTACTCATTATTCGAGACGAAATTTTCTCGATGCTCGAGTGCTCGTTTCGAGTAACGAGCCCCATTGAAGTCAATGGGAGACTCGAGCATTTTTCAAGGGAGGAGCAGGAGCATCTGGACCGGGAGATGATGTCAAAGACAAACAGCTCCCTTCGGCAGAGGTGCTGGAGCCTTGACTGGCTGAAATAGCTTGTGTGCCGCTAGGTGCTGCTGCTTTTGTTGTGGCGGCAGAATGGACCACCACATCTGAGACATGTTTCTCCCAGGCCATTGGATGGTAATGCTGCATGTGTTGACACAGGGCCATCGTGCCAACATAAGCTCCCTGGCCACGCTTCACTTTCTGCGTGCAGATTCTGTATATACACACGTTTGTCTCCTCTGGTGTCTTAAAAAAAACTGCCACACCACCGAGTTGCTGATTTTACCGCTAACACTCTGCACTGACTACTACCGCCTCTGCCTCGCTGACCTCCTGTGCCACTGCTTACTGGGACCTACGAAGTGGGTTTTGTACCCCGTGGCCGTTTGGCTCTCGTCCTCGCACTGCTGCCACCCTGCTGATTCACGGCCACAGTAGCGACTTGCTGCCTGCTTTGCTGCCTGACGCGCAAGTTGACACCCTCTTCTCCCGACGATGATAATGAAGCCCTTGCTTCACCCAGCTCCCAAGTGCGATCTGCTACATCATCATCCCCTCACTGTGCTGCGACCTGTGCCTGCTCCACCTGCCACCTCTCTGTCTGACATATTGGTTAATTAACTATGTTGATTTGATACACATTTCTTGATATCAACTTTAGAAACAAAAAATGAAATTTGGGGAATACAGAACCCAAAAACTGACACCCTGGACTTTGAGAAAAAATCCTTCTATCAACTATATTGTTATGACACGGATTACTTGATATCTAATTTAGCAACGAAAAAGAATTGAAATTTGGGGAATACAGAACCACAAAAAATGACACCCTGGACTTTGAGCAAAAAAATCAATCTACCAACTATGCTGATTTTACACCGATTTCTTGATATCTACTTTAGCAACCAAAAAGAATTGAAATTTGGGGAATATAGAACCCCAAACACTGACACCCTGGACTTTGAGAAAAAAATCCCTCCAGCAACTATGTGCATTTGACAAGGATTTCTTGATATATACTATAGCAACAAAAATAGAATTAAAATTTGGGGAATACAGAACCACAAAAACTGACACCCTGGACTTTGAGCAAAAATCGCTCCACCAACTATGTGGATTTGACATGGATTTCTTGATATCTAATTTAGCAAGAAAAAAGAATTGAAATTTGGGGAATACAGAACCAGCTTGACTTCAGTGTTAAACTCTCCTCCTCCATGACTTCATTAAAAACCAATTTACATCTCACTTCAAAGTTGATTTTCTGGATGATGCCACCAGACCAGGCCATAAAAGAAACATCACCTAGAAACCGATCAGCTGCCTAACAACGTACTGCTAGTGGTTTATTAGGCCAATCTCTGATAACATGTTCCCTTTAAATTCATGAATGGGGGTGCTGTATATGAATTCAGTAAGTAGGTTCTTTTTTTTTTTTATTTGGTCTTAAAACTATCATTTGATATAAACCCCATGGTTTTTAAGTATGCGACTGGTTGGAGAAGTACTTTTTTCATTTAGTCATGCATTTTGGGGCAGTTTTTAAGACCCCCAATCCCCTCTAAAATAAAATATATTATTTCATGACACATATTAAAGTCAATCATTTACCTTCCTACAAATCATGTAGGGGGAACAACACATACAAAAATGCTCCATCTGGGCACATGAGAAAATGGATGAAGTAAAAAAGGAAAAGACCATGTGCTATACAAAAATATAATCTTTATTAATAAACCAACAAATATATTAACACACCAAACCAAAAATTGATAAAAACATTTAAAAAGGATCAAAATCCACTTTACAAAAGCACAGGGAGGGTAGGGTATATGATAGTGGCCACCAACACAACACCTATTGCAATACAAAAAGTAGCAAAAAAGAATAGCAAAGAAATATGCTACAACATTATGGCAAAATAGCCAATGTAAAAAGCATGGTGGATGGATGAATCATGATAGTTACCAATGAAGGCTAGGCAGGCAGGGAAAGGGTCTGGGAAAGGCACTATCATATGCCCTACCCTCCCTGTGCTTTTGTATAGAGGATTTTGATCCTTTTTAAATGTTTTTATCAATTTTTGGTTTGGTGTGTTCATTTACCTTCCTAGTCACATAAGGAACCCCCTGCTACACTATCATACTGCATTTGGTATAATACTGTGCATACAGAACTACTATGATGCCTCAATTTTAGTGAAATGAAACTTTCACAACCATTTTAATAAAATTAGTTTAAAGAGATCATTTACAGTCTGGTTATCAGAAATTCTAATATCTCTGAGCTATACAGTAAATACACATTATCGAAAGCAACACTGATTCTGCTTTGCACAATTTATCGTAGCCTCTCTATGTTTACTGGATTTTGCTTATTTAGAAACCTGTCAAAAATCATACCCCACTTAGTTAAATCCATTTAGCATATGTATTGTTTACGAACAAGAATTCCTTCCAAACTGGAAAAACTAGAATTCAGTCTTTGTACTAACTTTCAGCAACGCACCCAAAATAAGTGGAGACTGACTATGACCAATTTTAATTATACAGATCTTAAATTGGGCTTAGCGTCCCAAGGAGTGAGGAGGATTTTACATTGCATATTGTGTATGAACAGCTGGACTACTGGTACAGATATGAAGTATCTGAATACTTAGGACTTGAGTAAAGAGGACTGGACAATATCAATTGGGGTTTTCTAATCAAAAATGCAAGGACAGACATGGAATTATTGTAATATTTATAATTCCTATCCTACGGCATTAACAGAAATATTTAAAAAAAAATGTTTACATTTTTTATGGGGTTTAAACGTCATTGAAAATGTCAGAAAATAAAATTTCAATTAAATTAGGTTTTTGTAGGATCGTAGTATCCCTACTGTAACACCCGTCAACACCAGCACCAAGAGGATACTAGAGTAAATGGTGGTGCACACTCTTTTAATAAATTAAGAACCGCAATTGATGCCAGCACTGATCATGGGTGTTACTAGCAGGGGGTGAGCCCAATTACTGAACTAAAACTTCTGGTTGAAGGTTGGGTTCTTGTTTGGGAACTGAACCCATAATGCTTAGCAAGGACCTGAACATTGTGGTTTGGGTCTGCTTATCACTAGTTTTCTACCATGAAATATTGCTGATATACAGTGTCTTAAAGATAGGTCCTCAATATCAGTTTGGTGGGGGTTCGACGCTCCCCCAAAGATAATAATAATAATCTTTATTTATACAGTGCCATCAAGTTCCGTAGCGCTTTACAAATCATAGGGGATATATACAAATAAAGTAAGACATTAGAGAGTACATAAATATATTGTACAATCATACCCCAGCAAGTGTGCTTTTATGGCTTCCTAACAAAACCTGGACTCCCTCGAGGAAAGATCTAACTACATCCTTAGTACAAGCAGCTAAATTGCTTATCCCACTACACTGGCTGAGTAAGACCCCTCCTTCGATCCCAGAATGGATTAATAAAGTGGATCAAATGAGTAGATTGGAAGAGCTCACCAGCTGGTCTGATAGAAAACACGATACGTTCATAAAGATATGGTCCCCATGGTCCCTGTTTAGGAGCCAAGTTACCCAAAGCTATTAGAGCCTGCTCAAGTTTACCAACTATCTTTGCCGGTGATCTCCTAGCTCTATATAGAACTATAATATATAATTCTATAATGTAATAGAATCTGCTCATACTGTGTTCATAGATGACAATTGCTTATACTGTCTAACATATAAGTATATTATATGACTCTTAGATGATAGAACAAAACGTGCAATGGTCAACCAGATGTCTGTAACCTCTTCCCTTTACACACCTACTACCCCGCAAACCCCCCCCCTCTTATTCCCGCCCTATCCATCCTGTTTATAGTAATAAGACAATTGTTAATTTAGCAGATTCGGTGCCTGCGCGCCCCAACTTTCTAATTATATGTTTATATGACATGTATTGTCGAATTTTCAATAAAAAATTTTAAAACTAAAAAAAAAAAAAAGAAATATATTGTACAATCAAAGTAAGAGATGTTGTTATAGACAGAAGAAAGACAATCACTGGTATTCTGAAGTAAGCCAGGGGTGATGATGTGTGCAGAAGTATATAGTTGAGTATCATCAGCATAGAGATGCTACTGAAAGCCAAATATGCTGATGGTTTGTCCAATGGGGGCAAAATAAAGAGAAAAAGAGAGGAGGACTTAGCACTGGGCCCTGAAGAACCCCAACAGTGAGAGTAAGAGGAGAAGACAGAGATCCAGAAAAGAGACAATGGGGCACATTTACATACCCAGTCCATTCGCGATCCAGCGGCGCGTTCTCTGTGGAGGATTCGGGTTCTGCCGGGATTCACCAAGGCAGTTCCTCTGACGTCCACCAGGTGTCGCTGCTGCGCTAAATGCACTGGAGTTCACCAAGCCGGGCCGAGTGAGGGTAAGCGCATGTCCAGCAACACTTTTTTTTTTAAATGCGGCGGTTTTTCCGAATCCGACGGGTTTTTTTACGGCCACGCCCCCGATTTCCATCGTGTGCATGCCGGTGCCGATGCGACACAATCCGATCCAAAGTTGAGAATAGACCAGGCGTTCCATGAGATTGTAGATGAAAGGAAGATTAGAGATTAACAGCATTGAAAGGGGGTCCAAGAAAGATTTTTTATGACGGGGCCAACAACTGCATGCTTGAAGGAAGAGGGAAAGATAGAAGAAGAGAGAAGTTACAGATTTTAGTGTGGTTTGGGATGTGTACCAAGGTAGCCAACATCTGTGTCTAAAGGCTGGGACTTTTGAGGATAAGGATTTTGATTATAATGGTTAGTAGCTAGGTTAGGACAGGAGATAGAGGAGATAGGGGACAGTGATGACCGCACAGTTTGGTGTGTGAGTACTGATGGCACGTTGGTTTCGGAATGTGTCATAAATGGGCATATTCTGTAAAAAGAAAACTATGCATTTACAGTAAAAGAGAGAAGGTTATGGCCTGAAGGTAGAAAGGTAGTATTAATGATGTCGAAGTCTGAAGGGAGTCAGACAAATACCAAGTCAAGGATGTTTCCTTCCTGGTGAGTGGGAGTATCAGAGAATGTAAGAGTACTAAAGAGGTAGTTAGTTATAAGAGATGAGAGGCAGAAGGGGAGATGGGGCAGTTAATAGGGATGTTAAAGTCTCCCATGATGTGTGTTGGCTTCCTCGCTTTCTATCCTGTGATATTCCACAAAGCAAAGTGGTTGAGTAACTGGTAGGGTAAGTCAGGAGAACAATATACTACAGCCATAGGAAGGGAGAATGGGCGGAAAAGCCTGAGGGTGTGAACCTAAAAAGAAGGGAAAGTGAGAGAGATTGCGGGATCAGCTGTATTTATAGACAGAAGCAGACATATTTTTGTAGTGTAGTGACTGCTGATTAGAGAGTGCTGTACTTCTATGGTCGTGCTCAGCTCTAAGATCAGTGATGTGAACTGTATGCAGCCTAATTCTTTATTGTACTCCAGTGCCTTCAACAGAGGGTCATAACAGCCCCTTGACCTTAAACTTTACCGGACCTCTACTTCCTGTTATCACTTTTCTGAACAAAAGTTTCTGCCACCATTGTTGGTCCATCTCCATCCATGAGATCTATACAGAGCCCCTAAGCATTTAATCCACCCTGTACCCCAGTCCTACACCTGTACATAACAACTACTTAGCCTATAGCATGCCGCCCTTAATAATAGTGCTATACAAAAAAGCCATCCTACAGATGTGTTTACCAACTGCCAAATTTACAGCAGAACATTCACCTACAAGCCGACCCCACACACAAAAAAAGCTGCAAAAAACAACATCAGACATCAGCTTTGTCACAAAATGTGGTGATGCACCCATGTGTTGAAACCTCTTGGTATTTTCTTTATCTTCATGTCAGCGGCCAAGCAGAAGAAGATGGAAGTTGGGATTTATTGCTGCTTTGTTTTTCTTTTATTAGACTTTGTTTCTTTTCAAGTTCAATATACAGTATTCCAATGTTCACTTCAATATAAGACCAAAAGGTTACACACAGATGAAAAGGCCGACTTCACATGTTTGTGGTCAACCCGTGAAAAATGGTGGATTCACTGGTCGGATTCCCCGGACCGACCACAGTGCAGAGGAGTAGACTTTGTGCATCATGATGATATATAGGACTCCTTCCTCCTGCTCAGCTTTAATCATGAGTTACACAATTCACCTCTTAAATACATAAACAATATTAGCTTCAAAGTTTTATTTACACACCCAGCGATCACACTGCCGCTAATCATTACATTGTGCTGATTCACTGCTACAATCTGAAATGCAAACTAAAATCTAAAATAACAAAATGTTACAGTGTAAAGGTCCCCCAAGGATGCTCAAAAACAGGTTTAAAAAAAAAACACAACATCAAATCTGGCAATTCAGTGCTATAGAGTGTGTAGAAGTGCAAATTCCTCACAATATGGTACTAGCTGCAAATAAAAAAAAAAAAGTATAACGTTATTGTAGCCCTAAGAAGGGCTGTTGGGTTCTTGGAGAATCACTCCTGCCTAACAGTAAGCTAATAGAACAGCCTAACGCTTTCCCTGACCAGCAGCAGCTCTCTCCCTAGCGGCATCCAGAGACAGAATGATCCGAGCAGCGCGGGCAGCGGCTAGTCTATCCCAGGGTCACCTGATCTGGCCAGCCAACCACTGCTATCGACGTGTAAGGGTACCACGTCATGCTGGGTGGAGTGCAGAGTCTCCTGGCTTGTGATTGGCTCTGTTTCTGGCCGCCAAAAAGCAAAACGGCGGGAGCTGCCATTTTCTCGAGCGGGCGAAGTATTCGTCCGAGCAACGAGCAGTTTCGAGTACCCTAATGCTCGACCGAGCATCAAGCTCGGACGAGCATGTTCGCTCATCTCTAACCAAAAGGTTACATACAGATGAAAAGGCCGACTCCACATGTTTGTGGTCAACCCGTGAAAAATGGAGGGTTCCCTGGCCGGATTCCCCGGACCGACCACAGTGCAGAGGAGTAGACTTTATACATCATGATGATATATAATACAAGAACTCCTTCCTCCTGCTCAGATATAATCATGAGTTACACAATTCACCTCTTGAATACATAAACAATATAAGCTTCAAAGTTTTATTTACACACCGAGCGATCACACTGCCGCTAATCATTACATTGTGCGGATTCACTTCTACAATCTGAAATGCAAACTAAAATCTAAAATAACAAAATTTTAGAGTGTAAAGGTCCCCCAAGGACGCTCAAAAACAGGTTTAAAAAAACACAACATCAAATCTGGCGATTCAGTGCTATAGACTGTGTAGAAGAGAAAACAGATACCATGAAGGAGGTAAAGTCTTCCTTCTACAATAAAAACCTAGTATTACATGAACATTAATGTTTTCAAATAAAAACAAAACCCTTAAAACCCTTAACCTTACTTTCCCATGATGACATGACCTTGATCCTGTCTGTGTTTACTTTACTGTACATAAGGTTTTACTCTCAAAAGGGGAATGGTGGCTACAGGCCAAATGTCATGTGGCATTTGGCATATGGTTACAGAGTCTCTCTTAAAGGACACTTATTATTAGTTGAAGCTCCGAACAAGGTGGAAATCTGTGGAACAGATTAAGAGCTGTCACCCATTGCACTTAGGCATGCATTACATTGTACTAGCAGCACAACTAGCAGTGGATCCGGGGCAATGTGCAGCTACACTACTGTGTTCAGGCCAAAGTACACCTGTACATGCTGGTTGCGCTTAAGACCCCAGGTCAAGCAGCACTTCAGTGACATGTGCTGAGGGGGCTGACCCCCAAATGCACACAGGATGTACTGCCACACCAATTGCATCAATCACGGCAGTATCTGCTGCCTACGCACACAGCGACACAAGTACAGACAGACCTTGCTGCACCCATCTCACAAGCCAATAGATGCAGTCTTGATTCCCCAAAGGCCCAATACACTGGCACCTCTCCAGACGGGAGGCGCACATGTAGTGCCCCAAGGGAGAGCACACCATGCCTAGAGGCCCAGAGACTAAATGACACTGCCCATCAGTCTCCTGGTCGTACAGGCCATGCAGGCCATACATCAACTGCCCCTCTCTTTCTTCAATCCTACAGCTATTAACATTATACTCTCACCCCAGCATCCCCCAATCAGTCACCAATCAATCATCTGCAGAAGGAGCTTCATGTCACAGAACTCCGTTGCAACAGAGCACCGGACCAGAACCTGGCAGACAAGAGCACAAGCATCACTGGAGCACAACTGATCAACCAGTATTTTACCTCTAGTCAGGAGGTATACTGCACCAAAAGTTCCATAGGTAGCCGGAAAATAGCTTAAGCACAAGAACCTGGTGAATTGGACCACGGGCAGTGTTCATTCTAACGCAAGCCAATAATAGCATGCCACTGCTTTCACTACAACACCATTAGCTCAGCAGCAGCACCCCTACTTGTTGTTCCCCATGACAGCTTTGCCCGTAGAATTTAAACGACAACACCATTTTTTACAGTGGTGGGTTGAACAAACCCGGACTTCTAATTGCAGACTGGGTTTGTGTTCTGGGGACCAGAGGCCACAATGGCGAGTACAAATTCAGTTTGCTCATCACTATTAGCCAATACTTTATTTGCATCTTTAGCACTTTATTTAACATTCCATGCATAAACATCAACCACTTATGGTATATTACCCATTGCCCTGGGCAAAAGTAAAAGTGGGGCCCCAAAATAAAACTATTTTATGACCAGTTACAGTCAGCAAGAGGCTCCTTTAGTATGGTAAAACAATCTGTAATATGGGAGAATTTTATAGGAGATAGATAATAGGGAGATTGATGGGCAGCACTGTGGCTCAGTGGTTAGCACTACAGCCCTGCAGCACTGGTCAACATCTGCAAAGAGTTTGTTTGTTCTTTCTGTGTTTGTGTGGGTTTCCTCTGGGTCCTCCGATTTCCTCCCACACTCCAAAACATACTGGTAGGTTGATTAGATTGGGAGCCCCATGGGGACAGGGACTGATCTGGTCAGCTCTGTGCAGCGCTGCGTAATCTCTGTGCACTATATAATTTAAGGAATTGTTAATTATAATTATTATGATAGAAGATAAATATGAAAGATGATAGAGATTTCTAGATGCAGAATATAAAGTAGATGATATATACAGGAGATGGAAATGAGAGGTAAATACAGTAGAAGAGAAATAGGAGATTGATTCATAAATAGAGAAAAAGCGAGATATATAAATGGTCAGATTATAGGAGACAGACAGATAGATATATAGACAGGAGATATATGATAAGTATCTTCATCCGGGAATTCAACCAAGGGGCATTCCTGGATATTTTGTCGCGTTATTGGCCAGAGCAATTTTTACAATTTTGACATTTAAAAATAAAATTTAAGCAAAAAGAATTAAAGTAATCCCAACAAACCACATATTTTCTGAAAGAAGACATTTGCTCTATTTTCAAAATTGCATTAAAGAGTTTATAGACAGAGGCACCTTCATGCAATTTTGATTCAAACTGAAACATTTTATAAAAGATACTTAAAATCGACTATAATGGCAAAAAATGTGCTCCAGAAAATACCTTCACATCTCCTAAATGTAATAGATGGACATGTGTAGAGTTCACAAATGTCCCATATTGATATGTTCACATGAACAAATCATCATAATATCACTAAAACTGAAATAACGAAATATCTGCTTTTCAGCAAGAAATTTTAAGACAGTCACAACCTGCAACATATATCAATAAAACAGATTAAAAACTGAAAACTAAAGCCACCTGTAAAACCTATATAATTTTGAAAGCAGACAACCAGGCGATGCATTTGGCAATCAACATTTGACCACCCCCATGTAACTTTGTGACAAACACAAATTATTAAACAAAAAGTGCATTGAAAATGCCTTGATAACGTACGTTTTTAGATAAAACTCACATCGAAGTGAAGGTTTATGCACAAATAGGGATTTTAAAATAATAACACAAAGTGAGCAAATTTATATATAACACAATACACAACATCAAAAATGTACACTCCCAAAAATACTAAACAACAAAAACTGTTAAATATTTGGTTGCAATCCACAAATGTATTTAAAAATAAATAACGCACAAAATAAAAAGCTCCTATTCTGTCAATATCAAATTTTTCCAGAAATCACCATGTTTACAAGAATAACTTTTAAATTCATACACACTACCACCTTCATGCAATTAAAGGGGTTGTCCCATTGTAGCAATTTAGGCCCTATCAAGAGGATAGGGCTTAACTTGCTGTTCAGTGGAGGTCTCAGTAATGGGATGCCCATGGATCACGAGAACGTGGGTCCAATGTACCCTTGTTGCACCCCAAGATGACTGGAGCAGCTGGTTGCACATGCCCAGGCTGCCCCATTCATCTCTACAGTCGGAGATAGTTGAGATGTACCCTAGTCGCACCTCGAGATGACCGGAGCATGACTATGGAGCTGATGAAGATAGAGATGGCCAAGATATAGCGCTTGGCTGCTTCCATCAGCTCCATAGAGTTGAACAAGGGAAGCTTTCACATACGGAACAGGCTGCTCCGGTCATTTCGAGGTGCAACGAGGGGTACAACAGGGGTACCTCGCACTCCCGTTCTCATCATCCATGGGGGTCCCATCACTGATGTTTTTCTTAATCTTATTAATTGTATTAACCAATTTCAACCGCTGCACTTAAAGGCTTCCTGACCTGCGTGAATTAGGACAAACTCATATGACCATTGTTCTTTTAAATGGACGGCTCACAGATGCATTACGGCCTCTTGTCCACAGGTGCAGTCAGTGGAAATCGCTTGTGTGCTGAAGAAATCTTCCAACCCGATCCTCCAATCACTGGAATGGACTGACTTGTTGAGGTTGGGGTCGGGAGCACATGGTTTTCACTGCTTAATGGAATTAGTGCCCACCGTTGTGTGAGCGATCCATTAAAGAGTAGAACAGGTCGTAGTCAGAACTTTTTTTTTATGGATCACTAGTAAGTTATAGTTCTGGAGAAATCTGTGAAAAACAGAGGCCTGGTCTGGTGCAAATCAGTCATGAAGAAAACATCAGTGAAAACGTCCGATTTTTGCATCGTTAATGGGCAGGGAGCCTTAATGGCGACCGTTCTAAACACAATGGGGCTCATTTACTAAGGGTCCAAACGCCGCACTTTCGGGTTTCCCGAAAATTTCCGTTTTGCGATGAATTGCCCCGGGATTTTGGCACACGCTATCGGATTTTGGCGCATCAGCGCTGGTTTTCACGTGACAGAAATCGGTGGGCGTGGCCGCTGGACAACCCAACGGATTCAGAAAAAACGTGGAATTTTAAACACAATTTGTGTCGCAAGATCAGCACTTGCACAAGGAAGAAGAAGATGAACTCCGGCGGACCTCAGCGCAGCAGCGACACCTGCTGGATATCGGGCGCACAACCTTAGTAAATCCCGGCAGACCCGAATCCTCATCGGGCAACGCGACGCAAGATCGCGACTGGACCGTGTAAGTAAATGAGCCCCAATGATGTAAAACTGTTACCTTGTGATATAAACTGAAGTAAAACTAAGACAGAACCAATGAGAACACAGATCATAGGTACAAAAACATCCCAAGATAAATGTACTTACCTGTGATAACGCTGCCACAAGCAGGAAACATCCAAAGGTTATCAACTGGAAGAAGCTCATTGTTCCTAGGATAAAACATTCAATTATTAATAACCAAGTACATGAGCTACAAGGAATATAAACAGTTATATCATGTACAATTACCAAAAAAAGGTATAAAATGGAAAAGCCAAATCTAAAAATTCACTGTTTGTATAAATTTCTAGAAATAATTATTCCTCAAAAATTAGACGTGCACCATACACAATTGTAGGACTATAAATACAGATTTCTCAATTCACTCTATATAAGGGGGATGTATCAATAAATGGCGCACAGTGAGACAGCGTATTATCATAAGCTCCGCCCAGTGACACCCGTCAGGCCTATCAGAAGGCTCCACCCCTCCCCCAAACTATACACCAATAATTCTATTCTATAAATGAAATTCCACTCTATGTACAATAAGTAACCAAACATCTATATATATAACAAATTAAAATACGTTAATATTTTAGTGACTTTCTGAGAGCATTGGGTTATTTGCACAATTTTTTGCGCCTTCCAGCAGTTCGCCGGAGTTCCTGGTTAATTTGTCTTTGTATTTCTCCTACTTCCAGCTGATCTAACATTAACATTAAAAAGGGTCCAAATAATTGCGGAAAAACATTCTAGTCCCTTAGGAAAAGCAACAGTAGGAGTTGCGCCAAAAATTTGCACCTTTTTTAAAAATTTGCACCTAAAAAGTCTGAAAAGAAAATCTGCATTTGACAAAGAACCAAAATTACAAAGACTAACGAGGGGCAAAAAAATAGACTCACAACAGGCACCCTGAAGATTTCGCAAATGCAGGAAATAAGAAAAAATAATTGTACTTGATAAATTCAAACCAAACAAATGACATCTCTGCTCCCTACACTCACCTCTGGGGTTTCGATGTTGAGTGAAGGTGCCATAGACTTCTCTGTCCCTCCATTATATTAGCTAGGATTAGTGGGCGGTGCCTAAGATTAACCAATCAGACAAGAGGCTGTTACTCAACACATTACAAAACCTTTGGGCATTGGCTTCTCTCCGAATGTTGTGTAATCTCGATGCTGCAGGTGACAGGTAACACAACCCAACTGCTTGGGGGGGTCACAAACAGGATTTGAAAAATTCAGTTTCGGCCGAAATTAAATTTTTAATGGTTCTGCTCATCACAAGTCCTCTCATCCGCTCTACACCAGAGGCTCTTCTGAGTCCTGCGTCCTGCGTCCTGCTGGCTTCTATTAGACCTCCGAAATCTTGCACAGAGAGGGTTGAGGGAATTTGGGTCCCTTATTCTGTAATGTTAAACTTATGGAGTTTTTTTAATTGTGTTTTTCATTCTTTTTAAAAAATCTCAAGAAAAATGTATAAACCAAAAACTGTGGAGTAGTCATCGAGCTATGACGATGGTTATAGAAACATCAACCCAACATATTTACCCCGGGCCAGTTCTAGACAAAGTGGGTCCCCAAAATAAAACTATTTTATGACCAGTCAGTCAGTAAGAGGCTCCATTTAGTGTGGTAAAACAACTTGCAATATCTGAGAATTTTATAGGAGATAGATGATCGGGAGATTGATGGGCAGCACAGTGGCTCAGTGGTTAGCACTACAGCCTTGCAGCGCTGGTCAAAATCAGCAAAGAGTTTGTATGTTCTCTCTGTGTTTGCGTGGGTTTCCTCCGGGCCTCCGTTTTCCTCCCACACTCCAATAAATTACTGGTAGGTTGAATAGATTGTGAGCCCCATTGGGGACAGAGACTGATATGACAGGCTCTGTGCAGTGCTGCGTAATCTGTGTGCGCTATATAAATAAAGAATTATTAATAATAATTATTATAATAGAAGATGATAGAGATTTCTAGATGCAGAACTATAATATAGATGATATATACAGGAGATGGATATGAGAGATAAATACAGTAGAAGAGAAATAGAAGATTGATTCATAAATAGAGAAAAAGCGAGATATATAAATGGTCAGATTATAGGAGATAGATAACTAGACAGATAGATATATAGACAGGAGATATATCATAAGTATCTTCACCCGGAAATTTAACCAAGGGGCATTCCTGGATATTTTGTCGAGTTATTGGTCAGAGCAATTTTTACAATTTTGACATTTAAAAGTAAAATTAAAGCAAAAAGAATTAAAGTAATCCCAACAAACCATATATTTTCTGAAAGAAGACATTTGCTCCATTTTCAAAATTGCATTAAAGAGTTTATAGACAGAGGCGCCTTCATGCAATTTTGATTCAAACTGAAGCATTTTATAAAAGATACTTAAAATTGACTTTGATGGCAAAAATGTGCTCCAGAAAATACCTTCACATCTCCTAAATGTAATAGATGGACATGTGTAGAGTTCACAAATGCCCCATATTGATATGTTCACATGAACAAATCATCATAATATCACTAAAACTGAAATAACGAAATATCTGCTTTTCAGCTAGAAATTTTAAGACAGTCACAACCTGCAACATATATCAATAAAACAGAATAAAAAGTAAATGCGCCATAAAACCTATAGAATTTTGAAAGCAGACAACAAGGCGATGCATTTGGCAATTAACAATCAAAATTTCCTCCAAAATGTGTACAAATCCAGATATAAAGAAAATATACTTTCCTAAAACAGTAAGATATGAGGAGATCATACAGACCCCACATATGTATATTCACCAAAATATGCAGCAAAGGGAACATTCCATCCAAAAATTTTAGCAGAAAATTGCAATCACACAGATCTATCATTGTACAATCCCTTACACAATGGTAACACAAATAAATAACTATATATCCATAACCCAAGATAATGAGATAATAGATGTGCGCCATTGTATTAGCCGTACAATAACAGAACCGTCCGAGGTCCATAAGAATGAGAGTGAGAACGTCACAACATAGGAGTAAATAATGGAGGATGGTGGGAAATAAAAACTTTATTCCAGAACATGTGGGTGTGTTTGGTGTTACATATAACTTTATGGACACGTTCTGGGTTGCAGTGTTAATATGTAGTCACATTAGGCGAAGAGGATCGAATGTTCATCCTATCAGTCAATTTTCACAAAAAAAAACCTATCACAAAATAAAAGGTAATAAGAAAGAAAGTGTGTTCTTAGATAGTTCTGTATAGAGAAGGGTAAAAAACATGAATATTAGTTGATATTACTACATTCTGATAAGGGATAACATATAAAGTGAATATTTCCATTATCTGTGAGGTGCAGCAGCTCCTGTGTGCAGCAAATTCTCCCTGTATCTGCGGGCTACGAATCTGGAGTGGGGGAGACACTTCAGGGGGCTGTATCTCTGGCTCTGTGACACATAGAACCTCACTTCTTTTTTCCTATGAAAGAAGAGACTCTCCTCTTTTATATGAATCTAAATTTTTTTGCAAGTGTCAGGGAAACGGAGATATTAACTGTTAAACTGCCGTTGGGAGTGATTTTTACATATAAAAATGGCACCTGATATTCTCACTTTCAACCTGAATATCTTTGGATCCCTGGCACCTAGAAACAAAATTCAAGATTCATT
The DNA here is from genome assembly GCA_019512145.1 of Engystomops pustulosus. Taxonomy (NCBI): domain Eukaryota; kingdom Metazoa; phylum Chordata; class Amphibia; order Anura; family Leptodactylidae; genus Engystomops; species Engystomops pustulosus. The sequence continues at coordinate 7,548,565 of CM033647.1, read as the reverse complement.
TGAAAGAAGAGATTCTCCCCTTTCCCATGGGTCCCTGGGCAATTGCCCACTTTGTCTACCCATTTGCATTTGTGAGATAAGCTCACTTATTGATCGGCAGGTACTTACAGAAACAAGTGGTACTTTTCTTTTTACTAGAAACAATGGGGCAGATTTACTTACCCGGTCCTGTCACGATCCCGCGGTGCATTGTCCATCGAGGATTCGGGTCTGCCGCGATTCACTAAGGTCATGCATCCAATTTCCTGCCTGTGTTGCTTTTGCGCCGGAGTTCACCTTCTTCTTCCTGGTGCATGTGAGTCTGGCTTGGGCGCTTGGGAGGGCGGAGAAGATGCTTATTCACACAGGAGGTGTGCATAATTATGCAAAGACAAAGCGCTGAGCGCCCTAGCAGTGACACGAAGTGCTGTCTTATGCAAAGCAGTGGAGCACCCGAGCCTTACTGGAGTGCGGAAGCCAGATTTTAAAACTCCTTTTCCACAGAAAAGATATTGCTTTCTGTAAACAAATAAAGGACCATCGGTTTCTGTAAGTACACACTGAACAGTATATCATAAATATATATATGGTTGATTTCCTTTAAATTGTAGTTGCCACTCAACATCTTTTTGGTTTATATATTGGTAAGTTGTTTAATGTTATATACTCAATATATAATAAAAAATCATAACACAACCCCTTTGAGTACATAGCACAGTCCTTACTATATAGTAACTTGTCTTATCCCCCGAGCTTATGTACAGATGGATATCTTTGCTATTCAGTAACAGTTTATTACTCAGGTAGTAAAAGTCTTTATTGACCTTTGTTTAGTTAAAAAGAGTTTTCATATGTTGGAAACACATCGTAGAAAGCACAACAGACCCAAGTGTTCATGGTAGACACATTGGTGAGTACTTATTGTAGTTACTCTCTTCTGTATAGGAATGCATGCTATATGTGATGAGCATTGGACATCAATAGGATCACCTTGTGAAGGGACTTATGTTCCCTTCAGATATGTACTAACATTTATTATTACTGCTGTGGTTTGAACACTAGTGCCCTTGCCAAATATAGTAATGGAAACTGAGGTCTCCTAAGCTTATTGCCTATCTTAGCTATAATACGCAACTTCTGGGCCACAATGTAAACTCTGTACCAACTATAAAGTTGTATTCATACTATTCTACTGGTCTCTTCATATGGGTGTAAGTCTCATCATGGGCACCTAAGGCACCTAAATTTGGGTAAAACAAAAACTGTGTTACCAGTGGGTTAGTGCACCCATTTTAAGGGTTAAAACCCCTTTGGTCTGATTTTGGCCAAACCAACACACCTTTACTGATGGGTCCACTCTTCACTAATCTCATTATAAACTGCAACATAAGATAACACAAGGGCAGGAGAGGGGAAGTTCAGTCACGATTGCATCCAAGCATATTTATACAGACGTCCCCCTACTTAAGAACACTCAACTTGCATACGACCCCTAGTTACAAACGGACCTCTGGATATTGGTAATTTATTGTACTTTAGTCCTAGGCTACAATAAACAGCTATAACAGTTATCACAGGTGTCTGTAATTAAGATGTATTGTTAATCCTGGTTCTTATGACGACCCAACATTTTTAAAATCCAATTGTCACAGAGACCAAAAAAGTTCTGGCTGGGATTACAATGATAAAATATACAGTTCCGACTTACATACAAATTCAACTTAAGAACAAGCCTATAGACCCTATCTTGTATGTAACCCGGGGACTGCCAGTATTTACTTGGTCTGAATTAAGATTCACACTTTTCAGTGGTTTTAATTGGTTTTATCAATTTTGGTCCATATTATATTTATTCATATAAAGATACATGAAATATACATATGATATTTATTATTGATTGGAACCATGACACATCAAACTTTAGTTCTTCTTTTCCGTATGCGTATTTTGATGTGTGGTTATAGAATAAGATAACACAATAAATATGCATAATGCATGGAAGATTGGGAGGGTCACATGATATATTGGGGTACTAACTTTATGTTATAATAAATAAAAAGGGTTAGACGACAAGCTGAAATATTGGGCTGTGAAATATGACGACATGGGGATTGTATTAATGGCTTAAAATTAGCACTATTTAAAATAACACATCACCTAATATATCTTTTTGTGAATGTTTTATTAGCACTTTTGTGAAAAATTACAAATATTCAGTCGTCTCCTTAACCGTTACAATAACTATGATCATGTTGGAGTCATATTCTCCAGTCATTGCGAGTTCAGGCTGAGCTGATTCTCTGGTTATTGACCTTTACAGATACTTGAACATAAACTGCACATGTCATAATAAAGTTTACTCTATATTGAGGCTCGAAGTGCAAGGACTCAGCATAATAACCTACCTTTCTGTTTGTATAGACTTCTATTTCTCCATGGTATGTTTGTCTCATTTCATTGACAAAGGCAAATAAGACCTCAGATGAACTAAAAAGATCAAAACTCAAACTTAATGCCTTATACTTCCAAAATTGGATATACTCTAATTAAAAACATATATAAAGTTTGGTAACTTATGTAAAAAGTTACTTTGCTGTATTCCATACATGGCATCATCTTCTATTGACTGTGTTGGGTCATCCACATAAATTGTAACCCAGGTTGGCTTTATCCCCTTTGTGCTGTAGCTAGTGATGAGCGGACCCATTGAAATTCAAGGTCAACAGTGTTTAGCCGAACTCAAATTTTATAATTCTGTTTGGGTCCGGTTGAGGTACGTTGTGGGTGTTAACTATTTTTAGACACCATTGGCACAGTAATGTGCCTGCACTAAACTGCCGGCGGGGGTGGGTGCCACCATTTTGGGTACGCTAGACTCTCGGGATCCGCCTCATAAAGGCGCTGCCCCCTACGCTGGCAGGTTGGTGCCAAGACGTGGCCACAAACATCTAAATTCTGCTGGCGGCTTTACCAGCATCATTTAAAAAGTTGATGCCTGTGATCAGGGCCAGCACCGATAGTGGGTGTTGATCAAGGGGAAAGTAGAGCTGAACCTGGCCCTGAATTTAATTCTTAACACTAGTTGCAGCCCTTTTCCATTTTTTATGTTTTTGTATTTTACTGCTTTATAAAAGCAAGAAGATTTTTATTTTTCTACTTTCAAAACCATATGAGGTACAAGTTTTATTTCTTAGTGTCAGTATTTAATATTCCATACAATACACTGGGAAGCTGGGAAAAAATACTCCAAATGCAGTACTATTGACAAAAAAAGTGTATGTGTGCACATTTTTTAGTCTTAATTTTTACTGCTTTCACTGTGGACCCCAAATGTTACCTCTCCTTTTATCTTTGGGTCAGTATGATCACAGAGATACATTGTTTATATAGTTTTATTATAGACATCTATTGGGGGTGAAATAAAAACACTATACCGTCATATACTAACGCATTTAACTTTTTAAACATTTGGTCTACAGAGCTTATTTTTTCATTGATACCAGTTTGGAGGATCTTCCAAATTTAAAGGACCATCTAAATTAAGCTTGATAACCGAGGGACACTTACTCATAGATCCAGGCACTGTGACTTTGGTAATCTTCTTATATCTTTTATCCATGGCCACCTTCCTTCTAAAATCAACTTTTAAAATTACGCTAATGAAATTATGCTGGGGGGTATTGCCAGAACTCTTTAGTTTTGCATATTCACAGACACACTTACTCATAGATCCAGGCGCCGTGACTTTGGTAATCTTCTTATATCTGTTATCCATGGCCACCTTCCTTCTAAAAATCAACTTTTAAAATTATGCTAATGAAATTATGCTGGGGGGTATTGCTAGAACTTTTTAGTTTTGCAGATTCACGGGCTGTTATATTCAGCAGAACTTGTCTCACCCATAGAATTGCTTTCTCCCTCCTCCCTCTGCCTGTGTAATCTAGCAGCAGCAGGAAATGCAGGTGAAGAGGAGACCTGTTCTGCTTACTACGAAGAAACTGTTGTTAAATCATTTTAAGTATTCATTTTTTTCTTTGTCCTACAGGAAAAATGAAACAAGATAGACCTAAACCCAGGATTTTTCCAGTTAAAGATGCCATTTTGATACTTGTTTTAGCTTCAGTTGCCTTTGCTGAGCATGAAACAATTGTTGAAACAAAACAAGGCAAAGTCAGTGGTTTCCATCTTCCAGTCGGCTCTGGATCAGTCATTGCCTACCTAGGAATACCTTATGGAGAGCCACCTACGGGAACACAAAGGTTCAAAAAGCCAGAAGCTCGAAAGCCATGGAAAGGTGTCTACGATGCAACAAAATTTGGCAAATCCTGTTATCAAAAACGAGATGAAGCCTATGCTAGTTTTCCTGGTACAAATATGTGGCAAGTCAACAATGAAATGAGTGAAGATTGTCTATATCTGAATGTGTGGGTTCCACCAACCAAACCTAACTCAGCAGATGTAATGGTATTCATCTATGGTGGAGCTTTCCTAGCTGGTACGTCATCATTAGAGATTTATGATCCAAGTATTCTTGCTTTCTCGGAAGATGTTATTGTGGTATCAATGAACTACCGAGTTGGGGCTTTAGGTTTTTTGGCATTACCAGGAAATAGGGGCATCCCCGGAAATGCCGGTATGTTTGACCAGCAGTTAGCTCTTCAGTGGGTTCATGAAAACATTGCAGCTTTTGGTGGGAATCCTGATAGTGTTACTTTGTTTGGACATAGTTCTGGGGCAGCATGCGTTGGCCTCCATTTACTTTCCCCCGGAAGTCAAAAATACTTTAAAAGGGCTATTTTACAAAGTGGCTCTGTAAGTGCCGGATGGGCAATCAATACACATAAAAGAGCCAAGAGACTGACTCTGAAGCTAGCTGAGCTTTTGGAATGTCCATTGGATGATGAAGATGCACTGGTGGGATGTCTTCAAAATACAGAACCCACAAAAATAGTAGAAAAACAATTTTTTGTGGAAACAATACATCCGTTTGCTCTAACACGCATTATACCGATTGTGGATTTTGACTTCATTAGTGATATGCCAAATAATCTCCTAAAACACAACATTAAAAAAATTGACATTCTAATTGGTGGGACCAAGGATGATGGAAACCCATTTACCATATGGGGGGCCCCCGGTTTTAGCAGAGAACATGACAGTCTTATAACCACAGAACAACTAATACAAGGAATTACTAGGTTCTTCCCAACAGCTGGAGATATTGGAACAGAATCCATTTTACTTCAGTATAAAGACTGGAAGGACGAACACAACATGGAGAAAAATCGAGAAGCCATGGAGCTTATATTACGAGACTATTACATGATCTGTCCAATGAAATATTTTGCGAATGAAATGTTAAATCATGACACAAACATATATTTTTATGAATTTAACCACCGCTCTTCACAAGAAGTTTGGCCAGAATGGATGGGGGTCCTTCATGGTGCAATATTGCCCTTTATGTTTGGGAAGCCACTCAGTAAAGGAAGAAATTTCACAGAAGAAGAACAAATTCTCAGTAAAAGAATAATGAAAGTCTGGGGAAATTTTGCAAGAATCGGGTATGTTATTTTATTAGAGGCTGGTTAATAAGTAACAATGGCTTGAGTGTAAATGTCTTCCTATTGGGGGAGATTTGTCAAGCAGCCTAAGAGTAAAAATCTGTTAGTTGTGCATGGCAACCAATTGCAGCTCACCTTTAAAAAATCCATGAGCACTGGTAAAATGAAAGTTGAGCTGTAATTGGTTGGCATGGGCAACTTGGCACATTCTTACTCTTAGGCAGCTTGATAAATCTCCCCCATTGTGTCAGTAAATGATACAGTAGATTTATATTCCTTTATTTAAATTAAGGTAAATTACACATTCCTATAATGCTTTAGATTTCAAAAATGTCTGAGATTTTATAGTCAATTCTGCAAATCCTATTGGTTTACTCCTATTTGTGCAAATTTTACATGTTGGCATACGTATTGATGGAATTCGGGCCATGAGGGCCATGCCCCCTTTCATTTCCAAACCATTGCTTGTTTTTCATAGGGCCATATTTCATCGGCCTCTTGCACACAAAAATTATTGCATTCTGTTTAAATGACGTCTTAATGATGTTTCAGGGCTATTATTTCCACAGCCCAATGTATAAGCTTAGAGCAATGAAGAAAAGGGGTGAGTGTCGTTCTCCCCTCTCCATAGAGAAGAGCAGGGCCTGTGGCGTACAAAGGAAAAATATAGGAAATGTTCTCTATTTTTTCGTGTACAGTCACAGTGCAGAGAGACAACGTGTGCTCATGGTGACCAGACGCCATAGGCGTCAATGGAAACTGTTATCTGGCCACACAGTTTCATGTGCAAATATTCCTTAGGGTAAAAAATACATGGTGCAGCCATGCGGTGGCCAGGTTGCAAATGAGATGTGGCTGGCCACATCCAGTTATAACGTTGTTGGCACAATGGGTCACATTTACTTACCTGTCCTGACGCGATCCCCAAAAGCATTCAGCCACGATTCACTAAGATTATGCGCCCGATATCATGCATGTGTCACTTCCACGCTCAGGTCCGTTTGAGTTCATCTTCTTTTTCCTGGTGCATGTAAGTGCATTGACTTGTGACACAATTTGAAAGTTAAATCCCATGCTTGGTGCGAATCAGTAGGATTGTCCGACACCCCGCCCCATGATTTCTGTCGTATGAAAGAAAGCGAGCTGCGACACAATCCGATCACATGCGACACAATCCCCAGTTAAATACCTGTCCCAGCGGTTCCAAGGTTTTTCTAAAAACCTTGGAAAAACCAACGAAAGTGCAGCCGTGAACCCTTAGTAAATAAGCCCCAATGTGTTAATTGAATGTGGCTGGCCACATCTCAACTGCATCCCAGCCACACCGTGTATTTCCACTTTTAGGCCTTCTGTGAGTCCCATTGAAAACAGGCAACAGTGTCCGCACTTTAACGGTTAATACAGTGACGTCGGTGCATATGTGAAATCACATTTGGAAGAGCATCTCTGCAAAAACAGCAAAAGAGTAAAAAAGAACAGTCTTACCTGTCTGTTGCAGTCCAAAGAGCGGGCATGGGTATGGTACCATGCACCATAGGATAGTAGGAAAGGAAAAAGGTATCAGCACTGCACCTACATAACCCTATTACTATATTAACCTAACACCACACAGGATTTAACTCCCGTCCTTACAAGGGCAGTGGCACCAGAGACCCTGTTGTGTCCTACAAGTATTCCCAACGTGTTTCCAGGTCTGTAATTAACAAACCCTTTATCAGGGGAAATGTGCTTTGAGGTAGGATGGTGATCCTAAACCAAATACTGCATAGAACTGTAGGGCACAACAGGGTCTCCTAGTTTGACTAGGGTCACTGGTGGCACTACACTTGTAAGGGTGGGAGTTAAATCCTGTGGGTCGTTAGGGTAATATAGCAATAGGGTTATGTAAGTGAAGCGCTGATGCCTTTTTCTTGACCTACTTTCCTGTGGTGCATCATACCATATCCCTTCCCGCTCTTTTGACTGCAACAGAACGGTAAGAACGTTCTTTTTTACTCTTTTGCTGTTTTTGTGGAGGTGCTCTTCCAAATTTGATCTGGGTGTCTGGTTCAATTAATATTTTTTTACATATTAGATAAAAATTTATATTCTATATATTGTTCTCACCCAATGTTTTAAATTTTGATTTGTTGGTGGAATTGTTGGACTTGCTGACCTAGTCAGTTTGGGGTTGTGTGCAGAAGGCCTCATATTGACCACTATATTGGAAATGTTTACCTTCCCATGAGACTTCCACAACATTAACTGCTAATTGCAATTCTGTTGTAAAAAGTCTAAAAGTCAATGGATTGGGTGATGGCTGGATTTGTTCATAAATGTGGCAATTAGTTCCAGGGTGCATTTTAGTGGCCAGCTCTTCATTAACCTCTATGGGACTCTGTGACCTAGCCATCCTGGAAGAAATGGTGGCCAGATATTTGCACCACCACCTCATTCAGATAAGGCACTTACAGGCTCCTATTGTCTACCCGCACTGAGATGTCTATCTCCTGCACAAATTTTCTGCCAAGGGAATATATGTAAATAGTGGAAACTAGCTTAAAGGGGTATTCTGGGAATATGAACATATGATACAAAAACCCATGATATTATAAGTAAATGAATGTAACAAAACTTAATTTAATTAGTTACAAAATAGAGCTTAAATAGTTTGATTTTATGATTTACCAAATTTTATGGCCTCTCTAAAGTTATCACCAAGATGGCCGCCACTGGAAACTACAAGTCCCAAGATCCTTTCATGTGATGTGGACATGTGACCAGCGGCCATCTTCTGTCCTGTGTATGCTCTGCAATGGACCGCGCGGAGGAAATTAACGGACTGATTAAAGGGCCAGTTTAATTCTTCATTACATTAGATGTCCAGAGCATTTTCTGTTAACGGGAGCAAAATTTTAAATAACAACTTATTACACATTAGTTTATATTTTAAGGACCCATTTGTATATAAATTATGCTGATTCCTGGAATACTCCTTTAAGGAATCGGATATTTTTGAAGAATATTGTGGAGATTAGCTTTAGCAGAGGCCGGTAAGACCACAGAGTTTCCAAAAACGTGACAGCATTGGCCTGTGCTTTATTAAAAAAGAGGCAGACAAATACACAGCCTTTCTTCATCACTGCAAAAAAATCCTGAGTCTTACTAAACACAAGTCAAATCTGACTATACCAGGTGCCTGACTACCAGGTAGTAGGAAAACAACGGCATAACTCACTCACCATTGTTTTTGCAGTCGCAGAAATTGTGGTCTCAGTTCTCATGCAACACTTTTGAGTAAGCTCCAGGAGATTGAGATGGAACAGGGATCGGGGAAACCCACCCTCTATTTTCCTGATCCAGCTCCAGGGGTGCAGTTATTCCAGATTTTACTAAAAGCCAGCATTGTAAAGTCTTTACTTATTACCACACACGTCAACTTCACTGGGGCCTAAGATACATAAGACCTAGGGAACATTGATCTGCCCTCTACGACTTTCCCTGTTACTATCTCACAATATGTTAATATTTTTTTCTGTAGAATCCCCAATGATGATGACAATGCGTTCACCTGGCCTCCATACACTCATCAAGAACAAAATCATGTAGTGCTGAAGACGGGAGACTGGGATATTCAACGTCATTTATATACTAAGGATTGCTACTTCTGGAACTTCTTCCTTCCCAAACTTGTGGAACGAGTTGGTAAGGAACAGGTGGTCATAATTATGCAAAGACAAAGCGCTGAGCGCCCAGCATTGACACGAAGTGCTGTCTTATGGCAAAGCAGTGGAGCACCTAGCCTTACTGGAGTGCGGAAGCCAGATTTTAAAACTCCTTTTCCACAGAAAGATTTGCTTTCGGTCAACAAAATAAAGAGACATCGGTTTCTTTAAGTCACACTGAACTTATCTCATAATATATATATGGTTGATTTTCCTTTAAATTGTAGTTGCCACTCCACATCTTTTGGTTTTATTTGGTAAGTTGTTTTAATGTTATATACTCAATATATATAAAAATCATCACACACCCCTTTGAGTACATATCACAGTCATATACTATTAGTGAACTTTGTCCGTATAGATCCCCCGAGCTTATGTACAGATGGATATCTTTGTTATTCAGTAACAGTTTTATTACTCCGGTAGTAAAAAGTCTTTATTGACCTTTGGTAGTTTAAAAAGAGTTTTCAGAGTTTGGAAACAAACAAAACAAAATCGTAGAAAAGGAAACAGACCCAGTGTTTTCATGGTAGACACATGGTGAGTACTTATTGTAGTTACTCTCTTCTGTATCAGGCATTCATGCTATCTGTGAAGAGCATTGGACATCAAATAGAATCACCTTTGTAAGGGACTTATTTCTAGCACATCACTCAGATCGGTACTACTATTTTATATGAACTTGCTGTGGTTTGAACACTAGTGCCCTGCCAATGTAGTATGGAAACTGATGTTTGCTTAATAATCAAACTTCTGGGCCAACATGTAACTCTGTACCAACTATAAAGTTGTATTCTATCTATTCTTACTGGTCCTTCTATGGTGTAAGTCCATCATCATGGGCAACACTAAGGCACCACATTTGGGTAAATAAAACTTGTGGTTACCAGTGGGTTTTATTGCAACCCATTTTAAAGGGTTAAAACCCCTTTGGTCTGATTTGGGCCAAACCAACACGACTTTACTGATGGTCCACTCTTCACTAATCTTCATTATAAATGCAACATCAAGATAACACAAGGGCAGGAGAGGGGAAGTCAGTCCGATTGCATATCAGGCATATTTATAGAGGCATTCCCCTACTTAAGACACTTGACTTACTAACGACCCCTATTACAAACGGACCACTGGATATTGGTATTCTTATTGTACTTGTCGAGAATCCAGGCTACAAACGCAAGCTATAACAGTTTCACAGGTGTCTGTACTTAGGAATTTATTTTTAATCCTGGTTCTTATTTGAGACCTAAACCTTTTTAAAATCCAATTGTCACAGAGACAAAAAAGTTCTGGTCTGGGATTACAATGATAAATAATACAGTTCCGACTTACTACAACTTCAACTTTAAGAACCAACCTACAGACCCTAAACACTTTTCATGTGTTTTAATTGTTTTCTATCAATTTTTGGGTCCATATTATATTTCTTCATATAAAGATACATGAAAGATACATATTGATATTTATTATTGATTGGAACCATGATACATCAAACTTTAGTTCTTCTTTCCGTATGCCGGATTTTGATGTGTTGTTATAGCATAAGATAGCACAATAATTGCATAATGCATGGAGATTGGAGGGTCCACATGATATATTGGGGGTCTAACTTTTGTTCTAAATAAATAAAAGGGTTAGACGACAATCGAATATTGGGCTGTGAATATGACGACATGGTTGTATTAATTGCTTAAAATTTGCCACTAGTGTCACAATAACACTCACCTAATAACTTGTTGTGAATGTTTTAATTAGCACTTTTGTGAAAATTACAAATATCAGTCCGTCTCCTTACCGTTACATAACTTGACATGTTGGAGTCATCTTCTCCCTCATTGCGGAGTTCATGCTGAGCTGATTTTCTGTTATTTGACCTTTTACAGCATACTTGAAACATACACTGCCACATGTCATAATAAATTTTACATCTATAAGTTATTGAGCTCGAAGTGCAAGGTTCCAGCTAATAACTACCCCTTCTTCGGTTTGTAACAACTTCTATTTCTCATGGTAGTGTTTGTCCTCATTGCTTGACAAAGCAATAAGCCCTCAGATGCAACTAAAGAGATCAAAACCAACTCCAATGCTTGATACTCTAACTTCAAAATTTGGATATCCTTATTAAAAACATATATAACTTTTTGGTAACTTATGTAAAAAGTTACTTTGCTGTATTTCCATCCATGGCATCATCTTCCATTGGACTGTGTTGGTCATCCACATAAATTGTACCCAGGCTGTCTTTAGCCCCTTTGTGCTGTAGCTAGTGATAGCGGACCCATTGAATTCAGGTAATCGTGTTTAGCCGAAGCTCGAAATTTATACTTCTGTTTCGGTCTGGTTGAGGTACGTGTGGGTGTTAACCTATTTTAGACACCATTGCACAGTAAATACGCCTGCACTAAATGCCGCGTGGGTGAGTGCCACCATTTTGGGTACGCTAGCCTCCGGTATCGTGCCCCATAAAGGCCGCTTGCCCCTACGCTGGCAGGTTGGTGCCAACTTGTGACCATAGACATCTAAATTCCGCTGGCTACTTTTACCATCCATCATTTAAACGTTGATGCCTGTGATCAGGGGCCAGCACCAATAGTGGGTGTTGATCCAAGGGAAGTAGAGCTGAACTTGCCCCCTGATTTCATCTTAACACTAGTGCAGCGTTTTTCATTTTTTTATTATGTTTTTTGGTATTTTACTTCTTTATAAAAGCAGAGATTTTTATTTTTCTGCTTTCAAAACCATATGAAGCTTGTTTCCTAGGGATAAGTTTTTATCTCTTATTGTCAGTATTTTATCTTGCCATACAATCACTGGTCAAGGCTGGGAAAAATACTCCAATGCGTACTATTGACTAAAAACAGGTGTAATGTGTGCCAATTTTGTACAAGTCTTAATTTTTACCGCTTTCACTGTGCACCACCAAATGTTACTATCTCTGATCTCCTTTATCTTTGTTTCAGTATGATCACAGAGATACCCTTATTTATGTAGTTTATATAAATAATAGGGGGGCAAAAAAAAACAAACACTATACCTGTCATAAATACTGCACCTTAACTTTTTAAATTTTGGTCTACAAGCTGATTTTTGTTCATTGCTACCGAATTTTGGAGGCCTTATGACTTTTCAAATTTAAAGACCATATAAACCACACTGACACGTACTCCTAATCCAGGCACGTGACTGTGATCATCTTCTTATACTGTTATCCATGGTTTCCTCCTCCTTCTAAAAAATCAACTTTTAAAATTAATGCGACTGAAATTATTCTTGGGGTTATTGCCATAACTCGTCAGTTTTTATTTCAGATTCCCCGGCTATTATTTATCTTCAATCAAAAACTTTGTCTCACCCATAGAATTGCTCTCTCTCCTCCTCCCTCTGCTGCCTTTGTAATCTAAGCAGCAGAGGAAATGCGGTGAAGAGGAGACATGTTCTGCTTAACTATGAAGAACACTGTTTTTAATCAATTTAAAGTGTCCATTTTTTTCTTTGTCTTAACGGAAAATGAAACAGATAGACCCTAAACCAAGGATTTTTCCAGTGAAGATTCATTGTGATACTTGTTTTAGCTTCATTTGCCTTTGCTGAGCATGAAGCAATTGTTGAAACAAACAAGGCAAAGTCAGTGGTTTCCATCTTTCCGTCAGTTCTGGATCAGTCATTGCCTACCTAGGATACCTTATGGAGAACCACCTACGGGAACAGCAAGGTTCAAAAGCCAGAAGCATCGAAACCATGGAAAAGGTGTCTACGATGCACAACAATTTGGCAATCCTGTTATCAAAACGAGATGAAGCCTATGCTAGTTTTCCTGGTACACATATGTGGCAAGTCAACCAATGAAATGAGTGAAGATTGTCTATAATCTTGAATGTATGGGTTCCACCACCACCACACCTAAGTCAGCGATGTAATGGTATTCATCTATGGTGGAGCTTCCTAGCTGGAACGTCATCATTAGAGATTTATATCCCAATCATTCTTGCTTTCTCGGAAGATGTTTTTGTGTATCAATGAACTACCGAGTTGGGGCTTTAGTTTTTTGTCATTACCAGGAAATAAGGGGCATCCCCGGAAATGCCGTATGTTTTGACCAGTCAGTTTAGCTCTTCGGTGGTCATGAAAACATTGCAGGCTTTTGGTGTGGTATCCTGAAGTGTTACTTTGGTTTGGACATATTTTCGGGGGCACATGCGTTGGCCTACATTTACTTTCTCCCGGAAGTCAAATTACTTTAAAAGGGCTATTTTTACAAGTGGCTCTGTAAGTTGCCGTTTGGCAATGAATACACATAAATGAGCTAAGAGACTGACTCTGAAGCTAGCTGAGCTTTTGGAATGTCCTTGGGATGATGAAGATGCGCTGGTGGATGTCTTCAAAATACAGAACTAAAAAATAGTTGAAAAACAATTTTTTGTGAAACCACATCATTTGCTCTAACAACGTATTATACCGATTGTGGATTTTGACTTCATTAGTGATATGCCAATAATCTCCTAAAACCACATTAAAAATTGACACTTCTAATTGGTGGGACCAAGGATGATGGAATCCATTTACCATATGGGGGGGCCCCTGGTTTTAGCCGAGAACATGACAGTCTTATAACCACAGAACAACTAATACAAGGAATTACTAGGTTCTTCCCAACAAGCTGGAGATATTGGACACAATCCATTTTATTTCAGTATAAAGACTGGAAGATGAACACAACATGGAGAAAAATCGGAGCCTGGAGCTTATATTACGGGACTATTAAATGATCTGTCCAATGAAATATTTTGGCGAATGAATGTTAAATTCATGACACAAACATATTTTTTATGAATTTAACCACCGCTCTTCACAAGAAGTTTGGCCAGAATGGATGGGGTCCTTCATGGTGCAATATTGCCCTTCATGTTTGGGAACCACCAGTAAGGAAGAAATTTCCACAGAAGAGAACAAATTCTCATAAAAGAATAATGAAAGTTGGGGAACATTTTGCAAGAACCGGTTATGTTATTTTATTAGAGGCGGTTATAAGTAACAATGGCTTGATTGTGTTATATATAGTCTTGCCTATTGGGGAGATTTTGTAAGCAGCCTCATAGTAAACATTGTTAGTTTGCAACCAATTGCAGCTCACCTTTACAAAATCCTGAGATCCTGGTAACTGAAGTTAGCTGTAATTGGTTGCATGGGCAACTTAGCACATTCTTACTCTTAGGCAGCTTATAATCTCCCCCTGTGCAGTAATGATACGTCAGAGTTTATATTCCTTTATTTAAATTAAAGGTAACATACACTTCCTATATGCTTTAGATTTCAAAAAATGAATTTATAGTCAATTCTGCAAATCCTAATTTGTTTACTCCTATTTGGTGCAAATTTTAACATGTTGTCATGAAGTATTTTATGATTCGGGCCATGAGGGCCTGACCCCCTTTGCATTTCCAAACCAGTTGCTTGTTTTTCATAGGGCCATATTTCATTCGCCCTCTTGCACACAAACATTATTGGCATTCTGTTTAAATGATGTCGTTAGGATGTTTTCAGGGCTATTCATTTCACAACAGCCCAATGTAATAATGCTTAGTGAGCAATAAGAAAAGGGGTGAGTGTCGTTCTCCCATCTCCATAGAGAAGTGCAGGTCCTCTGGCGTACAAAGGAAAAATATAGGAAATGTTCTCTATTTTTCGTGTACAGTCCAGTGCAGAGAGACACCGTGTGCTCATGGTGACCAGGCGCCATAGGCGTCAATGGAAACTGTTTATCTGGCCACACAGTTTTCATGTGCAAATATCCTTAGGGTAAAAATACATGTGCATGGCCATTCGGTGGCCAGGTTTGCAAATGAGATGTGGCTGGCCACATCCAGTATATAACGTTGTTGGCACAATGGGTCCACATTTACTTACCTGTCCTGACGCGATCCCCGAAAGCATTCAGCCACGATTCCCTAAGATTATGCGCCCGATATCCGGCATTTTCACTTCCACGCTCAGGTCCATTTGAGTTCAGCCTTCTTTTTCCTGGTGTATGTAAGTGCATTGACTTTGACACATTTGAAAGTTAAACCCATGCTTAGTGCGAATCGGTAGGATTGTCCAACACACCCCCCCCCCATGATTTCTGTCGTATGAAAGCCACGAGCTGCGACCACAATCCGATCACGTGCGCACAATCCCCAGTTAAATACCTGTCCAGCAGCGCAAATCCCAAAACACTTGGAAAAACCAATAAAGTGCAGCCGTGAACCCTGATAGTAAATAGGCCCCAATGTGTTAATTGAATGTGGCTGGCCACATCTCAACTGCATCCCAGCCACATAACCGTGTATTTCCACTTTAGGCCACCTGTGAGTTCCATTGAAAACAGGCAACAGTGTCCGCACTGTAAATGTTAATAAAGTGACGTCGCTGCATATGTGAGCATCTCTGCAAACAGCAAAAGAGTAAAAAAGAACAGTCTTACCGTCTGTTGCAGTCCAAAGAGCGGGCATGGGGTATGGTACCAATGCACCATAGGATGTAGGAAGAAAAAAGTATCAGCACTGCACCTACATAACCCTATTACTAATATTTACCTAACCCCACACAGGATTTACTCCCGTCCTTACAAGGGCAGTGGCACCAAGACCCTGTTTGTGTCCTACAAGTATTCCAACGTGTTTCCAGGTCTGTAATTAACAACCCTTGTATCAGGAGAAATGTGCTTTGAGGTAGGATGGTGATCCTAACCAATCACTGCAGTAACTGTACGGGCACACCAGGGTCCTCCTAGTTTGACTAGGTAACTGTGGCAAACACTCACTTGTAGGTGGTTGTTAAATCTCGTGGTTCGTTAGAGGTAAGATAGCAATATGGGTTCATTTAAGTGAAGCGGCTGATGCCGTTTTTCTTGTGCCTTACTTTCCTGGGTACAAGTCAGTACATATCCCTTCCCGCTCTTTGACTGCAACACGAACGGTACAGAACGTTCTTTTGTTACTCTTTTTGCTGTTTTTGTGGAGGTGCTCTCCAAATTTGATCTGGGTGTCTGGTTCATTATATTTTTTTACATATTAGATAAAAATTTATATTCTATATATTGTTCTCCACCCAATGTTTTAAATTTTGATTTGTTTGGTGGAATTGTTGGACTTGCTGACTATCAGTTTGGGGTTGTGTGCAGAAGGCCTCATATTTGACCACTAAATTGGAAATGTTTACCTTCCCATGAGACTTCCACAACATTAACTGCTAATTGCAATTCTGTTGTAAAAGTCTAAAAGTCAATGGATTGGGTGATGATATAAACAATCTTTCCAATCCTTCCAGTTGGATTGTGTAAACGGATCAATAGGCTGGATTTGTTCTTAAATGTTGCAATTAGTTCCAGGGTGCATTTTAGTGGCCAGCTCTTCATTAACCTCTGTGGGACTATGTGACCTAGCCATCCTGGAACAAATGGTGGCCAGATATTTTGCACCACCACCTCATTCAGATAAGGCACTTACAGGCCTATTGGCTACCACACTAAGATGTATATCTCCTGCAACAAATTTTCTGCCAAGGGAATATATGTAAATAGTGGAAAACTAACTTAAGGAATCGGATAATTTGAAGAATATTGTGGAGATTATCTTTAGTAGAGGCCGGTAAGACCACAGAGACTAAAAAGTTTTCCAAAAACGTGACATCACTGGCCTGTGCTTTATTAAAAAGAGGCAACAAATACACAGCCCTTTCTTCATCACAACCAAAAATCCTGAGTCTTAACTAAACACAAGTCAAACCTGATATACCAGGTGCCTGACTACCCGGGTTCGTATGAAAACCAAGCAAAACTCACTCACCATTGTGTTTGCAGTCGCAGACTTTGGGTCTCAGCTCTCATGCAACACTTTTGAGTAAGCTCCAGAGATTGAGATGGACCAGGGATCGGGGAAACCCACCCTCTATTTTCTGATCCAGCCTCCAGGGGTGCAGTTATTCAGATTTTAATAAAAAACCAGCTTTGTTAAGTCTCTACTTTCCCCACAACACGTCAACTTCCCCTGGGGCCTAAGATACATAAACCTAGGAACATTGATCTGCCCTCTACGACTTTCCCTGTACTATCTCACAATATGTTATATTTTTTTTCTGTAGAATCCCCAATGATGATGACAATGCGGTTCACCTGTGCCTTCCCATACATCCTCAGAACAAAATCAGTAGTGCTGAAGACGGGAGACTGGGATATTCCAACGTCATTTATATACTAAGTGATTGCTACTTCTGGAACTTCTTTCTCCTTCCCAACTTGTGGAACGAGTTGGGTAAGGAACAGTGATTAATTGTGCTTCATAAATCAACCTGCTAGAAAGCTTGAGTTAGGACAAGGATTAGACAACTGCTTTCTGTTAGGTCCAATTTACATTTGGATCAGGGCTTTCTGTAATGTTATTACATTGCAGAATATTTTTGGAAATAAAATATGGATAGTGAATGGAGAGTTATTGATACAACTGAATTTTTGTGGGTGCAAATGCTATGGATCCCTTCCTCCAAAACCCCTTAAATGCCATGGTTACTACTAACCACAGCATATCAGGGGCAAAACACTCTGGATCTGAGTTTTTCCGGTGAGTACACAGATGAGCAGCAGTTTTGCCAAGAACAAGAGACCAGTGCCAAGTGGTGGTACAGTGGTAACCTCCAGCAACATTACACCAAAGTGTATAACGCACAGAGGGCCAACATCCAAAGCAACCCAAACCAACAGACATAGGTGACATGTACAGATCTGTGACACCTTAAAAAGCCTGGTGCATGACATACCTACCATGAAAAGCCACTTTGTACATAGATACCGCATGGCTCCATTTTCTGGGCATATGACTTGTTCCTATTTGCAACTTTACTTAGCAAGTTTAGAGGAATCTCATCGATTTTGTACTTAATGTATAATACATTGTTGTATACTTAGAAATACTAACATTTTTCTATACTATTTTACAGGCAAAAACTTTGATGGAAATCTGTGGAGTTCACCTCTGAAGACTGCAGACACATGCTCCAAGGATGCACAATCAGGAGGGCCGTCTGAATCTTGCAACTCAATTTGGGACTGATTCTCTGTTTGGAATAATTGGGCAATTTTTGCTCAAGACCAGATGTTTCTAAAGAAACCATTAATATTCACCACATTTTGATATAAACTTTCAGTTGTGTAAAAGATAGGGCACACCACCTTTTGTGTCAATATCATAAGACTATATGAGAATAAAACAAACCTTTTGAATATCTAATGTGACATATTAGAGAGTTATAACATGTTCTTGTGATGTTCTTACATGTAAATCCAAATTGTTTTCCAAGTCAAATTGTTTTTCAAAAAACACTTGCCATCTATTGGCAAGAATAGGTATAAATGTCAAATCGAAGATGGTCTAAGTTATGGGACCTCTCATGATGGAGAAAAAGTTCTCTTCATATTTGTCATCAATTCCTTATTTACTGCATTAGATCAGCTACCCCATATATGTGAATGGATTGGTACTTTTACACCAGCACTTCATTCACAGGAAGAAATCAATAGTTAGACTTTGACCCTGTTCTCCGTATCTTAAATGTTGGACTACCAGCAATATAGCAATTACGATATCTCGTGAAAAGGGAATATGTGGCATTGGTAAGTATTTCCTTAAAGATTTGACTACCTCAACACCCTATTCTTTAATGTGGCTCTCAAACTGTGGAGTCATGGCCAAGTTGGGATACTTCAAAAGGTTCTGAAATTGGCTTATAGGATAGCTACATAGTGTCATTTTTCTTGGAAAATATTGAATGGGATGTAAGACTTCAGGTGTCTTATCTTAAAGGGAACCTGTCATATGGGATGTAAGACTTCAGGTGTCTTATCTTAAAGGGAACCTGTCATCAGCAATTGGCCTAATAAACCATGACCAATAAATTGTCAAGCAGCGTAAGACCTTGTAGTTTTTTTGATAGCCCAGTGTGGTGGCTCATCCAAAGAATCAACCTGATGTACATGTACACTTTTTGTATAAATCAGGAGGTGGAATTTTTAAACACTGAAGTCAATGTGGGTGCTGTGAATGCCTTATCCTCTGTGATTGACATCATTCTATGGAGCTTCATCCAGTGAAGCGCAGTTCTGTGGCGAAATGCCTGTTGATTGCCAGAGGTCCAGAGAGGATGGCATACTGTTCGAGTCTGATAGAAAAGGCCACAGTGACTCCAATCGCCACCCATTACAGGCCAAGTTGGCAGAATATCTCTCTGAACGTCACAGTATGTGAACTTTTGAGTCAGATGGGCTGCAGGCAGCAGAAGTCCCACCAGGTGCCACTCCTTTCGGCTAAGAACAGGAAAACTGAGGCTAAAGTTTGCACAAGCTCATCGAATTGGACAGTAGAGATTGGAAAAACGTTGCCTGTCCTGATTATCTCGATTTCTGCTGCGAACATTCGGGATGGTAAGGTCATAATTTGGCGTCAACAACATGAAAGCTGATCCATCCTGCCCTTGTATCAACGGTTCAGGGCTGGTGGTGTGGTGTCATGGTGTGGGGAATATTTTCTTGGCACTCTTTGGGCCCTTGGTACCATTGAGCATCGTTGCAACGCCAAGCCTAACTGAGTATTGTTGCTGAAAACCCCGCATGTCCATGCCCTTAATGACCACAATTACCCAACATCTGAGGCATACTTTACCTCAGAATAATGTGCCAGTCATAAAGGCTGGACTCATCTCAGACTGGTTTCCCTGAACATGACATGAGTGCACTGTACTCAAATTGGGGCCCCCATCCACAGTCCACCAGATCTCAATCCATAGAGCAACATATTTTGGGATTGGTGAAACGGAGATTCGTATCATGGATGGTTCAGCTGAGATGATCTGCGGCAACTGTGTGATCCCTGTAGAAATCCAAGCGATGATGATTTTAAATGGCCTCAATATTCAGATGAAGAACAAAAATATGCAATTCTGAAGGTGGACGGCATTGATGTTCAGCAAAATTGGAACAGCCAATATTGTCAATTCTGGAATTTCTTTTACCCTAAAATGGTGAAGCTGGTGGGTTGAGTAAAATAAAATTTTAATTTAGAAAATTACATGTGGGTAATCCATCTTCTGACACATCCTCTAAAACATAGCTTCCCAACCATTAAACTGTTGAAATGACGAGAGGACTAAGTGACCATCACCAATTAAAGAGATTGAGGATGGCCTACACTGTGGCCTAAAAACACTAAATATAGCTTGCAGATCTTTGTACCACTATCCATGATAATAGAGCAATTGTATTATAACTGCTGGCTCTCTATGGTGCACTTTAAGTCTTCATTATCCTGCCCACCTGCCCACAGAGACTGACAGGTACAATGTAACAACACAATTAGTGTTGAGCACAACCTCAGCAGAGTAGACAACAGGGGTAGATAGAAGACAGGAGTAGACAGTAGTGTGAGAGAGAAAAGAGGGCATTTCAAAACCGTGGAAATTATAAGGAGGAACTACAGAAAAGGGGGCATTATTCAGCCTGTGGTGTAACAGTAGGGGCAATAAACTATTAGGAGGCCACTAAGATGGATAAAGTGTAGAATGTAGGTGAGTAAGAATACCTATTGTAGTTACAGTACTTGCCCCTCCTCTCATAAGTCGGGAACCATTGATCTAGAAGATGACATCAGTAGGGTCATTGTGCCATCAATTCTTCAGCTGAAAAAATTGCAATGCTATGTTCGCTAAACAAATCCCTAAACTTGTGCTTTGTATAAGGAAATTATAACTCAGTTTAGATCTTTGACTTCTTATGTCTTGGAGTAAAAGGAATGACCTTAAACCGTACTTCCTGAAGTAGCCTGATACATTAGATTCCATTGCACCAAAGTTACTTGGCAATATCTAAAATTCTTATCTGTAATACCTACATACCATTAAACTTCACCACATTCCCTCTACATTTGTGCACTTTGCAAAGTAAGTTCCCTTGGGCACTGCTATGTGAATGTACAGTCTACTGGCTTCTATATATGATACACATACTGTATGGCATTCATAGCTGATACTCCTCAGCCAGCCCCTTCTTTTTTAACAGTGATATATGCCCCTCCCTAAATGGTGCCCCATATGATGACTATAACACGTCAAGTTCTCCTCCGACCCTGTACTTAACATGCATGATACGATAAAGAACTGCTTCTCTGTGTGCAGTGTTCCTTCTTAGCAATTAATGGGGTGGGTGTGTGTTTGTGGGGGGGGGGGGTGATCTCACTAATGGACCTCAACTTATATCCCAACTTGTCTACAGTAAATTAGCTATATTAATTATTCCATGTGCCGTACTGCTATCATGTATGATTAATAATCTCAAAATTATTAAGGAATCTTTGGGTTCTCTCTAAAAGCAGGGCGTGGGTGATACTGTTACCTCTGCACTCTCTATATCTACACTACGTTCATAATATATAATTAGTAAAATCACTGAAAAAATGTACAGAAAAAATATTAAGTCAAAAACTGACTTAATTTGTCTCTTTCTTGTTGTAGATACATGAATTCCAGTGAATAAATCACACACCATAGCTTTCACCGCAATATATGAAGAATATACGAGAAATATTATACAGATCACAAATATTTTACGTCATTTCGGTCATCTGACTTTTGTCAAGTGAGATCTGGCTTTGTCAGAGTAAGAAGTAGGTATGTGGTGAGGCAGTGTTCAGTGTGGGTATGTGGGTGGAGCTAGACTTCAGTGCTAATATCTCCACCTCCTTGACTTTATACAGAAAATTTACATCTCACTTCAAAATTGATTTTCTGGAAGATGCCGCTACACTGGACCATGAAAGAAACATGATCTGTAAGGTGTCCAGCTGCTTGGCAAATTACTGGTAGTGGTTTATTAGGTCAATTTCTGCTGACAGGTTCCCTATAACTTTAAGTTGGACTTCAGTTTTCCTTTTCTTTCTTATCATTCTTTATTATGCTATGAAAAAGAGAGTCCCAAAAATGTAAAGAGAATGACTGGGTTTACTTGAACTTAGATAAACCAAAATTGGCAACTGGCATATATAACCCATTTGTCAATCATTTAAAAAATACCTTTTATTAGTGTATTCTATACACCACAAAGAACAATGTTGTGTACAACTGAGAAATTGGTTAAAAACACAGCAGGAGTGCGCGATTCATTGTTTCTCTTATATAGCAATTGACTGTATATACAGTATATGGTCATGCGAGGTAAAGAGCTATTGTAATGCGCTCTGTTGACCACTGATAATTCCACGGTGGAAAACATAAAATACAATGATGGCTTTAAAGGAAACCTTCCCCCACGGATCTACCTAGTAAGGTAGATAAAGTAGAAGGTACATCTAATGTATGTAAGGATAGCCATTTATAGGGCTAATCCTTTACTCCACTATATCTTTTATTATCTTTAATCAGGGAATATGCTAATTTTCTAAAGAGGCTACTGGGGCGTGGAGTAGCCGGAGCTGAGGCTACATGGCGCGGTTCCTCCACGCCCCAGTAGCCTCTTTGATCCTCCTACCAGATAGCTTCAGCACGCAGCTATGAGGACCTACGTGCACTCGTCTGCTAAACCGGAGTTCAACACATGCACAGAACGAAGGCCGGTGGCTGCACAATCTCGGCTCAGAAGCCTGAGCTGCTGCGCATGTGCAGAACTCTGTTTTTTCTACGAGGATCTGCGCGCTGAAGCTATTTGGTAGGAGGATCAAAGAGGCTACTGGGGCGTGGATGAGCCGTGCCGTATAGCCTCAGCTCCGGCTACTGCACGCCCCATTAGCCTCTTCAGAAAATTTGCATATTCCCTGATTAAAGATAATGAAAGATATAATGGAGTAAAGGGTTAGCCCTAAAAAGGGCTATCCTTACATACATTAATTGCACCTACCACCGGATCTACCTTAATAGGTAGATCCGTGGTGGTAGGTTTCCTTTAACCATATGATCCAAAGCAAACTGATATTGGTCTGTTTGCAAATTTTCATAATTACAGGTAGGGGGCGTTTCTGGTCTCCATTTTAATATTCATTCCACAATGTATCAATCTGGTTGTTGTTGTAGTTAGATCTGTGTTGTGCTTGCACAAGCAACAAGATTTCTATAAACACTAACTCAAATGCTCTCCTTTAGGACTATAAGGCGCACAAAAAATCCTTTTATTTTCACAGAAATCAAAGATGCGCCTTATAGTCCAGTGCACCTTATATATGAACCGTACTTAAAGGGGTTCTCCGGTCACTATATGTACTTTCTTTTTTTAACTAACCAGTTCTCTTGCATATATTATAGTTGCACACCCTTACCTCCCCACCCCGGGCTGTATACTTTCTTTTCCTTCACTTGTCACTTCACAGCTCACTGCTGCAGCTGTCACTCCAAGATGGCTGCCCCCATTCTGCTTAAAGATTACACCTCCCACAATCCTCCTGGTCAGCACAGCTTCTTCATACAGAGGAAGGTGCAGCCACCCCCCCCAGAAGGGAACAAGGAGCTGACTGCACATGTCAGACCAGAGAGCAGAGACAGTATACAGGTCGTTTCTATGGAATCTGTAAGTGTAGCAGGAGCTAGCAGGGCACAGGAATGACTTTGATTTCATGAAAAGGGGGCAGAAGATTTAATGACACTGAATTAGTAAAGTGATAAGTGTGGGAAGATAAGGTATAGTGAGGTCAATCTTTGTCACCGGAGAACCCCTTTAAAACAACAGCTGCCTTGATCTGTGCACAGGTCTGCCACCTGCTGGTCATTCATCCTTATAATCAGGTGCAGCTTATAATCAGGTGCGCCTTATATATGAACCTAGACGTTATTGCAGGCATTTATTGATGGTGCACCTTATAATCTGGTGCGCCTTATAGTCTGAAAAATACGGTACTATCTCCTTATTGTGACCAAGTCTATACTGCTAAACACTGTATCTACAACTATGTGCTGCTTTATTAAAATAACAAACACTATAACAGCCATATTGGTGTCAATTACAGCCACATATTGGTGTCCTCAGGGGGTATCGGGGCTGTATTAAGACTTATTATTCTTTATTATCCTAGACAAATAAAACACTACACAAAACCAAAATTTCGGGTATCTGAATATGTCAAAATGCAAGCAAAAAGCTGAATTTAAGGATAATTCATCAAATGCTTCCTGAAAGCGATATATATTTTTAATCATACTGTATAGGATTGATCTTATATCACAGACCAAAAGTTTTGTCATTGTTTGACATCAAAGTGCAAATAATTCATCCTAAAATATCTGTTAATATTTGATCTGTCATGGTGCCCAGAAATGTCCATTTACCTGGGCTCCAAGCCCGGAACTTTGAATGTAAATCATTTGTTTAATTTAGTTTACTTTAACTTAAGGAGGAGTCTAAAGCTTCTTATAAAGATAGCAAACCAAAGCTAATAAAATATAGAACGTAGACGGACAAGACAGAGGTGAGTAAGCATGTACATGATCTGTCCATCTATATACAACATATTTTCAGTACAGTGCAAAAGTTTTAGGCAGGTGTAGAAAACATGTTATCTACAGTATAATAGGAAATGGCAGCTTACGTAAGCAAAGTTTTAAAGGAAATCTACTACCAATGTACATGTTTTCAGCTAAGGAAACTTACTTGTAGGGCTGTATGAAGTTATAGGGGCCTATATATAGTTATAATAGGAGGGATGTACAGGCGGCCCCCTACTTAAGAACACTCGACTTACATAAGACTCCTAGCTACAAACGTACCACTGGATGTTGGTAATTTACTGTACTTTAGTCCTAGGCTATAATAATCAGCTGTAACAGTTATCACAGGTGTCTGCAATGAAGCTTTATTGATAATACTGGTTCATGTGACAACCCAGCATTTTTAAAATCCAATTGTCACAGAGACCAAAAAAGTTCTAGCCTGGATTACAATGATAAAATATACAAGATAGCTTCCTTGGATACGGCCACCTCTGCTGGAGGGATTGCACAAATAAACAAAAAGTTTTTGTGTATAAAATGTCCGGGAGTTACCTGTGTCCTGTGGTAATGACCGCTAAAGCCAGGAGGTTGGGCATGACTCAGTAGCGCATGTCTGGCCACTGCCGCCCAAATGTGCGGTGGTCGTATCCGAGGAAGCCATCTCGTTTCTAAGGGACAAAACTACTACATTTATGAGAAATTATCTTCACACAGGAACATTTTTTTTAATAACATCCAATTGAAGAAATGGCCCCCCTTCCCCTTAAAAAAATATATACAAATATGTATGCACATGATTATAAAATCACATGCATGTACACACTCATATATTCACACATTTATATGTTATACACTCACATAGGCCCACATTTACTAAGTAAAGTGCAGATTATGTGCAGCAACACAAATGAGACCCATAAAGTTCTAAACTCAAACGCTCACTTTTATGTACTCGTACACACAAACATACATGTTTAAACTTATATACACACATTAATGCGTATACACATACATGCAGAATAAACAAGCCATATACACATACATACAGCATATACCTACACACCACATACACTCATACAGCATATATCTATATATATATACAAAGACACACAAAATGTTACTTGCTGTTTTGATTGGCCAGGCGGGGGATGGTGCCAGCAGACAGACCGCGGGCAGGGCAGTTGGACAGGAGGGAGTCCAGGTGGCTGTCCCTGGGAGTTCCATGCTGTTGGGCAACTGTGTTGGGGTAGGGGGGAATTGGGGTTGTTTCTCTTATCAGTCAAGTGGGAGGGTGGGTTGGGATGGTTAGGATTGCAAAGGGCACTGGCTGTGCTGTCAGTCGCAAGGGAGGGAAGGTCTCTGTTCCGGCATTGGTTGTAGTTTCTTGGTGGGTGGGAGAGTGGGTGGCCTGTATAGTTGGGCAAACCTGCTCAGCATAGCAGGAGGGTCCCCATTACATTGCGGGTAGCGGGGCCCCTGTTACAACTGTGCTGTATCTGTCAACAGGGAGAGAGGGCCTGGGATAACGGCACTGACTGATAAATACTCTGCCATCCACCCTGGGCCCCTGAGAAGCACAGGCACCGTAGCAGCCGCATTTGTTATGCCACTGCCTTTACAAATCTAGAGAATATTTTACTTCAAAATTCAGCATATACGGTGTAAGGACTAAACAGTGACTGTAAAGAAATACATAACTGGAAACTTTATAAGTTTTCCCTATGTATAAGATGTCAGTGAGTATATGGGAAGTAAGAATAATTTATACCCACCCTGTCTGTAGGTATAAATTATTCTTACTTCCCGTATACTCCCATATACTATGTGGGCCTTGTGTGCCCACATAAGGTTGTAGTCAAGGAATCCATGGGGTTAGGAGGGCTGTACCTAATGTATCCATAGGGGGGAGGGGGCTTTATATATAATAGACATGAGGGGACTGTTTGGGATGATAAACTAGGGAATATTTTAGGGAACAGGAGACTGTTTTAGTTTCTTAATTTTTAATGCCACCACATAAGTTCACTACAAAGGGGCCCACCGAGGCTCTGTCACCCAGTAGCCTACTGAATCCTGGGCAGACCCTGCACACAGATTAAACCAGGAAAAATGGGAGGAAAAAAGGAGGACACAGAAACATTTTACTAAAAGTACTTAATCGTTTACTGTTATTATCTTCATCATTTAGTTATATGATTTGGCTTCTGCCAAAAATGAAGTCACGTTACCAAAAAGATGAAATACATATTAATATATTCCATTATTACATATTGCAGACATGGAGCATAAAAATATGTGGTCTTACAGCAACATATTCTGCTTGGTGATACTGACTATGTTTGCTGTATGTGTTGCGGCAGAAGATGACACAATTATAGAGACAAAACAAGGGAAAGTAAGTGGAATAAAGAAGTCAGTGATATCTCACACTGTCACGGCCTACCTGGGGATTCCATATGGAGAGGCACCAACTGGGGAAAAAAGGTTCCAAAAACCAGAACCAAGGGCACCATGGGAGGGCATTTACCAAGCCACCAATTATGGAAACTCTTGCTACCAGAATAAAGAAGAAGCTGAAAGTTACATTGATGTGCTTGGCACCGATATGTGGAACATCAAAAATGAATTGAGTGAAGACTGTCTTAATCTGAATGTTTGGGTCCCAGAATCAATGTCTGAACCTGCATCAGTCATGGTTTACATCTATGGAGGAGGGTTTTTAGCTGGTTCCTCAGCTTTAGACCTATATGATGGAAGTGTGCTGGCAGCCTTGGAGAAAGTGATTGTAGTGTCAATGAACTACAGATTGGGGGCGCTGGGTTTCTTAGCTTTCCCAGGAAAAGCAAAAGCTCCAGGAAATGCAGGTTTGTTTGACCAAAGACTGGCCCTTCAATGGGTTCATCAAAATATAGCAGCTTTTGGTGGAAATCCAGACAGTGTTACAATTTTTGGGATAAGTGCTGGAGGTGCTTCAGTGGGATATCATGTGATCAGTCCCGGGAGCCGTCCTTATTTCAAAAGAGCCATTATGCAAAGTGGATCACCAACAGCAGACTGGGCTATTCGATCCCATGAATCCTCAAAGAAATTAGCCATGAAATTAGCAAACATTGTTGACTGTCCTACAGAAGATGAGGATGCCGTTATAGATTGCTTACAAAAAGTTGATGCCAACAAGTTAACAGGAACACAAATTTTGGGTATGCCTGGAACAACCATGACCTTTTTTACACCAAATGTTGATAATGACTTTCTAACTGATATCCCTCAAAGTCTAGTAAAACATTCAATAGTTAATACTGATATTTTGATAGGAGTAGCCAAGGATGATGGTAGTGCATTTACATTTATGGGTGCACCCGTAATTAATGTAAAAAATGAAAGTTCAATCACCACAGAACAACTGAAAGATTGTTTGAGAATGTTCTTCCCATCAGAAGATGATCTCTCGGTAGAATCCATGATGCTATTATATAAAGACTGGGATGATGTAAAAAACACAGAGAAGAACCTTGAAGCCTTGGAGAAGATACTGAAAGACAATTTTTTTACATGTCCTGCAAAGTATTTTGCAAATTTTATTGTGAAGGCTAAAAAAAACCTATTTGTCTATGAATATGCTCATCGTCCATCAACAGAAACTCTTCCGGAGTGGATGGGTGCTGCACACGGTGCAGAACTGAAAATGTTATTTGGACACCCACTTATTTCACCTCAAAAATTCACCAATCAAGAACAAGTATTTAGCAGACGATTTATGAAAATGTGGGCCAACTTTGCCAGGAATGGGTAAGCCAATTATTATAAATAATGTTATGGATATCATTATTATTTTTCTCACAGTTTTCAGATCTACTCATGATACTATAGTTAATGCCTTTCAAGTCTCCAAATAAGAATACTGGGGAATATTTATCTAATGATCTTTGACACAGATCTGTGTGTGGGGGCATGGGGTATTCTACCAAAATAGACATAAGTAGGCTTAGGAAATGTGGTGTGACTTTGTGGGAAAAAAAAAATTAGTGTGCCAAAAATTATGCAAATGTATTGGCAGTGCTCTGGTGTACACTAAACCCACAAATTAGTGTGCCAAAAATTATGCAAACATTTTGGCAGTGCTCTGGTGTACACTAAACCCACGAATTGATGGTGCAAAGAATGACTCCCCCGTCTTTAACTCCATTAGATCTATTATCCAACAGAAGACTGTCAAGTATCGCAATCACTAATTTAATTTTCAACACTTTGATAAGTCAGTTTTTAAATAGAAAGATGAAAACGCTGAAAGAAAGTGGAAAAACACACAATCATCTTCTGGCTTCTGCTTTTTGAAAACTTTTTTGAAGTCAAATGTCTTTGAATGACAAACTGGATGCAATTCTATAGTAAGAAATATTAGGTGCAGATTCACTTACGCGGTCCCATCGCGATCCTGCGGTGCGTTGTCCGACATGGATTTAGGTCCAGCGCGATTCACTAAGATCGTGTGTCCGAGTTCCTTCCTGTTTCGATACTGCGCTGGGGTCTGCCAGAGTTCACTTGCTTCTTCCTGGTGCATGTGAGTGCTTGATCTTGCGACACAAATTCTTTTTTAAATTCCAAGTTCTTTCCGAATCCCTTTGGGTTGTCCGACGGCCACGCCCCATGATTTCTGTCGCATGAAAGCCGGCGCATATGCGACAAAATCTGATCGCATGCACCAAAATCCCGGGGTAATTTGGCGCAAAATGGAAATATCCGGGAAACTCAACGAAAGTGTAGCTTTCGGACCCTTAGTAAATGAGCCTCACTGATTTGTGCTCTATTATAGTCTTGGTAATAACTAACATTTGATTTTTTGTTTCACCTAAAGTTACTCCCGAATAAACTAATCTTTAGTGAATGGATATTTTAACAAAACATTTGAGGATAGATCTAGTCTCAAACCAGGGTGCCTAGGTCCCACCAGTACAATCCAGCACTATGCATTTGTAGCTACCATTCACAAATTTCAAACTAGTATGAAGAAAGGAATAAAACGTTTCCAGGACCAAAAAGAGAAAAATAATAACTTTCTATATTAATTACATCTTAAAATAACAGAAAAGTGTACTACCATCCTAAGCGGCTGACGCATTTCGGACAAGAAGATTTTAGGGTGCACTTAATCATAGCAGCAGGCAGCATTGGCTCAGAAAATTGAAAGTTCACTAACTAGAACCCAGCTGACAAAGACCGGTCGATGGGCTGGATTTTTGTAGTTTTCTTACACAGCAGAAAAACTAGTAGCTTGCTAGCAATAAATGTCCCCAAAAGTAAAAGGTTTGGAATTTTTTGATGAAAAAAGGAGGATAAAAGAGTTTTCCACTTTGGAAACCATAACTTTTTTGAAGGTTTCCTCCTGATGATATATTCCTGCACTTCTAAACTATGTAACGAATTGAGATTTTTGTAAATGAACCATGACCCTGTATGTAGGGTCATGGTTGGCTGGGTAATGCAGAACTAAATAGGTCATCGAGATTGGTAAACACTGGTAGACACTGTTCATGGGGAGGAGTTCTAAACTATACAACACCTTTAAGTCATGATGTATAACATACACTTTATGAATGATCTGGATGTGAATATGAATGTTCCTGGATCTGTACGAACCATATCTGAACATATTCTTCTTTTGTTTTTATATGCTCCAGAAATCCAAGTGACGATGATTTAAAATGGCCTCAGTATTCAGAAGAAGAACAAAACTATGCAATTCTGAAGGTGGACAGCATTGATGTTCATCAAAACTGGAACAGTCAAAATTGTCAATTTTGGAATTACTTTTACCCTAAACTTGTGAAGCTGGTGGGTTGATAATTATATATAATTTTTATAACATCTCAAAAACATTCAAAAATCTAATTAAATAATCTAAACCAGAAGTTTCCACTATCCAGGCTGCGATTGAAGACTAGGCCAAGGAACACTGATTCCTGGGCCACAATAAGTGGACTCGATGGTCATGACCCAGTCTGGACATGGAGGGCGTTTTTTTTGTGTGAAATAGTTACTATTTAAGATTTTTGCATTGACTCTATTTATCCCTTTCCTGTTGTAGATACATGAAAAAAAATCACAATGCGCCTAAGGAATCCAAGACATTCAAGACAAGTTCAGCTTCACTTGTATAATAAAGTTGACGTGATCCCATTAATTTTGTTATTGGTGTTTGTCATGTTTTACCTGCAAGAATTAAAATGTGGCCTTAAACTTACTCTTTCTACTCTAAATGTAGAGCAGCTTCATTCATATAACATATATACTTGAATATAAGCCGACTCGAGTATAAGCCAAGACCCCTAATTTTACCATTGAAAACTGGGAAAACCTATTGACGCGAGTATAAGCCGAGGGTGGGAAATGCATTGGTCACAGCCCTCCCAGTATATAGCCCGCCAGCACCCTGTAGTATATAGCCAGTCCCCAGTAATATATAGCCTACCAGCCCCCAGTAGTATATAGCCTACCAGCCCCCATTAGTATATAGCCTGCCAGCCCCCAGTAGTACATAGCCTGCCTGCCCCCTGTAGTATATAGCCTGCCAGCCCCCTGTGGTGTATAGCTTGCCAGCCCCCTGTAGTGTATAACCTGCCAGCCCCCAGTAGTATATAGCCAGCCAGCCCCCAGTAGTACATAGACTGCCACCAGTTGCATAGAGCAAGCCATCTCCCAGTAGTATACAGCCAGCCAGTCCCCAGTAGAATTCACCCAGCCAGCCCCCAATAGAACACAGACAGCCCCCAGTAGTATACAGCCAGCCAGCCCCATTTAATATACAGCCAGCTCCATGTAGTATACAGCCAGCCAGCCCCATGTAGTATACAGCTACCCAGCCCCCATGTAGTATACAGCCAGCCAGCCCCCAGTAGTATACAGCCAGCCAGCCCCATGTAGTATACAGCTAACCTGCCCCTTGTAGTATACAGACAGACATTCCCATGTAGTATACAGCCAGCCATTACCATGTAGTATACAGCCAGACATTCCCATGTAGTATACAGCCAGCCATTACCATGTAGTATACAGCCAGCCAGTCCCATGTAGTATACAGCCAGCCAGCTCCCATGTAGTATACAGCCTGCCATCCCTAGTAGTATGCAGCCAGCCCCATGTAGTATACAGCCCGCCGGCCCCCCATGTAGTATACAGCCAGCTAGCAGTTTGCCAAGTACATAAAAAAACAAACTCACATACTCATGATCCATGAACCAATGCTCGACGCTGCTCCACGCTGCTCTGGAACCTTCGACTCCTTTTCTTTCTTCCTTGTGCTGTAAGAACCGGCAGAGACACGTCGCCGGTTGGCGATCGCATGGACGTGTCTCTGCCAGCTGTTACAGCAAAGAGAAGACAGAAGAGGAACTGTCAAGAGCCGCGTCAAGCACCGGGAGCCTTGCCGAGCATTGGGGTGCCGGAGGATAAGTATGTTAGTTTATTTTTTTTATTGACTTGTGTATAAGCCGAGGTCAGGTATTTCAGCACATTTTTTTGTGCTGAAAAACTCGGCTTATACACAAGTATCTATGGTATGAGTTTTTCCCATTTTATAATACAGTATACTACATACTGGTATTAGCAGTCTTCTCTAGTCTCTACTTTCATGTGCCTTCATTCTCTACATCTCAATTTCCTAAAGAATTTTTTTTCTGTATTATATACAAACTTCTTATAACAGTACTTACAGTAATTACAGGAATGATGGGCGGACCTGAACCACAAAGTTCTGGTTGGTTCATTAGAAGTTCAGGAGTTTGGCTGAAACACCCCCTTGATTAACTCCTGCAAACTGTGCAGGCAGTGATCACAGATATTAACCCTTTGATACTGCTGGCAAAGTCACCAGCGGCATTTAAAATGCTAAGCCCCATGAGCCGGTACTAGCATTGTCACTCCCACATAATGTCATCGGGAAAAACGATTCTCATGGCCAGAGTTATTTAAATGCCCCTGGTGAATTTGCCGGAAGCTTTAAATAGTTAACAGCCACAACTGGTTTCACTGTTCAGGATGGATTTTAATGGTAGATTTCCTTTAAACAGACATATTTCAGATCAAACAGCAACATCAGCAGTGTCAGACTGGAGTACCTTGGGC
The DNA here is from genome assembly GCA_019512145.1 of Engystomops pustulosus. Classification (NCBI taxonomy): domain Eukaryota; kingdom Metazoa; phylum Chordata; class Amphibia; order Anura; family Leptodactylidae; genus Engystomops; species Engystomops pustulosus. Next base: position 7,515,708 of record CM033647.1, on the reverse strand, counting down.
CTACCAGAGAAAATGATGGCTATATACTGGGAGCTGTCTGGCTATATACTACTGGGGGCTGACTATATACTGGGAGGCTGGGAGGGTGCATTTCCCACCCTCGGCTTATACTCGAGTCAATAGGTTTTCCCAGTTTTTGGTGGGTCTTGGCTTATACTCGGGTCGGCTGATACTCAAGTATATACGGTATATGAATGAAGCTGCTCTACATTTTGAGTAGAAAGAGTAAGTTTGTGGGTAAGTACGTGAGTTTGTTTTTTATGTGCTTGGCAAACTGCAGGCTGGCTGTATACTACACAGGGCTGGCTGTGTACTACATGGGGCTGGCTGGCTGTATACTACACGGGGCTTGCTGTGTACTACATGGGGCTGGCTGTATACTACTGTGGGCTGGCAGGCTGTTTACTACTAGGGGCTGGCAGGCTGTATACTACTGGGGGCTGGCTGGCTGTATACTACTAGGGGCTGGCAGGCTGTATACTACTGGGGGCTGGCTGGCTGTATACTACTAGGGGCTGGCAGGCTGTATACTACATGGGGGCCCTTTAGGATCCCATTAATGGTCTGAGGGCTGTAAAAACTTTATCATTAACAGATTGTTAATGGTATATACAATCTTGGTTGTCCATGGATCCTACCGTAAATCTTCTGACTATGTTTGGAGAATTCCAAGTAACGTAGGAGGCAGATAGTATACTATGAATCCATCTTCTAGGGAACTCCAAAGCTATGACTAAGAGCAGCAACGTTCTTTTCAGAGCAAACTTCTTGCACATGTAATTAAACATGTATTTAAGAAGTGTCCGCACCACATATGTGTGAAATATGAACCTTTTGTGTCACAGCTGCACTATGCTTTATGCAACACAAATTTCTACACTAAGGGGGGAGTTACGGTGCTCAGGCAGACCAGGTGCCACAAGTGCTAACTACTGGTGCTCGACTCCAGGAGATGCCCCCCACTCTCTTTAGTACACAGGTAACAAAAGGAATTAGGGTCGGCACTTACTTGTTCTAATGCACATGGTATGTTCCTTATTCAACCATGATATTATTGCCCTAAAAACCGGGAGCTACAGAAAGGCTGCTGTGACTGTCTATCAAGCACCACTACAGTTTCCACTGACTATATCTGTTCATGGTATGGTTGCTTTCTTAGTTCTTCCAAAATGTAGGCACTGAAAGGTTATATACAGACATGACTTTTTTTTGCATGTTTTCACTACCGACAATAGATGCTGTCACCGCTTACCTGCTCTCTTACCTGTACAATGACCTCTATATAGATAACACTGCCCCATCATTACATCACTACTGACAATAGATGATGTCACAGCTTATCTCCTCCCCTCCCTGTACAAAGACCTCTATATGGATAACACTGACCCATCATTACATCACTACTGACAATAGATGATGTCACAGCTCATCTTCTCCCGTCCCTGTACAATAGCCTCTATATAGATAACACTGACCCATCATTACATCACTACTGACAATAGATGATGTCACAGCTTATCTCCTCCCCTCCCTGTACAAAGACCTCTATATGGATAACACTGACCCATCATTACATCACTACTGACAATAGATGATGTCACAGCTCATCTTCTCCCGTCCCTGTACAATAGCCTCTATATAGATAACACTGACCCATCATTACATCACTACTGACAATCACTCTTTGTGTAATGACTCTATATAATACATGAACTTAATTTTTTTTAATTGAATTAGTAAAAAAATTACTTTTTGCTGATATTGAGAAGTATATATATCTATATATATATATATATAATGACATTATTTGACATTACAAAGTCCAGGTAAATTCTTCCTGATGGTTTAACAGATGTTTGTTAATATTTGTTCTATCTTGATGGCTTAAAGCTCCCATTTATTTTGGCTTGAAGCCTGATGTTTATCCAAAAATGATTTGCTAGGTTTATTTTAATAAAGGAGGAGTAAAAAAAAGTACAAATACAATCAAATGACAGAATATAGACTGACAAGACAGGGGTGAGTAAAAACTATTTTAATTCACCTGTATATATTTGCACAATCACTCGTTTCTTCATTGTTAGGTTAGTGTGGACTGAGAACAAGGCCTCAGCTAAGCATCAGAAATAAAATCTACTTATCTGCTTTTTTTTTTAATTTAATTTATAATTTTATAATTTGGGTGGCTTTGGTGTAAATTTTTTTATAGTTACTTTACAATGGAATATACCCGGTCCTCCTATGGTGGCAAAACCGTTCTTAACATCTTACAAAGTGGCAAAGCGCTGATCAAGCTAGAACCCAAATCGCATTTTTGATCTATGTGTATTTTGCAATTTGCCTTTTCCAAACCTTTCTGTTGTTATAAACCTTCTCTAAATATATATATCCGACTTGTTTCTATATAGTGTGAATATGACCTTATGACCTGGCCTGCTTGACTATAAAAAAAATCACCTCTAATATTTTATCAAATGTACTGAGAGGAGTCACTATTTACCTAATAAATGAGTCAGTTCTTTAGGCTGGAAGGGGAGTGTCTAGCTTCAGGAGACTGACGAACTTCCCATATCTTGATCTTTTGCATAGCTAGATCTTTGTGAAGAACATCCTATCTTTCAAAGTTCATCATGTTTATATTTCTGTGTAATAAAACAGCAGAGGCATGGAAAGGAGAGCTGTAGATAAAGATCCAATTGCATTCTTTGGCCCAAATATATTATTGTGTCTGTCCCAGTTTTTTATCTGAGTGTGACCAGTGACCCCCGGAAACGTTTCCTTGAGCATCTTTATGAAATGTTTGTGCCACTTTTGTTGCGGTCCAATAACCTTTGGAAAACTCTCATCCTAAAATAGTTTTTGATCATGCCGTTTTCAACCCATTTGTAGTCCCTATAGGGTTGTCTCCAGGTATAGTAGGTGCGCGGCCCTGGGGGACAGTATCCTTAGGTTTCGCCGCCCCGCTTTGCATGTCAATTCAACTCACATGGCAGCAGTTCAAAAAGTTCCAAAATCAAAACAGATCTGCTTTCCCTAAAATATTCCGCAAGTGTTATCATCCACAAAAGCCCCCCATGGTCTATTATTATATACGCCGCTACTCAGGGTTATCAGTATAGCTCAGCGCCAATCAATGGTTTATATTACAGTACAGCACATACCCCACTCAATGGTTCATCTTATATACAGGCCCCTCATGGTATCTATTATATACAGCCCCCTCATGTTTATATTATATATCAAGCAACCCCTCATGGTTTATTTTTAGATACAAGCCCCGTCATGGTTATATTATATAACAGCTCCCCTCATTGTTATATTTATCGCAGCCCCCCATGGTTATTTTATATACCCCCTCTCATGGTTATATTATATCAGCCCCATTCATGTTTTCTATATACACAGCCCCTCATGGTTATATTAATACAGCTCCCTCATGTTTATTCTATATACAAAGCCCCCTAATGCTTAGTAGTTGATTTTATTATACCTGCCAGAAGCAACCCTCATGGTATAATTATATAACCGCCCCTCATTGGTTATATTTTGCAAAGCGATTCCTGAAATGGGAATAGTCCAGTGTACTGGTCCTCTGCATCACCACACCGCGGGAGATAACAATACTAGGGGGGCTTCAACCCGGGAGGTCGTGGAGTCTAAGTGAACTCCTTGTCGTCGCCAGAGCTCCGCCTGGAAATCCTGATGGTCTTGCTATTTCGCGGGGCCTGTCCCCAGGGTGTAATCTCTATCATCCGCGGGCTGACGGTTCGGCCCGCGGACGGCAGCCAGGGTAGGACACGGGGACCACGGGAAGTGAGCCCACAATATGAGTAGGGAGGCTCAGGACCTCGGGAATAGGCTGGCCAGCACCATGAAGGCCAGGACCATGGGGAGGCAGGTACAAGTCGGATGGCTTGGTCAGGACCTATCGGAAGGGAACAGAACTTACACACCAGAGACCGCCGTGCTGTGCAGGACACCAGGACCGCCACAGGACACCAGACCCCCACAGTGCCGGCGACAGGACCACCACAGCGATGAACCGGATCTACCACTGGACACCAGGACGCTCACAGATCACATTTAGCCGGAACATGGAACATACTTATCCGCAGAAACACGGGAACTACATTCTCAGGACACCGAAGTACAGAGATCACAACCAATGGGCGGTGGGTGGGGGGGGTCTGGGGGAAGGCTCGGGAACAGGGAGGGGGCGCGAACAGGAACAGGACCTGAAGATCCTAGCAGGAATGCTGGGAGGCGATCCATGCAGATCCAACCAAGAGACCAGCGGCAATAAGAGGAGCTTTTTTAATGGTCTCGGAGAGCCTCTTGCGCTGCCCTAGCATGTGCCAAGCTGTCAGACTGCAGGTACTGGGCCGCTCCAGGAGTATAGGGACATGGTAGGTTGTAACACGAGCTGTGTGAGCGGGGCAGCTGGCAGGCACAAAGCGGAGCATCACGGTGCACCGTGTCTGTGATGTAAAGCAGAGCGTTATGCCGAAAGCATGATCTGCGGTTACCCATGGACAATTAGATATAGCCCTCATGGTTTTTCTTTAACAGCCCCTCATGTTGTATTATATACAGCCCGATGTTATATCATATACAGACCCCCTCTGGTTATAGTTGTATATAGCCCCCTAATGGTTTTATCAGCCCCCCCATCAGGTTATATTTGCCCCCTCACTGTGAGTGGTGTGAGAGTGTGCCACCTCGATGTGTGTGAAAGAGAGAGAGCCTCGAGCAGGGTGAGAGGATGGGAGGCCCCCGTGTGGGAGAGGAGTGGACACCCCGAAGTCGGGGGGAGACAGAGACCCTATCGTAGGGAGGGGGGGGGAAAAAAAAAAGTAAAAAATCAAATAGAGTCGGCCCGACCCCCCGGAAGGCCGTGTGAAAAAGCGAAGGGGGTGGGCCCCCCCACAAGTGTCTAGGTGCCATTCGTGGAGCGACGAAAGGGGTGGACATACACCACAAGAGGCTGGAGCAATGGCATGAAGCCAGATGTATAGATGGGTTCCCACTACTGGATTATCTCGGCGCAAAGTGGAAAGGAGGTGCAAACTGCACTAAGAAGAGGTGCACCAGTTTTTATGATCATTAATGGCAAGGCTTGTATGACAGCAGCCCAATACACAATCCCGGTGTGCGATCTGAATAGATGCACATTCTTCACTTTTTTAAATTGACACTTACAATCCACTAATGAGTCGTCCAAAAAGACACATCTGAAGTCAGCATATAACGGCTATTCATTCTCAGGCAATAAGTACTAATGGCAGCTCATTAGAACGTGGACGTAAAGAAATATAGATATATATACTTCAAGTGTTTTGTATGTAAGATGTAACATAACGAAACACAACAAAAGGACGGCCCCTCGTGTAATACTTTTGGGATCAATGGTTGGTGAGAGAAAAGTACTGCTCACACATGAAAGCACCTTGTTACATGTGTCATGTGTAGGCCCTACGTAGGGGCAGGTTCTCCTTGATCTATGGCTAATTGAAGCCTAATAGCATGAGTTGTTGTTGGCTTGGGTTTGTACATGAATGCAGCTCCCAGCTCCGAAAACACCCGACCTCTAAGAGCCGGTGTGGACAGTGGAGTAAAAACTGAAAAAACTGGAGAAAGAAGTCTATCGTTGGGCGCTACATTTTAAATGAGGACACCCAAATCGTATTACATGTGATAAAGAGCTTGGAAATAATCTTATTGAAAATCTTTTCTTAATATAACAACAAACAGTGAGTAAAATACTAAAAGTCTAGGTAACGTGCGTTTCGGTCTTTATAAAACCTTCTTCTTCAGACCAAAATAGACCGATAATAACAGACCGAACAGATAACGGTCCTAGGCTAGGTGCTGTAGTGTGCTAAACCGGAGGATAGAAAATAAATGCGGCCGCCACTGGTCTTGCCCTCTGCCGTATATGAGGAGGATTTTTGTTTTTAGTTTTCTTTAGTTATCTTTTCTTTTTTTGTCTTTTTTTTGTCAATATCCCTTCTTATTAGTATGAGTAGGACACCTGCAGGGATACAATTAGATACATACAAGGATAAGAGGCTAATAAATAAATAACTTCGCTTAGTCAATAATTACTTCACGGTAGAAGGATATGTGTAACAGATTGAAAAACTAAAAACAATTACTACATGGACGAAAGTTCATAAATCTATCAGGAATATACACCATAAAATGCTATCTACAAATTTTCCTTAAAAAAACATAAAAAAAAAAAAAAAATAAATAAGAATAATAAAATAAATTTATATATATTTCAACTACATTCATATATCAATGGGTTAAATATATATTCACAGAGTTAACGAGAGAGTCAGCGGTCCCCTACTTAAGAACACTCGCCTTACATACGACCCTAGTTACAACGGACCTCTGGATATTGTAAATTTACTGTACTTTAGTCCTAGGCTACATAAACCCTGTAACAGTTAATCACGGTGTCCTGTATAAGCTATTTTAATATTGATTCTTATGACACCCAACATTTTTAAAAAAAAATCCAATTGTCACGAGCCAAAAAAGTTCTGTTGGATTACAATATAAAAATACGGTTCCGACTTAATACCACTCGACTTACGAACAAACCTACAGACCCTATCTTGTATTTAACCCGGGGACTGCCTTACTTTGAGCAATGGAGTAAATGAAAGTGTGGATACAACTTAAATACAAACTAAACAACATATATATGATTAGAAGACATGTGTCCAACTTTCATTGATTCCTGCTGGAACCAGGGTTTGAAAGCCTTGTAAGATACCAATCCATGTCCCATTTCTTTGAGGTTCGTTTGTGACGTTGTGGTGTGGCGCTTAGGATGTGTTTTCCTGATTGGTTTTGATGTTAAACTCATTTGTATATAGGGTTGTGAGAACGGGCAGCATGTCGCGGACCCCTAATGCAGCAGGAAAGCCATGGTGTTATATTGATCACGTGTTTGTTAGGTGCTCGCTGAGATGGTTGTAGTATCATAGGTACGACCTATTTGGAAATGTGCATGTACATGCGAAGCAAATAATCACTTATTCTGAGCTGGCAGTTGAGGAAACTATTATGGAAAAAACTGTCGTCGGTTACATTAGGCAAAAACTGGGAGAGTCGGTCGACAAATGGTTCAAACACATTTACATTTTGTGTGCAGCACCCGCAACTACATTATTGGAAAAGGTAGTAATGAACTTGCCTCATTACGAGCAATCTGTTGTGGTGTGTGCAGCTGTTGATGCACGCAGCTCCTGCTGAGCTGTCCTGCTCTTATGAGTAGTGCCATGGATATTGGGGAGGGGGTACTTATTTATAAGTACCCCTGTCTCGTGTTTAAATCCTCTTAAATTGTCCCATAGCGATATCCGTTTTTCCACTTTTTGTATTGATTACTGGAAAACTTGAGATAACTATTATGGCCAACCGACTTAAGACAGTATCATGCGGATTTCTCCTCGTATGAAAGACTACTACTCAAGAGATTCTGCCTTCATTTTTAACAAGCTTGATTGAATTAGGCCCGAGTGGTTATCGTTGATTCTCTATGAACATGAGGGCTTCTTCCTCGGCAGACAGCTGCGGCCATTCTTTCTATCCTCCCGTAGCACACTACAGCCACCTAGCTGGACCGTTAATCTGCGTTGATTATCTGTCTAGTTTGGTCTGAAGAAGGTTTTTTTATAACCGAAACGCGTTACCTAGACGTTTATTTTTATCACTGTTTGGTTATGTTATAAAGAAAAGATTTTCAATACAGAATTCCATCTATTTTATCACCATTGTAATACGATTTGGCCTATTAGCGCCCCACGATACTTCTTTCTCCTGTTATTTCTGTTTTTTCCTCCATTTTGTATGTATGATAAAGTTACGTTGAGTACTTTGACTTTTTTCTTTACGCATTTTTCAATCCTTAGCTGTTTCATTGTCTATATTGTGTAACATATATACATTTGACCCCTGAGTGACTTGAACTCTCTTTTGCTTTTTGTGCTATTTACCTTGTAATAAAAACATTTCTCTATACACCCCATGATTAACCAACAATCAATTCCCTAGTGTACCTTTATTATGACATCTTATTTCATCTCATAATCTTTACAAAGAAAAAAAATATTGAAAATTAAATGATAAACTATGTGGGTCCTTTACACAGCAACATAATTATTCTGCTGGTGATACTGACCTATTGTTTGCTGTATGTGTGCAGCAAGCAAAATGACACAATTGTAGAGAAAAGCAGGGAAGTACGTGGAAGATCAAGAAGTCAGTGATTCTCACACTGTAAAACACGAGCCTACCTGGGGATTTCCATATTGGAGAGACACCAACTGGGGGAAAAGGTCCAAAACCAGAACTCAAGGGCACACATGGGAGGGCAATTTTACCCAAACAGAGCCACGCTTTACTGGACAACTCTTGCCTCTAATCACACAATAGAAAGAGGATCGTGCGTTTCTCCTTGATGTTGCCTGGCCCATGATATGTGGAGTGTCCATGAAGACTGTCCTTATTATCTAAGTTTTGGGTCCCAGAATCAATTCTAAAACCTGCATCAGTCGTATGTTTACATTTATGAGGAGGATTTTCATTCGTGTTCCTCAGCTTAATCGACGCTCATATGACGGAGAGTTGTCTGGCAAGCCTCTGAGAAAGTGATTGTAGTGGGTCAATAGACTACAGAGTGTGGGCGCTGGGTTTCTTTTAGCTTTCCAGTGAAATGCAACAAAGCTCCAGGAAAGTGCACGTCTGTTTTTATGCACCAAAGACTGTCTCTTCAATGGGTTCTGAAAAACATGCAGCTTTGGTGGAATCCGGAGAGTGGTAACAACTTTGGGCAAAGTTCTGGAGGTTGTTCTTTTGGATAATCATGTGATCAGATCCTGGGAGCCGTCCTTATTTCAATAGAACCATTATGCAAAGTGGGTCACCTACTCAGCAGACTGCAATTCGATCCCACATGAATCGTCAAAGAATTATGCTTTCCAGTTGAGCCCAAGTCTTGTTGACTGTCCTCAACAGAATATGAAGATGCCACTATAGACCTGCTTGCAAACAATGTTGATGCTCAAGAAGTTAACCACCACACTAAATTAGGTTTGTCCAATATATTCCCTGATTGCTTTTGTGTTCCCGTTTTGGATATGACTTTCCTAACTGATATACCCCAAAATCTAGTAAAACATTCAAACATTAATGTTGATAGTTTAATAGGAGTGCCACAAGATGATGGTAACCCTTTTAATTTGATGGTGTCTCCAAGAACCTCGGGTAAAAAATCAAAGTTTAATCACACAGAAGAACTTAAAACATTTTCAACTCTTCTTCCCATCCAAAAGCTCGATCTCTCTGTAGAATCCATGATCTTATTGTATAAAGACTGGATGATGTCAAAAAACACAAAGAAAACCCTGTAAAGCCTTGGAAAAAATATCTGAAGACCAATTTTTTTTACAGGGTCCTGCCCCAAGTATTTGCAAATTTTGTTGTGAAGGCTAAAAAACAGCCTATTTTGTCCTATAATATGATCATCGTCCATCAACAAAAACTCTTCCGAGTGGATGGGTGTGACCCACGGGCAGAAGTGATAATGTTTTGGACACCCATTCATATCATCCTTACAAATTCTCCATTCAAGAACAAGTATTAGCAACGATTTATGAAATCTTGGGCCAACTTTGCAGAAATGGGAAGCTCTTTAGTATAAAATGTATGGGAATGTTTAACTGTATTGCCATATGTATAATCACAGTTTTTAAGATCTACTGTTGACCGTATTGTACATTAAAGTCATCTAATTCTCCAAAAGTACTGGGGAGACGATGTTCGACTGGAGAGATGTTTGTTTTTACAACACCCACATCAGGGTTACTTTTTGCATAACAAATTGTACTTTCAATAGTCAGTAAAATTAAGACCCCATAAAACAAATATATTTCTAAAATGCTATCAAGCTGGTTCACACTCTTCATTCGACTATATAGGACGCTGAACGCAGTGACTTGGTGCTCAGCGTCCAATAATCAACACAGATCTATGCCGGCTCCACCTAGATCGCCCCTCCGATCATTCCCATGGCAGCCCTGAGTCCGATCAGGACATGCCCAACACAGTACTAGGTCTACTGGGAGTAAAATGATTCATGATTACCCCCTTCCACCAAATTATTGAGAAACTGGACCCCAGTGAGGAAAGATAATGGTTGTCTAGACAGGTTTTATTTTTTTTTTCAAAAAACCAATGAGGAGAACACTATTTAGATTGGATAAAGGTAATGAAATATAAGTGGTTGGGAGGACCCTCTGGTGACAAAAAAAAGGTGTTTCGACGCAATATGAGTGACTGAACAAATAGGGGGGTGGTGGGCGGAATAGAGGTGACATCGGGGTTTGGTCGCTGGTGGGGAATCCGGGGCGGGGAGGGGTAAAGGGGGTAAGTAGAAACTGAGAAGTCTTGTATGCTAAGGTCAAGTGGTTGTAGCAGAGAGTTGTTACACACAAAAAATAGATGAAAACAAGACGACATCGGAAGGTCATCCAGACCCGTTAAGATACCGTCCGGCTGGGCAGTCATCCTTGTGAGTCTTTGACAATGAGTTGGTTGTAAATTACAACAGATTCTATTGCAAGCTTGATTATGTAGATGATTTAACTATTTGCTGTGAATTCTCCAAACTATATGAACGCCTTGCATAATCATACAAGCTCTTTTTATATACCTTGTAGAAATCCAAGCGATGATGATTTTAAATGGCCTCAATATTCAGATGAAGAACAAAAATATGCAATTCTGAAGGTGGACGGCATTGATGTTCAGCAAAATTGGAACAGCCAATATTGTCAATTCTGGAATTCCTTTTACCCTAAAATGGTGAAGCTGGTGGGTTGAGTAAAATAAAATTTTAATTTAGAAAATTACATGTGGGTAATCCATCTTCTGACACATCCTCTAAAACATAGCTTCCCAACCATTAGACTGTCGAAATGACAAGAGGACTAAGTGACCATCACCAATTAAAGAGATTGAGGATGGCCTACACTGTGGCCTAAAAGCACTAAATATAGCTTGCAGATCTTTGTACCACTATCCATGGTAATAGAGCAATTGTATTATAACTGCTGGCTCTCTATGGTGCACTTCTTCATTATGCTGCCCACTTGCCCACCTGCCCACAGAGAATGACAGGTGCAATGTAACAACACAATTAGTGTTGAGCACAACCTCAGCAGAGTAGACAACAGGGGTAGATAGGAGACAAGAGTAGACAGTGTGAGAGAGAAAAGAGGGCATTTCAAAACTGTGGAAATTATAAGGAGGAACTACAGAAAAGGGGGCATTATGCAGCCTGTGGTGTAACAGTAGGGGCAATAAACTATTAGGAGGCCACTAAGATGGATAAAGTGTAGAATGTAGGCGAGTAAGAATACCTATTGTAGTTACAGTACTTGCCCCTCCTCCGCGGAGTTAGACTACCAGTAAGAATACCTATTGTAGTTACAGTACTTGCCCCTCCTCTCATAAGTCGGGAACTATTGATCTAGAAGATGACATCAGTAGGGTCGTTGTGCCATCAATTCTTCAGCTGAAAAAAATGCAATGCTATGTTCGCTAAACAAATCCCTAAACTTGTGCTTTGTATAAGGAAATTATAACTCAGTTTAGATCTTTGACTTCTTATGTCTTGGAGTAAAAGGAATGACCTTAAACCTTGCTTCCTGAAGTAGCCTGATACATTAGATTCCATTACACCAAAGTTACTTGGCAATATCTAAAATTCTTATCTGTAATACCTGCTCACCATTAAACTTCACCACATTCCCTCTGCATTTGTGCACTTTGCAAAGTAAGTTCCCTTGGGCACTGCTATGTGAATGTACAGTCTACTGGATTCTATATATGATACACATACTGTATGGCATTTATAGCTGATACTCCTCAGCCAGCCCCTTCTTTTTTAACAGTGATATATGCCCCTCCCTAAATGGTGCCCCATATGATGACTATAACAAGTCAAGTTCTCCTCCGACCCTGTACTTAACATGCATGATACGATAAAGAACTGCTTCTCTGTGTGCAGTGTTCCCTCTTAGCAATTAATGGGGTGGGGTGTGTGTGTGTGTGTGTGTGTGTGTGGGGGGTGATCTCACTAATGGACCTCAACTTATTTCCCAACTTGTCTACAGTAAATTAGCTATATTAATTATTCCATGTGCCGTACTGCTATCATGTGTCATTAATAATCTCAAAATTATTAAGGAATCTTTGGGTTCTCTCCGAAAGCAGGTCGTGGGTGATACTGTTACCTCTGCACTCTCTATATCTACACTACATTCATAATATAAAATTAGTAAAATCACTGAAAAAAATGTACAGAAAAAATATTTAGTCAAAAACTGACTTAATTTGTCTCTTTCTTGTTGTAGATACATGAAAAGAAATTTTAATGTCACCTGAACCTCAAGACTTCAAGAAATTAAAGTGCATCTAATATAATAAAAGTGACATGTTATCATCGATATCTATATTTGTCTTTGTTATGTTCTATCCACTATAACTAAAATTTTAATGTTATTCTTTTTTTAAATCAAATCTTTATTATTGATTTTTTTTTACATTTTATACAGAACCACAAAACCCCAATTCCCCCTCCCACCCTCAGACACAAACACCCTCCCCCCTGACCCGTAACATTCCGGTGCAGTTGCATAGTAACAATAGCATTACAGGATTCTAATAAAATATGGATAGGACATAAATTACATTTGGCAATTACAAAGTTGCATAACTATCACAGAAAATATATCTTACATGAAGGCTGAGAGGGGATGTCGCCTCAAATGTACTCTACCTATTGTAAATGTAGAAAAAATTCCACTATTTCATGGGTAATTCCATTCCATACATACTAAATAATGGATATCTTCACCCCCGTTTGCGTTATTTATCTATACATATATTCCTTTTGATAAGACTCTGATTTTGAGCTATTACATATTTGTAAGTCTCTGGGCTTAACTGAGGGAGGCTTATGTACTCCATGGTTGCCTCCTTTTTTCCATCAGGGGCCACTTGTTTTTCCCTTTCCTCCCATCATATGGTTTACAGTAATTATATGTATGTATTGACACTATAATAAAGCATAACCACAAACAAGAACCTTAAAATACACACATAAGCCCCCCACCCCTGACATGTTTTGCCGGAGCACTGGCATCATCAGGGAATAGGGGCTACTAATTCGTAGGAGGAGCAAAGGTAAGTATAAATAATTTCCGGGTGGGAACTATACCTACTTAATTTTCACTTTGGCCAATCAAAATTAGATTACATTTCTGTTGTCTAGCAACGTATCATTGAAAAGTGTGTTCACCAATGGCTATCGATGGTAAATGGTCAAAACACTTCCAGGTCATCCTGAAATGACATATTAATGTGAAGACTCTATTCCTATTTGTCAAGCCACCTAGTCCATTTAGCAATCACTCTTACCCGAATTGCCAATTGCCGAACTTCCAAACCGAGCAAGCCCCGAGCTGTCACGTCACTCGGAAGCACGTATCTGAGTGGACACAAGTATCTGTGAGACCTGGAAGCCATTGGAATATTAGCCAGAGTCTCATCATTGCGATGAATCGCTCCACCAATTCTGGTGATGATTCAACTTTGTCGCACCCGTAATTTCACGCATGCACAAACTGTTAATAAAATCATTCTTCAGAACGGAATCACTAATATCGCTTATGGTAGTATTTTTGCGCATGCGTGATCTGACTAGGTAAGAATATATATACATTAGGTTATGCTGATTATGGGCCGACCTTAGTAAAGAGTCAATTTATTATTCCAAATGGATTTTCGTTCGGCCACGCCCCCCGATTTCCGTCACATGCATGCCAGCGCCGATGCGCCACAATCAGATCACGTGCGCCAAAATCCCGGGGCAATTCAGGGAAAATCGCCGCAAATCGGAAATATTCGGGTAACACGTCGGGAAAACGCGAATCGGGCCCTTAGTAAATGACCCCCACTGAGTATTGATGCTGAATTATACTGGGTTATATCCTTACGGAGACACATTTAATAGTGACAATTTACTCCATCACCCGAGTGTGAGTATGAGAGATACAAATTTACCCTCATCATATCCCACTATAGTCTCGTGCTTGCAGGTCCCATTGATGCAAACTATGGGATTAGTTTTATTTATGCTTAATTCAGATAAATAAATACCTACTGCTTATGCTTCCGAAACGGAGTTATATTCATTTGCTGTTGAGAATATATTAGAAATAACCAACACACAATACACATTCAGAGGAATGCAGAATAGGAAAACCCTTCATTTAATCCTTTTGGTAATTTGGAATCCAATTGATAAATCCACTTAGCTTCAACTTGAAGCAGTTTTCGATCCAAATCGCCTCCCCTTGGACCCATTTTAACTCTGCAGAGACTCCAGAATCGAATAAGATTCAAATCACTGTGATGATGTTCTAAATATGCCTTGTGATAGGGACATCTGCATTATTCCTAATCGAGCACGAATGTTGTGAAATTCCACGTCTAAATTGTTGAATAGTCTTCCCGACGTACAGTTTGGGACACGGGATGGTGCTATATACACAATGTTTGTACTTTAACAGTTTATAAACTGTTTAATTGTGTACTCGCGATCATCCGTTGGGTTCACAAAAGTTCTGGTGATGGGTACCTGGGGACAATTACCTCAAGGTAGGACCCCCTGACATCCAGATCCTCAGGAGGTAAATAGCTTTTACTAGGTAATTACATCGATTTTTACTGATTCCATAAGTAAAACTGGGTCTTTTTGTGAGTACTTGAATGAGTTTTGGTTCCGATTTCCCAGTGTTGTTCTTTAATATGCGTGTAACCTCAGAGGCGTATCCATAATACATACGCAGGGAATTGTTTTATTAGATCTTTTTTTGGGGTAAGTGTTGCCCAATAAGCTCTCCCGTGGGGTATGTATGGCTCTAGGATAAGCATTTTGTTACAGCTTTTTGGGATAACCACGCCTTCGGAACTGCAAGTACAAATTATCACATTCCTTTTGAAATGGTCCCTCAGCAGAACAGTTTTGTCTGGCCCTAAGAGACTGGCCAATGGGTATACTCTTCTTTAATGGTATTGAATGCCATGTAATCCAATGAAGCAAACTATTTGTTGCTGTGGGCTTCCTATAAATTCCAATGTTGACAAGACCAGCAGAGTCCAGTGAGATAGTAAGGTCTAAGAAATTGAGACTTTGAGGGTGGATTTCATGCATAAATGTCATGCCTACCTCATTACGATTCAAGTGGGCTGCAAACTCCTCAAACAAAGAGGCAACCCCCTCCCAGAAGATTAATACATTGCCGATGCATCTTCCCCAGAAGGAGCCTAGTGTAATGGTTGTTAGTGTTGGTGAATACATGTTGTGCTTCCCACCACCCTAGAAAAAGGTTAGCATAAGTGAAGGAGTGAAGGAGAGCCGCGCGCATGGTAAGCGCCGAGCGCGTACCTCCCTGCGCCGGCTATAAAGTTTAAAAAGTGTTTTAAACCGCGATACCGCAGTTTAAAACACTAACAAAAATAAGCTCAGGCACCAGCTCACCCTGAGCTGGTGCCTGGTATTTCCATCAGAAACCTGCCACTACAAGTGGTAGGTTTCCTTTAAGTAATCTTATGACCATGTTCTTATAATCGTCTCAATTCATGATTACAATGTTGGCGCCTATATCAGACGGTTTTATAATGGTCTGTATATTTTTTTGTAACTCGTCTAACGCCACTATCTCCCCTTTGGAGAGTTTCGAATGTATCTGATGTTTTGAAGAATGTATTTTTCTCATATCCTGAGTGACCATATCTACAAAAAGAATCTGCATACTGTGCAAACAATGGTGTAGTACAGGATTTAAGTTTCAATGTCATAAATGGGGCTAACTGTAGCAATGTAATGCCCTCATTTTCTAACAATAGTTCCTCCAGAATACCCTCAGCTGTATTATCCCTATCTCTCATATTTAAAGTCGGATTCTTTTTTGAGATGGCATTTATGCAAAGCCAACTTGTGTGCTAATAGATTTACATCTTTTATCCACTTATATGCATTAAATGGAGAAACTGGAGAGAAAGAAAGGCCCCTTTTGAATAACGTGAATTGTGCCTCTGAAAGATCCAGACTTGATAAATTGATAATCTGCATAGTCATATCATCACTAGCATCATCCAATGGTAGTGGTTTATGTGTTATCATTTTATTTGGCCCCAAAACATTGGGCCCTGTAGTCCTAAAAGAGGGATGATACAATGGGCTTTGATTACCAGTCATACATTCAATCCAGGTGTCATCGGAGTGTGTATCAAAATAGGATTGGCTAAGTTTGCATTGGGGTGATTGGTTGACAGTATAGGTTGAGATTGTGCCACTGATGTTGTTACACAACCAGAAGAGGAAGATGCAATGTAAGATCTGGATTGTTGATACATGTTGGTTTTTCTCTTAACCGCACCTTTCTGATTGTAAGTAACACTCCCACTATCTGACTGATTCATCTATTTCAGATATGTCTTTGTATCTTAAATTTGTTGATCTATATCTCTTCCAGTTAGAAATTTGGTTTGTTTCAAAATCCCCGGAGTCCCTTATATACTTTTTATGTTTTTTTCTCTTTGTTCTGTCTAGAAGAAATTCTATGTTTCTTTGTAGATTTATTTCCCAATCGGCAAACCCTGTAGTCGTAACAAAATGTTAGATGTCAGTAATCTCTTTTTCTAATTTACCGCTAATTGTTTCAAACTGCTTTTACTCGTACTCAAGAAGGTAATTGATCGTGCGAAGGGAACAATCCTTGAGGATCGGCTCCCAACCTCCAGCCATACTCATCTTCTCTTCGTCTGGACGACTTTACCACAATTGAAATAGATAGATAGATAGATAGATAGATAGATAGATAGATAGATAGATAGATATGAGATAGATAGATAGATAGATAGATAGATAGGAGATAGATAGATAGATAGATAGATAGATAGATAGATAGATAGATAGTGATGAGTGGCTGAACATGAACCTCAAAATTAAATTCAGGTTTAGGGTCGGGGACAAAACACCAATCACCCCCCACTATTTAACACCCATGATCAGTTCTGCCTGGAAAATGTCAGCACATATGTGGCACCGGTGAGCTGAACTCCAACCTAAACCTGAATTTCTGATTCATGTCCAGGTCCAAGAAGAACAAACCCACAATGTTTGACATGGATCCGAACATTACTGGTTTGGATCCAATCATCACTGATCAGACTAAATGTTATGACCTAATTTGACATTACAAAGTTCAGAAAAAATTTTCCTAAAGGCTTTATAGGTGCCTGTTAATATTTGCTCTATCTTGATGGCATGAAGCCTCCATTTATTTGGGCTCGAAGCCTGATATTTGGATAAAATATTTGATTTGCTAGGTTTAGTTTAGTTTAACTAAAGGAGGAGTATAAAACTACTATCAAAAAATATCAAAAGACAGAAAATAGACTGACAAGACAGGGGTGAGTAAAATCTATTAAAAGCATTTCAGATTTCATATATTAATACTGTGTAGTGTGCATTACCTGTATATAAGTAAATGGGGAAGGCTTTACATATAGGAACCAAAACCTTATTTACAAAAAAGGTCTCAAAGACCTCACTGAGACCCATTGGTCAGAATAATTCTAAAACATCACTTGTATTAATTATGTTTAAACACACAAATAAAACATCTTATTATGTAACTTGTGAGAAGAGGTTTTTCAACACGCAATTGAAAATCAAGTAGTCTGTTGTGGGGTTGTTTTTATTTTACGTCGTATGTGACGGCCAGCCTTTCAGCCGTGTATGATTGAGACTATGAGTGTGTAATACTTTCAATATTAACAGTATTGCTGTTGATGTCGCTGTTGCATAATTATGTTTGATACATTTTTGCAACATTATATAACTCAATTGTAGCTCTACTATAAATTACCTCTGTATTCGTTGTGCTATTACGTGTTTCAAATTTAGTTAATCCACACTGCCGGGTCGATTTCCTGAATGTGTCGCTTCCCCGCTCAGGTCCGCCGGAGTTCACCATCTTCCTCCCGGTTTATGTCAGTGCATGTCTTGCGACACCATTTTTAAGTTAAATCCCGCAATTCGTCCGCCCCCGATTTGTATGAAAGTCAGCGCAATTGCGCCAAAATCCGGTCATGTGTGACACAATCCCCTGCTAAATAACTGTCCCCAAAAATGTTGGAAAACCCGACGGAAATGTGGCAGCGGGACCCTTAGTAAATAAGCACCAATGAGTGCTCAACATACACACCGGCTAGCCCCGGCACCCCTGAGGACGTCATACAAGGACGACAAGGACGAGTGGCGAAACATGTCGGGGGGGGGGGGGGGTCGCTGTAGTCAGTGTTAGTTGAAAAAAGTGACAGTCAGTAAATGTGTTGATTAAGGGGATATTATGAGATAGTGACAAAGAATCTTAGTGTAAAGGGCTCCAGCGGATATATTTAGACAGCATAGCCAACGTAATTGTGAGGATTTACTGCTGAATTCGAAAAACATAATAGCAAATATGGAGGCAATTTATACTAGAACTACAATCGAGTTATACAATGTTGCAAAAATGTATCGGTCAAATTTTGTGCAACAGTGACATCTACTGCTTAAAAAACAGATACTGTTAATATTGAAAGGATTACACTCATAGTCCCAATCATACACGGCTGAAAGGCTGGCCGTCACATTTGATGTAAAATAAAAACAACCCCACCACAGACTACATAATTTTTAATTGTGTGTTGAAAAACCTCTTCTCATGAGTTATATAATAAAGAAGTTTTGTTTGTGTGTTTAAAAATAATTAATAAAAGGGATGTTTTAGAATTATTCAGACCAATGGGTCTCAGTGAGGTCTTTTAGACCTTTTTTTGTAAATAAACTTTCGAGTACATGGACCAGGTCAATGTTTTTTCCACAATTTTTTGGTGTTTGAGGAACCAAAACCGGTCACCAGTAATAAATCAACTTAATTTCACTGTTTCTTTTCATTTGTTTTATTTTTAACTGGTGCGCTGGAATGTTTTCTCCTTAGTATATACAGAACCTTGCCGGGCTCCGATGGCTTTCACCTTTTTCAGTTAAGTTATTTACCAAAATTAGAATCACTGCCTTAACCTGAGCAATATTGAACCTGTCTGAGAAAACACAAAGAGAAAGAAATATATCTGTGGTTAGTTCTACAAGATGTGTGGAACCACCTTCCTGTTGAGTGGTTTCAACAACTATTTTCAGGTTCTGCAGGAGGAATAAAGATGATGATCTTACTTGATGCATCATGATTATAATTCTATGTACTATGAAACTGGAGATAGGCAAGTCGATCCAGTACCAGAAGCAGGGGGTGTCAGCTGTATTTTACAGCTGACATCCACAAACAGAGATACTGTCAATTGTGGGTGTTTATGCCTTACATGCCACAGTCATGGAGCATGTAAGAGGAATGTGCCTGTCCAATCTATGAATCTGAATCCACCATGGGGATACCATGCTTACTATGGAGATCCGATCCTCCTACAGTAGCTCCGATGAGTGCCAGTAGGCTGCCCGACAGTCTTAGACATGTGACCCTGCCTCAGGGCATGACCAAACTCTAACTTGGTTGGAGCATTCTCAGCGAGTTACATAACACACTACAATACATGTAAATTGCAGTCTGTGAGATAAATCAGAGGATCAATTGTTCAAGTGAACCTGTGGGGGAAAAAAAGTTTTAAAACCATAAATGAAAAGTTTTTTTTTAAAGTGAAAGGACCCTAAGCATCCCCATTATATATATATATATACATATATATATATACACAAGTAAGAAATACAAAAAAAACCTCATTTGATTAATGTTAGTTATCAAGTTATTTTGTTAGGATTGTGTCGGAAAAGTAGAAAACTTAGAATTTCAAAAATAGAGAGTTTAAAATATCAGTTTTTTTCCTACATAAACCCAAAACATACAGTATCACCCAAAAATGGGTCTTGTAAGGAAGGTTCAAAATGTTGTTAAGGGGAAAAAATTAAAACCTTTAATACCAAAAAAAAGTATTGTCCATTCAGCCACTTATACTTTTTTCATCCTTTGGTTTACAGAGCTGTTGGAGGTGTCAGTTTTTGTAAGATGAGCTGACATTTTCATTGATACAATTTTGGGGAATGTATAACCTGAAGGCCACTTTGTATTCAAATTTCTAAGTGTTTCAGAAGGGCCAAAAAGTGGTGATTCGAATATTATGGCGCTATTTTAAGCACAAAATTATAATTTTTATGTTAATAGATAGGGGATTGATAACTAACATGTTTATGATTTAATTCATTTGTTCATTTCTTTACGGGAAGAAGAGTTGAATTAAACTTTTTGGGTTTTTGATTTTTTTTTACCATTTTTTGGACACCACAGTGTACTTGAACCCTAGAGGGTTTGATCATAAGGCTTTGATCATAAGGGTTTGATCATACTGTATTGCAGGGTATGCTGAGACCATCGCAAATCCTGGTACCAGACAGGACAGGGAGTCACACAGAGACTCTTGACTGTCATGGCAATGGATCTCCTCCCTCCGATGATGTCATGGGAAGTGATTATCTCAGCCAAGAAAGTGGCTTTCCTGGCAGCATGATGCGACAAACACCCACTATAAATGAAGAGGGCTTAGTAAACCCCCTCCATATAGTCTTAACAACTATTCCATAATAGGTTGTTAAGGTGCTAAATGTTCATTTCTTTGGTTATGTAGCTCATAGAACCACAAACCTGATATTATCTAGAAGATATGATTCTCATCTTTACAATGACATCATAGTTCAATGTGCTCACCTTAAGCCTCTAAAAGCGACTCATCTTAGGCAAAGACTTACTGAATTTGGCTCAATTTATTGTTGTAAAATAGATTAGGGAATTCTATAAAAGATGTTTAATGCCATAACTTAAGGACTTGGTAGCTTAATGTGGGAATTATATTTTATCTATTGACTTTTATTTCTTGGTAAATTGATTATTGTATTGCCTTTGCATTTTGAAAATATATGTATTTTGATCTTTACGATTACACTGGTCGCTCTTTTTGTTTTTGTGCCCTTTATTGGAAGAAATAAATCTCTATATAAACTACATACATGTTAAATAATTAATAAAATCACAGGTTTTCCTTAATAATCAAAAATTACATTTGGAAAATTGCAGATATCGAGGAAAAATATGTGGTCGTACAATATAACCTGCTTGGTGATGTTAGTTGTCTTTGCCGTATGTGTTAGAACAGAAGATGACACAATTATAGAGACAAAACAAGGGAAAGTAAGTGGAATAAAGAAGTCTGTGATATCTCACACTGTCACGGCCTACCTGGGGATTCCATATGGAGAGGCACCGACTGGGCAAAAAAGGTTCCAAAAACCAGAACCAAGGGCACCATGGGAGGGCATTTACCAAGCCACCGACTTTGGAAACTCTTGCTATCAGAACAAGGAAGAACTTGACAGTTTCATTGATATGATTGGCACCGATGAGTGGAGCATCAAAAATGAAATGAGTGAGGACTGTCTTAGTCTTAATGTTTGGGTCCCAGAATCCATTTCTAAACCTGCATCAGTTATGGTTAACATCTATGGAGGAGCATTTCTTTCTGGTTCCTCAGCTTTAGACATATATGATGGAAGTGTGCTGGCTGCCTCTGAGAACGTGATTGTAGTGTCAATGAACTACAGAGTGGGGGCGCTGGGTTTCTTAGTTTTCCCAGGAAATGCAAAAGCTCCAGGAAATGCAGGTCTGTTTGACCAAAGACTGGCTCTTCAATGGGTTCATGAAAATATAGCAGCGTTTGGTGGAAATCCGGAGAGTGTAACAATTTTTGGGATAAGTGCTGGAGGTGTTTCTGTGGGATATCATGTGATCAGTCCAGGGAGCCGTCCTTATTTCAAAAGAGCCATTATGCAAAGTGGATCACCAACAGCAGACTGGGCTATTCGATCCCAGGAATCCTCAAAGAAATTAGCCATGAAATTGGCAAACATTGTTGACTGTCCTACAGAAGATGATGATGCCACTATAGATTGCTTACAAAAAGTTGAAGCCAACAAGTTAACAGGAACACAAATTTTGGGTATGTCAGGATTTACAGTGACGTTATTTGCACCAATCTTGGATGATGACTTTCTAACTGATATTCCTCAAAACCTAGTAAAATATACAAAGGTGAATACTGATATTTTGATAGGAGTAACCAAGGATGATGGTAACCCATTTACATTGATGGGCGCTCCAGGGATTAGTGTAAAAAATGAAAGTTTAATCACCATGGAACAACTTAAAGATGGTTTAAAATTCTACTTCCCATCAGAAGATGATCTCTCTGTAGAATCCATGATGTTATTGTATAAAGACTGGGATGATGTAAAGAACACAGAGAAGAACCGTCAAGCCTTGGAGAAGATACTGAAAGACAATTATTTTATGTGTCCTGCAAAGTATTTTGCTAACTTTGCTGCAGAGGCAAAAAATAACCTATTTGTCTATGAATATGCTCATCGTCCATCAACACTAACTCTTCCGGAGTGGATGGGTGCTGCACACGGTGCAGAAGTGAAAATGTTATTTGGACACCCACTTATTGCACCTCATAAATACTCCAATCAAGAACAAGTATTCAGCAGACGTTTTATGAAAATCTGGGCCAACTTTGCCAGAAATGGGTAAGCCACTTACTATGAATAATCTTATATAAGATAGACTGTATATATTTTCTTTGTCGCAGCTTTCAGCTCTACTGCCAATCCTGTTTATCATTAGGATCGTTTAATTTTCCAAAAATGAACATTGGGGGAGTTTTATCAAACTGTCTTCAAAAAAATTTGTTGTAATTTTTCACTAAATTTGATGCTTTGATACAAAGGTAGCATGGCCATGGAAAAGGGAGTGTGGTTTTATGGGTAAAAGTCTGTGCATCAAAAGCCATGGATATGCAGTAACATTTTGGAAATATTTTCTAGTGTAAAGTAGGCCAACTAATAGATAGCGTGAGGCATGGCTCCAGTCTTAAACTAAATTAGATTTGTCATCCAGCATCCGACAAAGTGAAAAATTTGTCAAAGGACTTGAAAGTCTAGTGTACTTGTGCACATCCAGTGCTCCTGTGTAGATGGTTGGCTACCCCCATCACTGACTTTTTGATTGTATACAGAGGTGATGCAGCCTTGACATCCATGTGCCTGCTGCAAATAGAAGCCAATAGGGATAGGCAGCACCACAGCGGAACGGGAGCACCGGAGGAGGTAAACTCTTTATTATTTTAACACCCCCAATTTTGTAATCCCGGAATGCTATTAAAGAAAATGATTTGATGAAGAAAGACAATTGGAAAACATGTAAACATATAACTTTCTTCAGGGTAAAACTTTGGTTTTTTTTGGGGGGGGGTAGCTAGATTGAAAAACGGCACAGAATGTTGTCTTCTATGGCTTATTTTGTGGAAAACTGTATGTTGGGTTTATTACTTAGAGTTACCCAAAAATCCTAACTAGTCCTTAGGGACTTTAAAAAAAAATAGGCCAAAATATTTAAGGACGGATATAATATCTGACCAGGATGCCTAGGTCACAAAAGTAAAATCTGTTCCAAGGCTCCAGCTCAGTACAGCTTTATGCAAATATGACCTCACTCCTAATCACAGTGGTAACTTCCTTCCCAGACATTTCCTCAGATTATTAAGATCCAGATGAGCCTGTCATTAACCTGAAGATTCTCACTTACCTTAACATCTTAAAGACTGCTTATAATACATGTACATCCTTACGGGGTTAAGGCTGTACAAAGAAGGTTCACATTCTGAGCCTTCTCCGTACGGGGCAGGTATCTGCTGTATTATAAAGCAGACACCTGAGGCTGACTGCCAACAGTTGTGACAGTCAGCTTGTTACAGAATAATCCCCAAGGCAAAAAAGATTTGTCCCATATCCAAGTGCCACATAAAATATAACTTTTATTAATTTTGAATAAATGTTTTTCCAGGCAAATAAACATCATTAAAAACCCGATATCCGTGATTATCTCAGTTGTTAATAAAGTGATCACTTGTGCTTTTTATTTGTCTAATAGTCTGTTCTTAATATTCAATATTTACAGTAGGGCTAAATGATTTTGGCTGCTGAGCTTGTTTATTATTATATACAAAGGGGCAGATTTACTTACCCGGTCCATTCGCGATCCAGCGGCTCGTTCTGTGTGGAGGATTCACTAAGGCAGTTTCTCCGACGTCCACCAGGTGTCGCTGCTGCGCTGAAGTTCATCGGAATGCATTGAACTTCACCGAGCCGGGCCTAGTGCAGGTAAGCGCGTGTCCAGCGTCACTTTTTTTTTAAAAATGTGGCGGTTTCTCCGAATCCATCGGGTTTTCGTTCGTCCACGCCCCCCAATTTCCGTCATGTGCACGCCGGCGCCAAAAACCCAGGGCAATTCAGTGAAAATAGGCGCAAAATGGAAAAATTCGGGTAACCTGCCGTAAAAACGCGATTCGGGCCCTTAGTAAATGACCCCCAATGTATCTAAAGTAGCTGTTTAATAGCACTAGATGGCAACAAAGCCTCGGATTGTGCAGAGTGTTCACACACTATTGTTTACACAGCCAGCCCTCACTATGATAACAACTTTTCCGTGCCTTTATTGAAGCTAACTCTGTCTGCAGCTCAGAGTTTCCTATTCATAGCTGATAGGAACCTAATTACTCCACACAGACATTGTTTTTAAAAAAACATAACTATTAACCCCCCAACATGTTTCGCCAGTTCTCTGGCTACCTCAGGGGCAATACACCTATAAGCCAGAGAACTGGCAAAACCTGTTGGGGCGATAATAGTTATGGTTTTTAGAAACAATGGGGCACATTTAGTTACCCGTCCTGCACAATCCCTGAAAGTGCATTGTCCAACAAAGATTGTGTGCCCGATATCCTGCATGTGTCACTTCCCCACTCGGGTCCACCAGAGTTCACCTTCTTCCTCCTGGTGTATGTAAGTGCATTATCTTGCGACACAAATTGAATCGTAAATCCAGCGCTCAGTCCGAATCCAATTTTGGTCGCATGAAAGCCAGCGCAATTGAACCACAATTCGATTGCATGAGACACAATCCCCAGTTAAATACGTGTCACAGCGGTGCAAATCCCGAAAATGTCGAAAACCTGACGAAAGTGCGACCCGCAGACCCTTAGTAAATTAGCCCCAATGTGTTTATGGAGTAATAAGGTTACTATTAGCTGTGAATAGGAAACTCTGAGCTGCAGACAGTTAGCTGCACGAAGGGCACGATAGCCTGAAATAAGGAAAAGTTCCTGGTGCATGTAAGTGCTAATTTTGTGACACAAACTTTTTTTTAAATTCTGCGGTTTTTACGAATCCGTTACGATGGACACGCCCCCCAATTTCTGTTGCGTGAAAGCTGGCGCCGATGTGCCAAAATCCCATTGCGTGCGTCAAAATCCCGGGGCAATTTGGTGCAAATCGGAAATCGTCAGGAAACCCGCCGAAAGTACGCGATTCGGACCCTTAGTAAATGAGCCCCAGTGTATATAATAATAAACAAGCTCAGCAGCCGGAATCATTTAGTGCTATTGTAAATATTGAATATTAAGAACAGACTATTAGACAAATAAAAAGCACACAGATATTGGGGCACAGATATTGGGGTCCGCCGGAGTCCACCTTCTTTTTCCCGGTGCATGATTTTGCGACACAACTTGGTTTTTAAATTCCGCGGGTTGTCCAAATCAGTTGTGTTGTCTGACGTCCACGTCCCCCGATTTGTGGCGCATGCAAGCCGGCGCTGATGCGCCACAATCCGATCACGTGCGCCAAAAACCCAGGTCAATTCAGCGCAAATCAGAAAAATGTGCATAACCCGGCGGAAATGCGGCCGCGGGACCCTTAGTAAATGTGCCCCATTGGGTTTTTAATGATGTTTATTTGCATAGAAAAAACTTTCATTCAAAATTAGCAAAAGTTATATTTTATGTGGCGCTTCGATATGGGACAAATCCTTTTTGCCTTGGGCATTATTCTGTAAAATATGTTGACCTGTCAGAGCTTTTTGTCCTTGAGTTCTGAAAAATCATCATGTTAGATGCCATGGTGAAAGTCAATCATTTAACATAAATATGGGCTAGGCCATTTTCCTGGAAATCAAAAACCCCATCCAAACGACCCAAGAGCCTAAAAAAAGTAATTAAAAAATGTACAAAAAAATTAAAAAGTTAAATCTCTAATCATTCCCCTTTCCCTATAATACCCACATAAATAAACAAATAAAATCAAAAGCATGTCAGGAATGGCCAAGTTATATTATCAAAATATAAAAAACAGCTATTCCCATGATAGTACTGAACCAAAGAATAAAGAGGATGGGGCTTATATTTATCACACTTTTCGCCGTTCGGTTTGTTAGCCTTTTTGGGATTTGCGCAGCTTTGACAGAGTTTTGTGTCAAAAGCCGTAAAAACCGTGTCCACAAAAATGTTTTTGTCAGCAATTTCGTTGCCTTTTTTTCCTCCTTCCTATTATATGGCATGGAGTATAAAATAATGTCACCAGAAAGTACACTTTGTTACACAGAAAACAAGCCATCTGTAGGTTCTGTACATGGAAAAATAAAAAAGCTATGGATTTTTAAAGACTTAGAGGCTCTGGAAAGCAGAGAAATGAAAATGGCCTGGTCCACCAGAGTTACACTTTGCCCCTGTAAGCTGAAGAGTATGCCCATTCAGCAGCAGATCAAGAGTGTATCAAAAGTGTAAAAAAAGGACTGAAAAGGGTGAATTGTGTCCTCACCCCGTGTCTCCATCTACCCTCCATATAGATTGTGTCCTCACCTCGTGTCTCCATCTACCCTCCATATAGATTGTGACCTCTCCTCGTGTCTCCATCTACCCTCCATATAGATTGTGACCTCACCTCATGTCTCCGGGCAAGTACCAAATTTAAGGTTTGGGTTTGTTAATCCCTACAGTCTTAAACACTTGTGCAATCCCCAAAAAAGGTAAACAGTCAGTGAGTGAGTCAAAATGAGTAGCGACCCTTCGTAAATGATCCCCATTGTTTCGTGATCTCCATGCCAATCTTCTCAGCAGAATATTTACCTTGTTGGAAGGAAAGGAGATAAGACTCCACCAGCACAATATGATCTAGTACAGCAAAATGGGACCCCAAGGATTGGAAATGAGGGTTTCTCTGCAAAAGAGAGACAACTACACCCATCATCTCTGCTGGAGGCAGGAGGATTTATCTAAACATATGCAACACCCCTGCCAAAGCATAGGCAAGGTGGTAGTTGTGAATAGTGCACCTCTCTACGAGGTCTCTAATAAGTACTGGAGAACTGTACTTTGTACAGTTGTAATTGCAGCTGCCTGGTTAGGCGAGAGTTAAGAATGCTAAACGTTACTTGTGATATTGTAAAGCAAGCTGGAAGTGCTACCACCTGGCCAAGGAAGTATATAAACCCCTGGTGAGCAGGCGCACAATAGGAGAGACTCCATCTTGGAGCACATGTCACCTCTAGTGAGTAGAGGAGTGCACCAGGATGTGCCTTAAAGGGACCACATCCCCATTACCAGCCATTGCCCATAGCAAACGACATAAATAAGCCTCCTAGCCCCTCAGATTCAGGAATACCAGTCCAACAATGTTGGATCAGGAAGAGGAGACTGTGCTGGAGTAACTCCTGTCGCCAGAACCCTCATCAAGGCATCAGAGTCTGCCAAACACTCCAGATAGCCCACCTAGTTCTACTGCAACCAGTGCTACCATGGTTATGCTCCTGACTATCCCCTATCTTGAGGAACCCTGGATGCCCCACTATGAAGGGAAGTTACACACCCTCTCTGAATTTATAGCTAAGATGCTAGCTACCTTCACTCTGTACCGCTCACAGAAGAACAGAAAGTGGGCAGCCCAATCGGGTAGTTAAAGGGACCTGCTCTCCAGGAAGTCAAGTCTCGGCCCGAGTGGAATGCCAAAATGTGGCCCTAATACTCAATAGGCTGCGCACCACCTTTGAGAAGTGTACTGCCTCCGAGCTGAAACAGATATTCTTTGGGAAAAGACAGAAGCCCCAAGATTCTCTTAGAGACTTTGCCCTTTCCATGCAGAAGACGTGGTAGGCTATCATCCGCCTTGACCCTTAAGAGGCTGAGAACTCCAAACCCAAACCCAACGGGAACAATTTATTAATGGGCTTCTGGAT
Source organism: Engystomops pustulosus (assembly GCA_019512145.1). Taxonomy (NCBI): domain Eukaryota; kingdom Metazoa; phylum Chordata; class Amphibia; order Anura; family Leptodactylidae; genus Engystomops; species Engystomops pustulosus. The sequence goes on along the minus strand of CM033647.1, from coordinate 7,487,386 downwards.
AAGCATAATAAATGACAATTAAAAATGCTGTCTCTTCAACACTCCTAAGCTTTTTTTCTTGAGTTCAAGGAGATTGTCATTGACATCCTTGGAGAACGCCTGCCTGCCGAACCACAGGAGGAGTCTGAGCCTGTGGATTTGGAAGATCCTGCTCTAGCCTCTTCTGCTGCACAACTGGCAATCCCGCCTCTGGTGGCCGAAGAAGTTTCTGTCCTGGCAGAGCAAGTCACCATTCTGGCAGATACCATGACCAAAATGCTAGAGCGCCGGGTGCAGTAGGATGTAACTTCCCCCTGATGCTTCCTTACAGCCAGCCGCCCCTCGTGACTCCAAGGACCAGCAGCTACCAACTTCCTCAAAGTCCTTGAACACCTACTGCTGCAGATACGGACACGAGGAGAGGAATAAAGGAATAAACCTCTAAGTCCCCAAGATTCCACCTGGATGCCAAGGTTTGTGGGGACTCGCCCCATGGTTTCTGTGACCATAAATGGAGTAACCCTAGCGGCCTTAATCGATACTGGCTCTCAAGTGACCACCATCCGCAGTGCTGCCTTTGAGAAATGCTGAAGAGGAGCATCCCTGTTACAGCCTCTAAAGGCCTGTTTGAATATCATTGCTACTAATGGGAAAACTGTACCCATACACAGCAACTGGGAGTCCACGATGGTCTTTGGAGATACCAAGTTATCCAGACAAGGCATAGTGGTAACGCTTGTGTCTGAAGACGGTAACTTCTCCCTGGTGTTGGGTACAAATGTCCTTTGCCACTGTGCTGAAGGCTCTCCAGAACTCCCTACCAACGATGCCCAGTGATTCTCGGGAAGTTGATTCAAGAGACCATGCAAGTCCTGGCGGCACAACAGAAGTTTGCTGGCCACCTTCAACCTGGGACTGAGACGCTGGTATGGTGCCGAGCCTGCATAGGTGTCCAAGGTCAAGACTACCAGGCCATGGTGGAACCTCTTCTAGCCAAAGAAGACCTACCCATTTTGTCAGACAAGAGCCTAGTCACAGTATCTCGAGGACAAGTACCAATCAGACTGCTAAATGTGGGAGACTCCCCAGTGGATCTGAGAAGATATCAAACCATAGCAACTCTCTTCAGCGTCCACCCCAAAGACTTGGTGGAAACCTCCCTGTCTGCCTCCTAGCAGTTGGAGGTCAACGAAAGTGCTGAAGCAAGCGTGCCAAACAATTCTGGTGGCTAGAGCTCAATATTAGAGAAAACATGTCATCATGCAGCACCACCAGGCCTTCAGCAAACACCCGCTGGACTTTGGACAGACTACCCTGATCCAGCATACCATCCCTACCGGCTCTCATCCTCCTTTCAAGGAGAGGTATCGGCCGATTCCTCCAGGCCATTACCAAGAGATGAAGGAGCTGGAACAAGAGATGAAGACAGCCAATGTCATCCGGGAGAGTCACAGACCATGGGCTGCCCCTCTGGTCCTTGTGAAAAAGAAGAATGGAACTCTTTGTTTCTGCATTGACTATAGAAAAATCAACAATATCACCCACAAGGACGCTTATCCGCTGCCTCGAATCAAAGAATCTCTTGCAGCCTTAGGTTTGGCTACCTTCTTCTCCACTCTTGATCTGATCAGTGGCTACTGGCAAGTGGCCATGGGACCTGAAAATAGTGAAAAGGTGCCCTTCACCTATTTGAGTTCAACAACATGGCCTTTGGCTTCTGCAATGCCTGGGGCAGGTTTCAGCGATTAATGGAGAGATGTTTGGGACACAAACTTTGAAACCATACGTGTATACTTGTATGACATCATCATCTACTCCAAGACCTATGAGGATCACCTCCAATATCTGGCTGAAGTCTTCCAGATCCTGACCCGGCATGGGTTGAAGGTTAAACCATCCAAGTGCCATCTGTGAAATACCTAGGACATGTGGTGAGTGCTGATGGAATAGAGCCAGACCCAGAGAAGGTCGCAGCTGTCCATGACTCGCCTACCCTGTCTACCATCTGGGATGTCAAGTGCTTGCTGGGATTTGCCAGCTACTACCGGCGGTTTATCCCGAAGTTTGCCCAGTTGGCAACACCCCCGCAAGAACTCCTAAGGGGACTTCCTAAAGATAGCAAACGGTCTTGAGCGCCCATCGACTGGACAGCAGAACGAGAAGCTGCATTCCAGATGCTAAAGCAAAGGCTGACTGAGCCTCTGGTGCTAGGATATCCAGATTACAATGTCTTCTACACAGATGCCAGGTGTACACAGCAAAGGGCAGCGATGGTGAACCTTTTATAGACTGAGTGCCCAAACTACAACCAAAACCCACATATTTATTGTAATGTGGCACTTATTGCTTCATTCTCTGTCACAGCTTTCAATGATGTTAGTATCCTGAAAACACCAGTAGAAAGAAGGACAAATGATAATGCAAATCTTCCCACCAATTCCAATCCCTCCAGTAGTCTCAGGCAGCACTGTTGCTTTAAAGGAGTTAACCAGAGGTATATACTCGAGTAGAAGCTGACCTGAACCGAGGCCCCTAAATTTACCTATTGACTCGAGGGTTGGAAATGCATTGGTCACAGCATCTCATTATATAGCCAGCAAGCCCCCAGTAGTATATAGACAAGCCCCAGTAGTATATAGCCAGCCAACCCCTAGTAATATATAGCCAGTCAGCCCCCCAGTAGTATATAGCCAGCCATCCTCCAGTAGTATATAGCCAGCCATCCCCCAGTAGTATATAGCCAGTCAGCCCCCAGTAGTATATAGCCAGTCAGCCCCCGTGGGATATAGCCAGCCAGCCACATGTACTATACAGCCAGCCCCATGTACTATACAGCCAGCCCCCAGTAGTATATAGCCAGCCAGTCCCCAGTAGTATATAGCCAGCCCCTTGTAGTATATAGCCAGCCAGCCCCCTTAAGTTTACATCCACCCAGCTCCTTTACTGTACAGCCAGCCGGCAGTTTGCCAAGCACATAAAATAACTGACATACCTACCTTCCGGTTCCCCCGATGCTTCCGCCCCGGTGGCTCCTCTTCTGTCTTTTCTCTGCTGTACCATTCTGCCGGCCCGCGCATTCTATGACCTCATCAGCGGCCGCATCATATTGTGCGCCACGGCTCTGCCGGCTATTACAGCAGAGAGAAGACAGAAGAGGAGCTGCGACAAGCATCGGTAAGCCCCACCCAGAATAGGGCACCCTAGAAGGTAAGTTTATTTTTTATTGACTCATGTATAAGCTGAGGTGATATTTTTCAGCACTGGCTTATACATGAGTTTATACGGTTACTTAATTGATTTCTACCAAAAACCTGTGCCACACCTGACCGTGGTTTGCATCGGTATTGGGACTCCACTCCAATCATCTCAATGCAGCTATACTGCCACAAACTATGGTCAGGTGTGGCGCTGTTTTTGGAAGTTTTTTAACCTCCTGCCAAACCCTTTAAGCTAGGACTAAGTGCAGCAAGTTCTTAGCTGTATGGGAATCCGTGAAGATACCTTGCGTCCTATTTGGTCATGGCCTGGGTGCCCACAGAGATGGCTTTGAGTGCCACCTCTGTTGTTCGTGCCATAGATTCGCCAACACTGGCTTGGGGGCTGTATCCTAGCTCCAGAACGGGACTGAAAGGGTCATAGCATAGCCTACACCAGTCGTTCCCTCCAAGAACTGTAACAGAATGACCACAATTACAGCTCGTTCAAATTGGAGTTCCTGGCGTTAGTCTGGACAGTGACCGAAAAGTTCAAAGACCATCTGGCGGCCTCCTTCTTCACCGTCTTCACCAACAACAGACCTTGCAACATTTGAACACTGCCTGGCTTGGGGCAGTGGAGCAGCGGTGGGTCTCAATTTCAATTTCACCATCAAGTACCTGGCAGGAAAAACCAATGACAACACTGATGCTTTGTCCGTCTCCCTGACCAGTGGACCGGACCCTCCACGGAAGCTCAGTGAACATTGAGATGCCTGTGATGCTTGAGATGCCTGTTCCGCAACAAGAAGAGTCTGTGCCACCCGCAGAGACGGACCTATGATTGAGTCTCCAGGCTGATAGCCGCGCCATAGAAGAACTAATGGACTACATCTCCAGTGGCCAAGTGCCTGAAAGGATCTGGTGATGCCAGGCTGACAGAGAATCGTTCCCACTATGGCACCAGAGGAAGACTCTAAGCATGCATCAGGCCTGCTAATAAGGAGAACTCTGGATCCCATTACCTATGACAGACTGTATCAGATCATGATCCCCAGGAGGGACGCCAAGATAATGCTGGATATGTACCACAACTAGAGATGAGCGAACATGCTCGTCCGAGCTTGATGCTCGGTCGAGCATTAGGGTACTCGAAACTGCTCGTTACTCGGACGAATACTTCGCCCGCTCGAGAAAATGGCAGCTCCCGCCGTTTTGCTTTTTGGCGGCCAGAAACAGAGCCAATCACAAGCCAGGAGACTCTGCACTCCACCCAGCATGATGTGGTACCCTTACACGTCGATAGCAGTGGTTGGCTGGCCAGATCAGGTGACCCTGGGATAGACTAGCCGCTGGCCGCGCTGCTCGGATCATTCTGTCTCTGGATGCCGCTAGGGAGAGAGCTGCTGCTGGTCAGGGAAAGCGTTAGGGTGTTCTATTAGCTTACTGTTAGGCAGGAGTGATTCTCAAAGAACCCAACAGCCCTTCTTAGGGCTACAATAACGTTCTACTTTTTTTATTTTAATTTGCATCTTTTACCATTTTGTGAGGAATTAGCAGGGGGACTTGCTACCGTTGTGTTTAGCTCTTAGTGGCACACATATCCATAGCAAAGACCGAAGTGGGAAAATTTAGTAGGGGGTTTGGTTTCTATTAGGCAATACTCTGAGTGTCATCTCATCTGGCATAGTATTGTGCTTCCTTTGATACTTGGCTAGAAAATAGCCATAGGAGATACAAACAGCTTCTTGAAGCCTACAGTAGCGTTCTATATATTTGTATTTCTGGTTGATCTGCTGGTGGGCTGTAGTTTCTTCTGCAGTGCATGTACTTGCCAATTCTGAGCAATTTGTAGTGAACTTGCGACCGCTGTGTTCTGCGCTTAGTGGCGCACATCTCCATAGCAAAGCCGAAGTGGCAAAATTCAGTAGGGGTTGGATTTCTTAGCCAATAACTCAGTGTCATCTCATCTGGCTAGAGTATTGTGCTTTGATACTTGGCTAGAAAATAGCCATAGCATAGGAGAAGCCATTGTTTGGTTTAAACTCAAAAAAAAACAAAAACACAAAAAAAAAAAAAACACAAAAAACCAAAAAAAAGTAAAAAAAAATAAAGTATTAACTCTCATTAAAAATGTTTAACCCGAGGGCTAGGGGTAGAGGACGAGGGCGGGGACGTGGGCGTCCACTCTGCAGGGGTCAGAGGCCGTGGTCCTGGCGGGGTGAGACACCACCTGCTGATGGGGGAGCAGGGGAACGCCGCAGACTACACTCCCAGGTTCATTGTCTGAAGTTACGGGGACTCGTGGTAGAGCACTGTTGAGGCCAGCACAGTGCGAACAGGTGATGTCGTGGATTGCCGACAATGCTTCGAGCAATTTGTCCACCAGTCAGTCTTCCACGCAGTCCACCCATGTCACCGAAATCGGCACTCCTCCAGCTCCTGCACCTCAGCCTCCTCCCCCCCAGTCTGCCCCCTCCCAGGAAAATTTGGCATTTGAACCGGCATACTCTGAGGAACTGTTTTCTGGACCCTTCCCACAGTCACAAACCACTTGTCCGGTTGCTGCTGAGCAATTTTCCGATGCCCAGGTTTTCCACCAGTCGCAGTCTGTGGGTGATGATGACCTTCTTGACGTAGTGGAAGAAGTGTGTAAAGAGGTGTCCGACGATGAGGAGACACGGTTGTCAGACAGTGGGGAAGTTGTTGTCAGGGCAGGAAGTCCGAGGGGGGAGCAGACTGAGGGATCGGAGGATGATGAGGTGACAGACCCAAGCTGGGTTGAGAGGCCGGGTGAACACAGTGCTTCTGAGACGGAGGAGAGTCCTCGACCAGAACAGGTTGGAAGAGGCAGTGGTGGGGCCAGACGGAGAGGCAGGGCCAGAGCTGGTGCATCAGCGCCACTGTCAACTAGTGAAGCTCCCGTGGTGAGGGCTCTTGCGGCGAGGGCTAGATCTTCAGAAGTGTGGAGGTTCTTTAAGGAAACACCGGATGACCGACGGACTGTGGTGTGCAACATTTGCCAAACCAGGCTCAGCAGGGGTTCCACCACTACTAGCTTAACTACCACCAGTATGCGCAGGCATATGAATGCTAAGCACCCCACTCAGTGGCAACAAGCCCGTTCACCTCCGGCCGTGCACACCACTGCTCCTTCCCCTGTGTCAGCTGATAGTCAGCCCCCTGCCCAGGACCCTGGCACAAAAACCCCATCGTCGCCTCCACGATCCTCCACAGCATCCACCAGCGTTCAGCTCTCCATACCCCAGACGCTGGAGCGGAAACGCAAATATAG
>CM033647.1:7465348-7480817 GCA_019512145.1 Engystomops pustulosus | reverse complement strand
CCGCTGCCTCTGCATGCCGTCCCCTATAGTGTCAGGGTCAATTATTGCATGTTTTAGATGCTATCTAGCTTCATTCTGTCACTCTGTCATGGCCATGCTGTTGCCCATAATTTCGGCATAATGGTGCGATTAAGCAGCCTCAGAGGCATCCATGCATGCTGCCCCTGCTGTTTCCTGTCCATTTCCGTGGTGTTTCCATCCTTTTCTGAGGTTTGGCCAAGCTTCCCTGTGCAGAGCCTTGGTCCCCTTGAAAAATGCCTCATGGCGGCGGCCGCCCCTCGGTATTCGGTCCCCAGCCGCCACTACTTTTCCCGATGTGCCGTCCCAGCCCTGCACCAGCACGTGTCAGACAACATCATCCGTGCCCTGACCAACGCCGTTTCTGACAAGGTCCACCTGACCACGGACACGTGGACGAGTGCTGCTGGGCAGGGCCACTATATATCGCTGACGGCACATTGGGTTAACTTGGTGGAGGCTGGGACCGAGTCTGACCCTGGGGCTGCTCATATACTGCCGACGCCGAGGATTGCGGGGCCTACCTCGGTCCAGGTCTCTCAGGCCTACTATGCCTCCTCCTCCTCCCACCCCTCCTCCACCTCCTCCTCCGAACTACCATCCGTGGGCACGGCGCCATCAGTCGGTAGCTCTAGGCACAGCAGCAGTGCCGTCGCTAAGCGACAGCAGGCGGTGCTCAAACTGCTGAGCCTAGGCGACAAAAGGCACACCGCCCAAGAGCTATTACAGGGCATCACGGCGCAGACTGATCTGTGGCTGGCACCGCTGAACCTCAAGCCGGGAATGGTTGTGTGTGACAACGGCCGTAACCTGGTGGCGGCTCTGCAACTCGGCAGACTGACACATGTGCCATGCCTGGCCCATGTGTTAAATCTGATAGTTGGGGAGTAGCCTAGAGACAGGGGCTTGGATTGGCGAAAGCTCGCCTGGCAGCGGAGCGCCAGCTCCATGCCAAGATCCAACTAACATAGTTTTAACTGCAGCACCTTTAATCTACTACTAGTTCACTGCCTCCATACATGGTCCCCTTATCAAACGAGCTGTGTCAGGCAGAATTTTGGGTTGTTTTCATGGCTTCCATGTTAACTTTGTCGCCACCCTGCTGTGTAATCCACAAAATATACTGGCAAACTTTTATCATGTACCGATATTATTTGAGCGCTTCTTGCTCACCTCCTTTGGTTCCTCTCTGCCACCCATTGGTTTGAAGCCTGAGTCCATTTAGGGTATGTCGCCATGACACTCTCTAGCCTGCTGCCGCTGCCTCTGCATGCCGTCCCCTATAGTGTCAGGGTCAATTATTGGATGTTTTAGATGCTATCTAGCTTCATTCTGTCACTCTGTCATGGCCATGCTGTTGCCCATAATTTCGGCATAATGGTGCGATTAAGCAGCCTCAGAGGCATCCATGCATGCTGATTGCCTTTTGATTTTTTACTTGGTCTGCATGTAGGTATACACCTTTGGTTATGTCACTCTCCCCGAGCGATGGCACAGGCTGGTCACACCCAGAACAACCGCTCCCGGAGGGTAGCCTCGGTCTTCTGAGTGCCAAAATGCCTGGATTGCCTTGATTTTTTACTTGGTCTGCATGTAGGTATACATTATTTGCTGTTTGGCAGGCTTTGTATTACATAACATGTCTGGATAGTTGGTATTCATTGACATAATCAAAGGGCTCCTCTACACCCCATTGTGAGTCAGGGCCCTATGGAGATTGTGGCCCTAGACCAAGTGAAGTTGGAGCCCAGCAGATCCGGTCATGTGTATGAGTTGACTATCATCAACCATTATACTGGAAAAGATCCTTGCGGACCAAGGGACAGCATTTGGGTACCAAGTGTTCCAAGAGTTGTGTTCCCTCTATGGCTGCAAGAAGTTGAGGACCACAGCCTACCATCCACAGGACAATAAACTAGACCCTCATCAATATGCCGAGGGCTGACTGGCCGGAGCTCCTACCTGAGTTGTTGTATCTGTATAACAACAACACTCACTGATCCACTGGATACACCCCCTATTATCTAATGTTTGGGAGACATGGACATCTTCCCACGGAGATGGGCTTGGGCATGGAAACCCCTGATTCCCAATCTCTGCTACCCCAGACTGATTGGGTCCAAGAACACCTGAGGCACCTGGCAGATGCCAGAGAAATTGTGGATCTATGGGTAGAAGAGCCCCAAGATAAACAAAAGAGAGACTTTGACTTGACCATCACGCCTGTGCAGAGCCTCTTGTCCTTAGGGAACTAGTATGGCTGCAGAACAACCACCCCACCAGTTAGATGGGCGATGGGAACGTGAGCTATACCTAGTTAGGGACAGTCTCTCCCCTGAAGTCTACAAGAGGAGACCGTCGAATACTTCGGGTACACAGGAAATGGCTGAATAGATGCCTTCGCTCCTTCACCCCTCTGCCAAGATCTCTGACCCCAGCATCCAGTCCAAGAGACCCTCTTTGTTCACTAAACCCCAGTTTTGTTGACCTTGTGACTGCACCTCAGTTCTGTGTGCTTGTTTGCACACCAGTGAGATCAAGTCCGGAGAATCCACCATCCCTGCAGCAGTCAATGGTACTGATGCCCTGGAGGATGACCCTGTTTCTGAGCATGTTTCCCCCATTGAACCCGAGGCACCTGCATGCCCTATTCCAGTGCCTGACATCGAGGACGATGATGATGATGATGAGACGGTGATCTTCTCTCAACAGGCCCTCCGTAGATCTCAGCAGGAAACAAAAGGAAAGGCTCTTGCATATCTGCAGGAGTACCGGCTTTCCCAGCGCAAGGGTCGTAACCCTAGACATTTTTCTGACCCTGAGACCCAGAAGAAGATCAAGACAAGGAGCAATCCCCTGATGGTCTGTAGCCCCCTAACAGGTACTTCTGTTTGTACTTATGATTTTTACTTTCTCCCACTTGTGTTGAGCCCATAATCCCTGATAGAGCCAGAGACTCTCCTGGACTCCTTTATTTGTTCATAAGCCAGAAACTGTCATGGACCCCAGATGTGCTTTGAAAGCACCCCTCTCTGCTGAACGCACAGCTACTCCTTCCACAAAGGACTGTGCCCCTCATATCAAGAGGAGACCCTTCGCTTTTTTCCCCTTTTTCCCCTTTGTCAAGGTCTGTGCCCAGAGAATAGACTCTAATGTATTTGAGCCCTCTGAGAGACTGATAGTCGCTACAATGTGAGGAAAAAGGTAACCCTTATTAGTGCTGCTTTCAATATTATGCCTTCTTTTGCAGGAAATGGACATTTGATATTGATTGCAATGCACTTTATAATTTACCTTTTAGGTTAAAAGGACTTTCATTTAATAGTCGTAGTCGTGAGGACTATCATGCATATTATGCCTTTCTTTTACAGGAAAAGGACATTCCTATTTGTTACTAGTAGCTACTGTATATTGTGACGTTATGTAACATTTGCCAAAGCTGTTTACTCAATTATAGTAACAATACTATACATTAGTTTTCACTAACCTTTGGATAGGCTTTGCAGCTATGTGGATAAGACTGCGTCGGGCTGTTTTTTTTTTTTCATTTGTATTTACGTCATATCCTGACTGCAAGTTTATGCCTCAAATTGGAGCTCTGTACTTGTGTGGCCTCTGTAAACCGCGGTTCTTTAGCGGAGCAGGGGTGTCTAAGCAGTCACACCTGGATGTCAGACCGTCAGACGGCAGGTATTCCATGTTTACTGTATGTAATATATATGTCTATGATGATGCCACCTGGGTGACGTGTCTTCAGACAAATTTCAGTCCTTAGTGCGAGGAGTGGATTACAGGACATGACACCGCGCCTTATCTAAGAAAACAGTTGGTTTAAGGGCGATAGCTACTAACTGTATGGGCCTCATTTATCTCATTTAGTTTGACACCAACCCCAGTTCCTATAGCCAGGACCATGGGGAGTTTGTCTCCCCTAAACTGCACATAGCCAGTAGAGATGAGCGAGCACTAAAATGCTCGGGTACTCGTTATTCGAGACAAACTTTTCCCGTATAACATCAAAAACACAAAAAGAAGTAACAGTAGAGATGGAGGGAAGGAGGGAGGGATGGAAAGAGGGAGTGAGGGATGGAGGGAAGGATGCACAGCTTACAGAGGACCGGTCACCCACAGAAACTGCACTAGGATTTGCTTACTGAAGTAATCAGCTCTTGGCGCCACCACATTATTGGCAGTGATAATCTGCCGGCTTTATTGGATTCCACCCATAAAACTAGCAGACACTGCAGCGCCGTAGCCTCAGAACACCGGACCGAGCTCACAGCGCTCTGGTGTATTTATGAGGGGTCGCTCCGATGCGCTGCCTCTTCCCCAGACCACCCCTCCCATTCCACAGGCTGACAGTGATTGCCTCTTCCCCAGACCACCCCTCTCATGCCACAGGCTGGCAGTGACTGCCTCTTCCCTGGACCACCCCTCCCATTCCACAGGCTGACAGTGATTGCCTCTTCCCCAGACCACCCCTCTCATGCCACAGGCTGGCGGTGATTGCCTCTTCCCCAGACCACCCCTCCCATGCCACAGGCTGGCGGTGACTGCCTCTTCCCCGGACCACCCCTCTCATGCCATAGGCTGGCGGTGACTGCCTCTTCCCCGGACCACCCCTCCCATGCCATAGGCTGGCGGTGACTGCCTCTTCCCCGGACAACCCCTCCCATGCCACAGGCTGCGGTGACTGCGCTTCCCCGGACCACCCCTCCCATGCACATGCTGGCGGTGACTGCCTCTTCCCCGACCACCCCTCCCATCCACAGGCTGGCGGTGACTGCCCTGCCTCTCCTTCCCCGTGACCATCCCCTCCCATGCCATAGGCTGGCGTGGACTGCCTCTTCCCCCAGACCACCCCCCTCCCATTCCACAGGCTGGCAGTGTTGTCCTCTTCCCTGGACCACCCCTCTCATGCCACAGGCTGCCAGTGTTGCCTCTTCCCTGACCAACCCCTCCCATGCCAACAGGCTGCCAGTGACTGCCTCTTCCCCAGACCACCCCTCTCATGCCTGGCTGGCGGTGATTGCCTCTTCCCCAGACCACCCCTCTCATGCCACGGCTGCCAGTGACTGCCTCTTCCCTGGACCACCACTCCCATGCCACAGGCTGCCAGTGATTGCCTCTTCCCCAGAACCACCCCTCTCATGCCACAGGCTGCGGTGCCTGCCTCTTCCCCGGACCACCCCTCCCTTCCACAGGCTGGCATTGATTGTCTCTTCCCCGGTACCACCCCTCTCATGCCACAGGCTGCCGTGACTGCCTCTTCTTCCCTGGACCACACCCCCCTCCTCATGCCACAGGCTGCCGGTGATGCCTCTTCCCCGACCACACCCTCCCCTGCCACAGGCGGCGTGACTGCCTCTTCCCCAGACCACCCCTCTCATGCCACAGGCTGCAGTGACTGCCTCTTCCCCAGACCACCCCCCTCCATGCCATAGGTGCGTGATTGTTGCCTCTTCCCCGGACCACCCCTCTCATGCCACAGCTGCCAGTGAACTGCCTCTTCCCTGGACCCACTCCCATGCCACAGGCTGCCAGTGCTTGCCCCTCTTCCCCAGATCACCCCTCTCATGCCACAGGCTTCCAGTGACTTGCCTCTTCCCCGCCAACCCCTCTCATGCCACAGGCTGCCAGTGATTGCCTCTTCCCCAGACCACCCCCTCTCATGCCACAGGCTGCCGTGCTGCCTCTTCCCCGGCCCACACACCCCTCCCCATGCACACAGGCTGCCGTGACTGCCTCTTCCCCGACCACCCCTCTCATGCCAAGGCTGCCAGTGATTGCCTCTTCCCCAGACCACCCCTCTCATGCCACAGGCTACCGTGACTGCCTCTTCTTCCCCGGACCACCACCCTCCCTGCCACAGGCTGCCAGTGATTGCCTCTTCCCCAACACCCACCCTCTCATGCCACAGGCTGGCGGTGACTGCCTCTTCCCGGAACCACCCCTCTCATGCCACAGCTGCCAGTGATTGCCTCTTCCCCCCCAGACCACCCCCTCATGCCACAGGCTCCCAGGACGGCCTCTTCCCTGGGCCACCCCTCCCATGCCACGGCTGGCGTGATTGGCCTCTTCCCCGGACCCTCCCATGCACAGGCTACCAGTGACTGCCTCTTCCGTGGACCACCCCTCCCATGCCACAGGCTTGCGGTGACTGCCTCTTCCCCCGGACCACCCTCCTCATCCACAGGCCTCGGTGACTGCCTCTTCCCTGGACCACCCCTCCCGGCCCAGGCTGGCGATGACTGCCCTCTTCCCGCGCACCCACCCCTCCCATGCCATAGGCTGGCGTGATTGCCTCTTCCCCCCCGGACCACCCCCTCCCATGCATAGGCTGGCGTGACTGGCTCTTCCCTGGACCACCCCTCTCATGCCACAGGCTGGCGGTGACTGCCTCCTCCCCGCCCGGAACCACCCTCTCATGCCACAGGCTGCCAGTGACTTGCCTCTTCCCCACACCCCCCCATGCCATAGGCTGGCGGTGATTGCCTCTTCCCCGGACCACCCCTCCATCAGACTAGGCTGGCCACTGCTGCGCTCTTCCCCCGGACCACCCCTCCCTAGCCATATGCTCTTTCTTGGCGGTGATTTGCCTCTTCTTCCCCGGACCACCCTCCCCATGCCAAGAGCTGGCGGTGACTCCCCTCCTCTACGCCCCGACCACCCCTCGCACACCATAGGCGGGTTGACTGCCGACTCTTCCACCCCTCGGACTCCCCCCTCCCATGCCATAGAGGCTGCGGTGTTGCCTCTTCCCAGACCACGCCTCCCTTGCCCAGCTGGCGGTGACTTGCCGAGCTTCCTGCGGCCAGTCCATGCGTCCCTCGGACCAGCTGTGAGCTCTGTCCGGTGTTCTGAACGTTGGTGGGGCGGCAGTGCTGCAGCGTTCTCGGTTGTGAGCGCTAAGAGCTGATAACTTTAGTACGCAGCTCCTAGTGTGGTTTTTTTTGGGGTGACGGTCCTCTTTAAGCGATAGCGCAGACAACGAGGCAGTGCATGCCCTATATAGGATCAGCTATGGGAGGCGACACCGGCACACCCCCATCGTGGGCACACTCCTTAGGACATTGATGGCGAAGCTTTTAGAGACCGAGTGCCCAACTAACGACCAAACCCACTTTACAAATGCAAGTGCGACATGGATAACTTTTACTGTTGCTACCTGTTTTTGTTCATGGATTTTAATTGCAATACATTTTAAAGAAAGAGGAGACATACGATTAACATTGTTAGCTTCCTTCCAGTGGGGCCCCTGACAGGAAGAATTGTGGGGCCCCAGAGCAGAAGCTCCAATAATAACCCAGCCTTCTGCACCTACTTGCCGTGTAGTCCCAGCAGATGAGGATGTTACTTTAAAATAGCACTGATCACAGCCCATCTTGGCCAGGGGACTGCAGGAGAGCTTTCCAAAGTCAGTCTGGAACTCTGTGCTGGGGTGATGGCCTGCGTGCCCATAGAGAGTACTTCCGAGTGCCACCTCTGGCATCCGTGCCAAGTTCTCCACCACTGCTTAGAAGGTCGGGTTGCTCTTCAGGAAGAGGCTTGACAATCCAGCAGGGGGCATCAATGGTTTCCTTCTGTTGTGATGTATTTGAGGCTCATCCACCAGAGGCACCGCTGCAGCTAGAGATATCCCTAAACCTCACATGCCCACACATCTTCTAGGACACTGGTGGCGAACCTATGGGCACGGGTGCCAGAGTGGCACTCAGAGCCCCTTCTGTGGGCACTCCGCCCATCGCCCCAATTTCACCAAACAGGACCCAAATCCACCAAATCTTCCTGCAGTCCCAGGCAACTTAAGGGATCTGCTCTCAGTGCTATTTTAAAGCTCCATTCACTGGCTGTTTGAACTGCAGGAAAGTGAGAAGGTTGACTGCACTGCATTATCTTTGGAGGTCATCCTGCTGGACCCACCCTCCTGGAGAGAAGTTACAATGATGGTTTGAATTTGCCCTCCTTCTTTCACCTGCATTAGAGATCTAATACATTGAATGATGTTTGAAGAACAGGTAGCAATACTTTTCTGCTTGAAATGCCATGGTAATAAGTGGACTTTTTTTTGTGTCTTGGGCACTCAGTCTCTAAAGGTTTCACCATCACTGTTCTAGGAACATACTACCAAATCCGGTAAACCGTAACCTCCTGGATAACTACAACCCTCCAGGAGAACATACAACCTCCCGAATAACATATACCTCCAGGAGAACATCCCAGACCACCAGGAGAACATACAGACCTCCAGTAGAACATAACCCCCAGGAGAACATATAACCTCTAGGAGAACATACAACCTCTAGGAGAACATACAAACTCGAGAGAGACAACTAACTCAGGAGAACATATAACCTACAGGATACATAACAACCTCCAGGAGAACATACACACCTCCCGTAGAACACACAACCTCCAGGAGAACATACAACCACCAGAGAACTACACCACCAGGAAACATACAACCCCAGGAGAACATATAACCTCCAGGAGAACATATAACCTCCAGGAGACATACAATCCACCCGGAGAACATAACCATCCCGAGACATACAACCTCCAGGATCAACAACATACGACTCCCAGGAGAACATATAACCTCCAGGAGAACATACAACCACCAGGAGAACTACAACCTCCAGGAGAACATATAACCTCCAGGAAACATACAACCTCCAGGAAACATATAACCTCCAGGAAAACATACAACCTCCAGGAGAACATACACCCTCTAGGAGAACATCTCAACCTCCAGAGAAACATATAACCTCCATGGATAACATACAACCACCAGGAGAACATAACAACCTCCATAGAACATATAACCTCCAGGAGAACATACACCACCAGGATAACATACAATTTCCAACATTCTTCCCTACATTGATGCAAGGTAGGGCATGCGCCTTGGGACTCCACCACTGTAAAGGAAGTAGGTTCTCGACAGAGGTGCAGATCAAATGTATCAACCCTGCAGCACCCAGGTCCCTAAATAAGCTAAAATAGAGCGGGCAGCTAATTGTGTACAGTTTTGGTGGTAGAGATTATACTAGACTGGGACATGACTTGGTGACAGTGATTATACTATACTGAGGACGGACTGGTGCAGGAATTCTATAGACTGAGACTGACTGGTGGCATGGAATGTACTAGACTGGGGAATAACTGGTGGGTAGTGATTATACTAGACTGAGGAACGCCTGGTTTGTACTTATATAACAAGACTGAGACTGACTGTGACAGTGATTATACGAACAGAGACGACTGTGACAGTGATTATACTAGACTTGAGTGACTGACTGGTGCAGGAATTAATAACTAGACTGAGGACTGCTGTGACAGTGATTATACAGACTGGGGACGACTGGTGGCCGAGGATTATCTAGACTGGGGACTGACTGGTGACATTGACATAATAACTAAGGACAAACCTGATGACAGTGATTAACGAACACCAAGGACATGAACGGTGACAGTGATTTACTAGAATGGGACTGAATGGTGACAGTGATTTGTACTAGACTGAGGCTGACTGTGGCATCAATGGATGAAATACAAGTGGATTTGTGGGGACCTAAAATGTACAGTTCCCTATGTTACTTAGTTCTTTAGATCCGGAAATGACTCACAGGTCCAAGTGCACAAGATTTGTTGCTGAACAAAGGAGGCCATGGAGACTGATGATGGGCCCAGAGTGTAGGCAAGAACTGAACAAAAACCAACCATCAGAATGTCCCGTTTACTCGGGGTTGCATTGGAGAGTTTATGCTATGGTACCATGCATTATAGTGGCGCCTGTTTTGTAGCGATTTTGCTGTCATCCACGTATGTGTGAAATGGATTGTTGTTATGAGCCCACTCAATGTTTGGCGCACGTTTTCATAAAGCCATACGCCCCTTAGCCCATCCCAATATCCCGCACACCAGACACTTACCAATCAGACAAGTCCATCCTATTAATGACAGACATTGCCCTTATATACCAGCTCCCCCGCTTCTGCCGCTCAGCTTCTCGAGACTTTCCTTTAGGGCGATGGTCCAGAGAGCCGAGAAGGATGGCAAACTCCTTGAAGCCTGATCTTGTTGTCGGCCTCCGTCCATGTCCATCTCTCCGAATATTCCCTTGAGGATGTCGCCTCTTCTGGTTTTGCTGTGTGTAATTGGAGAAGAGGTTACCAATTCCACCACAATGACTACACACAATGCCTCGGGGCCTGGGGGCGGGCCGTGCTAACCTCTGACTAATGCTCATCTCCTCTCTATCTCAGTGCCCTGGAGCCATGTTTCTCCCATAGTTGTGAAAAGGGCACGACCCAGATACTTACACACCGAGTCGGTGAACTCTGCGCTCGCCAGGTGGTCGCTTGTCCTTGCTCCGAGCGCACCTGGATGCCATCGGCGCTGCATAGTGCTGGGTATACTTTCCCATCTCTCTATCAGCTGGTCTGCAGAGTCTTGATTCTGAGGATACGGCAGAAATAAGGACAATGTAGCGCCATGACATCAATCGTATGGGGTACCGCACCCGCTATCAAACAGCGTGGGGGGAAATCCCTGCCTCCAACCGTGAGGGGGGGCCTCAATTACCAAGGGGATCTCCGCCTCATATCGGGAGGTGGGACTACCACAATTACGGCGGGATTCCTGCTCAATCCATGGGACCTCTTCTCAATCACGAGGGCCCTGCCTCAAACACGATGCGGGCCCTGCCCTCAAACACGGCAGCTCTGCTCCAAAATGAGGGGGGGCATGCCTTAAACACCAGTGGCACTCAGGCCTCAATAAGGGAAAGGGGGTGGAATCGCTACTCAATCCCAGGGGGGGAGTTCGGAACCCCCAAGTCCCAAAGGCAAGTTACAGAGTCAGTGGTCACTACACGTCCAAATAGTGGGATTAGGTGTAAGGTAAGAAGCCTGAGGATGAGGAAGAAGAGGCAGTCATCCAATGACTGGAGGAGAGAGAGCACATGCATCCAAGACCTGGAGGAGGAAAAGAGACAGTAACCAAGACCTGTGGAGTAGAAGGTAAGGACAGCATCAAAGACCTGGAAGAGGAAGAAAGACAGTAACCAGAGACTGATGGAGAAGAGAAGAGAGCAAGCATCCAAAGACCTGGAGGAGGAGTGAAGAGAGAGTAACCAAGACCTGGAGGAAGGAGAGAATAGACACGCAGCCAAGACTGTGAGGAGGTAGAGAAGAGACCAGCATCGAAACCCCTGGAGGAGGAGAAAGAACAGCATCAAGACCTTGAGAATGAGAGAGGATAAGACAACAACATTCAAAACCTGGATGAGGAGGAAAAAGAGATACAGCATCCAAGGACCTGGAGGAGGAGAGAGAAGACAACATCCAAAACCCTGGATGAGGAGGAAAGAGACGCAACCAGACCGTAGATAGGAGAGAAGAAACAGCAATCTATGACCTAGATGAGGAGGAGTCCAGGAGAACATATAACCTCCAGGAGAACATACAACCACCAGGAGAACATACAATTTCCAACATTCTTCCCTACATTGATGCAAGGTAGGGCATGCGCCTTGGGACCTCCACCACTGTAAAGGAAGTAGGTTCTCGACAGAGGTGCAGGATCAAATGTATCAACCTGCAGCACCCAGGCCCTAAAGAAGCTAAAATAGAGCGGGCAGCTAATTGTGTACAGTTTGGTGGTAGAGATTATACTAGACTGAGGACAGACTTGGTGACAGTGATTATACTATACTGAGGACTGACTGGTGGCAGGAATTATACTAGACTGAGGACTGACTGGTGGCAGGAATTATACTAGACTGGGGACTAACTGGTGGTAGTGATTATACTAGACTGAGGAACGACTGGTTGTACTTATTATACAAGACTGAGTACTGACTGGTGACAGTGATTATACTAGACAGAGGACTGACTGGTGACAGTGATTATACTAGACTGAGGACTGACTGGTGGCAGGAATTATACTAGACTGAGGACTGACTGGTGACAGTGATTATACTAGACTGGGGACTGACTGGTGGCAGGGATTATACTAGACTGGGGACTGACTGGTGACATTGAATATAATAGACTAAGGACAAACTGATGACAGTGATTATACGAACACCAAGGACTGAACGGTGACAGTGATTGTACTAGAATGAGGACTGAATGGTGACAGTGATTGTACTAGACTGAGGCCTGACTGGTGGCATGCAATGATGAAATACAAGTGGATTTGGGACCCTAAATGACAGTTCCCTATGTACCTGTAGTTCTTTTAGAGTCCGGAAATGACTCAACAGGTCCAAGTACAAGGAGTTGGCTGAAAAATGGAGGCCATGGAGACTGATGATGGCCCAGAGGTAGGCAAGAAACTGAACAAAAACCAACCAATCAGATGTCCCGTTACTCGGGTGCATTGGAGAAGTTTATGACTATGGTTACCAGCAGTTATATGGCGCCTGTTTGTAGACGATTTTGCTGTCACCACGTATGTGTGAATATGGATTGTGGTTATGGAGACCACATCATGTTTGGCCACGTTTTCATAAAGCCATCACAGCCCCTTAGCCCATCCCAATATCCCGCACACAAGACACTGACCAATCAGACAAGTCCATACTATTAATTGACAGACATTGCCCTTATATAACCAGCCCCCCGCTTCTGCCGCTCAGTTCTCGAGACTTTCCTTTAGGGCGATGGTCAGAGAGCCGAGGAAGATGGCAAACTCCTTGAAGCTGATCTTGTTGTCTCCGTCCATGTCCATCTCTCCGAATATTCCCTTGAGGATGTCGTCCTTCTTCTGGTTTTGCTGTGGTAATGCAGGAAGAGTGTTACCAAGTGTCACCACAATGACTACACACAATGCTCGGCGCTGGGGGCGGGGCCGTGACTACCTCTGACTAATGCTCATCTCCATCTCTATCTCAGTGCCCTGGGACCAGGTTCTCCCATAGTTGTGAAAAGGGACGAGCCCAGATACTTACACACAGAGTCGGGAACTCTGCGCTCGCCAGGGTGGCCAGCTTGTCCTTGCTCAGGCTGCCCTGGATGCCATCGGCGGCTGCATAGTGCTGGTAGACTTTCATCATCTCTATCATCTGGTCTTGCAGAGTCATTGATTTCTGAGGATAGAGCAGATATAAGGACAATGTCGGCCATGACATCAATCGTATGGGGTACCCCGTATCAAACACGTGGGGGGAAATCCCTGCCTCCAACACGGGAAGGGGGGGCCTCAATTACAAGGGGGATCTCCGCCTCAATTACGGGAGGTGGGACTACCACAATTACAGCGGGAGTCCTGCCTCAATCACATGGGAGACCTCTGCCTCAATCACGGAGGGGCCCTGCCTCAAACACGGAGGGGCCCTGCCTCAAACACGGGCAGCTCTGCTCCAAAAATGAGGGGGGGGCATGCCTTAAACACAAGTGGCAGCTCAGCCTCAAATAAGGGAAAGGGGGTGGAATCGCTACTCAATCCCAGGGGGGAGTTCGACCCCAAGTCCCAAAGGCAAGTGTAAAGAGTCAGTGGTCACATACACAGTCCAAATAGTGGGATGTAGGTGTAAGGTAAGAGACCTGAAGGAGGAGGAGAGAAGAGGCAGCATCCAAGACCTGGAGGAGAGAAGAGACAGCATCCAAGACCTGGAGGAGGAGAGAAGAGACAGTAACCAAGACCTGGAGGAGAAGAGAAGAGACAGCATCAAAGACCTGGAAGAGGAGAGAAAAGACAGTAACCAAGACCTGGAGGAGAAGAGAAGAGACAGCATCCAAGACCTGGAGGAGGAGTGAAGAGAGAGTAACCAAGACCTGGAGGAGGAGAGAAGAGACAGCAGCCAAGACCTGGAGGAGGAGAGAAGAGACAGCATCCAAGACCCGGAGGAGGAGAGAAGAGACAGCATCCAAGACCTGGATGAGAGGATAGAAGACAACAACATTCAAAACCGTGATGAGGAGGATAAAAGAGAGACAGCATCCAAGACCTGGAGGAGGAGAGAGAAGACAACACCAAACCTGGATGAGGAGGAGAAAAGAGACAGCAACCAAGACCTGGATGAGGAGGAGAGAAGAAACAGCATCTATGACCTAGATGAGGAGGAGAGAGAGCAACATCAAAACTGGATGAGGAGGAGCGAGAAGAGACAGTACACCAAGGACCGAGTGAGAAAAGAAGAGACAGCCTCAAAGACCGGGAGAGGATGAGAAAACCCATAAGTTACCAAGACTGGAGGAGAGAAGAGACCAGCATCCAAGAACTGAGGAGGAGAAGGAGACAGTAACCAGACCTGGAGGAGAAGAGAAGAGACATCATCAAAGACCTGGAAGAGGAGAGGAAGAAAAACAGTAACAAGACCTGGAGGAGAAGAGAAGAGGAGAGCATCCAAGACCTGGAGGAGGAGTGAAGGAGAGTAACCCAAGACCTGGAGGGGAGGAGATGAGACAGCAACCAAGACCTGGAGGAGCGAGAGAAGAAGACAGCATCCACACTACTGGAATGAGCGGAGTAGAAGAACACAGCATCTAGACCTAGATGAGGAGGAGAGAAGAGACAGACTATCAAGCCTGGAATGAGGAGGAGAAAGAGACAGGCAACCAAGACCTGGATGAGGAGAGAAGAAGAATACGAACCATAGCATCTAAGACCTGATGAGGAGCTGATGAGAAGAGACAACATCCAAAACCTGATGAGCGGAGAGAAGAGACAGTAACCAAGACCTGGAGAGAGGCAGAAGAGACGCTATCAAGACCTGGAAGACGGAGAAAGCAAGAACAAGACTGAGTGATAAACCAACAGACCTGGGTGTATGGAGACAAGAATGACACATGAACCAAGAACCTGGAGGAGGAGTGAGAATAAAGAGAGACGAGCAGTCAATAACAATTAGACCTGGAGGAGGAGAGAAGAGACAGAATCAAGACACGGATAGACAAGACCGTTAGACCGACTGGAGGAGAGAAGAGACAGATCCACAGACTGAGTGAGGAGTGAAAGTAGATAACAAACGCTGTGAGAGGAGAAAGAGTACAGCAGCCAAGGACTGTAGTAGGAGGAGAAGAGAACAGCACCAGACCTGGATGAGGCAGGAGAGAAGAAACAGATACTATGACCTGATGGGTAGCTGCGAGAAGAGACAGCATCCAAGACTAGAAGGAGGAGAGAAGGACAGCAACCAAGACCTGGAAGTAGGAGAGAAGAGACCAGCATCCAAGATTTGGAGTAAGAAAAGGCTGCATCCAGTACCTGGAGAAGGATTAAGAGGAGGCAGCATCCAAAACCTGGATGAAGAGTATAAGGAAGCGAAGAGACCAACCAGACCTTCTTATGGGTAAGGAAAGGAAGAAGAGAAGAGGCATGCATCCAAGACCTGGATTAGTAGAAGAGAAGAAACATCATCCAAGACCTAAGGGGATAGAAGATACTCATCCATGACCTGGAGGTGAGAGAAGAGACAGCACCAAGACATGTGGATGAGGAG
>CM033647.1:7417620-7459858 GCA_019512145.1 Engystomops pustulosus | reverse complement strand
GGAGGAGAGAAGAGGCAGCATCCAAGACCTGGATGAGAAGAAGAGGATAAGCAGCATCAAAGACCTTAAGGAGGAGAGGAGAGACAGCATCCAGGATCCATCCAAGACCTGGGTGAGGAGAAGAGAAAAGACAGCATCAAAGACCTTAAGGAGGAGAGAAGAGACAGCATCCATGACCTGGAGGAGCAGCATCCAAGACCTGGATGAGAAGAAGAGGATAAACAGCATCAAAGACCTTAAGGAGGAGAGGAGAGACAGCATCCAGGATCGACATGGCGCATTATCCTGCTGAAAGTAGCCATCAGATGTTACAGGGGACATTGTGCTCATAAAGGGATGGACATGGGCAGCAACAATACTCAGGCATCAGATGTTACAGGGGACATTGTGCTCATAAAGGGATGGACATGGGCAGCAACAATACTCAGGTAGGCTGTGGCGTTGTACCAAGGGGCCCAAATATAGATTGTGACCTCACCTCATGTCTCCATCTACCCCCCCATATATATTGTATCCTCACCTCATGTTTCTATCTACCCTCCATATAGATTGTGTCCTCACCTCGTGTCTCCATCTACCCTCCATATAGATTGTGACCTCACCTGGTGTCTCCATCTACCCCCCATATATATTGTGTCCTCACCTCGTGTCTCCATCTACCCTCCATATAGATTGTGTTCTCACCTCATGTCTCCATCTAACCTCCATATAGATTGTGTCCTCACCTCGTATCTCCATCTACCCTCCATATAGATTGTGACCTCACCTTGTGTCTCCATCTACCCTCCATATAGATTGTGTCCTCACCTCGTGTCTCCATCTACCCTCCATATAGATTGTGCCCTCACTATACTGCAGATAGAGATGATACAGGGGGGGGGTCATAGAAACCCAAGCACTTGGGTCGAAAACCCATTATCGATCGGGAGAAACCCTTCCACCGTGCGCTTGTGCTGTTGATGCATCAGAAACAATGGTGTAATAATCCACCCGCATTATGTAAGTAGTAACATGAGTTCTGCATCGTCATTCATTATTACCCACCATAACGGCCGATGTCGCTGCAGATGGATTATGCCTTTTTATGCCTTTTCCGACATGTCATAAAACTGCATCCAATGTCCGGTAAGTACATGAAACTATCTGCCTTATCCTCTTTCTCTTACCCCCCCCCCCAACCCCCCCGACTGTATTATCTCTATCTGCCACATAGTGAGAAAACAATCTATATGGAGGGTAAATGGAGACACGAGGTGACGACACAATCTATATGGGGGGTAGATGGAGACATGAGGTGAGGACACAATCTATATGGAGGGTAGATGGAGACACGAGGTGAGGACACAATCTATATGGAGGGTAGATGGAGACACGAGGTTTGGAGGACACAATCTATAGGAGGGGTAAAAAGATGGAGAGCCGAGTTGAGGACACAATCTATTGGAGGTAGATGGAGGGGACACGAGGTGAGGCACAATCTATATGGAGGGTAGATGAGAGCATCAGGTGAGGTACACATCTATATGGTAGGTGTAATGGGAGACCGAGTGTGACACTTAGGAGTGATACCAGGTCAATCTATATGGAAGGGTAGATGGAGACGAGTGAGGCAAACTAAGGGAGATGAGCAGGTAAACAATCTCATATGGAGGGGTAGATGGAGACACGATGAAGGTCATTGGGGGAGATGGAACAATGGGAACCTATATGGAGGGTACATGGAGACACAGGTTGAGGTCACTCTATGGAGGGTAGCTATGGATACCCGAGGTGAGGACACATCTATAAGAGGGTAGATGGCAGACACGAGGGGAGGGACACAATATAATGGGGGGTATTAGATGGAGACGCAGAGGTGAGGACACAATTATTATGGAGGGATTTAGATGGAGACACGAGGTGAGGACACAATCTATATGGAGGGTAGATGGAGACACGAGGTTGAGGTCACAATCTATTGGAAGGTAGATGGAGACACGAGGGAGGGTGAGGCACAATCTATATTGAGGTAGTAGATGGGAGAACACGAGAGTGAGGACACAATCTCATGAATGGGTAGATGGAGGACTCCAGGTGAGGGACACAATCTAGTATGGGAGGGGATGGTAGACATCGAGTAGTAGGACCACAATCTATATGGGAAGGGTCGATGGGACAAGAAGAGGACACAATCTAGTGGAGGGTAATGGAGGACACGGGTGAGGAGCACAATCTATATGGAGGGGGGAGATGGAGACACGATAGTGAGATACACAATTTCTATATGGAGGGTTAGATGGAGCACATGAGTGGAAGGTCCACAATCTAATGGTAGGGTAATGGAGGACATGAGGCGTGAGGATACATCTTATATGGAGGTAAGATTGAGACACGAGGTTGAGTGACACAATCTATATGGAGGGTAGTATGGAGACTAGTGTGGGACACAATCTATATGGAGGGAAGATGGAAACGAGGTGAGACACAATCTATATGGAGGGTACGTTGAGACATTGAGGTGAGGGACACAACTCTATATTGGGAGGGTAGATGGAGACCGACGGTGAGGGCACAAATTACTAGGTGATGGAACCGAGTGGGACCACTTGAGAGTAGATGGAGACCGAGGTGAGGACACAATCTATATGAGGGTAATGGAGACATGAGGTGAGGAACACTCTATATGGAGGGTAGATGGGATAAGAGGTGAGGACACACTATATGGAGGTAGATGTAACATGAGGTGAGGACAACATCTATATAGATGAAAGAGGTAGACACAATATATGAGAGGAACATCGTAGGTGTGGAGATCAATCTATAATGAGGTAGATGGAGGCACGAGTGAGGACACAATCTTTTGGAGTGAGTGTGAGACACAGTGGGACAGGTGAGGACCAATCTATTATTGAGGGTAGTGGAGACATGAGGTGAGGTAACAATCTATATGAGAGGGTAGATGGAGAACAGAGGTCAGTGGACACAATCTATATGGAGGTAATGGAGACACAAGTGGTGAGGACACATCTATAGTGGTAGGGGAGGAGATGAGAACTGAGGTGTGAGGACACCAATTCTATATGGGGGGTAAGCATGGAGACAGAGTGGGATCACCAATCTAATGGAGGGTAGATGGAGACACGAGGTGAGGGACCACATGTTATGGGGGGTAGATGGAGACACGAGGTGAGACACAATCTATATGGAGGGTAGATGGAAACGAGGTGAGGGTCACAATCTATATGGGGTGGTATAGTGAGACACTAGGTGCGGTCACAATCTATATGGAGTGATGAGAGACATCTGAGGTGAGGACACAATCGTAGGGTATAGAGGAGGACCCTTATGGAGGGGATGGAGACACGAGGTGAGGATTCACAATCTATATGGAGGTGAGATGGAGACACGTAGGGAGGTAACATTTATGGAGCGATGGAGACCACGAGTGATGACACAACTTTGGAAGATAATGGACAGGGGAGTAATGGGATAGTCAAGGGGAGCACTTATGCGAGAGAGACCGAGGAGACACTATTAGTAGAGGCACGTGAGACATGAAACACAATGGCGCACTCAAGTGATGTATAACCATGGGTGCCCACATCGCGGGGACCTAGGGTGCGCCCCCGTGATGTGTTGCTATGACACTTGAACCCTAACACGGGTCCACACACATCCAGTCAATGTACATACTACACTGCAATCCTGCTGCAGTATATTGTATAAGTGATCAGACTCCCTAGGGTTAAAGTACCCCAGGGAATCTGGCGGTCTCAGTTAAGGTCGGATAAGAGATAAGATGGTGGGGTCGGGGGGCAGAGGACGCAGAGGGTCTCAGTTAAGGTCAGAAAAAGAGATAGAGGGGTGTCAGGTGCAGAGCACATGATGGTCTTAGTAAGGTCGATAAGAGATAAGATGAGGTAAGATGGGGTCGGGGGTCAGAGGATGCAGATGGTTCGGCACTCTGCTCATGATTAAGGGGATTTTCATGATCAGTTATTATCGAGATTGACATGAAAAGAATACCAGTTGTCTCACCCCCACCCCGTTGCTGCGGCAGTTGGTGCAGATCCCTTCACAGTCTATAGGTGTGTGATGCATCACCCCCCCACCCCAGGACCGGGGACACATGAGCGCTACTGGTGCAGGTATCTGCAGTTACGAAGTGGCCAGGTGGTGCAGAGGCAGCAGGAGTGCTGAGCAAGGGAGGGTGTCCTCATGTGATAAACATAACCGGGAGGACCCAGGTAACACCCTGCACCTCCCCGCCTGATAGGGACCTAACTATAGCCGGGCCTGGGGTCATCGCCCTGCCCTGAACAATTCAATCATCAGATCTTGTAAGTCACTGGCCCTCTGTCACAATGAAGAAATCCATCCCCTGCTGCTCGTCAAGTCCCCGCTACAGTGAATCAGCACACAGAGTCCATTCACTTCTTACCGTGTGATCCCTCAAGAAGATCCTCTGACCCTTCCTCCCATGGGACCACCCGCCATGGATGGAGGTACACTACTCCAATGGAGGACCACATGTCTGCAGCGAGACTCTGGGGAACCTGTTGTGGATCCGTTGTTGTCAATTATCAGTTTTACTATGTAACGAGGGTCTGGGAACGGAGTAATGACACAGCTTGTGGGTCCTGATGCTAACCCAGAGCCCAGCTTTCCCTACCTGTTTGCCTCACATACCCTAAACAGTAAGAGGACAACTAGAAGACATTCCCTTCATGTGCTGAAGTGCAAAACTCAGAGAAGGACAGGACAGGACGAGCAAATGTCACAACAAATCTATAGTCAGCGCTGAACTATGAGCAGATGATTTATGTGATACCAGAGTCCTGGCCCCAGGAATGATTGGAGCAAAATCAGCAAACCCAAGCCCGTGTTCACACTAACAATGTACAAGAGAGACTTAAGGACACAATCGGCGCCTCCTCAGATGCATTGCACGGACAGAGCGGTTACACTGTGATCCGTTAGACCCCAATTTTGGTGGAATCCAGAAAACTACTGATGTGTGTGATGCTTCTAGTCGGACACCATCAATACTTTTCCTAAGGAGAGGTCATCAATAATCACAGAATTTTCCAAAAAAACGCAGCATAAACTATGAGGCATAAAAGATCCGACCTCTGGTATCTGTCCTCCGTGCAGGTCCACCAGGAAAATTACAAAGTGACCTGAGGAAACGTCCTCCAAGAACTTTGCCTCCCTGACATCAACTTCCAAGAACTTTGCCTCCCTGACATCAACTTCATGCAATCTGCCTCCTGTAAGAAGCAGGAGATCGACAGACCAGGGCCCCTAAATCTGCCTCCTGTAAGAAGCAGGAGATCGACAGACCAGGGCCCCTAAATTCCTACATTTTTAGAGGCGCCTCCTCAGATGCATTGCACGGACAGAGCAGTTACACTGTGATCAGGGCCGGTTCTAGACAAAGTGGGGCCCTGGGCAAAACTAAAAGTGGGGCCCCAAAATAAAACTATTTTATGACCAGTCACAGTCAGCAAGAGGCTCCTTTAGTCTGGTAAAACAAACTGTAATA
Organism: Engystomops pustulosus; assembly: GCA_019512145.1. Lineage (NCBI taxonomy): Eukaryota > Metazoa > Chordata > Amphibia > Anura > Leptodactylidae > Engystomops > Engystomops pustulosus. The sequence goes on along the minus strand of CM033647.1, from coordinate 7,454,334 downwards.
TGGGAGAATTTTATAGGAGATAGATAGATGATAGGGAGATTTATGGGAAGCATGGTGGCTCCGTGATAAGCACTACAGCCTTGCAGCGCTGGTCAACATCTGCAAAGATTTTGTATGTTTCTGCGTGGGTTTCATCCGGGTCCTCCGGTTTCCTCCCACACTCCAAAAAATTTGGGGAGGGGGACCGATATTTTCTGAAAGCAGACACTTGCCCCATTTTCAAAATTGCATGAAAAATTTTATAGACATAGGCGCCTTCATGCAATTTTGATTCAAATTGAAACATTTTATTAAAAATACTTAAAATTTGACTTTGATGGCAAAAAATTTGATCCAAACAGAAAATATTTACCTTCACATCTCCTAAATGTAATACATGGACATTTGTAGAGTTCACAAATGTGCCCTATTGATATGTTCACATGAATAAATCCACATAATAGCACTAAAACTGTAATAACTAGATATCTGCTTTTCAGCTAGACATTTTCCGACAGTCAAAACCTGCAAAATATATCAATAAAACAGAATAAAAAGTAAAGGCGCCATAAAACCTATAGAATTTTGAAAGCAGACAACCAGGCGATGCATTTGGCAATTAACATTCAAAATTTCCTCTAAAATATGTACAAATCCAGATACTTATATAAAGAAAATCTACTTTCCTAAACCAGTAAGATGTGAGGAGATCATACATACCCCACATGTGTATATTCACCAAAATATGCAGCAAAGGGAACTGCAGAAAATTCACACAGATCTATCATTGTCTGTTCCTTACACAATGGTCACCCAAATAAATAATTATATGTCCATAAACCCCTCTAATGAGATAATAAAAGTCACTATTAGATGTCGCCATTGTATTAGCCGCACAATAACAGAACCCTCCGCGCTTCATAAGAATGAGAGTGAGAACGTCATAACATCGGTGTAAGTAATGGAGGATGATGGGAAATAAACACTTTATTCCAGGACATGTCTGTGTGTTTGGTGTTACATATAACTTTATGGACATGTCCTGGTCGCGGTGTAGTCACATTAGGCGAAGAGGATTGAATGTTCATCGTATCAGTCAATTTTCCCAACAAAAAATAACTATCACAAAATAAAAGGGAATAAGAGAGAAAGGGCCACATTTATCACTTTTGTGCGCCTAAGTGTAGTAGTTGCGCCTAAATTCTGGCGCACTGTTTTCCCGAATTATCACAAGCTACAACCATCTGTGATAAGGTAATTTCCTGCCTCTTATTAATCACTTTACTTTAACTCAGTTTAGGCGCAATTTTGGCGCAGTTTTGGCGTAATGTTCCTCCTCTCTGCTTCTCCCACAGCCCAGAATGAAGATAACACTCACAGCAGCACCCAGGTGTGTGACACCCAGCACCCAGTGACCTCCTCAGCAGCACCCAGGTGTGTGACACCCTGCACCCAGTGACCTCCTCAGCAGCACCCAGGTGTGTGACACCCAGCACCCAGTGACCTCCTCAGCAGCACCCAGGTGTGTGACACCCTGCACCCAGTGACCTCCTCAGCAGGGGCTTCTCCTGGAGGGGATCCCCCAGTGCTGGTCTCCTGCTGCACCCCTGTAATCCTGCACAGTATCCCCCTCAGACACACTGGTGATACTGTGCAGAATGACATGGGGGACACTTGTCAGTACTATGTGCAACATTCTGTTACGTTCTCTTCTCTCTTGCTGTGAGCTCAGCGTTTTGCAGAATGTTTTGTAAATAGAAGGTGATGAAGTGTAAATAGAGTCTGCAGCTCCTGTCTGTAATGTATCTAATGTATCTATTATATGTACTAGTGTCTGCAGAGTATCTCATGTCTGTATGGTCTGTTCTAGTGTCTGCAGAGTATCTCATGTCTGTATGATCTGTTCTAGTGTCTGCAGAGTATCTCATGTCTGTATGATCTGTTCTAGTGTCTGCAGAGTATCTCATGTCTGTATGATCTGTTCTAGTGTCTGCAGAGTATCTCATGTCTGTATTATATGTTCTAGTGTCTGCAGTGTCTGGTTGAGCTTTTCTGCTAGAAATGAGCTCTTCTGCAAAGGGGCTCAGTGCTTTCTTCTCAGTTAACGCCAGCTCCGGGCTGGAGTGTTTTTGCGCCCATTTTTGCGCCTAAATGAAAAGTCGCAAGTGATGAATATCATTAGGCGCATCAAAACATCTGGATTGCTAGGATAAATGAGGGAAAGCTGGTTATTTTTTGCTGCGCAGCTAGCATTTAGTCACATTTAGTTGCAAATATGGCACAAAAAACGGTGCGCCTGAATGAAAAGGCGCAAAAACAACAGAAAAAAACGATTGATACATGTGGCCCAAAGTGTGTTCTTAGATTTGCATAGAGAAGGGTTAAAAACATGAATATTAGTTGATATTATTCCTTATCAGAATGTAGTAAGATATAAAGTGACTATTTCCATTATCTGTGAGGTGCAGCAGCTCCTGTGTGCAGCAAATGCTCCCGCAGCCTGATGGCTAAGAATCTGGAGGGGGGGGGGTGCACTTCAGGGGGCTGTATCTCTGGCTCTGTAACACATAGAACCTCACTTATTTCCTATGAAAGAAGAGAGTCTCCTCTTTTATATGAATCTAAATTTGTGTTTCTAGAATGCAGAAAAACGGAGATATAAACTGTTAAACTGCCGTCAGAAGTGATATTTATATATAAAAATGGCACCTGATATTCTCACTTTAAACCTGAATATCTCTGGATCCATAGCACCTAGAGACAAAATTCAAGATTCATTTGAAAGAAGAGATTCTCCCCTTTCTCCCTGGGGGCCCTGGGCAATTGCCACCTTTGCCTACCCATAGCGCCGGCCCTGACTGTGATCCATTAGACCCCAATTATTGTGGAATCCAGAAAACTACGGATGTGTGTGATGCTTCTAGTCAGACACCATCAATACTTTTCCTAGGTAGAGGTCATCAATAGTCACAGAATTTTCCAAAGAAACGCAGCAGAAAACAATGAGGCATAAAAGGTCTGACTTCTTGTATCTGTCCTCCGTGCAGGTCCACCAGGAACGTTACAAAGAGACCTGAGGAAACGTCCTCCAAGAACTTTGCCTCCCTGACATCAACTGAGGACAATATAGTATTAGGTATACAGCATAGGATTATGTACAGACTATACCACACAGACAGTATCACACGAGGTAGGATTAGATACACAGCAGACAGTATCATGATTATATCACAGGGTCGATTGAAATCCCGAAATAAAACCTCTGAAGATGAAACTACTAAAACCGAATCCAAAGAAAGCCAAGACCCAACATCTCCCGGGAAAGACAAAGCCGATTCTTCAAGGTATCGCAGAAAGGGTGGGATCAGGGGGAATGGGTGCTCGGGATACTTGGCTTGTTATATCAGATATTGTGGCTGCTCGTACTTTCATTAACCCTTCACTGGCTCTGACCTCCTCTGCTGTCTGTATAATCTGAATCTTCTCCATTTTCATCCTTTTACCATATTTTTCTCGTCCATCTCAGTCATTCCCTCAACTGGCTGCAAGCGCTGAAGAAAAAGAAGAAAAAGAGTCCAAAGTGAAAGGGAACAGAGGCCAAGGTCCTTGAGCACCCAGCGGGTGCTATCCATTCATCACATGGAGGGTTTACGTGTCAGGATGTGCCTGCAGGACACCGGCCACATGGACATTCCACCTGCGCTCCCATGGGCTCTATTTGGATGAGGGCAGATACTTATGTAACCATTATTGGGATCATTTAGAATATTTTGGTAGTTTCTGAGACTTTCTATGCTTAAAGCACATATCCATTTTTAATGAACTAATTATTTAGTCACCTCTATTGGGAGATCTAGGGTGGGGGAGCTCACTACATACATATAATTCACCACCACTAGGGGGAGTTCACTACATACATATAATTCACCACCACTAGGGGGAGTTCACTACATACAGATTATACACCACCACTAGGGGGAGCTCACTACATACAGATTATACACCACCACTAGGGGGAGGTCACTACATACAGATTATACACCACCACTAGGGGGAGATCACTACATACAGGTTATACACCACCACTAGGAGGAGCTCACTACATACAGATTATACACCACCACTAGGCGGAGCTCACTACATACAGATTATACACCACCACTAGGGGGAGCTGACTACATACAGATTATACACCACCACTAGGGGGAGCTCACTACATACTGATTATACACTACCACTAGGGGGAGATCACTACATACAGATTATACACCACCACTAGGGGGAGATCACTACATACAGATTATACAACACCACTAGGGGGAGATCACTACATACAGATTATACACCACCACTAGGGGGAGATCACTACATACAGATTATACAGCTACCACTAGGGGGAGCTCACTACATACAGATTATACACCACGACTAGGGGGAGCTCACTACATACAAATTATACAGCCACCACCAGGGGGAGCACACTACATACAGATTATACAGGCACCACTAGGGGGAGCTCACTACTATCAGATTATACAGTCACCACTAGGGGGAGCTCACTACATACAGACTATACAGGCACCACTAGGGGGAAATCACTACATACAGATTATACACCACCACTAGGGGGAGATCACTACATACAGATTATACATCCCCACTAGGAGGAGATCACTATATATAGATTATACACCACCACTAGGGGGAGATCACTACATACAGATTATACACCACCACTAGGGGGAGATCACTACATACTGATTATACACCACCACTAGGAGGAGCTCACTACATACAGATTATGCACCACCACTAGGGGGAGCTCACTACATACAGATTATACACCACCACTAGGGAGAGATCACTACATACAGATTATACACCACCACTAGGGGGAGCTCACTACATACAGGTTATACATCACCACTAGGGGGAGATCACTACATACAGATTATACATCACCACTAGGGGGAGCTCACTACATACAGATTATACACCACCACTAGGAGGATATATTATTGAATATATACCAATTTATAAAGTATGCTGTTAGCTCCCCCTAATGTTACCTTGTACACCCCTGGCTTGTAGATCATTGTGGGATTATCAATTGGATCTTTCGTTACCTAAACTCATACTATCTGACTGCCTGATGAAACTGCACGGGTGGATTTCTGAGATCTTCTCATGAAATTTGTAATGGGACTTTATCTAATGGTCATTTCTCCAGGGTCCGACTAGTTGTCCTTTCGCTGATCTGTATGTGCCGTATATAGGGGACAATACCTGGTACAACTCCCTGGGTGTCATACTTCTCCTCTCAAGCACTAGCACAGGATGCAGACCCCAAATCTGGTTCAGGTTAGAGGGGCTAGGTTGCAATACCAGATACAGCACATGCCAAGGAGAGGCGCTGTTTTTAGTGAGGGAAAACACTGTTTGTGCCTCCCATCCGTAGGTTTATATGGTTTTTCATATTTGACTCCTTTTCCCCTAAATGTGCCCATGTTGATGTGATTGCAATTGCTTTTGGAGCTGCTGCTTGGCATTGACTGCTGCTGCTTAGTTTATTGCTGATCAGTAAACCACTGTCTTTCTCCAATTTGGTTTTGGATCAAACCATACCAGCTTAAGTAGTATATGTGCATCCATACAGTGGCAATGGGAGGGCAACCCCATGAGCAGGGCTGCGCCACCCCTGAGGCGAATCGAGCCTCTTGCCTCAGGCAGCAACGTTCAATGGATCGCCTAGTTCAATAGTTGAGGTTCAGCCCTGGACACAAAGCAAGATTTAGGTAAGTTACATAACCAGCATATGACCTGTGCACTTACACCCCAGATCCTGGAGCCTTGTGCTGATCTATAGGTGTTCCTGGGGTTACCGTATATATTCTCCTCTTCATAAATACATCATTTTCAGTGGTGACATAACTCTATGAACGCATATATTTTATATATAGTAATATTTATTAATTCAGGATGATTTCTGCAGATTGGATTGTATGCCCCCTTCATGGCTGGGGGTCTCCACTGCCAGGAGATCTGCGCTGGACACTTCTGTTCATCCTATGGATACATTGGGGCACATTTACTAAGAGTCCGCGGTTGGGTTTCCCGACTATTTCCATTTTGCGCTGCATTTAACGGTGTTTTTTGGTGCACGCAATCCGATTTTGGCGCCGACTTTCATGCGACACAAATCAGGGGGCGTGGCCTTTGGACAACCCGACGGATTCGGACTAAGGGGGGGATTTAAAATTCAAATTGTGTCGCATCCAATGCACTTACATGCACTGGGAATAAGATGGTGAACTCCGGCGGACCTGAGCGGGGGGAAGCGACACATGCAGTATATCGGGCGCACGATCTTGTTGAATCGCGGCTGACTTCATCCTTGTCGGACATTTCACCTCGGGGATCGTACAGGGAACGGGTAAGTAAATGTGCCCCATTGTGTACAGGGGGGAACTCCTATAGAGGGTGACATCATAGCGATGATCATCACGTGAAACCTCTCATAGAAACACATGGATGAGCTATCCTTCATACTGCTGATCGGAGGTATCTAAGACCCCAGACCTCTGTAGCTTAACCCAAAACTCTCCCCTCACCATATACAGCCTTCCCTGTGGTACCCAGCTGGTTTTCATATAAGCCAAATGGCTATGGATCTACTTACCCAAGGGTGGTGGCACACGTGGTGTTTTGATCCCGTTTTTGGGCCGTTTTTTAAGCAGTCCGTTAAAAAATGCATGTGTTTTTTTTTTAAAACGCATCCGTTTTTGACAGTTTTTCCCAATTATCTTCATCAAGATAGACAAAAAAGGTCCAAAAAATGGATGCGTTTTGAAAAAACTCTGTTTTTAACGGACTGCTTAAAAACGCCCTAAAACGGGTTCAAAACGCCACGTGTGCCACCACCCTTACAGTCCAGGCGAATTGGAGACTCCACCGCACAGGGGCTTATAGGTGTGTCCGAGTGTGGAGGATGAGGCCAGATCTGTGCACAGGAAAAGGGTGAAGCCCATCGCGACCACCCACCTTCTAATACACATTAACAGAGCGGTCACACTTTACTGCTGTCACGAGAAATGCAACGGAGGAGGAAGCGACGCTTTTATACTGTAATTTCTTTATAATTGTTACTTTGGATGATAAATTGTAATGTACGGCGCACAAAGTCTATTTGGGGGATTTTATTGCTTTTGGGGTTGTGTCTATATGTGACACGATGGTAAAATAAAGATGTTTTAAAGCAAAGTTTTTGTCTAACCATTGCTCCGGTGATGCGTTGACCTCTATTGTACATTGTTATGGGGGCGGCCATCTTTCCTGAGCTCCAGTAACAACTTTTAATCCATAGTTTTTTTAATTGGTTTCTGATAAAATGATTTGTACACATTGAAAACGGCAAATAAACAATACAATACTTTACATTGTCTCATATTATATACCTTCTTCTTACAAACCGATACAGAAGGGAAGGGTAAGGAAGGGTTTGAAGGATACACTTTAAGGTGTGACATATGGGAGGGGAATGGTGAATAGAGGGGTGGGGGAATAACCTAAAAAAACAAAAATACACTTGTAACTTGGTGACTACTAATACAAGTTACTGAAATTTTAAGGAGTGTGTTGTAGGTGAATCTGCCTCTAAATATCTGAAATGAGGCCCACAGGGTCAGGGGGCCCGTCAGTTGTCCTGTCACACTATATACAGGCAGTCCCCGGGTTACATACAAGATAGGGTCCATAGGTTTGTTCCTAAGTTGAATTTGTATCTAAGTCAAAACTGTATATTTTATAATTGAAGTTCTAGACAAATTTTTTTCTTTTGTCCCAGTGACAATTGGAGTTTCAAATTTTTTTGCTGTAATTGGATCAATAATTATCCATAAAGCTTCATTGCAGACACCTTACAGCTGATTATTGCAGTCTGGGACTATAGTAACATCCAGAGAGGTCACCAGAGGTCACAGGGGGCAGAGGGGTCTGTCTGTAACTATGGGTCGTCTGTAAGTCGGGTTTCCTTAAGTAGGGGACCACCTGTATGTATTATGCTATACATATAGTAAAGTATGTAACGTATATATGCTGTACATCTGGATGTGCATATGATGTATGGTTTGTATAAAACTGGAAGAGAAGAAGGAGGATATGGTTAACAGACCCTGGAAGAGGAGATTTCTGGACCGGAAATATAGATCTGTGTATCTTCTACATAAGAGTGGTATTGGAAGCCATGGGACTCAGATGTCCCAGGGTAGAGGTGTGAACAGAGTAGTGATGGCTGAACAAAGGGCATTGCAGACTTCAGGGCAGTTTCAGTGGAGAAAATGGGTCGAAAACCAGATTTAAGTTCGACAAGAAGAAAGTTGGACCAAAGTTAGTAAGATACTTCTAGATGGAAGACGTAAAATGGGATAGCTAGCTCAGTGGAGTGGAGATTCTTTTTTAGGATGGGTGAGACAGTTGCCTGTTTAAAGGAAGATGGAAGAATACCAGTGGATACAGAAAGGTCAAAGAAATGAGTTAGAGCTCGGGATGAGCACAAGTAGTGAGATTGATAGCATGGAGGAAACGTGCTCGTCCATAAGGAAAAAGAAGTTAGTTGACAGGGATGGGGATTAGATATCCTGGGTGGGTTTCAGGGATTGAAGATTAAACTTTCCCTATTGGCACCTATTGGCAGCTGAATTGAGAGAGATTTGGGAGGGGGGACAGGGAGTCTGTGGACGTAAAAGGTAATTAAAGGAAAAAAATAATTGACCGGAGTTGTGAGATAGATAAGATAAGGTTATTGAGGTGATCCTTATCGGGTTTGTAGGTGAAGACCACCTGCTTGTATGATAGAAAGTCTTCCTTGCATTTCTACTAACGCCGTTCAGCACTCGTGGGACTTTGCCCCGGATGTTTTTTTGACGTCGTTGTGCCCAGGTTGCCTCTTGGGTTGTCTAGTTGTAGACAACTAGTGGGCGAAGGGGGCTACAGAGTCCAGGGCTGAAGAAACTGCGGTGTTGTAGAAGGGGCAGCAGTTTCTACATCTTTACATGAGGATATAGAAGAAAGAGTTAGGAGAGTCTCAGAGAGTTTGCAGGTGTCCAGATGTTTGAGATTCCTATGTGGGTGTATAGACCTATGGACTACAGCAGTGGTTGAAGGCGGAATAGTAAAGAAAGCAAGTGAGTTGTGGTTGGACAGTAGGAGAGTCATCTTAGACAGGTTGGATAGGGAACAAAGGCGGGTGAAAATTAACTCAAGTGTGTAGCTCTCTTTGTGAGTGGCTTTAGAGGACCAGTGTAAGAGGCTGAAGAAGGTAGCAAGCGAGAGGAGTTTAGAGGTAGCAGAATGAACTATATCAATGGGAATGTTAAAGTCACCCTGGATGATGGAGGGAGTGTCAGATGAGAGGAAGTGAAGAAGCCAGGTATTAAAATGGTCAATAAAAGCAGTAGCAGGGCCAGGGGGTCTGTCGATGACCACCATTTGGAGGTTAGAGGGAATATAGAAGGGGATGGAGTGGAAAGAGGGAAAAGTGAGAGATGTTAAAGGTTGGGCTGAAGGAGCAGTTGTCAGACAGGAGGATGCCAACTTCCCCACCAGGTTTATTGCAGGGCCAGGGAGTGTGGGTAAAGTGGAGGCCGCCATAACAGAGTGCAGCAGGGGAGGCAGTGTCTGAAGGAGGGAGCCATGTTTCCATCAGGCCCAGTTGCAAAGAAATGAAGAGTCATGGCTTTGTTGCGTATGGAGCGTGCGTTTCATAAAGCTCCAGAGAGAGAAGGCGGAAGAGGAGGTGGTGGAGAGTGGGTCAGACACACATATAAAGTGTCATAAACTGTAATAGTCCCTCATGTAGTGTCATAGACTGTAATAGTGACATACAGGGCTGATTTTAGACAAAGTGGGACCCTGGACAAACTAAAAGTAAAGCCCTGAAATAAAATATTTTCTGAACCAGCTAGGTATCATGAGAAATAAGCTGTAATGGTCCAAGACTACCCAGCAGAAAAGTTCCAGCCTGGAATAAAGTCCATAGCTTATTTCACCTGATACCAGGACTGGAGTGCTGCTGTTTTTTTGATAGAATGGATAGATACATAGACAGCCCCCAACCCCTGATCCCCTGCTATATTTGGCCCACTAAATTCATAGACAAATCTTTGATAAGCGCCCACAACCTGATCACAAAACACTGACAACATTGCTAATGACTGACACTACACAGGCTGACACTGCCTCACACACGAGTATCCAGGGGCGTAACTACAGCTGTAGCAGACGTAGCAGTTGCTATGGGGCCCAGCAGGGTCAGGGGCCTGTACTCGGCCGTGTGTCCGTGGCCCCTCTTTCCCCCTGGCTGTAGTTACGTCCCTGTAATGGGCAGCGCAGCGGTACCGAGATGCAGGGCCGGATTTAGGGGTGGGCACCGTCCTTCTGCTCCATACACGGAGGATCCTGCTATCCGGAGGGAGAGAGGGGAGGAGCCTGCCTGCAGCCAATCCCTTCTCTGCATGTCAGCAGTGCGGGAGACTCAACTTGAAAGAGAAGTCGGCACCTGAAGAGAAGCAGCAGCCTCCAGGAATCAGCCAGAGCTCAGTCCTCGCTCCCCCCAGGGTCTCCTCACACTTTGCCTTAACCATAGCTCCCAACCGTCCCGGTTTGGCCGGGACAGTCCCGTTTTTTATACCTCTGCCCCGCCGTCACGGGCAGCTGGGAGATTGTCCTGGATTTTCCCTCCAGGTCCTGCACTTGCTGGGGTTGTCCCGTATAGTAAATACTTTCATAGCCAGAACCTGCGATACTGAATGACTTCTACAGACATCGGGCAGGGAATCCTTTTGAGAGATGTGTCGGGTTAGCGGAGAGCAGGGACCACGTCATCAGGTTCAGATCACCATCTGTCCATATATGGTCTCCTAGGGCTTCCCCAGACACAAGCTCTTATTAAAATTTATTAAATAAATTTATGCCCAAGCCAGGATTTGAACCCCAGGCAATCTGCAATAGAGATAGGTGCCTTTACCCACTAGGCTATATAGAGAGGGATCTTCTCAGAGATTATCATTGAGATGATTATTATTATTGTTATTATTAAGATGCTTATTAAGATTATTATAATTGAGATTATTACTATTGAGATTGAGAATATTATTATTGAGATTATTATTATTATTGTTATTGAGATTATTATTATTATTAAAATTATAATAACAATGATAGTCTTCATGATAATAATAATAATAAAAATAAGAATAAAAATTGTTGTCTCGATAATTACAATAGTAATCTCTGGGAAGATGTATCTCTATACACCAGTGCATGGAGCCTGGGTCACTGTGTAAAATCCTCTCATCAACAACCACTTGGCTAATAGCCTAGTGGATAGAGGCTTCATCTCTGTTGCAAATTGAGTGTAGAGTCTGGAGTTCAGATCCCAAGCTTATTATTATTATAAAGATGATAATTAGAAATGAAAATTTGGGGTGTGGCCAGGACGTGATTAGGGGTGTGGCTTAGGGGGAATCGCCATTTTGTCCCTTTTTCTCTTCCTGAAATGTTGGGAGGTATGTTTAACCCCTTAGTGTCCTGTGTGCAGGAGCAGCTATGAAGCTCCTAAGTGTCCCTTACAGACCCCCTCTACATCATCCCCTCATATCTTCCCCCACCACTGCATTTCTACATTAATATGATGTTCTGCAGCAGCTGTTGTGGAGCAGTCAGTAATAAATGTGGTGCCGTCAGTAATAAATGTGATGCAGTCAGTAATAAATGTGGAGCAGTCAGTAATAAATGTGATACAGTCAGTAATAAATGTGATGCAGTCAGTAATAAATGTGGAGCAGTCAGTAATAAATGTGATGCAGTCAGTAATAAATGTGGAGCAGTCAGTAATAAATGTGCTGCTGATGTAATGGGATGCACCGAGGCGGCTGTGACTTTATTGTGAAACGGCTTATAATAAATGGATATACAAAGTTCAAATCGGCTCCACTCACTCCATTTACACAAGCCGGAGAGCTGCAATCACGGAAACGCCCAAGGCAGGGGCAAAGTATAGTCCAATAGAAAAAGGATTTCCAGCGCAAACTCTTGTCCGGTAAAAAATCTTGCTTTATTGGTGCAACAATACATCAGTTGTGTTCACATTGAAGAAATAAACGATCGACGCGTTTCGGCTGTACAGCCTTAGTCTTGATCTCATATAACACATAAGATAGTGACTCTTTATATAAAACCAGCGAAGGTGGTCACATGACCAAAATCGGAAACAAGGAGGGAGGGGTAAGTGAGTTTAACCCTATCCACAAGAAAATGTGGTCATACTGCAAATAACGGATCAAGTATAATCCATGGTCTAGATGTATCTATACCATTAGGAGAAACATAGATGTTTAAGATACATATTACAAGGTACATATTATGTTAATAAACTGTTATCAAGTCGTGTCTATGGTTAATCCCTTTTGGTTGTCTGGTTTCTAGAACGAAAATCCAGTATGATTCTCTGTTCAAAAGTTTCTTCTGTAGGTCTCCACCTCTGGCAGGCTTGGAGACCTTTTCTATGCCTGTCCATTTGAAACTCGATAGGTCTCCTTCATGCACATCTCTAAAATGTTTGGTGAGAGAGGAAACATTAAATGAATTGTTCGTTACGTCTGACAAGTGTCGTCTAATACGGACTTTAGCTGGACAGGTTGTGCAGCCTACATATTGTATTTTGCACAGTGTGCAGGAAGCCAAATAGATGATATTAGAAGTATTGCAATTAATGTAGGTTTTTATAGGGTAGATATGCAAAGTTCTGTATGAGGTAAAGGAATCCCCTTTCATGATATATTCACATGCCTTGCAACGTTTGTGTCCGCATTTATGACACCCTGGGTAATTCAGCCACGTTCTTCTATCTTTCTCTGTTCTGTCACTGATGAACAGGCTGGGTGATAAGGTGGAACCTATAGTTTTACCCTTTTTAGCCACAAATCTTACTCCTTGACTGATAGTATCATGATAGTCCTTATCTAAAAGGAGTACAGGTAAGTATTTTTTGACTATCCGTTTAATGTTGTGGAATTGATTACTAAATTGTGTGGAGAAGGTAATTTGTTGTGATTTGAAATCTGTAGGTTTGTCATGTTTTTTGTATAGAAATTGAGATCTGGGTTTATTTTTTACTTTATTGAGAGATGTTGCAATCAAATGATTACTATATCCTCTCTCCTTTAGTCTCTCTGCAACAAGGGCTGCTTCCCTTGTGAAAATGTCATCATTGGAGCAATTTCTTTTAAGTCTGACAAACTCTCCATATGGAATATTATTAGTCACGTGTTTTGGGTGACTCGATGAGGACAGTAAAATAGAATTACCCGCTATGGGTTTCCTATATGGTGTTACTACAATGTTCCCATTATCAATGTATAATTTTACATCAAGAAAGTTGATGCACGGATTCCCCATGTCAAAGGTAAGTTTAAGGTTCATGTTGTTAGAATTGATCCAGGTTAACATGTCTTGAAATGTTTCAGGGGTACCTTGCCATAACCATATAAGATCGTCGATAAATCTGCCCATCCATCTAATATTGTCTTTGTAGGGATTCGACGAGGAAAACACAAAGCGTTCTTCCCAAGTTGTCATGTAAATATTTGCAAGTGAGGGGGAAAATCTGGCTCCCATAGGGGCCCCCCTCACTTGCAAATAGAATTCACCATCAAATAGGAAATAATTATTTTTCAATAGAAATGCAGTAACCATGACAATAAACGTTTTCAGTGGTGTACTATAGGTACTATACATTTCTAAATGTTTTTCTAATACCCTAATACTTAGGTGATGGGGAAGAGAGGGATAAAGCGCCACTACATCACTTGTAGCTAGGCTACATTCCTCAAGGCTTGTCATGTTATTGAGTATTTGTAGGAGATGGGGTGTGTCTCTGAGAAAACTAGGAGTGATTTTTGTTAAGGGCTGTAAGTAGGAGTCTAGCCACTCTCCAAGTTTTTCCCCTAGAGATCCGATACCTGCTACTATAGGTCGTAGTGGTGGAGGAAAACAATCCTTATGGATTTTTGGAAAAGAATGAAAGATGGGGACCACTGGATGTTCCACATACAGTGAATCCCTTAGTTTCATACTAATTGCTCCTGTTTGAAAACCTTCTTCTAGAAGTTGTTTTAAGGCGACTTTGTAGTCAGGGGTGGGATCATTAGGGAGTTTGTGATAAGTAGAAATATCATTTAGTAGTTCCTGATTGAGTGTTCTGTAGAGTGTGGCATTCATTGCTATAATAGCGCCCCCCTTATCTGCAGGCCTTATTAATAGGTCTTTATTTTCCCTCAGAGTTTGTAATGCTTTTTGTTCCTTGTGTGTTAAGTTGGAATATCTAGGAGAGTTATGTATGGAATTTTTTAAGGATGTAAGTTCTTGTTCCACCAGCTCCTGAAACCTGTCCAGCTCTGGTGTTCTGGACATTAACGGATAATATTCAGGGTTGGTGAGCTGGAAAGGTTTCGGTACCTGGTTGGAGACTGGTTTAGATTCTGTTTCTAATTGTCTAAGAGTTAGCAATGTACACTGATCATTATAGTTATCACAAAAATTCTGTAATCGAGTGGCAGAATCTAATTGCTCTTCTCTTACATCTAGACAATTCTTATCAACATCACACACAATTTCTTTATCTGCAAAATGTTTTTTTATAGTTAGATTACGTGCAAATCTATTCACATCAAGGATCGTATCAAAAAGATTAAAGTCCTGTGTAGGAACAAAGCCCAACCCTTTACTTAGCAATGAAATTTCTTCTTCGTTTAGGATGTAGCTGGAGATGTTAATCACAGTCATTTTTTGCTGTTGTGTTTCCCTTCTTGTCGTGTGGTCATCCTCTTGAATTCTTGTTTGGCGGTGTTTCCTGCCAGCTCGCCTCCCCCGTTTTTTGAAGGATAAGTCCTGGATTGAACGGGTGTGGATGTAGCTCTTTGTGTATTGCTTGTTGTGTTGGCTAAGGTGGTGTCGTCTGTCCACCCTACAGAAGAGCTATCGTCTGTGTCCGAAAAGCCAACCCTAGAGTTGGATCTTTTTTTCTTTTTATAGCGTTTTTTCAAAATGGATCTGGGTCCAGTGGTGTTAAAGGGATTAGTACGTTCTCTCCAGTCGTATACTTTGTCATTTTTGTAGTCCATGCTGTCTCTTAGAAATTTTCTCTTTTTAGTGTCAGTTATGGTAATCTCTAATTTGGCCAATCCATTTTTAATTTCTGACATGATATTGTCCATATTAGTCAGGGGTTCAGTTTCCATTATAGACTTTTTAAGAGTCTCAATGTCCTTTCCTATTGTTTTCAGGCTGTCATGTTCGTATTTTATGATTAAATTCATAAGCTTTATAGAACATTCACTAAGTAGGTTGTTCCACTCACCCAAGAAGTCTTCACTGTATATGGTGGTTGGAATTTTCTTGATCCGTAGACCACGCGGGATCATGTTCTTCTCCACGTATGTGGTCAGCGTTTCTGAATCCCACCAAATTCTGAGTTCCCTTTCATGTAATTTTGTTAGTTCTCCTTTGTAAGCAGTAGAATCTTTGGGTGGAGTAGAATATTTCTACACTAGGTATGACCTGGCATAGAAATTAACGCTACTATATGATTCTGGTTGAGTGAATTTACAAAGTTGCCAAACTCATCCGCCCCCCCCCCCCCCTTCCACAGGATGAATATATTGTCTATATAACACAGGAACATTTCCCCATGTTCGATCACCACAGATGGGTCATCACTAAACACACAGGTGGCCTCCCACCAACCCAGGAGCGTATTGGCATATGAGGGAGATCAAGGTCTCCCCATGGCCGTGCCCCTGAGCTGGTGGTTTTACCATAATGCCGTCATCTTTTTCTAGGTTACAGAGTGCCACAATTTCTTTAGTACAATTAGGTGCAGTATTACTTGGTTTCAGCTTTTTTAGGTCTGAACAAACCATCTCCACAAATGCGTCAATACATGATATGTCCCCCTGTGTTCTTGAGTGTGGTGAATGGACCCTGTCCCTCCTGTTCTGGACGTGAATGTTCCAGACTGGCCAGCAATCTAACGTCCTTGACCATGTCTGGAGGAACACCCAGTTCTCTACTAGATTTATCATCTTTTTTCTTAAAAAATGTATTCCAACTTAGCTTATGGGCGAAAAGGTTGATGTCCTTCATCCACATTAAGGTATCCTAATCTGACAAACGTCAGTCCATTCGATAAGACCACCATCTCGTTGCTGTTAGGTTTCCTTTGTGATAGATTTATTATTTGGAGTGAGCGGTAAGACTCAACACCATGTTTCTATTCCTGACGGGCTATTGGTTCTCTAAAAAACGGGCCCCTGAGCCCCTTCCTGTCCCCCTTCCTGTCCCCCTCCCACCTCTTGATCCACCTCTTTTGGTACTATGTCCTTTTCTATCTTTATAGGACCCTTCACTATCTGATCCTCCCGCCTCTGTTGAAGAGACCTCCGTATCAGTGGCACAGGGTTGATGTCTTTGGATCAATATGCAATAAACCCTATTCTCTTTGAAGTCCTGAAGGTCTCTTATGAATTGTCTTTCTCTCTTTTTAAAAATATTGGTATTTATCCCCTGAATTCTATAGGGTAAATCCTTTGTTTGATATTTCAGGATCTGTTTCGGAATTTTTTACTGTCTCAATTTGACCTTGCAGTTTTTTGACAAGGTTCATTTTCAAGGTTTACCCTCCCACCAGGATGTATAATGATCTTTGTAGATCTTGGTGAGGTCTTTAAAGGAAGGGGTGTATTTTTTCTGTGTCAGGTCCTTTTCCGAAAAAACGTCCTTCGCTTCAGAGAGCTATTGTTGCCTATCGATAAGAAAGTGCCTCAGGCCTAAAGTTTGGCACTTAGGGCACGTCTGGAGACTCTAGCCCAGAGCTGCAGCTTCCACAATTTGGACACAGCTCTACCTCAACCATCCCAGCCGGTATCTACTATGAGGCTGGTGCACCATTCCTGCGGACCCCTCTCCATGACCACTCAAGCAACCAAAACTTGCTGTTAACCTTTTTTGGACCGTTGCCTAAACTTTGCCGTTGAATAAATAACTATAAGTTGATTTGCACAACGTTGCCTCCGTCTGATCCCTGGATACGGCTGTTACCACCACAGGCTCTCCCATCCATCACCCAGGGAGTCATCTTACAGACACCTCAGGGGTTGCCCCAGGGAGAATCACCTTCTTCCTCCATATTTCTTGCACACACCACCTGTGGAGAGCGGCCAGGCTGTAGGACAGCCCTCCGGTCCCCATACCAAGCACTGTGACACTAGCGTGCCTAGGCCGCAACCGCCAGCCACTCCCATATTCTGTCTCCAGGCCCCAAGAAAAGGCCCCGGTGGGGGATATTGCACATTTATATATATGTGCACATCCTGTGATGCTGCCATGTGTTCATCTTGTTATTCCTGTGTAGGTGTTGTATAGTGTAGTTGGACATGTTTTTATATATTGTTCTCTCTGTGATGTAGTAGATTCCTGTATGATGCAGAGATCCAGTGCTCTGTGCTGCCAGCTCTGTGTCTCCCCTGCCTTGTTGTGCACTAGATCTCCGTACAAGCAGTTACCCTGATTCTGTGTCCTGATTGGCTGGGCTGTTTGTGCACATTCATGTGGATGCCCTCAGGCCTCAGTGCCCTTAGCTGATGTCACAACCAGGAAGTCCCATTCACTGCAGGAAAAGCGGAGAGGATTTTACATATAGGGCTTTTCAGGAGCTGGTTAGGTGTCTTCCGGTGGTGTTGGGTGTAGCTGACATTGGGTGTAACTATTCAAAGCGGGAACGTGGCTCATTATGAAGGGACAGTCACGACAAGACTATTTTTTAGGGCAGAAATATGAGCATTGGAGAATGTTGTTTCCATATTCATGGCCATGTATATATATGTATGTATGTATGTATGTAGGGATTACCCCCAACAGTCCTGGTTTCTGGGGAACAGTCCAAATCCTTAGGGTCCATTCCACCGTTCTGTGTGGAGAAGGGAGCCTCAGCTTCCCGCTTCACCATTGAGGAGGAGTGATCACACCAATATATCACTGCCCTCCGGGCCACACACAGAGGTGGCATTGAAGTCATTTATCTGCGGAGGTTACCGGGCCTAGGTGAGTATTAGTTTTTGGTTATGAAGGGGGTACATGAAATGGGGGCATTATAAGATTTGGGTGCCAAGTAAATGTAAATGTAAGCTACCGGTGACATCATACATGTATCGACTCGTCTTCTAGACCAAAATAACATCTTACATATACCCATGACATAATGGTGATTTAACCTAAAAAAGTAATTTACCTGCAACACAAATATCAGTAATAGATCCAAAAATCAGGCACTTGGGAAAGTATCACACATTTTTGAGCCCTGGAAGCTGTATACCCAGCTGCACTCCCAGCTGGTAAGTCGGCCAACCGAGCAAACACCTCAAATGTCAAATCTTCCACCATTCTGCCTGCTGTGACTTGAAATTAAATATAAAATACAAAGAGGGAGATAACATTGAGTCAGCCATACAAACCTCCACGTCCTGTAGGATGGGAGAACATCATAAGGCAACAAAGGAGGGGGGAAGAACACATCATAAAGGCAATGATTAACAATAGAGATGAGCGAACATACTCGTCCGAGCTTGATGCTGGTTGGAGCATTAGCGTACTCGTAACTGCTCGTTGCTCGGACGAATACTTCGCCCGCTCGAGAAAATGGCAGCTCCCGCCGTTTTGCTTTTTGGCGGCCAGAAACAGAGCCAATCACAAGCAGATTGAACACATGGGCCAGGCATGGCCCATGTGTCAGTCTGCCGAGTTGCAGAGCCGCCACCAGGTTACGGCCGCATGTGTCAGTCTGCCGAGTTGCAGAGCCGCCACCAGGTTACGGCCGTTGTCACACACAACCATGCCTGGCTTCAGGTTCAGCGGTGCCAGCCACAGATCAGTCTGCGCCGTGATGCCCTGTAATAGCTCTTGGGCGGTGTGCCTTTTATCGTCTAGGCTCAGCAGTTTGAGCACCGCCTGCTGTCGCTTAGCGACGGCACTGCTGCTGCGCCTAGAGCTACCGACTGATGGCGACATGCCAACGGATGGTAATTCGGAGGAGGAGGTGGAGGAGGGGTGGGAGGAGGAGGAGGCATAGTAGGCCTGAAACACCTGGACCGAGGTAGGCCCCGCAATCCCCGGTGTCGGCAGTATATGAGCGGCCCCAGGGTCAGACTTGGTCTCAGCCTCCACCAAGTTAACCCAATGTGCCATCAGCGATATATAGTGGTTAGGTGGACCTTGTCAGAAATGGCATTGGTCAGGGCACGGATGATGTTGTCTGACACGTGCTGGTGCAGGGCTGGGACAACATCGGGAAAAGTAGTGGCGGCTGGGGACCAAATACCGAGGGGCGGCCGCTGCCATGAGGTTGCGAAAGGCCACGGTCTCTACCAGCCTATAGGGCAGCATCTCTAGGCTGAGTAATTTGGAGATGTGGACGTTGAGGGCTTGGGCGTGTGGGTGGGTTGCATTGTATTTCCTCTTGCGCTCCAGCGTCTGGGGTATAGACAGCTGAACGCTGCGCATGGAGACATTGGTTGATGCTGCGGAGGATCGTGGAGGCGAAGGTGTGGTTTTCAAGCTGAAGGTGTTTATGCCGGGGTCCTGGGCAGGGGGCTGACTAGCAGAGGCAGCAAATGACAAAGGTGAAGGAGCAGTGGTGTGCCCGGCCGGAGGTGAACGGGCTTGGTGCCATTGAGTGGGGTGTTTAGCATTCATATGCCTGCGCATACTGGTGGTAGTTAAGCTAGTAGTGGTGGAACCCCTGCTGATCCTGGTGTGGCACAGTTTGCACACAACAGTCCGTCGTTCATCCGGTGTTTCTTTAAAGAACCTCCAGACTTCCGAAAATCTAGCCCTCAACACGGGAGCTTCACTACGTGAAACATTTGGCGCTGATGCACCAGCTCTGGCCCTGCCTCTCCGTCTGTAAATTTTTCAAACGTGCAGAAGAAATCAGACAGCAACCTCAGAAGATGATTGCTATGGTTAGTTTCTAACCCACACAGTAAATTTTTTTAAATGTCCCGGTATTGATGTGAACAAAAGACCATATTAGATTACGCCACACGTGACGTACAGTACGCTTCACCAGCAGAGAGAATGTGGATTGGGATTTCTGGAGACTAGCTTGCTAATCAGTAGCAGGCAGACTAAGCTAGATGAAATTGCATTTGCACCACTGACAGCTCACAAAAGGATTTTGTGCTGTGACTTTCACTTTCACTTTTGAAAAAAAAAATAAAAAAATCGTCAGTCTGTGCCTAATTCAATCAAACCCCTAATAAATTGTCCCACTTCGGTGTTTGAGGTGGATATGCGTGTCACTAAGAGCCAAAAATAACGTTCGCAAGTCTCCCTGCAAATTCGTCATAATATGGTACTAGCTGCACTACTAGTGCCAGCAAGCCCAGCCACAAGCAAATAAAGTATAACGTTATTGTAGCCCTAAGAAGGGCTGTTGGGTTCTTGTAGAATCACTCCTGCCTAACAGTAAGCTAATAGAACACCCTAACGCTTTCCCTGACCAGCAGCAGCTCTCTCCCTAGCGGCATCCAGACAGAGAATGATCCGAGCAGCGCGGGCAGCGGCTAGCCTATCCCAGGGTCACCTGATCTGGCCAGCCAACCACTGCTATCTACGTGTAAGGGTACCACGTCATGCTGGGTGGAGTGCAGAGTCTCCTGGCTTGTGATTGGCTCCTGGCAGTTTCCAGTACGCTAATGCTCTAATGACCTCTCCTTAGGAAAAGTATTGATGGTGTCTGACTAGAAGCATCACACACATCAGTAGTTTTTTGGATTCCACCATAATTGGGGTCTAATGGATCACAGTGTAACCGCTCTGTCCGTGCAATGCATCTGAGGAGGCGCCGATTGTGTCCTTGTACATTGTCAGTGTGAACACGGGCTTGGGTTTGCTGATTTTGTATTGAATTGCACCACACACTAATCTCCTTATGCAGCTCTGCTCCGGCTCCAGACAGAGCTTTGCTCCAATCATTCCTGGGGCCAGGACTCTGGTATCACATAAATCATCTGCTCATAGTTCAGCACTGACTATAGATTTGTTGTGACATTAGCTCGTCCTGTCCTGTCTTCTTCTCTGCGCTTTGCACTTTTTGGACAGGGAGGTGCAGTGTGTCACACGAGGACACCCTCCCTGCTCCGCACTCTGCTGCCTCTGCCTCACCTGCGTATCTGACTATCCCAAGGAGAGGATAAATCAAGTTGTCTCCCCCAGAAGATGACACCATGTATAGATCCAGGGGAAGACCACAGAAGGGGACACATCCGCCCCTCTAACTCTCCTATAGAGGCAGGTTTCCACCTTGTAGAAGAAGGATGAGGAGCCAGACCATGTGTAGATGATCATGAACTTCCACATCCACTTTCTCTGGATTCCAGATCAGGTAGTATGGCTGAGAACTGGTTCTGTAAGAGTAAACTCTGCGGGGCCTACAGTCCGGATCAGAGAAAAGGGAGGAGGGACAGGGACATTTATCACCCCAGAAGGACATCGTGAAGACCTGTGACGCCCTTTGGGTTGTGTCATGCTCCTACACTCTTCCAACAATTTCTTAATGACATGTTATTCAGAGATCTCCGGGTGTGGTGTTACTTGGATGAGATCATCTAATATGTTCCTCCCTTTACTAAACCCGTCTCAATGTGTTGTTTGGGTAAGAAAATTATATAGAATCACTTCACATCTGGTGACCATCCTCGCCTCCCTAGCAACCTTGGTGGTGCTTCACCCAAAGTCAAGAACTAGGAATGATTGCCATGCGTGCGCGTCCAAAGTATTGTTGGTCTATTCTTAATTAGAAGTAATTATGTTCTAAAAATGCATCCTATGGCACCGGACGACATATGCGGGCATCATTACTCTAAGGTCAGCGGAGCGGCATGTCGTCTGTGGTATCTCCCAGCGATGTCACCCATTTGATGATCTAATACATAAGGTGCCTGATGTGACAACAGGACCCCAGAAGCTGGAGTAGCGTCATTGCTTCCAGTTAAGATAATGCCCCAAAGTTTCTCCCTACTCAGAAAGGTTAAATGCTCCATTTATATTGGTTTATGCTTCTGTGTCGACTGCTAGGGCACTATGAATCTCCTGAACTTCTGGGCTCGATGTACGTGTAATTGGGACAGAACTATTCGGTATGAAATTGGAGTTGAGGGGAGTAAACAGAGGGGGGGCATTAATAAGGGATGATTAGCGTGGCGGAAGGGTTAACGGAATATTTAAGATTGGCGCCGGGTGTCCAAATCTTTGTTTTTACCGTTTGTTGTTGGAGGTTTTTGTGGTGGGTGGGACAAGAACAACACAATTGTGGTGGGGGCCGTGGGGTGGTTTGCTGTGTTTGGGGTGGAACTTGGTGACAAAAAAACCACCCACCTGTTTCCCCATTTTTTTTCAAACATTTGGTTGTTTTTTCCCGAATCGGCCCCGGGATTTTGAGACGTGAGCGCATTGTGGCGAACGGACGCTGGATGCACGCGACAGAATCAGGGGGGCGGGCACTCCTTCATACAATAGTTCCTATGTTTAAACTCTTCGCCCTCCTCCTTCGCCAGCGCTCAACCACACGAACGAAAACCCGACGGATGTCGGAAAAACGCAGCAAAAAAACAATTTAAAAAAAAAAATGTGGCAGACGCGCACTTACTTCACTCAGCACCAGCTCGTTGATTCTAGGGCGTTCAGGGGAACTCAGCGTTTTATTTTTGTTTTTTTAGCAGACGTCATCTGGTGGACGTCGGAGAACATGCCTTAATGAATCCCGGCCGGAACGGAATCCAGCGCGAGAAAGTAACGCGGCGCTGGATCGCGCGGAACAGGTAGTAAAATCTGCCCAGGGTCTGTGTGACTATGACCATACACATCTATCTATTTGCGTAGAGCGAGTGAACTTCTGGGCATTAGCTCCTAGTTCTGGGAGGAAAATGTCAGTTTTGTACGTAATACCCCCAGAATGCCTCGGAAAAAATCCTGTCCATGATGTGGTGTTGCGTCGAGATGTTATTATCGAGCCACTTTGATAAACTGAAGACCCGCACTAGAACACTCCAGGGGATAAATGTTGTGCCCCTTGTTCTCCACTTCCTAAAGAAGTTCATGTTCGGCGGGGGACAACCCAGTGGGTTGCCGAACCAAATATCTGTGGTAATTCTTCCTGGTGGCCCATATGGTTCTCTCAAGACTTGCGGAAGCCGTCTTTTTTTTTGTGAGGAGGTGCAGGAAGGTACGGGTGCCTCGAGATACTACAGGGATTCCTATTAATTGTTCAACAGTTGTGAACTCTTATATAATTTGGATGAGGATTGGTGGGCATTGGTCAATCTCCTGTCATTACACTTATCTCAGCCAGTCCAAACCAAGTATTACGTCGTTCTTCCTGTAGTCTTACAAGTTCAATTCCAAGAGACTTGGTGTCTCATCCTGCTCGTGTTGAACTGTCTACTAATAATCTATAATTGTCTACGACCATTACTTGTGACTGCAGGGGTCACCTCTTAGCAACCACAGACACGCAGTGCAGAACTCCGGAGCCGTGTAGAGATCCAGGACAATGGATAACATTCTGTCTGGACGGCATGATAATATCTTACAGCCTCACAACAGATAGATCTCCCCACGCCAGTCCTCACATCCACCCACATAACATCAACCACACGGCACGGAGGAGAAAGGAGAGCCGATATACAATATCTCCATACACCCACAATGATACATCCAACAACACGACACGGAGGAGACACGGGGAGGGCGATTAAACCCTCAGTCATACACCACAACAATATACATAACCACACGACAGGAGGAGAACGAGAGCGATATACATCCTCCCTACACCCCACAGGCAGCGCGTAGTACAAGCACCAGGACCACATGGGGGTACACAATGGACATCGGGGCAGAGGGGAGAACAGGGACCGGATTAGGAAAGTGTGTAGACAGAGGGAACCGTTACAAGTTAGGGGATCTCTAAAAGCTGGAATACCTCTTATCCTATGAAGATTCCTGTATGATGCAGAGATCCAGTGCTCTGTGCTCTCAGCTCTGTGTCTCCCCTGCCTTGTTGTGCACTAGATCTCTGTACAAGCAGTTACCCGGATGCTGTGACATCATGCAAAAGATGAAAAAAAGTCTGCTCACCGATTCACAGCAAGATGGGTCAAGGTCCGTGCTGTAGATCCCTCCTGGACTGGAGAAAGTAACACAATCACTTCTGGTTTGTTGATCCAGCAAACAGGACAATGACGCTGTCCGGCTAGGCGGGTGTGGATCCTCTGGACCACTGCAGACGATGACACAAGCCACTACCTGGGACCGAGTCTAAGGGTGCCCGTTATACACAGAGCCCGCCGCAAGGCGAGTTAGACAAGCTGCAAAGTGGTACCACCAGGTCGTTCCTCAGGCGTGACATTTCTGCAGTGGCGACCAAGGTTGAAGTACAGAGACTGCTGGACCGGGAAGGTGAGTGAAGCCGGCCACCGACCCTGGAGAGGCATGGGTGCACCCCGCGATCCGAGCCAGGGATCGCGGGAGCACCCTGGACAGTACTCCCCCTCCCCTTTGGCCTCCCCCTCTTCTTCTTGGTCCCAGAAATCTCTGGAGGAGAGTCCGATCCAAAATGTTCTCTTCAGGCTCCCAAGATCTATACTCCGGGCCCGAACCCCTTCCATTCTACAAGATAGAACCGCTTACCACCCCTCATGATCTTCATCTTCAGAACTTCCTTAACTTCATAGACATCTGGGGAAAACCGCTACAGGAGCAGGAGGAGGGATTGCTGGGAGAAGTGATTCAAGATGATTGGCTTCAGGGGAGACATGGAAGGAGTTTGGGATGCGCATAGATGGAGGAAGGCGGAGCTTGTAGGCCACGGGTTGAATACCCTTCAAGCACTCAAATGGACCCAGATAGCGAGGGCCAAGCTTGTAGCTGGTAATCTTCAGCTGGACATATTTTGAAGACAGCCCACTTTATCACCTGGAGAGAAGATGGGAGGAGGCCTCGTTGCTTGTCAGCCTGGAGCTTGTGTACGAGTGGAACCTGCCGCATGAAAAGGCGAGTCTGCTCCCAGATGGTCTTCAGATCGACGTATCAACTATTCAACAGCAGGAACATCCGTAGGCACTTAGAGGAAAGGAGGACTTGATATGTCCATAAACGATGACGAAGGGAGAAGCACAAGAATTTTCAGAGTTCGAATTGTATAATAAATCCGCCATGGCAATAAGGGACCAGTCGTCTTGGCGACAAGACAAATGGCGAAGGTAGCAGCCATAGTTTGGTTGACTCTCTCTACCTGTCCATTAGACTGCGGATGGTATGCAGAAGAGAAGTCCAGTTTTCCATCACCTGTATGCTGTTACACAGAGATCGCCAAAGAAGCAAGAAACAAACTGAACCCCTCGACCGAAATGATGAGCAACGGAAGTCCATGCACCCGAAAGATGTTGAAAAAGAATAGGCTGGCAAGGTGCGGAGCGACGGCAGACCAGGCAATGGAACGAAATGGGACATTTTTGAGAAACGGTCGGTTACCACCCAGATGCCGTATTCCCAGAGGACAGTGGAAGGTCTGTAATAAAGTCCATGGCCATGTAGTCCACGGGCTGCTGGGTATCGGCAACGGCATCAGGAGACCAGCAGTTTTGGGGTGTGATGGCTTGTATGAGCACAGGAAATACAGGAACCCACAAAATCTCGCACATCTTTGGCCAAGGTCTGGCACCAATAGTAAATGGGAAATAGAAACACTGTAACCCCAGGGTGTCCAGCCACACGAGAGCAATATCCCCAAGTCAGAATTCTCCTACGTAGGCAGGTCGAACATATGTCCTTGCCTGGTGGAAGCTGCCAGAGGTCCACTGAAGCAGCAAGAACCAGCGTTCCGGAGGAGGAACAATATGACTAGGAGGCCAGGATCTTCTCCAACCACATTGAAGCACGAGAAAGACATCGCCTTTAATGTTCTTTCTTCTCTGCAGGGCGGAAATGTATGAAAATCAAATCGGGTCAAGTATAAATATGGACCAAATGACGAGCTCCTTCAAAGATAGCCGCCATTCCTCCAAAGCTAGCTTTATGGCCAAGAGTTCCCGATCTCCAATGGAATAATTCCTTTCGGGAGGTGTGAACGTCTTTGAGAAGAACCGCATGTGAAGGTACGACCTTTTGGCCCCTTCTGTAAGGACGGCCCCAGCACCATGGATGAGGCACAACCGCTAACTGGAAAGGCGTTTCCGTGTCAAGCCTTGTGAGTACAGGCGCAGAGCAAAAGCAGACTTCAACCTATGGAAGGCATCTTAGCAGCCTGAGGCCATTGTCTTGAGTAGCATTCTTCTTAGTCATGTTCACGATGGGAGCCACAACAAGAGGAGAAGTGGGGAATAAATTGTTGATAATAGTTGGCGAAGCCCAAAATCTCTGTGTGGCACGTAACCCACACTGGGCGAGGCCACTGGAACAGCTGCCAACTTGGAAGGATCCATTTGAAGGCCTTTATCCAATTACATATCCCAGAAACGTAAGACTACTCTGGTGAAATAAGCAATTTCCGAGTTTTGCATAAACGGTTTTTCGCCTTGAGGACCGTCAGACATGTTGTGGTGAGACTGTAGGTCTGGGGAAAAAACTAAAATGTAGTCGCAGTAGACTATGACACAAGAGTAGAGCAATTCTCTGAAGATGTCATAACAAATTCTTGGAAAACAGTTGGAGCATTGCGGGGTCCAAAGGGCATTACCAGATAACTCAAAAGGTCTGTCAACGGATATTGAAGCTGTCTTCCACTCGTCGCCTTCCCGAATACGGATTGGTTGTATGCCCCTCGGAATTGCAGCTTGGTGAAACTTGCACCGCACCCCAGTCGGTCAAAGAGTTCAGTGATGAGAGAGTAACGAGTAGTGGTTTTTTAAGTGACTTTATTGAGACCGCGACGGACATCTTTAATCTATGCACAGACGGAGGGAACCATCCTACTTGGATACAAAAAGAAGCCAGCACCAGTGGGAGAAGAAGACTTCCGGATGAAACCCTTTGCAAATTCCTCTTAATATAGGCAACACTAGCCTCGGTCTCAGGCACCGACAACGGTTATACTCGTTCCTCGTGGAGGAGACATACCTGGCAGCAGGTCCAATGGACAGTCATAGGGGCGGTGTGAGGCAGAACCTCTGGCTTGTTTTTCGAAAAACAATCAGCCTAGTCTCGTAGCATGCTGGAGATTCTTCAGAGGCTTGTCCAACCCGGGTAGTTGGCAAGACAGAGACTGGGTGAGGAACTCTAGGCAATGAGACTGACAGTCCAGACCCAATGGAGAACTTCTCCCGTCTACCATTAGGACGGCTGCGTGACAATCTCGTGGTCGAAGTCGCAGGCACAGGGTCAGAGGCAGGCGGCAGGATCGAAGTCAGACTCCGGTCCGGGGTCAGCAACAGGAGGTCTCCAAGCGGAAGGTATGGGAACACAGCACACAGGACAGCAGCACGGAGGACAACTGGTACCAGGAACACGGGAGAGCTCAGGTAACACTGGAACACAGAGGGACTCAGGAACGCAGGAGCACAGGAACGCAGGGGCACAGGAATCTCAAGCAAATTGGAGCAGAATAGCTTTCTCTCAGCTGTGAGGCACAAGAGCCGGCAAGGGCTTGCAGGAGAAGGCAGGCTTATATAGAGTTAATGAAATGGCCAGCGCTTTAAATCTTAGCGAGACGGCGCTCGCCTCCCCTAATAAGAAGGGGACGCACGCGCCAGTCGCGGAGCTGCAGAGGACGCCGCTGGACGGGAAGGTGAGTGACCGCAACCTGACCATATCATATTTACAATAAAAAAAAAAAAAAACCCTGCCTTGTTGTGCACTAGATCTCTGTACAAGCAGTTACCCGGATGCTGTGACATCATGCAAAAGATGAGAAAAAAGTCTGTAGCTGATTACACAGAGATCGCCAGAAGCAAGAGACAAACTGAACCCCTCGATCCGAAATGATGAGCAACGGAAGTCCATGCAGCCGAAAGATGTTGAAGAAGAATAGGCTGGCAAGGTGCGGAGCAGACGGCAGACCAGGCAATGGAACGAAATGGGACATTTTTGAGAACCGGTCGGTTACCACCCAGATGCCAGTATTCCCAGAGGACAGTGGAAGGTCTGTAATAAAGTCCATGGCCATGTGAGTCCACGGGCTGCTGGGTATCGGCAACGGCATCAGGAGACCAGCAGGTTTGAGGTGTGATGGCTTGTTATGAGCACAGGAAATACAGGAACCCACGAAATCTCGCACATCTTTGGCCAGGTCTGGCCACCAATAGTAATGGCGAAATAGAACACTGTACCCCAGGGTGTCCAGCCACACGAGAGCAATATCCCCAAGTCAGAATTCTCCTACGTAGGGCAGGTCGAACATATGTCTTGCCTGGTGGAAGCTGCCAGAGGTCCACTGAAGCAGCAAGAACCAGCCGTTCCGGAGGAACAATATGACTAGGAGCAGGATCTTCTCCAACCACATCTGAAGCACGAGAAAGAGCATCGGCTTTAATGTTCTTCTCTGCAGGGTGGAAATGTATGAGAAAATCAAATCGGGTCAAGTATAAATATGGACCAGATGACGAGCTCCTTCCAGAAGATAGCGCCATTCCTCCAAAGCTAGCTTTATGGCCAAGAGTTCCCGATCTCCAATGGAATAATTCCTTTCGGGAGGTGTGAACGTCTTTGAGAAGAAACCGCATGTGAAGGTACGACCTTTTGGCCCCTTCTGGGTAAGGACGGCCCCAGCACCAATGGATGAGGCATCAACCTCTAACTGGAAAGGCTTTTCCGTGTCAAGCCTTGTGAGTACAGGCGCAGAGGCAAAAGCAGACTTCAACCTAGTGAAGGCATCTTCAGCAGCCGGAGGCCATTGTATTGCATTAGCATTCTTCTTAGTCAATGTCACGATGGGAGCCACAAGAGAGTAGAAGTGGGGAATAAATTGTCGATAATAGTTGGCGAAGCCCAAAAATCTCTGTATGGCACGTAACCCCACTGGGCGACGCCACTGAAGTACAGCTCCCAACTTGGAAGGATCCATTTGAAGGCCTTTATCAGAAATGACATATCCCAGAAATGGAAGACTACTCTGGTGAAATAAGCATTTCTAGAGTTCGGTTTATAAACAGTTGGACCTTAAGCGCCTGAGGACATGGATCTGGTGAGACTGAAGATCTGGGGAAAACACCAAAATGTCAATCAGGTAGACTATGACACAAGAATAGAGTAAGTCTCTGAAGATGTCATTAACAAATTATTGGAAAACAGCTGGAGCATTGCAGAGTCCAAAGGGCATTACCAGATACTCAAAATGTCCGTTACGGGTATTGAAAGCTGTCTTCCACTCGTCGCCTTCCCGAATACGGATGAGGTTGTATGCCCCTCGCAGATCCAGCTTGGTGAAAACCTTGGCACCCCGGAGTCGGTCAAAGAGTTCAGTGATGAGAGGTAACGGGTAGCGGTTTTTCACCATGACTTTATTGAGACCCGCGGTATCTATGCACAGACGGAGGGAACCATCCTACTTGGATACAAAAAAGAAGCCAGCACCAGGGAGAGAAGACTTCCGGATGAAACCCTTTGCAAATTCTCCTTAATATAGGCAGACATAGCCTCGGTCTCAGGCACGACAACGGGTATACTCGTTCCTCGTGGAGGAGATACTGGCAGCAGGTCAATGGGACAGTCATAGGGGCGGTGTGGAGGCAGGACCTCTGCTTGTTTTTCAGAAAAACATCAGCATAGTCTCGGTAGCATGCTGGAAGATTCTTCAGAGGCTTGTCAACCCGGGTAGTTGGCAAGACAGAGCTATGGGTGAGGAACTTCTAGGCAATGAGACTGACAGTCCAGACCCCAATGGAGAAACTTCTCCCGTCTACCATAAGGACGGGTGCGTGACAATCTCGTGTCGAAGTCAAGTCCAGGCACAGGGTCAGGGCAGCGGGCAGGATGCGAAGTCAGACTCCGGTCCGGGGTCAAGCAACAGGAGGTCCAAGCGGGAAGGTATGGGAACACAGCACACAGAGACAGCAGCCGGGGAACAACTGGTACCAGGGAACACGGAGGAGCTCAGGTAACACTGGAACACAGAGGGACTCAGGAACGCAGGAGAACACAGGAACGCAGGGGCACAGGAATCTCAAGCAAATTGCAGAGAATAGCTTTCTCTCAGGCTGTGAGGCACAAAGATCCGGCAAGGGCTTGCAGGAAGAGGCAGGCTTATATAGAGTTAATGAAATGGCCAGCGCTTAAATCTTAGCGAGACGGCGCTCGCGCGCCCTAGAAGAAGGGGACGCACGCGCAAGCGCGGGAGCTGCAGAGGACGCCGCTGGAGCCCGGGAGGTTGAGTGAAGCCGGCAACCGGACCATATACAATTTACATATCATGTAACACGCTTAAAATGCTGTATGCGATTTTTATAGCTTTTACATGGAATTGTAAGTTGGATATGGCTCCTGAAATAAGCGAGAAGAAATTTTTATTGACAAAGTGTTTGAGCATCATGTCCTGTTTGCTGGATCAACAAACCAGAAGTGATTGTGTGATTGATTTCTGTGTCTGATTGGCTGGTGCTGTTGTGCACATTCATGTGGATGCCCTCATTGCCTCAGTGCCCTTAGCTGATGTCACAACCATGAAGTCCCATTCCACTGCAGGAAAGCGGAGAGGGATTTTACAGATAGGGCTGATAGATAATGAGAACTGTATCTCAGAATAGGAATAAGTCGGCAGCAGGATACAGTATCACTGCAGAGGAGAACAGGCTACTCTGCAATCGCCTCCACCCCGGTTTGCATATATAATAAGGTAGATTATCATATGGATACGTATGGGATGAGGGCAGTGCAGGACCTGTATACAGGATCACAGCCGGCCAGCATGGAGGGAGAGACCGGCCCATCAGGTTGAGGGCATACGGCCACAGAGATCCTCCTGCTGACTTATGGCCAATCAGCGCACAGAGGCAGCGGCACATGAAGGGTTAATCATTATGGTAATGGATCTTCCTCTTCACCATGAGAAATCTTAGTGTTTTCAGGGTGGGTTGGGTGTCTCCCGGTGGTGTTGGGTGTGTAGGACACATTGGGTTTAACTGTTCAAACCGGAAGGGCTCATATGAAGGGACAGTCACGACAAGACTATTTTTAGGGTAGAAATATGAACATTGGAGAATTTGTTACATATCTGGACTATTATAGTATATATTTATGTAGGGATTTCCCCCCAACAGTCCTGGTTTCTGAGGAACAGTCAAATCCTTAGGTCTATCCACCGTTTCTGTGTGGAGAAGGGAGGCCTCAGTTTCCCACTCATCACATTGAGCAGGAGTGATGACACCAATATATTACTGCCCTCTGAGCCACACACAGAAGTGGCAGGGGGTTACCGGGCCTAGGTGGGTATTAGTTTTGGTTATGAAGGGGTACATGAAATGGGCATTATACGAATTGGGTGCACAAAGTTGTACATTATCGAGGGGGGGGGGCACAGAGTAGAGTAATTTTAAGTGGGGGGCACATTATGGGTTGTTCTAGGGGTTGGGTGACAAATAAAGAATCTCATTTTACAGTTAGGGCATTCTAAACATGCAGTCACAATCAATTGGGGCCTATAGTGTGGTGGAGGAGTAGAGGAAGGGGCATTATACTGGTGGATAGGCCATAAGTAGACCATTCACACCAGTGGAACGTCCCTAGGGGTGTCGCAAAGACAGTTGTGTAGCTCTGAGGAGGTCGTTCGTAGGAGAAGTGTATTATGGGCGCTCGGGGGACATGGTTATTATGGGTTCAGGTGGATTCAACAGACCATCGTTTCTGAAAACTTTAAAACACGTTCTGCACTTGGGAGCTAAGACTCATCACGAAATAACACATCATCCACAGCCTGCAAGTCAAACTGTAAATGTAAGCAACCGGTCGGACTCAATACATGTAGACGAGCTCGTCTTCTAGACCAAAATACACGGATTACATATAGCCCTGATATGGGTAATTGACTGACGAAACACACAACTATCTGAATATATCACACAGATTCCTCGGTGCTTGGGAAACAGTCTTGGCACCCCGGAGTCGGTCAAAGAGTTCAGTGATGAGAGGTAACGAGTAGTGGTTTTTTACCGTGACTTTATTGAGACCGCGGTAATCTATGCACAGACGGAGGGAACCATCCTACTTGGATACAAAGAAGAAGCCAGCACCAGTGGGAGAAGAAGACTTCCGGATGAAACCCTTTTGCAAATTCTCCTTAATATAGGCAGACATAGCCTCGGTCTCAGGCACCGACAACGGGTATACTCGTCCTCGTGGAGGAGACATACCTGGCAGCAGGTCAATGGGACAGTCATAGGGGCGGTGTGGAGGCAGGACCTCTGCTTGTTTTTCAGAAAAAACATCAGCATAGTCTCGGTAGCATGCTGGAAGATTCTTCAGAGGCTTGTCAACCCGGGTAGTTGGCAAGACAGATACTGGGTGAGGAACTTCTAGGCAATGAGACTGACAGTCCAGACCCCAATGGAGAACTTCTCCCGTCTACCAATTAAGGACGGGTGCGTGACAATCTCGTGGTCGAAGTCGCAGGCCAGGGGTTCAATGGCAGGCGGCAGAGATGCAAAGTCAGACTCCGGTCCGGGGTCAGCAACAGGAGGTCCAAGCGGAAGGTTATGGGAACACAGCACACAGGACAGCAGCACGGAGGAACACTGGTACCAGGGAACACGGAGGAGCTCAGGTAACACTGGAACACAGAGGGACTCAGGAACGCAGGAGACACAGGAACGCAGGGGCACAGGAATCTCAAGCAAATTGCAGAATAGCTTTCTCTCAGGCTGTGAGGCACAAAGATCCGGCAAGGGCTTGCAGGAAGAGGCAGGCTTATATAGAGTTAATGAAATGGCCAGCGCTTTAAATCTTAGCGAGACGGCGCTCGCGCGCCCTAGAAGAAGGGGACGCACGCGCCAAGCCGCGGGAGCTGCAGAGGACGCCGCTGGAGCCGGGGAAGGTGAGTGAAGCCGGCAACCGGACCATATACAATTTTACAATATTCCATGTAACAGCTTAAATGCTGTGATGCGATTTTTTAAGCTGTTACATGGAATATTGTAAAGTTGGATATGGTCCTGAAATAAAGCGAGAAGAAATTTTTATTTGACAAAGTGTTTGAGCATCATTGTCCTGTTTGCTGGATCAACAAACCAGAAGTGATTGTGTTGATCTGATTCTGTGTCCTGATTGGCTGGGCTGTTTGTGCACATTCATGTGGATGCCCTCATTGCCTCAGTGCCCTTAGCTGATGTCACAACCATGAAGTCCTGCCCACTGCAGGAAAAGCGGAGAGGATTTTACAGATAGGGCTGATAGATATATGAGACTGTATCTCAGAATAGGAATAAGTCGGCAGCAGGATACAGGTATCACTGCAGAGGAGAACAGGCTACTGCACTGCCCTCCACCCCCGGTTTGCATCTATATAATAAGGTTAGATTATCATATGGATACGTATGGGAATGAGGGCAGTGCAGGAGCCTGTATACAGGGATCACAGCCCGGCACAGCATGGAGGGAGAGACCGGCCCATCAGCTGTTTGAGGGCTACGGCCCACAGAGAATCCTCCTGCTGAACTCTATGGCCAATCAGCGCACAGAGGCAGCGGCACATGAAGGGTTAATCATTATGGTAATGGATCTTCCTCTTCACATGAGAAATCTTAGTGTTTTCAGGAGCTGGTTGGGTGTCTCCCGGTGGTGTTGGGTGTAGCTGACATTGGGTTTTAACTGTTCAAACCGGGAATGTGGCTCATTATGAAGGGACAGTCACGACAAGACTATTTTTTAGGGTAGAAATATGAACATTGGAGAATGTTGTTTACATATTCATGGCCATATATATATGTATATATGTATGTAGGGATTTCCCCCAACAGTCCTGGTTTCTGAGGAACAGTCCAAATCCTTAGGGTCTATTCCACCGTTCTGTGTGGAGAAGGGAGCCTCAGTTTCCCACTTCACCATTGAGCAGGAGTGATGACACCAATATATTACTGCCCTCTGAGCCACACACAGAAGTGGCAAGGGGTTACCGGGCCTAGGTGGGTATTAGTTTTTGGTTATGAAGGGGGTACATGAAATGGGGGCATTATAAGAATTGGGTGCACAAAAGTTGTACATTATCCGAGGGGGGGGGGCACAATGTAGAGTATTTTACGTGGGGGCACATTATGGTGTGTTTAGGGTGGTGACAAATAAGAATTGGCATTTTACAGTTTAGGGGCATTCTAAACATGCAAGTCACAATAATTGGGGCCTATATGTGGTGGGAGTAGAGGAAGGGGCATTATACTGTGTGGATAGGCCATAAGTAGCATTACACCAGTGGAAGTCCCTAGGGGTGGCAAAGACAGTTTGTAGCTCTGTAAGGCGCGGAGAAGGTATTATGGTGGGACATTGGACTTATTATGGTTCAGGTGGATTAAACAGACATGTCTGCAAAACTTTTAAAAAGTCTGACTTGGAGCTAGGACTTCAGAAATAACACATCATCCACCAGCCTGCAAGTAAATGTAAATGTAAGCACCGGTGACTCAATACATGTAGAGACCTCGTCTTCTAGACCAAAATAACAGATTACATATATCCATGATATGGGTAATTGACTCGAAACACCAACACTAATATATCCACCAGATCACTCGATGCTTGGGAAACAGTGGGGTTACCGGGCCTAGGTGGGTATTAGTTTTTGGTTATGAAGGGGGTACATGAAATGGGGGCATTATAAGAATTGGGTGCACAAAAGTTGTACATTATCCGAGGGGGGGGGGCACAATAGTGAGTATTTTAAGTGGGGGGCACATTATGGTGTTGTTTAGGGTGGTGACAAATAAGAATTGGGCATTTTACAGTTTAGGGGCATTCTATGACATGCAAGTCACAATAATTGGGGCATTATTTTGTGTGGGAGTAGAGGAAGGGGCATTATACTGTGTGGATAGGCCATAAATAGACATTACACCAAGTGGAAGTCCCTAGGGGTGGCCAAAGACAGTTTGTAGCTTGTAAGGGGAGGAAGGTATTATTGTGTGGGGACATTAGGATATGGGTTCAGGGTGGATTAAAATACATGTTCTGAAAACTTTTAAAAAGTTCTGACTTGGAGCTAAGACTCTCAGAAATAATCCATCATCACAGCTGCCAAGTAAATGTAAATGTAAGCTACCGGTGACATCATACATGTAGAGACTCGTCTTGTAGACCAAAATAACATGTTACATATATCCATGACATGGGTAATTGACTTGGAACACAAATATCATTAATATATCCAAAAATCAGGCACTTGGGAAAGTATCACACATTTTTGAGCCCTGGAAGCTGTATGCCCAGCTGCACTCCCAGCTGGTAAGTCGGCCAACCGAGTGAACACCTCAAATCTCAAATCTTCCACCATTTTTAGAACTTGTAGCAAAAGTTGCTGTTGCTTATTTTGAAGCTCTGAGGTCCAAGAAACATCCTCAAAAACATGTGAATTAACCCCAAAACAAGATTGAACCACCAACTGAGAAAAGTGAGCCAACTCAAAGACAAGCTCTAACCCAAAAATAACCTCTAACCCAAAATCAAGACCCAAACCAGATGAAGGACCCAATACTGAAACAGGACCCAACAGAGAAACAAAACCCAATCCACAAACAAAATCAAAACGAAAAACAAGATGCAGCCCCAAAATGTGATTCATTCCAAAAATAAGACCCAACCCAAAAAACAGAACCAACCAAGGAACAAGATTCCAGACAAAAATAAGAACCAACAGAGATAAAACACTGAAGCACAAGAAGCACAAACTAAGAAAGAAGGAACAAACAAAAAACAATGTTCAGTTCTTCTGCAAGATCAGACCCAAAAACAAGACCAGATCAGACCCAAAAACAAGACCAAACCGAGAAACAAGAACCTATCCAAAAACAAGATCCAGCTCAGAAACCGAGAAACAAGAACCTATCCAAAAACAAGATCCAGCTCAGAAACAAGAACAAATCGAGAAGAAAGACCCAAACCAGAAATAACACTTTATAAGGATAACACTTTATAAGGAAGGAAGACTCCACTCAGCCAAACCAAGAGCATAATTCAGCTCATGAGCCTGACCCTCAAACTGGCAAAAGAAGATCCAACCAAACAAGACTCAACTCATCTAACTGAAAACATGATTCAGCTGTTCAGCCGAATGTGAAAATCAAGCATGGCCTGACCCTAAAACTGGGCCAAACCCAAAAAGAAGAGAAGTCACAAAAAGAAAATCTACCTGAGAAACAGGACAAAAAGAAGAGAAGTCACAAAAAGAAAATCTACCTGAGAAACAGGAACAAGAATCCAATCAAATTGACCAAAAAAAAAGAGAACCTAACCCAGAAAAACCCAACCAAAATGGAAGATCCGTCTAAGATAAAAGACTCAACTAAAAAAGGAGACCCAATTCAAAAGCAAGACCCCATCATAAAGGAGAAACCAGTCATTTTGAAAGATCCTAAAACAAGATGTGACTGTAAATAGGACTAAAAAAGAGGACGCCGCTCTGAGTGAGGACCTAAGCAAGAAAGAAGACACAGC
>CM033647.1:7364482-7416052 GCA_019512145.1 Engystomops pustulosus | reverse complement strand
GCTACCATCAGTTAGTCCTCAGTCTAGTATCATCACTACCACCAGTCAGTCCTCAGTGTCATATAATCACTACCACCAATTGTTCCTCAGTTTAGTATCACCACCAGTCGGTCCTCAGTGTAGTATAATCTCTACCACTAAACTGTACACAGTAGCTGCCCGCTCTGTTTTTGCTTCATTAGGGCCTGATGTAGCCTCTGAACCCAGGCTGGTGCTGGCTGATATGTTCAATCCTGCACCTCTGTTTTGAGACCCCATTCCCATTGTAGTGGCAACGTCTGGAGGCAGCCGGGGCCCAGAATACTGGAGTGACTGGCGGTTCCGGTAGGTTTTGTATTATGCAAAGCCTTAGGTGGCCTGAAAAAAGGTTGTGGTTGTCCGCACCTTGGAACAGGTGGTGGGAACACAGCCCCAATCAGCCTAATAAAGCCGCTCAGCAGAGCTGGAAGGGTGTCTCTCTGGCAAGGAGGCTGAGAGCACGCAGGCCCTGAACCTCTGTGCCTGGAGAGCAAAAGTGTTTTTGGTTAGGGAGTCATAAGAACCATTGTTTAGTTTAGGCAACCCCCCGATGGGTGGATTATTATTTTGTTTTGATGCCGAATTTAAAGGTGTTTTAATTTTGCTGCTACAATCACGCAGGCGAGACCTGTTTTGGACTGTCTTTTTTGGTGTCACTACCACGACTCTGTCGTGAACTGCATATCACCCTCACCCTGCTCCAACCGCCCTCCTGTCTCTCTGGGCCAATCCCCCACATATGGTGCTTCGGATTGCGGGCAGTTCAAGACAAACACCTGAAAGGCCTCGCTACAAAATGCCTGCAACATTGCATGGCCTGGGTGAAAGCTCAGGCAGTGCAGGAGGAGGTGATCAAATGGAGGACTTTATTAAATACCCCCCTCAAGAGGAGCCAGAGCTAAATCGGGCAGCAGGCAGCAGAAGAGTCCCAGCTAATCGAAAGCTGGCAGCAATCCATTCTCCAGCAGCAATAGGAAGGTCCCGCCATCACACTATCCCTTTCCACCGTCGCCTCATTATTCTCTTTCCCCCCCTCTCCCTCCTCCCTCCATGCTCCTCACAGAAGGAGAGGTCCGACATCAGCAAGCCATGCTCCACAGCAGGAGGAGAGGTCCCGACAGCATCAAAGCCAGCTCCAGCAGCAGGAGGAGAGGTCCCGACAGCAGGCAAAGAAGACCATGCTCCAGCAGCAGGGAAAATGAGAGGGGTCCCGCCGCAGCAGGAGGAGGTCCCCCCGCAAGCAGCAAGCCATGTTTCCGCTGCAGGCGGAGAGGTCCCGCCAGCATCAGGAAAAGTCCCTATCCATGTTGTCCACACAGCTGATGATGAAAAGTTTTCCTGGCATTATTGCAGCACACCGCAGCGACGACTACTGATGGGGTCCCCATACTGTCTTCAAGGTGTATCCGCTTGTCCAGCGTTCCGCACGGCTGCAGTACAAAGGCTTTAGCGAAAACAAATGGCGACGACCGACGACGTGGAGGCGTATCTCACTGTGTTCTGCGAGTAGCTGAGGGCGAGAGGAGTTACCAAGCTGAGCAGTGTGGCAGATGTGCCTGGCACCGTTCCTGGGGGAAACATACCGCCCATCCACAGTTAACCCCTTCAGTGTCTCACAATCTGTAGAGCCCATCCTCATGGATGGATCTAAGAAAAAGTAGATGGGCGCTTGAGCTGGCGCCATAGCTCCATCTGTAGCCTCCAACACTGAAAAGGAATCGCTGGAAGGTCACCCCTCACCGGAACTTCTGGATCTGCTTCATCCTCAGCGGCTTCTTTGGCCATGGAAGACCCTTGAGAGCCGCACATACTTGCCACTGGAGAGTGTTTTCCTGGGCCAGTCCTGGTCCATGGATGGCATTGGGGCATGTGCTCATGATGGCGGTAGACGGGGCACTCACAGGGGTCACTGTTTGGGGCACTGCAGATTGGGGAACAGCTGAAAGATGCAGCCAGGAATCCTCCTTGTACAGATCTTCGTAGGCATTTCTCTTGGGATCTGGAATCCAGAGGAGGCCGCCGGGCCCAGAATACTGTAGTGGCTGGCGGTTGCGGCCTAGGGTGCGCTGTGGTCACGGTGCTTGGTATGGGGACCGGAGGGCTGTCCTACAGCCTGGCAGGTCTCCAGCAGGTGGTGTGTGCAAGATATTATATGAGGGGGAGGCTGATTCTTCCTGGGGCAACCCCTGAGTGTCTGTAAGATAAATCCCTGGGGAATGGATGGGGAGCCTGTGGTGGAAACAGCCGTATCCAGGGATCAGACGGAGGCAACGTTGTGGAAATCACCTTACGGTTCTTTATTGAACAGGTAGCAGCCAACTGGCCAGAGCAGTGAAACAGAAAATCTAGATTCTGGTACCGGAGTGGTCATGGAGAGTGGTCCGCAGGAATAGTGCTCCAGCCTGGTAGTAGGTGCTGGGATAATGGAGATGGAGCTGTGTCCAAACTGTGGAAGCTGCAGCTCTGGATTAGAGTCTCCTGACCCAGTTCCCAAAATTGGTTTCTGTGTCAGCACTGAAGGTGTGCTCCCCACTATCTCTTCACTCTCAGACTCCTGTAGTCTGGACTGCTGAGAAGGAGCATGAGGTCTGGACTGCCTGTACGTTGGCAGGGGTGTTGTAATCCCTTAAATCTGGTCTGAGATGTTGCTAAGGTAGACTGAGCATTAGTGGAGGGCAGAATGGTGGAAATGTTATGTTCACCTGGAGGTTTCGGGATATCTTTTAGCTGCAGTGGTGCCCTCTGGTGGATGACCCTCACAATTACATCACAACACTAGGAAATCATTGATGCCCCCTGCTGGACTTTGTGCAGCCTCTTCCTATGTCTTTCAGTGATCTATCGGACACTCCTGGTCATCACCACTAGGTGGCAGCAAATACTTGTATTCCCTGTGATCTGCAGTGACACAAGGTCTGGGGCGCTCAATGGATGATGCACAAGAACAACAAGTCACAGAAAATCACTTACCTTTGGCCCCTCTAGGCATCTCATGTATTACTACATACCTCACATGGAAAGTGCGATCCGCGACCCTTAGTAACTAAGCCCCATTGTGTGTGGGCGCAACAACAAAATTATTCTAACTATTCTTGTTTTTTGTAAAGTCTTTTCTTTGTCTCTGTGTTTTGCACTGCGGCACAGGAGGGAGACATTGACAAGTTGTCCCTAACTGCCTGGGGTAGGTGCGGTGATCAGGCAGGGACAGCTGGAAGGGAGTTTATGCCAGGATCCGCAGTCATCTGACCGCTCCCGGATCCTGGGTCACATTATAATAAGCCAAAAAATAAGATCCCTCTGGTGCGGTTCAGTGTGACATCTATTCCAGATCTTATGAACCGGGAGAAGTGGTTGGAGGACCTGGAGGACCTGGATTCTGAGCTGGATAACAGGTCCAACCAGAGGCCGTAGCTGCTGCTGCTCCTCTTGTGGGCCGACAGCATAAGGTAAGAATGAGGCTCCCGGATTGTTTCTTATGTGGCTGGGAGAATTTGGGAACTTTCTGGGAGTCATGTTTGCTGTATTTTTAGGTAAATCCTCCTCCCTCCCAGCAGAGATGATGGGTGTAGTGATCGCAGACACTCTGCTTACAGTTCCCAGCAAGGGGCCCCCAACTCTACCTCACCCTTCACTCTATCATCCATCCATATCCTCCGGCTGTGGACATTGCCGCTGGCACAGCTACTAACTACCTCTACGGCTACGTGCTGCGGTGAGGCCCCACCTTTGGGCCCACCCCCGTCCAGCCTGTGCCGGAACCCCTGCTGACTCCCCGCCCGGCCCGTCCCTTGGCTTCGCCGCTCTGTCTTCGCAGCACGCTGCGGCTGCCGTCTCGCCCGCCGGCCCCGTCTCCTTAAGGAGCGAGGGAGGCCTGACCTCCGGTCCCTCTCAATTCCCTCCGGCAACTCCTCCTCTTCCCACGGTGTCTCAAGCATAGCCACCGCCCCCCACCCCGGTGGCGACTGGGATCCCCTCCGTGGATCCTCCTGCCTGATCGACTCCATGACCCCTCCAGTCCATGCCGCACAGCGACCTGCGTTCATAGACCGCCTCCTGGCTAGGGGTGCTGAACCACTGAATCACGTATCCTCCTCGGTGAGACCTCTTGCGGGCCCCGGAGCGCCTGGCACAGCATCCAGCCCCGGTAAGCCCTCTCCACTCGGTGTTCCGTCGCTGTGCACGATTCTTTCACTAGACCCCTTCCACACCTCCGGATCCTCGTCATGCCGAACCTCATCTCTTGTATGAGCGTTTTTGATTGTTGGCTGGATGGTCCCTGCCGTTCTCCGGCGTTGGCGCTGGGGCCCGAGGGGTGATCTCCTTGCCACAGCCTGTTGGAGGGCTCGCAGCTTTTGCTCCTCCTCTGTCGACACGTTACCCTCAGCTGGGGTTGAGGTACCTGCCCATCTCCCCCTCAAGGTGTCTGCTCCCGCAGCTTCCCACTTCTATCAACCGCCTGCGTCACACCTTGCATCAGTCATCCACATTCAAGCCATCCCAAGTTAGTAGATAGCACTCTCCAACATTCTTCAAATATCCCATCAGCTCTTCCACAAGCGTGTGTCCACCTCTGACCCCCACCCTCTACCAAACATCCCCTCCCAATTACCACTAGATCACCCCCCTAGTGAGGCTGCCAGCTCCCATACCCTGTCATTGTGTCCCTCCGTTATTTCTGCCTCCTTCACTCCTGGTAATCCTAACTTGCAACAAGGCCTAAATTTGTCCGAATGCACGTCACCCAGTGGCAAATCATCATAACCATAACTGCGGTTCAGTATTTTGACAAGACAAGATTATCACATTACCGTCTTTACCATCCCATGGTGCCCATCTTAAACGTTACCAATAACGTTACTGGAAAGCAGCCAGGCCTACCTTGGGTTCAGGCCCACCATGTATTGCCTACAACACTGTTAGCGAAGCCTTTTCTTCATCGTTAAGTGCTAATGAGCTGGGATAACACGAGACGCTAGTTTTCTTTGTGAAACGTTTTCTTTCGTTCTCTGAAAGAGGTTTTCACCTTCTTTATTGTTGTAAATGTCTTTCACAAATTATTATTTTAATAATCCTATGCATGCAGGTTCACTGGCTACCGCAGTCAACCTTCTGTTGGCACCGCTGTCGTTACTTCGGTAACGGCATTCTTACCCCATTACGGTCTCTTTCTCCCTTTGCTCATGAGGTAGGATTGCCGAGCTCTAGGCATCCTGCCTCATCAACCGTTTGGATCTGTGGAGGATTTTGGCCCCGTAGAGGCCGGTATCAGGGTGCGTGATGCAGTTCGACAGTTACAACCAAAGTAACAGTCCAAACAGTTCTAGCCTGTTTTTATTTGCATCGGAACAACATATCAGACACATTCAGGCACAAAACAAATCCTCTCCCTCCTATAACCCGTCAGGGTGCGAACTAACAATGGTTCTCTGACTCACCACTAAACAAAAACATTTTGTGCTCCGGTCATCAGAGGTCCGGCTGCGTGCTCTCCAGCCACTCCTTCCGAGAGACC
The DNA here is from genome assembly GCA_019512145.1 of Engystomops pustulosus. NCBI lineage: Eukaryota > Metazoa > Chordata > Amphibia > Anura > Leptodactylidae > Engystomops > Engystomops pustulosus. The sequence continues at coordinate 7,410,522 of CM033647.1, read as the reverse complement.
ACCCATTCCAGCTCTTCTGACGGCTTTATTAGGCTGATTGGGGCTGTTTCCCACCACCTGTGTCCAAGGTGCTGGACAACCCAACCTTCAGCACTAAGGCCTTGCATATAGCAAACCTAGGGAAACTAACCGCCCATCCACCGTTAACCCTTCAGTGTTCCGTCTCACATACCTCCCCTCGTTTGACCCTGTGGGGGCGAACACTTTTGGCCATCAGACAGTGTGTAAGGAACGGGAATTGCATTCCATGCAGCGTTTCTCTGCTCGATGTTCCACCGTGATTTGAAATTCTGCAACATTAGGAACCACCGTTGACCCGGTCGTTCCTCTCTTTGGCCTGACTCAATCCCATTTAGGGGAGAGTGATCGGTCCACATATGTAAACTGTCGCCCTATCAGTAATACCTCAGGATTCAGAGCCTCTTTAATCGCCAGCACTCCCGCTCAACTATACGATAGTTTCTTCTCAGGGGGGTGTTAGCTTGCGGCTCGTAATGTCACGGATTTTCCTCACCCTCCACTACTTGTGACCGGAGCCGCCCCTTGCTAAGCCCACGTCAGAAGCCAGTCGCACAATAAGGTCTTGTGAAGTTTTAGTGTGACATACGTCCGGTCCCCCGCACAAACCGTCTTACGTCGCTATAAACGCCCCCTCAGCCGCGTTCACTCCACTTTACCATCACACCGCACCATGCTACCCCTTGGTCAGGTCAGTCAGGGGTGCCGCTATGTAGGCCTCTTCCGACCCAGTCACATTTTTGGGGGTTCGCTGTCATCCCTGCTGCCCTCAGGGAGGTCTACCACTGCTTGTCAGCCTTGGCCAGTGACTCTCCCACTCGTTCTCTATAAACTATGAGTCCATTCCGGTAGCCGAGGCATATCTCCGGTGAGTTTTTTAGCACGAGATCCATTAACCTCTGTAATTTTGGCGTGAGCCCATGTCGCCCAAAGGGGATACCCACATACTGAAAGCCCACAGGAGTACAAAGCGGTCTTCTCTTTGGCCCTGTCAGTAAGGGGTACTGGCCAATACCCTTTCTTCAGGTCAAGGGTGGAGAGAATCTAGGCCTGTCCAAGCGTTCTTCAACATCTTCCATCCCTGTGCATGGGATAAGAATCAAATTTGGGACACACGTTCAACCTTCCTACAGTCATTGCAGAACCGAGGGACCATCGGTTTGGAATCAACACAACAGGACTCGCCCGTTTCCTTTTAGACTCCTCGCTAACCCCCAGGTCTAACATCCCTGGCCTTCTTCGTATATGGCAAGCCGGGGCGTGCTTCAGGACCGGTAGGGTTATTTGGTGTACCCGGATGTGGGGTTCGTTTTATGATGTCATGCTTGATGACTGATAACGTCCCGTTACTTAGGAACACATCCGACATTTCGGTTTCGGAGGCACAAACGTCCTTTGCTTCCTGACTCTCTGGACCCTGGATAGGGACCCCGAGATCCGTACTTCAGGCACCTTGGCTCGGGTACACCTACCTCCGGTGTCACTTCTGGGGAACAGACGCTTTTTTCTACCACCCGCCACTCTATAAGGACTCTCTTTCCCTCCATGGCTTTAGGAGTTCCGTGGTTTTATCTGTTCGGTTTCCTCTTCCCCGGCGTGAGAATACCTTGTAGTTTACCGTCCCCACTTTCTCCATGACCTCATATGGTCCCTTGTCCATTTTGCCAAGAACTTGCTCTCCCGGTTGGCACCAGAACTACACTCTGTCGGCTGGGTTAAAGGTCCCTGAGTTGGCTGACCTATTGTAGACCCGATACTGGGGCCTCTTGTGCCCTGTCATGTCTCCGTTACAGGATGCATTACCGCCGCTATGTGCGGTCCTGTATAATGGGACTTGTGCTATCACACTACTAACGTGGGGTTCCTCTCCTTTCCCAGGTCTCCTTGGCCTACATCCACAAGCCCACGTGGGGAACGTCCCATATAACAGCTCAATAGGGTGAGAAACCCGTGGATGGGACTGGGGACTTCACTTAGGGCAAACATCAAATAGGTCACCAAACAATCCCAGTCCTTCCCATCTTTGCTGACACCCTCTTTAGCAATCGTCCCCTTCAAGTGTCCTTGTTACACCACTCTCGACCAGGCATCGTCTCTGAGGATTATACCAGAGGTGCGAGCTGTTTAAAACCTGGAGTAATTTACACATCTCCTTCATTCCTCTAGAATGAATGGGGTTCCCTGGTCAGGTCCCAAGTTTTCCTTGGGGAGAGGCCTGTACGGGAGATACCTGAACACTTTCTAGCAATGTTTTTGGAGGAGGTGTTCCTTAACGGATTGGCCTCCGGTTACCACGCATAGCATAGTCCATGATAACCAGAATGTACTGTTCCCCCTTGTGGACTTGACTATGGGTCCAACCAAAGTCCTTGCAACCCTTCGAAACGGTACCTCTATGATTGGTACGGTGACCAGAGGACTCGCTAAGTGTGGGCAAAACCCCGGGCACGTAAGTTGACACTCAGGGGCAGGAGCTACAAATACGGTTTACTCCTCCCACACCCCCGGGCCAGAAAAATCTTCGCAGGATCCTTTCTCGGGTCTTCTCAGCACCTAAGTGCCCTCGACCATCACATTTTGTGGTGCCACCTCTAGCACTCAGCCTACGGTGAGATGGGGTACTACAAGTTGCTCAACCATCCTCACCCCGTACCTGGTCACCCTGTAACAACAGTTCCCCCAACATCACCATTCGGGGGTATATTTTGTCAGCCCCTGTATTTGGAGTACCCCATTTTATCACCTGAACCTTCTCCCGAATTGCTTTACACCAAGGTATGGTCCTGTAGCTGGCGGCCCCCCCCAAATTTTCACGGTAAACCCTCAAGGTCCGGCATGTTGGCCACCTCCTCGTGGCCCTCGACCCTCCACAACTAGGACCTCCAGGGGAAGAATTATCACAAATGGGGTCACCCCCTACTGCTGGTGGTGGGTACATCAATCCTCAAAGGGTTCAGGGTCCAAGGCCGGAACATACCTGATGTCCATTATCTGCAACACAACTGGGTGGGTCCTTTCGTCTCCATGAGGTCCCAACCACCGGTAATTCTCTGCCGATAATAGCCCCTCAATAAACAGGGTCCCCACCACCCCCACTTTCATGGGCAATAGTACCAACAGGGGTATGTAGGTTGAATGACACAGTGGGATATTCGCTAGATGTCCCCATGTATACACAACACTCCCACTCTCCCGCCCACTGTATAGTCCGGATCAACCAAAGTTCCCCGTAACCAGGATGACCAGGCTTCCCTGAGTCGATCCAGGCTTCCACTGTGTGACCACCGATTGTGACCATGCCACTTGGGTTCTGCATCCGTGACCGACTCGGCGGCCTCCAAGAACCGGACGGGCAAACGTGAACACTCGCCGGTCTGGTTCGTCCCATTGGCTCCCTGACAGTGGACAGTTGGCAGCAATATTGGGCCCATTTCATGGCACCCCGCCAACAACCTGGATACGGCTTATTACCTCTGTCACGAGCCTCACTGGGTTTCTGGGTATCCCTCCCCCCATTAAAAAACCGCCCTCCCCACCTTACTGTCTCCCCTTTTCCGCAGAGCTCTTAACCAATGGTTTGGTGACCCTGTCACTGGCACTGCTCGTGTGGGAGAGGTTAAGTAGAAGATCCTCCGTAGCACCGATATCTCTCTACTAGGAGACACGTAGCTCCTCAGCTTTTGTGGACCTGGCTGTCCAACCCACCGCTGAGCCGAGAGGGCAGAGAACGGGTGAACTTGTCAAGAACCACTCTCTCTAACCATCTGTGCTGGGTGGCAGTCCTCTGGTTGGCCACTATCCGGCAAGATGCATCAGGTCCATGCATTTGGGAGCGCGGGGGTATTTTCAGAGTACGTCCAGCTGGTGACCCGGCTGGAGCGAAACTTGAACGGTGACCCCAAGACGAGCAGAATCTCCGCCTTTATCTGGGGGTACTCACGGGCCTCTCTTTTCCTTTTCACTCAGGTTCGTAGTAAGCCTTCTTGCGATCTCGCGGTCAGGAAGGTGCCAGGACATCTGCCCACTGCTCGCTGGTAACTCCTCTCGGCTCAGCTACTCCTCGAACCAGTGAATACGCCTCCCACGTCGTCCGGTCTCGCCATTTGTTCGCTAAAGCCTTTGTACTGCAGCCCGTGCGGAACGCTGGACAAGCGGATACCGCTTGAGACCAGTATGGGGACCCCTCAGTAGTCTCGCTGCGGTGGCTGCAATAATGCCAGGAAAACTTTTCATCATCAGCTGTGAAACATGCTGGGACTTTCCTGACTGCTGGCGGGACCTCTCCGTCCGCAGCTGGAACATGGCTTGCGCTTGGGGCCTTGCTGCGCGGACCCTCTCACTCCTGCTGCTGGAGCGGCTGACCTCTTCGGGACCCCCCTCCTGCTGCTGGAGCTAGGCTTTGACTGCTGTCGGGACCTCTCCTCCTGCTGCTGGAGCATGGCTTGCTGTGTTCGGACCTCTCCTTCCTGTGAACTGGGGGGAGACAGGTTCTGCGAATGAGATTCTGACTGGCGGACGTGAAAGGGATAGTGTGTGGCGGGACCCTTCCCTCGGCTTCTGAAATGTTGTCTGCTGGGGACCCCCTTTGCATTGGACTTGCTGGGCAGCTGTCGATTAGCCTGGGGACTCGTCCTGCTGCCTGCTGCCGAATTTAGCTCTTGCTCCTCTTGCAGGGTGTATGTTAATAAAGTCCTCCATCTTGATCATCCTCCTCCTGCACTGCCTGACTGCTTCAACCCATGCCATGCAATGTTGCAGGCATTAGTAGCGAGCCTTTCAGGTGTTTGTCTTTGAAAAAACTGCCCGCAATCCGAAGCACCCTATGTGGGGGATTGGCCCAGTAGAGACAGGCGGTTGAGCAGGGTAGGTGTATGCAGTGTCACGACAGTCGTGATCACCAAAAAAGTACAGTCCAAAACAGGTCTCGCCTGCGTGATTGTAGCAGCAAAATAAAACAGCCTTTAATTCAAGGCATCAAAACAAATAATAATGCCTACCCATCAGGGTTCCTAACTAAACAATGGTTCTTATGACTCCCCTAACCAAAACACTTTTGCTGCTCCAGGCACAGAGGTCACCGGGCTGCGGCTCTCCAGCCTCCTTGCCAGAGAGACAACCCTTCCGCTCTGTCTGGAGATCGGGCTGTATTAGGCTGATTGGGGCTGTGTTCCCCCACCTGTTCCAAGGTGCTGGACAACACACAACCTTCAGGCCACCTAAGCTTGGCCTAATACAAAACCTAGGGAAACATAACGCCCATCCACAGTTAACCCCTTCAGTGTCTCACAATTGTAAGCCCACCTCAGTGAGGATCTAAGAAAAAGTAGATTGGGCGCTTGAGCTGGGCGCCCATGCTCCATCTGTAGCCTCCAACAACTGAAAAGGAAATCGCTGGAGGTCACCCCTCACCGGAACTGTCTGGATCTGCTTCAATCTCAGCGGTTTTCTTTGGCCATGGAAGCCCTTGAGGCCGCCCATACCTTGCACTGGAGAGTGTTTTTCCTGGTCCAGTCTGGTCCATGGATGGCATTGGGGAACATGGGAGTCATGATGGACGGTAGAGGGGGCCAACGCACAGGGGGGCACGTTGGTGGCAAGGAGATTGGGGGAAACGCCTGAAAGATGCAGCCACGGAATCCTCTCTTGTACAGTCATTCGTAGACAATTTCTCTTGGGATATGGAATCCAGAGGAGGCGCCGGGCCAGAAGTTACTTTAGTGACTGGCGGTTGACGGCTTAGGGTGCGCTGTGGTCACGGTGGGTCCTTTATGGGCGACGGAGGGAGGCCTACAGCACTGGCAGTCTCGCAGGTGGGTGTGAAGATTATTATATGAGGGGAGGCTGATTCTTCCTGGGGCAACCCCTGAGTGTCTGTAGATAAATCCCTGGGAAGGATGGGGAGCCGTGGTGGAAACAAGCCGATATCCAGGGCATCAACGAGGGCAACGTTGTGGAAATCACCTTACGTGTTCTTTATTGAACAGGTAGCATCCAACGGGCCAGAGCAGTGAAACAAGAACTCTAGATTCTGGTAACCGGAGTGGTCATGGAGAGTGGTCCGCAGGAATGTTGCTCCAGCCTGGTAGTAGGTGCTGGGATAATGGAGATGGAGCTGTGGTCCAACTGTGGACTGCAGCTCTGGATTAGAGTCTCTCTGACTCCGTGTTCCCAAAATTGGTTTCTTTGTCAGCACTGAAGGTGTGCTCCCCACTATCTCTTCACTCTCAGACTCCTGTAGTCTGGACTGCTGAGAAGGAGCATGAGGTCTGGACTGCCTGTATGGCAGGGGTGTTGAATCCCTTAAATCTGGTCCTGAGATGTTGCTATCAAGGTAGACTGGGTCATTAGTGGAGGGCAGAATGGTGGAAATGTTATGTTCACGCTGTAGGTTTGGGATATCTTTTAGCGCAGTGGTGCCCTCTGGTGATGACCCCTCACATTACATCACAACACTAGGAAATCATTGATGCCCCCTGCGGACTTTGTGCAGCCTCTTCCTATGTCTTTCAGTGATCTATCGGACACTCTTCCATCACCACTGGTGGCAGCAAATACTTGTATTCCCTGTGATCTGGTGACACAAGGTCTGGGCGCTCAATGGATGATCCACAAGAACAGTCACAAAATCATTACCTTTGCCCCTCTAGGCATCTCATGTATTACTACATACCTCACATGGAAAGTGTGATCCGCGACCCTTAGTACTAAGCCCCATTGTGTGTGTCGGCAACACAAATTATTCTAACTAATTTCTTGTTTTTTGTAGTCTTTTTCTTTGTCTCTGTGTTTTGCACTGCGGCACAGGAGGGAACATTGACAAGTTGTCCCTAACTGCCTGGGGTAGGTGCGGTATCAGGCAGGACAGCTGGAAGGGAGTTTAATGCCAGGATCCGCAGTCATCTGACCGCTCCCGATCCTGGTCACATTATAATAGCCAAAAAAGTCCTCTGGTCGGTTCAGTGTGAAGATCTATTCCAGATCTTATGAACCGGGAGAAGGGTTGGAGGACTGAGGACCTGGATTCCTGAGCGGAACGGTCCACCAGAGGCCGTAGCATGCTGCTGCCTGCCTCTTGTGGGCCGACAGCATAGGTAAGAATGAGGCTCCCGGATTGTTTCTTATGTGGCTGGGAGAATTTGGGAACTTTCTGGAGTCATGTTGCTTTATTTTTAGGTAAATCCTCCTCCCTCCACACAGAGATGATGGGTAGTGATCCCTCTTTTGCAGAGAAACCCCCTCCCATCCTTGGGGTCCCTCTAGTCACATTGTGCTGGTGGAGTCTTATCTCCTTCCTCTCCAAGGTAAATGCTCTCTGGATTCCGTAAATGTTTGTGTTGGTGAACCTTCCATGCTGATCCTGATCTGTCCCTGGCTGCTCCTCCTGATGTCCTGGTCCTGGCTGCTCCTCCTGATGTCTGGTCCTGCTGTGCATCCTCCTGATGTCTGGTCCGCTGCTCCTCCTGATGTCTGGTCACTGGCTGCTCCTCCTGAATGTCTGGTCCCTGGCTGCTCCTCTGATGTCTGTCCTGGCTGCTCCTCCTGAGTCTGGTCCTGCTGCTCCCTGATTCTGGTCTGGCTGCTCTCCTGATGTCTGGTCCTGCTGCTCCTCCTGAGTCTGGTCCTGGGCTGCTCTCCTGATGGTCTGGTCCTGGCTGCTCGTCCTGATGTCTGGCTGGCCTGCTCCTCCTGATGTCTGGTCCGGTGAGGCTGTCCGGCTTCTCCTCCTGATGTCTGGTCCTGGCTGCTCCTCCTGATGTCTGGTCCACTGGCTGCTCCTCCTAGATGTTCCTGGCTGCTCCTCGGTCTGTGAAGACTCCGATGTATGGCCTCATGGCTGCTCCTCCTGATGTCTGGTCCTGGCTGCTCCTCCTGAATGTCTGGTCCTGGCTGCTCCTCCTGATGTCTGTCCGGCTTGCTCCTCCTGATGTCGGGTCCTGGCTGCTCTCTATGTCTCCTGGCCTCTCCTGATGTCTGGTCCTGCAGCTTCCTCTGAGTGGCTGGTCTCTGGCAGCTCCTCCTGATGTCTGGTCCTGGCTGTCCTCCTGATGTCTGGTTCCTGGTGCTCCTCTGATGTCTGGTACCTGGAGCTCCTCCTAAGAGGTCTGGGTCCTGGGCTCAGCTCCTCTGATGTCTGGTCCTGCTGCTCCTCCGATGTCTGGTCTGGTCTCACCCTGATGTCTGGTCCGGCTGCCTTCCTCCTGATGTCTGGTCCTTGCTGTCTCCGATGTCTCTGGGCATGCTGCCTCCTGTGTATCCGGCTTCTTGTTCGCTGGCATGCTCCTCCTGGTTGGTCCTGCTGCCCCTCCTGATGTCTGGTCCTGGCGCTCCATGTCTTCATGCCTTGTGTCTGGTCCCTGGCTGCTCCTCCTGATGTCTGGCTGGCTGAGTCCCCTGATGTCTGGTCCTGGCTCTCTTGTTCTCCTCTGCTTCGATGTCTGTGTCCTGGGCCTCCTCCTCCTAGTTGTCTGGTCTGCGCTGCTCCTCCTGATGTCTGGTCTGGAGAAGAAAGAGGGAGCTCTGGCTGCGCCTCCTGATGCTGGTCTGTGGCTGTCCTCCTGATGTCTGGTCCTGGCGTCTCCCTGCATGTTGGCCTGGCTGCTCTCCTGTATGTCTGGTCCTGTCTCTCCTCCTGATGTTCGCCTGGTGAGTCTCCTGAGGTCCTGCTCCTCGACTGATGGTAATGCCAGCTATGGATTCTGGCCTGGCTGCTCCTCCTGTGTCTGGTCCTTGCTGCTCCTCCTGATGTCTGTCCTGGCGTCATCCTGCCTGTTGGCTCTATGTTCTGGTCCTGGCTGCTCCTCTGATTGTCTGGTCCTGGCTGCTCCGCCTGATGTCTGGTCCCTGCTTCTCCTCCTGATGTCTGGTCCTGGCTGCTCCTCCTGATGTCTGTCTGGCCCTCCGTGGTCTGCTCCGTCCTTATGTCTGGTCCCCTGTGCTCCTCCTGTGTTGGGACTGGCAGCTCCTCGAGGTTATGCTGTTCATGGGCAGTGCTCCTACCTGATGTTGCTGGTCTCCTGGGGGTCCTGTGCTGCTCCCTCCTGATTTCTGGTCCTGGCTGCTCCTCCTGTGTTCTGGTCCGCCTGTCCTCCTGCTGTCGGCTCCCTGTGTCTGGTCCTGGCTGTCCTCCTGCATGTCTGGTCCTGGCATGCTCTCCCTGGCATGTCTGGTCCTGGGCTCCTCCTGATGTCGTACTGGCACTCATCCTTGTCGTGGATGCTCTGACTCTCCTGGAGGTCCTCGTGTTGGCCTGGTGCTCCTCTGATTGTCTGGTCCTGGCGCTCTCACTGATGTCTGGTACTGGCAGCAATCTTGATTCTGGTCTGGAGCTCCTCAGTGTTGGTCCTGGGCATGCTCCTCCTGATGTTGGGTCCCTGGACTGCTCCTCCTGAATGTCGGTTCCTGGACTGCTCCTCCTGAATGTCCTGGCCTGTGCCCCTCCGTGTTGGTCCTGGCTGCTCCTCCTGATGTCTGGTCCTGGCAAGCTCCTCCCTGAGGTTGTCCTGGTCCTCGATGTTGGTCCTGGCGCTCCTCCTGATGTCCGTCTGGCTCTGATCATGCCTGGAGCTCCTCCTGAAGTCTGCCCTCTGACTCTGTCCTGATGCTCCTCGGATTGCCTGGCTGCTTCCTCCGATGGTCTTGGTTCCTGGCTGCTCCTCCTGATGTCTGTCCCGGCAGCTCCTCCTGATGTCTTGCCCTTCGGCGCTCGGAATGCCTGTGCTGCCCTCCTCCTGATGTCTGGTACCTGGCAGCTCCTCCTATTTGTCTGGGCCGTGACCTGCTCCCCTGATGTCTGGTACCTGGCTGCTCATCTGATGTCTGGTATGCTTGCTAGCTCTCTGTGTCTGGTCCTGGCCTGCTCCTCCTGATGCTGGTCCTGGCGCTCCTCTGAGCGCGCCCCCTCCGATGTCTGGCCTGGCAGCTCCCTCCTGATGTCACTGGCCCTGGATGTCCTCCTGATGTCTGGAATGGTCTGCTCCTCCTGATGTCCTGGCCTGGCTGTGCTCATCCTTGATGTCTGGATCCTGGCTGCTCCTCCTGATGTCTGGTCTGGACTTCCTGGTTGCTGTCATCTCCTTATGTCCGTCTTCTGGCGCTCCGCTCCTGAGTCCGGTCCTGGATGCTACTCTATGATAATAAGACCTGATGTCTGGTCTGGCCTGCCTCCTCGGATTGTATGTCGGTCTGGCGGCTCCTCGATGTCTGGTCATGGGCATGCTCCTCCTGATTCTGGTCCTGGCTGCTCCTCCGATTTGGTCTGTCCCTGTGCTGGCCTCCTCCTATTTGCTGTCCTATGTCTGGCCTGGTCTCTATGTCCTGCTCCGATGGGGCGGTACTAACTCCTGATGTCGTCTGGCGTCCCGATTCGTCTGGCTGCTCCTCCGAGTTGTCGGTCTGGCTGCTCCTCCTGATGTTCGGTCCTGGTGCTCCTCCGTGATGTCTGGTCTGGCTGCTCCTCCTAGCCGCAGTCTCCGAGTTGGCCTTGTGCTCCTCCTGATGTTGGTCCTGCGCGCTCCTCCTGATGTCTGGGTCCTGGCCTCTATGCTGCCTGCTCGATGTACGTAGGTGCCATGGATGAGGCATGCTCCTCCTGATGTGGTCCTGGCTGGCTCCTCCTGTGTCTGTCCTGGCTGCCTCCTCCTGATGTCTGGTCTGGCTGCTCACTCCTGATGCTGTCCGGAGCCCTCCTGATGTCGGTCCTGGCAGCTCCTCCTGATGTCTGGTCCTGGCTGCTCCTCCTGATGTCTGGTCCTGGCTGCTCCTCCTGATGTCTGGTCCTGGCTGCTCCTCCTGATGTCTGGTCCTGGCTGCTCCTCCTGATGTCTGGTCCGGGCTGCTCCTCCTGATGTCTGGTCCTGGCTGCTCCTCCTGATGTCTGGTCCTGGCTGCTCCTCCTGATGTCTGTCCTGGCGCTCCTCCTGAAATGTCTGTCCTGGCTTCTCCTCCGATGTCTGGTCCCTGGCAGCTCCCTCCTGACTCTCAGAGACATGCTGCTGGATGAGCAGACCCAATCGTCTCTCCATGTGTAACTCTGTCTCCTCCCTTCTCCTGCTGCCATTGTGTTCTGTAAAGCCCGGGAGAACATCTTTGTCTCTCTGCGGTAAATCGTCTCACCCGCCCCCGACATAACATCAGGGCTCCTCTGAGATTCCAATCCTCGGATTCTCTCTGTGTGTTGGGGCCTCGGTCTGGGTCTGATAGAAACTGTTCCTGTGCTAATCTCACTATGAGGATGAGGGGAGGACACCAAGAGCTTACAGTCTATGAGGATGAGGGGGTGACACAAGAGCTTACAGTCTATGAGGATGAGGGGGAGACACATGAGCTTACAGTCTATGAGGATGAGGGGAGACACAAGAGCTTACAGTCTATGAGGATGAGGAGGTGACACAGAGCTTACAGTCATGGGGATGAGGGGGTCACAAGAGCTTACGTCATAGGATGAGGGGGACCAGAGCTTACAGTCTATGAGGATAGAGGGTGACACAAGAGCTTACAGTCTATGAGGATGAGGGTGCACAAGACTTACAGTCTATGAGAGAGGGGGGTGACACAAGAGCTTACAGTCTATGAGGATGAGGGGTGACACAAAGCTTACAGTCTATGGGGATGAGGGGGACACAAGAGCTTACAGTCTATGGAGGATAGGGGAGGACACAAGAGCTTACAGTCTATGGGGATGAGGGTGACACAAGAGCTTACAGTCTATGAGGATGAGGAGGACACAAGAGCTTACATTCTATGAGGAATGAGGGGTGACACAGAGCTTACAGTCTATGAGGATGAGGAGTGACACAGTTACAGTCTATGAGGATGAGGAGGTCACAAGCTTACAGTCTTGAGGATGAGGAGGACACAAGAGCTTACAGTCTATGAGGATAGGGGGACACAAGAGCTTACAGATCTATGAGGATGAGGGGGTGACACAAGAGCTTACAGTCTATGATGATTAGGGAGTGACAACAATAACTACAGTCATGAGGATGAGGGGTGACACAAGAGCTACAGTCTATGAGGATGAGGGGGTACACAAGAGCTACAATCACTATGAGTGAGGGGAGGAAACTGTAGTGAGTGATCCTCTTTTGCAGGAAACCCCCTTGCCCAATCCTTGGGGTCCCTCTAACACTTGTGCTGGTGGAGTCTTATCTCCTCCTCTCCAAGGTAAAAGCTCTGGAAAGGAATCCCGATACAATGTGTGAGTGGTGGTGAACCTTCCATGAAGATGTCTGTCCCCTGGCTGCTCCTCCTTTGGTGTTCATGGGCTCTCTGTGTCTGGCTTTTGGGCTCCTCTGATGTCTGTCCTGGCTGGCCACCTCCTGATGTCTTGGTCGGCTGCTCCTCCTGATGTCTGGTCCTGGCTGCTCCTCCTGATGTCTGGTCGGCTCTGGCTCTCCTATGATGTCCTGTCCTGGCTGGCTCCTCCTGAGATTGTCTGCTGTCGCTGATCTGGCCTGCTCCCTAACTGATGTCTGGTCCTGGCTGCTCCTCCTGAGCGGTGTTCTTGGTCATGGTCTGGCTCTCTATGAATGTCTGGTCTGGCCTGCTCACTCCTGATGTCTGGTCCGGCTCGATGGTGCCTTCCTCCTGATGCTGGTCCTGGGCTGCTCCTCATGATGGTCTGCGCCTCACTGGCCGGTGGCTGCCTCCTGAGTCTGCGTTGCTTACTGGGCTGGTTCCTGGCTGCTCTCCTGATTGTTGGCCCGGCTGCTCCTCCTGAGTCTGTCCGGGGCTGCTCCTCCTGATGTCTGGTCCTGGCTGCTCCTCCTGATGTCTGGTCCTGGCTGCTCCTCCTGATGGTCCTGGCTGCCTCCTCCTGTATGTTCTGTGGCTCTGGCAGCTCTCCTGATGTCTGGTCCTGGCGCTCCTCCTGATGTCTGGTCTGGCTGCTCCTCCTGATGTCTGGTCCTGGCTTGCTCCTCCTGATGTCGGGTCCTGGCCCGATCCGCTCCTCCTGATGTCTGGTCCTGGCAGCTCCTCCTGATGTCTGGTCCTGGCAGCTCCTCTGATGTCTGGTCCTGGCTGCTCCTCCTGATGTCTGGTCCTGGTGCTCCTCCTGATGTCTGGTAACCTGGACAGACTCCTACTGAGTGTTGTCTGGCAGCTCTCCTGATGGCTGTCACTCGCTCCTCCTGATGTCTGGTCCTGGCATGCTCCTCCGATGTCTGGTCCTGGGTCTCATCCTGATGTCTGGTCCGGCTGCGATCCTCCTGATGTCTGGTCCTGGCTGCCTCCTCCGATGTCTCTGGGCTTCCTGATGTTGTCTGGCTGCTCCTCTCTGTTCAGGTCGGCCTGCTCTCCTGATGTCTGGTCTGGCTGCTCCTCCTGTGTCCTGGTCCTGCTGGCCCCATCTGTCTGGTGCCTCTAGTTGGTCCTGGCTGCTCTCCTGATGTCTGGTCCGGTCTGCTCCTCCTGTGTCTTGTGGTCCCTGGCGTGCTCCTCCTGATGTCTGGCTGGCTGCTCCCCTGGTGTCTGGTCCCTGGCTTGCTCCTCCTGATGTCGTGTCCTGGGCTCCTCCTATGTCTGGTCCTGGCCTCCTCTGATGTCTGGTCCTGGAGCTGACCGACTGAGACTAGGCTGGCTCTTGATGCTGGTCCTGGCTGCCCTCCTGATGTCTGGTGCACCTGGCTGATCCTCCTGTAGTGGCTCTGGGCTCCTGATGCGGATCCTGAGCTCCTCTTGTGTCGCCTGGGCGTGCTCCTCCTGTTGTCTGTCCTGGCTCTCCTCCTGAGTGTCTGGACCTGGCGCCCTTTGCGTCCCTACGGTTATGGCAACTCTGTGATGTCTGGTCCTGGCTGCTCCTCCTGATGTTCTGGTCCCTTTCTGCTCCTCCTGATGTCTGGTTCCTGGCTGATCCTCCTGTGTCCTGGTCCTGGCTGCTCCTCCTGATGTCTGGTCCTGGCGACTCCTCCGATGTCCTTCCTTGAGCCTCTCTAGTCTGGTCCTGGCTGCTCCTACCTGATGTCTGGTCCTGGCGATCCTCCTGATGTCTGTCCTGGCGCTCTCCTGATGTTCTGGTCCCTGGGCAGCTCTCCTAGTGTTTGGTCCTGGCTGCTCCTCCTGATATGTCTGTGTCCCCTGCTGCTCCTCCTGGATGTAGTGGGCTGCAGCTCCTCGAGTCGTCATGGCAAGTATCCTGATTGATGGGTCCTTGCTGCGCCCTCCTGTTTCTGGTCCTGGCTGCTCCTCCTGATGTCTGGTCCTGGCCTGCTCCTCCCTGAGTCTGTCACTGTGCTCCGCCTGATGTCTGGTCCTGGCTAGCTCCTCCTGATGTGGTCCTGGTCATGCTCTCCCGGATGTCTGGTCCTGGAGCTCCTCCTGATGTCTGGTACCCTGGCTGCATCTGATGTCTGGTCTGGACTGATCATGAGTCCTGGCCTGCAGCCTCCTCCTGATGGTCTTGGCTCCTGGATGCTCCTCCTGATGCTTCCCCTGGCGCTCCTCACTGATGTTGGTACTCCGGCAGCATCGCCTGAATGTGCTGGTCCTGGACTGCCTCCTCACGATGTCTGGTTCCTGTCAGCCCTCCTGATGTTGGTGTCTCCTCTGATGCTGTACCTCTGATCTGTTCGGTTCCTTGGGACAGCTCTCTGTTCGTCCTGAGGTCTGCCTGTGCCAGTGTCCTGGCTGCTCCCCCCTCCTGATGTCTGGTCCTGGCAAGCTCCTCCTGATCTGGTCCTGCGTCATGGTCGTGCTGCTCCTCCTGATGTCTGTCTGGCTGCTCACTCCTTGATGTCTGGTCCTGCATGCTCCTCCTGACTGTCTGGTCCTGGCTGCTCTCCGTGATGTTCCTGCTTATCCCTTGGTCTGGCTGCTCTCCTGATGTCTGGTTCCTGGCTGCTCCTCCCTGATGTCTGGTCTGCTGTCCTCCATGATGTCTGGCGGTCCTGGCTGCTCCTCCTGATGTCTGGTCACCTGGTGCTCCTCCTGATTCTGTCCTGGCTGTCCTGATCTGGCCGGCTGCTCCCCTGATGTCTGGCCCTGGCTTGCTCATACCTGATTGTCTGGTCCTGGCTTCTCCTCCTGATCGTTGCCTGGCTCCTGCCTTGCCTCCTGTGCTGCTCCTCCGATGTCTGGGTCCTGGGCTCCTCTCCTGATCGGGTCTGGCGTCCGATTCGTGCGCTCCTCCGATGTCTCGGCCTGGCTGCCCCTCCTGATGTCTGGCCTGGGGACTACTCCTCCTGATGTCTGGCCTGGCTGCTCCTCCTATGTCTGACCTGGCGGCTCTCCTTGATGTCTGGATCCTTGCGCTCTCCTGATGTCTGGTCGCTGGCTGTCCTCCTGATGTCCGGTCTCGGCAGCTCTCCTTGATGTCGGTCCTGGACTGCTACTCTGATGTGGTACTGGAGCCTCAGAGTCATGATTCTGCGCTCTGTGCTCTGGTCCTCTGGTTCCTCCTGTATGGGCTGTCCGGAGCTCCTGATGTGGTCACTGGCAGCTCCTCCTGATTCTGGTCCGGCTGCTCCTCCTGATGTCCTGTCCTGGCTGCTCCTCTTGATGTCTGGTAGGCAGCTTCCTCGATGTTCTGGTACTGGCTGCTCCTCCTGAGGTTGGGTCTCGGCTGCTCCTCCTGATGTTCGTGTCCTGGTGCCCTCCGTGATGTCTGGTCATGGCTGCTCCCCTGATGTCTGGTACTGGCCGCTCCTCCTGAAATGTCTGGTCCTGCAGGCTTCTCCTCGATGTCTGGTCCTGGTTGCCCCTCCTGATGTCTGGTCCTGGGCTCATACGGATGTATCGGTAAGGATGGCAATTCATGGATGGATGGTAGGGCATGCTCCTCCTGATGGAGGTCCTGGCTGGCTCCTCCTGATGTCTGTCCTGGCTGCCTCCTCCTGATGTCCTGCGTCTGGCTGCTCATCCTGATCCTTTCCCGGCACGTAGTCCGGCCAGAAGGAAGCATGGCCCAGCCACCGAGCTACAGGACACAAGAGCTTACAGTCTATGAGGATGAGGGGAGGACACAAGAGCTTACAATCTATGAGGATGAGGGGAGGAAACAAGAGCTTACAGTCTATGAGGATGAGGGGGTGACACAAGAGCTTACAGTCTATGAGGATGAGGGGGTGACACAAGAGCTTACAGTCTATGAGGATGAGGGGAGGACACAAGAGCTTACAGTCTATGAGGATGAGGGGAGGAAACAAGAGCTTACAGTCTATGAGGATGAGGAGGACACAAGAGCTTAAAGTCTATGAGGATGAGGGGAGACACAAGAGCTTACAGTCTATGAGGATGCGGGGGTGACACAAGAGCTTACAGTCTATGAGGATGAGGGGGGACACAAGAGCTTACAGTCTATGAGGATGAGTTGGTACACAAGAGCTTACAGTCTATGAGGATGAGTGGGTACACAAGAGCTTACAGTCTATGAGGATGAGGAGGACACAAGAGCTTACAGTCTATGAGGATGAGGGGAGGACACAAGAGCTTACAGTCTATGAGGATGAGGGGGAGACACATGAGCTTACATTATATGAGGATGAGAGGGTGACACAGGAGCTTACAGCCTATGAGGATGAGAGGGTGACACAAGGGCTTACAGTCTATGAGGATGAGGGAGGACACAAGAGCTTACAGTCTATGAGGATGAGGGGGTGACACAAGAGCTCACAGTCTATGAGGATGAGGGGATGACACAAGAGCTTACAGTCTATGAGGATGAGTGGGTACACAAGAGCTTACAGTCTATGAGGATGAGGAGGACACAAGAGCTTACAGTCTATGAGGATGAGGGGAGGACACAAGAGCTTACAGTCTATGAGGATGAGGGGGACCCAAGAGCTTACAGTCTATGAGGATGAGGGGGGACACAAGAGCTTACAGTCTATGAGGATGAGGGGTGACACAAGAGCTTACAGTCTATGAGGATGAGGGGGTGACACAAGAGCTTACAGTCTATGAGGATGAGGGGGGGACACAAGAGCTTACAGTCTATGAGGATGAGGCGTGACACAAGAGCTTACAGTCTATGAGGAGCTTACAGTTTATGAGGGTGACACAAGAGCTTACAGTCTAAGACAGTGATGGCGAACCTTTTAGAGCCTGAGTGCCCAAACTTCAACCAAAGGCTACTTATTTCTTGCAAAGTGCCAGCACAGCAATTGAAGCAGTAATTTATTTCTCCTTGTTCTTTGACAACTTTCAGTCGTTCAGCCTCCTAAAGACACCAATGCAGTTGAAAGGAGGAGGGCAAATTCATATATCATTGTTTGAGGATTTTATAGGAAGATTCTTTGAGTCTTAACTGGTGAACTTCATGCTGGGGTGATGGCCTGGGTGCCCACAGAAAGGGCTCCGAGTGCCGCCTCTGGCACCAGTGCCATAGGTTCGCCACCACTGGTCTAAGAGAATGAGGGGGTGACACAAGAGCTTACAGTCTAGGGGAATGAGGGGGTGACACAAGAGCTTACAGTCTATGAGGATGAGGGGGTGACACAAGAGCTTACAGTCTGAGAATGAGGGGGACACAAGAGGTAAAAGAGCTTGGATAATGGTCCTGTTATAATTTATAAAGGAAAAGTATAAAAAAATTTTAATATGCTTTAATACCACTAGTACTGGTAGTAAAAATGTAGTTTGTTTTAACAGAAAAATCCTGTCCATGATGTGGTGTGGGTCAAGATTGATCATGATTTAGCCACTTTTGATAACTCTCAAGACCCAGCACCTAGTAACACTCCCAGGGATAACACCTCCTTACATGAAATTCATTGTCCTGGCGGGACATCCTGGGATTGCAGGAACCAAATATCTGTTGGGTAAGTCTTACTGATGGCCATCATGGTCTCTCAATGTCTTAGAGTTTGTGGCTTGTGAGATGTGTGAAAGGAGATAGCAAAACAAAGTCAACGACTCTGCAGTCTGGACCCGGGCTCTTTGAACCTGGCTAAAACCCAAGATCCTGCGGCCAGGCAAATAAAAAAATTTCCCCATCCTCAGTATGTTTCGGGGGGGTCGGGTGAGGTTGTCTGCCAAGAAATTGCGCCTTAAGGTTCTGTCTTATGTTGGTCCGTATTCTCCAATTGTGATCACTAATCCTGTGGCCATCAGATTATAGCTGCCTCACACACTTTTAATAGTTGTGGCTCCCGGTGCATTGCAGTTTCAGGTTAAGAAGATTCTGGATTCTCATAGGGTCCAGACTTCCATACAGCATGTGATGTGCAACATCCCTGCCAATGCAAGGCAGAGGAGTTGTAGCGAATAAACCCCTAATATGTGTGTTCCCCTTATAGAGAGTCTGATCAGCTCCCCTGCAGGACACTACACATACACTTAGGTAATAGTGCAGCGGTAGATCCTGCCTGGATAGGCAAGGCTTAAATGTTGTTTATTGTTATCATCCAATGATATGCCTCGATGCACTTAATTGTGAACTGGAGTGTAATTGGAGAGTGAGCCACCACCTGACCAGGAGTTGTAACAAAACCACTGATCAGGAAAGTTCCAGAGGAAAAGTCAAGTCAGTGAGTTGAGAGCAGAGTGGGTTGAGACCCAGCTTCTGACTGAGAAGCACCACCTCAGAGCTCGTGCTCTGACCACAGGCCTCCTAGGCCTCATCAGCTCTATAGAGTGTCAGTCCACCTTCAGGGCTAACACTGAACCATTCCAGGATACAAGCTGAAGCTTCCTACATTGGACACAGCTCCATTCCAGCCTGCCCCTGCATCCAGGCTGGTGAACAGACTCCTGTGGTTCCCTTTCCAAGAGCACTCCCAGTATCCTACCTCTGTAAGAAATCATTGGGCACGTTGCCTGCTGTCGCTGTTGATTTAAATAAAGAACTGTAAGTTATTTTTTGCACAAAAGTTGCCTCTGGCTGGTCCCTGCTACGGGTGTTACATCAAGAGCGCCCCATCCATCTACCAGGGACACATACTACAGACTCTAAGGGCTGCCCCAGGGAGAATCAGTACCACAGCCTCTCCCTCTACATAATTTCTTGCATACACCACCTGCTGGAGAGCTGCCAGGCTGTAGGACAACCCTCCAGTCCCCATACCAAGCACCGTGACACTAGCGTGCCTAGGCCGCAACCGCCAGCCACTCCGGTATTCTGGGCCCCGGCTGCTTCCAGGCTCCAAGAAAAGGCTAAGCCCCGGTGGGGGATGTTGCAAGTGGCGTCATGAACAGGATTTCTACTTCTGTGCCTTATTCTGGCACTATAGACCGTCCTTTATTGAAAAACTACTGTGCTGCCTAACCCTGCTTCCATCTGGGTTTAGGCCCAAGTGATTGTGTGCATTTCAACATGTGTTATACTGTTAGACTGTGTTATACTGCTGCCACATGCTGTCGAGCTCTGCTCCAGCACTCAGGAGGTTAATCCCTGCAACGGACTTTGTCAGCTCTGCTACATCTGGTGCAGCAACGCCTGAAGTATTTACCTCAGGAAACTATGGCCCAGCAAGTAATTCCACCCCGCCAAAACCTTCACTGGGGGAAAATCCAGATGACTCAAGCTCTACCCATGCGCGGATGCCGCGAATCCCGCCTCCTGTGGTGCAGGAGAAAATAGAACCCGCCACAGCTCCTGGCGGGAAAGGCTTGGACTCCACCCTCTGGCGTACTTCCTGCCCCGCCTCATCGAAGTGCCAGAACTTCTTTGGACTTTGAACAGAGAGGTCAGCACCATGTTCGGTCCTCGGCCTCTGACCTCAGCTGAGGCACCGGAGTTCTTAGAAGCCTTGGAGACTGTCATCGTGGTCTCCGCACAGCCGGTCCGTCATAAGGACCTACCTACAGTCAGTGATGGAGTGGCATGCTCCACCCGGGCGGTTCCTACTGCCTCCCCCAGCCGGGCCAGCGCCTGAGCCTACTACGACTCCCGCCAAGTCAGCGCGTGGGCCTACTACAGTTGCCGAACATCCTGCGCTTCCTGCTGTGGTTTCCGATCCTCCGGCAGCTCCTGCTTTAATTCCGGCATCTGCCCGACCACCGGCGAAGCCTGAACCTGCTCTGGAGAGACAACCTGCAGCACTGGCACCCCTGAAGCCTCGGGGCCAAGGTGAGGCCCTCCGCCGGCATCTCCGAGACGCTGTCTCAGAACAGACCGTTTGGAGAAGGAGTCCCAATGGTTCATGGCAGGTTGGTCCAAGAAAGGCGCTTGGATCAAGCAGAACCGGACCACTGGGATGGTCCGTTACTTCGACCGACAGCGAAGTTTCGGCTTTGCCAGCCAGGACTACACCGGACGGGAGGTCTTCATTCCCCGCCGGTCCGTCAAGGCCTGATCTGCCAGAGCGGCTTCACAACTTGAAGCCAGGGGAGTATATTGAATTCTCCCTGCAGGAAGGACCCGGAGGGCCCTGGGCGGCTGGTGTCATTCGGATCCTGGATTCAGAGGAGGACCGCTACCAGTCCTGTAAGGATCTCTTTGAGGATGAGGCATGGTCCAGGGGAATACCCCAGTCGCCTCTACTGCGGGGAGTGGAGCTGGATCCCAAAGGTCCTCTGTGCCGGAGGATGACCCGACTGATGAGCCTTATCCAGAGGCTCCCACGAAAACTTCACACCGGGCAGTTGTCTACCAGTGGGGTGATGACCCGGCCCCAGAAGATCTGGAGCTGGTGGGAACTGCGGCTCTGCCGCAGGCTCCTATTTACTTGTTCTTGGACCCCTCAATGGTCCCAGACTCTGTGGAGCCCCCGGCTGGAACAGCCAACATCCCGGAGGACAGCGCCCCTCCCCCTAAATGTGAGGAGGACGAGGAACTTGCAGTTCCTGAAGCTGCCACCGGGTGTCCCCAGCCGGCTCCTGTTGATTCCCCTACACAGGATCCTGCTCTGAATCCAGATCCTGCAAGTGCTGCAACTCTGATACAGAGTAATCCCTGATGGCCTGTAGCCCTTACCAGGTATATATTGTATATTTTTTCTGCTACTCCCAGTTGGGCTGAGCACCCACATATACCCTCCTAGAGCCAGAGACTATCCTGAGACTCTATCCCCCATCTATTATTCAGTCAAGAGACTCTCCTTGAACTGCCCACTATTGTTATATGCTATGTTAGCATCAACCTCTGCTGACGCAGAGATCATCCGCAAAGGATTCTGTCCCTACATCGAAGAGGAGACCCTTTGCTCATCTGCACTTTTCCCCACATCAAGGGCTGTGCCCAGAAGATGGACTTTTCTTCAAAAGCCTTCTTAACCTTTTTCATAGGCTTTGCAGGATTGTAGTATTACTGTGTTGGACCGTCTTTATATGTATATCCTGA
Source organism: Engystomops pustulosus (assembly GCA_019512145.1). Taxonomy (NCBI): domain Eukaryota; kingdom Metazoa; phylum Chordata; class Amphibia; order Anura; family Leptodactylidae; genus Engystomops; species Engystomops pustulosus. The sequence continues at coordinate 7,389,287 of CM033647.1, read as the reverse complement.
CCGCAGGCTTACACCTCAAACCGAAGCTTCGTAAGTTATGGTGGTCTATAAACCGCGGGTCTTTAGGGGACCGGGGGTGTTCAACTTGAAACACCTAGGACAGCCCTCCGGTCCCCATACCAAGCACTGTGACACTAGCGTTCCTAGCAACCGCCAGCCACTCCGGTATTCCGGGCCCTGGCTGCCTCCAGGCCCCAAGAAAAGGCCCTGGTGGGGGATGTTGCAGATGAATTGGAAGGGACCACTGGTGAAAGAGTGCAGCTCAAGAGTCCATGCTTGGCATACTACAGCTTTTGTCTCTTTCATTGTCCTGAATTTGGGATGTATTTTAATATGTAGCGATAACATAGACCATTTTACGACACTGGACTGTAGCACAGCTGAACCTGTAGATCCCCTCCAAGTCACTAAAATAATACCAATACCACCATCCCGGTCACAGTGATCCCTACATATCGGCATTATTAGGGGTGCACCAGGTACCCATGGCAGGACCTACTTTCTGTCTGGAATAATAAGGGATAGTAATTGAAGTAATAATGTGATAATGTGATTTTAAAAAACTGTCTTAAAACCTTAAGGAACATTGTTATACATTGTGCTGTAGTCGGGATCTGGTACAGATTTGGTATTGAGCCTGAAGTCAGAGGATTGGATGAGAATTATATCATGAAGAAGACACAAGTAGCCATAACATCCGGCAGGATGGGGTATAGGAAGCCCATACCAGAGCGTGGTACTAGCATGAAGGTGTGTGGGGTGAGCCACAGAAGATAACAGTGGCCTCTGCTATCAGTGTATGAGCCGTTAGACCTGTGGGGATACTGCACAAGGCTGGGTCCGAGACCCCCACCGAGAGAGGCAGAGGGGCTGATCAGGGCCGGTGCTATGGGTAGGCAAAGTGGGCAATTGCCCAGGGGAGAATCTCTTCTTTCAAATGAATCTTGAATTGTGTTTCTAGGTGCCAGGGATCCAGAGATATTCAGGTTTAAAGTGAGAATATCAGGTGCCATTTTTATATATAAAAATCACTCCCGATGGCAGTTTAACAGTTAATATCTCCGCTTTCCTGACACAATTTTAGATTCATATAAAAGAGGAGACTCTCTACTTTCATAGGAAAAAAAGAAGTGAGGTTCTATGTGTCACAGAGCCAGAGATACAGCCCCCTGACGTGTCCCCCCCCCCTCCAGATTCTTAGCCATCAGGCTGCAGGGAGAATTTGCTGCACACAGGAGCTGCTGCACCTCACAGATACTGGAAATAATCACTTTATATCTTACTACATTCTGAGAAGGAAAAAAATCTACTAATGTTTTTTTTTCAACCCTTCTCTATGCAGAACTATCCAGGAACACACTTGATAACTTATTGCCTTTTATGATATATCTCCTATAATCTGACCATTAATATATGTCACTTTTCTCTATCTATTTTTCAATCAATCTTCTATTTCTCTTCTACTGTATTTATCTCTCATATCCATCTCCTGTATATATCATCTCCTGTATATACCACCCTCTGTATATATCATCTCCTGTATATACCACCTTCTGTATATATCATCTCCTGTATATACCACCTTCTGTATATACCATCTCCTGTATATATCACCTCCTGTATATACCATCTCCTGTATATATCATCTACTTTATATTCTGCATCTAGATTTTTATCTTCTATCATAATAATTATAATTAATAATTCTTAATTTATAGAGTGCACATAGATTACGTAGCGGTGCACAGAGCTTGCCAGATCAGTGCCTGTCCACAATGGGGTTCCCAATCTAATCAACCTACCAGTCATTTTTTGGAGTGTGGGAGGAAACTGGAGGACCTGGAGGAAACCCACGCAAACAGTGAGAGAACATACAAACTCTATGCAGATGTCGACCAGTGCTGCAAGGCTGTAGTGCTAACCGCTGAGCCACCGTGCTGCAAGGCTGTAGTGCTAACCACTGAGTCGCGGTGCTGGCCATCATCTCCCTATCATCTACCTATCTCCTATAAAATTCTCACATATTACAGTTTGTCTTACCATACTAAAGGGAGCCTCTTACTGACTGACTGGTCATAAAATAGTTTTATTTTGGGGCCCCACTTTTAGTTTTGCCCTGGGCCCCACTTTGTCTTAAACCGACCCTGGGGCTGATGGAGGGTAAGAGATGAGGATGCTGCCCCGGACCCCCCTCAGAATGCTCAGACTTGCACTTGTTGTAGTCAGTGGATAGGACACAAGTTACAAGGTAGTGAGAAGGTTCTGATCCGGAGGCGCCGATCCTGGAGGAGATTACAGTGTGACAGCAGCCATTGTCCTGAGTGTAAGCTCCGGTCATTACTCATATAATACTGCTGAGTAACAAGGTGCGTGTCACACACAAGTATCTCATTGTCCTCAACATCCAGAGGCCTACACATCATGGAGCAGATTTACTTACCCGGTCCAGTTGCGATCCCCGCGGTGCGTTGTCCGACGAGGAGTCGGAGCTGCTGTGCGCCCGATATCCTGCATGTGTCTCTTCCCCGCTGAGGTCCGCCGGAGTTCACCTTTTCCTTCCTGGTGCATGTGAGTGCTGATCTTGCAACACAATTTAGTTTTTAAATTCTGAGGTTTGTCGGAATCAGTTGGGTTGTCCGACGGCCGCAACCCCCGATTTCTGTTGCATGCAAGCCGGTGCTGATGCGCCACAATCCGATCGCGTGCAAAAAGGAAATATTTGGGAAGCCAGACAGAATCGCAGTCCGCGGACCCTTAGTAATGCGCCCCATTGTGTGTTACTGTCAGTGTGGTACAGCCTGTACCTAATCCTCGACCAAGGACCCTGCAGGTGGTCACCTCTCAGCACCAGCAGACATCGCAGTGGCAGAACTCCTGAGCCGTGCAGAGATCCAGGACAATGGATAACTTCTGTCTGGACATGTCATGTAATACTCTTACAGCCTCACATACAGGATAGATCATCCTCCACTGCCAATCCTCACATCCACCCACAATTATACTCACCACACGACACGATGAGACGAGAGTGGATATACCATCCTCCATACCACCAGCAATAAACATCAACCACACACGACACGAGAGAAACGTAGAGTGATATAATACCATCCTCCATACCCCCACAGCAGCATCGTAGTAATACAAAGCCCATGACCCACATGCTGGGGGTTAGACACATGGGACATCGGGGCAGAGGGGAGAACAGGGACCGGATTATGGAAACGTTTTGTAGACAGAAGGGAACCAGTTACAAGTTTAGGGACCTCTAAAAATCCTGGAATTTTGGAACGCGATGGCCCTGGTCTGTCGATCTCCTGCTTCTTACCGGAGGCAGATTACATGAAGTTGAGTCAGGGAGTCAAGTTTCTTGAGGACGTCAACGTTTCCTCAACCAGCCCAGCCCTTTGTAACGTTCCTGGAGGACCTGCACGGAGGACAGTTACAAGAGGCCAGAATATAGGGAACATTGGGAATTTCCCCACTGTGGACTATAACGGATATCTCATGCTTGGATGACCTTTTATGCCCCATTGTTTAGTGCTGCGTTTCTCCTATTGTGAAATTCTTGATCATTGATGACCTCTCCTTACAGAAGTATTTATGGATTGTGCCGACTAAAGCATCAAACACCTCAGTTGTTTCTCTCTGGATTCACCATAAATTGCGATCCACCTGCTCTGTCCCTGCAATGATCATCTCTGTGAGGCGCATTGTTGTCCTTAATGGTCCCATGGTCTGTGTCATTATCCGCATCTGTACTGCCATCACATATTACCAAGGACTCAGGCTCCGCGTGGGCAGGCTGGACCCCTGCGGTGAAACAGAAGACAACCCATTTGAGGCTACTAAAGTCTGTTTTCTAGAAGTTTTTGGAGGTTGGGCCCCTATCATTTATCCGGTGGGCCCAAGGAAACTCAGTCCGACACTGGTGTCACAAGTCCATTCCCAGACCCTGCGTTACAGTAACAACCGATAATTGACAACAACGGATCCACAACAGGTTCTCCGGTGACCCGAGAGTCTCACTTTCAGACATGGTGTCCCATCCAGTTGGAGATAGTGTCCTCTCCTACATCCTGCCAGCGGGTTGGGTCCATGGAGGAGAGGGTCAGAAGGGTCTTCTTGTAGGTGATCACAGGTTAGACTGAAGACTCTGGTGTCATGATTCACTGCTGCGAGGGATTAGACGCATGCAGGATGGAGGTTCTTCATTGTGATCAGAGGGAAGGGCATGAAGGGGGAATAGAGATGAAGTGAATGATATTAGAGACAGGGGAGAGGCCCCATGGTACCCGGCTGGAAGGAATTAGGACCCTAAGATACGGAGGTGCGGGGAAAGCGATGGGCCCCGTGTATCTGAATGACCCCCTGCTCGACCGGGAATCGCCCTGTCACGAACGCAAAAAACGACAGTGGTATCGTTCGCACAGTCCTCCGATTGAGTTATTCAGGCAGGGCGTGACCCCATGGCCCGGCTGATACTTAGGTCCCTACAGGACGGGAGGTGCAGGGTGTACCTGGGTCCTCCGGTGTTTATAACATGAGGACACCCTCCCTGCTCGCACTCTGTGCCTCTGCCTCACCTGCTCCACGTAGACCTGCAGATACCTGCACAGGTAAGTCGCTCATGTCCCGGTCCTGGGTGGGGGTGCTGCAGCACATCACCTATAGATGCTTGAGGGTCTCACAACTGCGAGCAACTGGGAGAATTGTTATTCTTTTCCATAGTAAAATCTCGATAATAACTGATCATGAAAATCCCCTGTAATTCACTGACAGTGTGGCCGAACCCTCTGCATCCTCTGACCCCCGACCCCCAACTTACCTCCACTTATCTCTATATCCGACCTTAAAACACGGACTTCTGCACTCCTCTGCCCCCCCGACAGCCCCCATATTATCTCTTATCCGACCTTAACTGAGACCCTCTGGCTGCTTCTGTCACCTCCATCTTATCTCCATTTATCCTCTTATCCAACTGAAACGAGACTCCTGCATCCTCTGCCACCCGAAACCCTCCTCATATTATCTCTTATCCCACCTTAAACGAGACCCTCCTACATCCTCTCCCCCCCAGACCCCCCCATCTATCAACTGTTGAACCTTATCGCAGACCCTCTGCATCCTCTGACCCCTGACAACACCGCCGCCATCTTATCTCTTTCTCCCTCCCTCCCACATCCTTATCTCCTATCCCTCTGCATCATCAGGTGAGATCACAATTATATGGAGGGTAGATGGAGACAGGAGGTGAGGTCACAATCTATATGGAGGGTAGATGGAGACACGAGGTGAGATCACATCTCATATGGAGGGTAGATGGAGACATAGGTGAGGACAACAATCTATATGGGGAGTGATGGACCAGGAGGTGAGTTCAGCAATCTATATGGGTAGATGAGAACAGGAGGTGAGGTCACAATCTATATGGAGGGTAGATGGAGACAGGGGTAGGATCCACAATATATATGGAGGGTAGATGGAGACACAGGTGGGACACAATCTATATGGAGGGTAGATGAGACACAAGGTGAGGACAATCTATATGGAGGGAGATGGAGACACGAGGGAGGATACAATCTATAGGAGGGTAGATGGAGAACAGGCGAGGTGAGGTCACAATCCATAGAGGGTAGATGGAGACACGATAGGACACAATCTATATGGAGGGTAGATGGAGACACGAGGTGAGGTCAAATCTATATGGGGGGTAGATGGAGACACGATGTGAGGACCACTCTAATGGAGGGTAGATGGAGACACGAGGTGAGGACACATCTATATGGAGGGTAGATGAGACACGAGTGAGACACAATCTATATGGAGGGTAGAATGAGACACATTGAAGACACAATCTATATGGAGGTAGATGAGACACGAGGTGAGGACACAATATATATGGAGGTAGATGGAGACATGAGGTGAGGACACAATCTATAGGAGGGTAGATGGAGACACGAGTGAGGACACAATCTATATGGAGGGGGGTAGATGGAGACACGAGGGAGGATAACATCTATATGGAGGGTAAGATGGAGACACGAGGTGAGGACACAATCTATATGGAGGGTAGATGGAGACACGAGGTAGACAACAATCTATATGGAGGGTAAGATGGAGACACAAGGATGAGGACACAATCTATATGGAGGGTATATGGAGACCGAGGGGAGGTCAATCTTCTGGGGGTAGATAGACACGAGTGATGACACAATCTATATGGAGGTAGATAGACACGAGGTGAGACACAATCTATATGGAGGGTAGATGGAGACACGAGGTGAGGACACAATCTATATGGAGGGTAATGGAGACACGAGTGAGGACACAATCTATATGAGGGTAATGGAACAGAGAGGAACACAATCTATATGGAGGGTAGATTGAGAGACACTAGGTGAGGAGCACAATCTATATGGGGGTAGATGGAGACACGAGTGAGGACACAATCTTATGGAGGGTATATGGAGACACGAGTGGGGTCACAATCTATATGGAGGGTAGATGGAGACACGAGGTGAGACACAATCTATATGGAGGGTAGTTGGAGACACGAGGTGAGGACCAATCTATATGGAGTTGATGGAGACACAGGTGAGGACACAATCTATATGGGGGGTAGATGGAGACACAAGGTGAGACACAATCTATATGGAGGGTGATGGAGACACAGGTGAGGACACATCTATATGGAGGGTAGATGGAGAACACGAGGTGAGGAACAATCTATATGGAGGGTAGATGGAGACACGAGGTGAGACACAATCTTTGGGGTAGATGGAGGCACGAGGTGAGGACACAATCTATATGGAGGCACGAGGTGAGGACACAATCGATATGGAGGGTAGATGGAGACACGAGGTGAGGACACAATCTATATGGAGGGTAGATGGAGACACGAGGTGAGGATACAATCTATATGGAGGGTAGATGGAGACACGAGGTTGAGACACATCTATATGGAGGGTAGATGGAGAAACAGTGAGTCACAATCTATATGGAGGGTAGAGGAGACACGAGGTGAGGACACAATCTATATGGAGGGTTAGATGGAGACACGAGGTGAGGACACAATCTATATGGAGGGTAGATGGAGACCAGAGGTGAGCACACTCTATATGGAGGGTAGATGAGACACAGGTGGGGACACAATCTATATGGAGGGTAGATGGAGACACGAGGTGCGGACACAATCTATATGGAGGGTAGATGGAGACACGATGGTGAGGACACAAATCTATATGGAGGGTATATGGAGACACGAGTTGAGGCCACCATCTATATGGAGGGTAGATGGAGACACGAGGTGAGGACCCAATCTTATGGAGGTAGAATGGAGACACTATGTGGAGGACACAATATATGGAGGGTAGATGGTAGACACGAGGGACTAACTGTGACCCTCTTTGACTGCGTGCGGATGGAGGTTCTTCATTGTATCAGAGGGGCATGACTTACAGATGATAGTGAACGATTATTCAGGCAGGGCTGTGACCCCATGTCCCGGCGTTGATACTTAGGCCCTACAGTACGGGGAGGTGCAGGGGGTACCTGGGTCACTCCGGTGTTTACTCTGAGGACCCCTCCCTGCTTCAGCACTCTGGCCTCTGCCTCACCGCCTCCACGTAGTACCATGCAGAGACAGACAGGTACGTTCGCTCATGTCCCGGTCCTGTGGCTGGAGTGCGTGTGCTTGAACAGGCACATCACCTTAGATGCTGAGGAGCTGCCAACTGCAGAGCAACGGGGGAGGACAACGGTTATTCTTTCCAAGTATAAAATCTCGTAATAATGATCAGAAAATCCCCTGTAAATACTGAGCGTGCCGCGCGTACCCTCTGGCATCCTGCTACCCCGCCCCCCAATCTTACCTCCTCTTATCATCCTTATCCGACCTTAACCAGTGACTCGCCATCTCTGCCCCCCGACAGCCCCCATATTATCTCTATACCGACCAGTATAACTGAGATCCCTATGTGCTGCTGTTCTGTCAACCTCCATCTTTCTCCATTTTATCCTCTTCATCCGAAAGTGAAACGAGACTCCTGCATTCTGCCACCGAAAGAACTCCTCTCATATTATCTGCTTATCCCACCTTTAAAGCTGGACACCCTCTGAATCCGCTCCCCCCAGACCTATCCCCCATCTATCACGGTTTAACCTATCGAACCCTCTGAGGCTCCTCTGAGCCGCCTGCAACAGCGACGAAAAAAAAGCATCTTTCTCTTGTTCCGCCTCCCTCCCACATCCTGTATCTCCTCTCTATCACTTGACATAAGGTGAGATCACAATAGCTATATGAGGTAGCTGGAGACAGGAGTGAGGGCTGGCACAATCTATATTGAGATAGGTATACGGAGACACGAGGTGTAGATTCACAATCTATATGGAGGGTTAGATGGCGACGCATAGTGAGGAAAATCGTCTGATATGGGGGGATGGCAGAGTGGACAACAGCGAGATGGAAGGTGCGGTCACACAGGGAGGTACTGCAGAGGGATCAATAATATGAGGAGATGAACGAGTGGGACCAAATAGGGGCGAGAGATCACGGTGAGCAGACGCTAGGAGGCAGTGGGAAAGGCGGAAGCACAGAAAGAGGGAATAATGAGACATAGAGGCAGGCGGGTCATCTCTAGGGGAGTGGGACGAGTCGGCACACTATGGGGGTGCACGAGGTGTAATTAGATGGGTAGAGGAGACCATGAGCATCTCTTGCATGCGCGGACCTGAGACCGGGTAGGACAGCGGACTAAGTAGGGAGATGGGGCAGACGAGTGAGCACGCCTAGCAGAATGGAGAACAGAGACTATTGAGCGGTAGATGAACGAGGGGACGGACACATCTGATGCGAGTAAGCAATGAGAGGAACACAAGAGTAATGGAGAAGATGAGGACCCAATCATAGAGGGCTAGTGCAGCACAAGGGAGCAACTGGAGGGGAGATGAGCAAGGTGAGACACATAAACTATGGAGCGGGGGTAGAGGGAGACCAGAGGTGGGAACAACATCTATATGGAGGGTAGATGGGACACAGGTTGAGGACAATCTATAGGAGGGAGAGATGGGACACGAGGGAGGACAATCTATGGAGGGATGGAGACCCAAGGTGGAGGTCAACAATCTATATGGAGGGTAGATGGAGACACGGTGAGGACACAATCTATGGAGGGTAGATGAGACACGGGTTAGTACATCTCTATGGGGGTGAGAGACACATGGAGGGAACACATCTATAATGGAGGGTAGATGGAGACACGAGGTGAGGACATAATCTATATGGATGGTAGGAATGGAGAACGAGGTGAGGGACACAATCTAAATATGGAGGAGGGTAGATGAGACAAGGTGAGGACAATACAATCTATATGGAGGGTAGATGGAGGACACGCGGGTTGAGGGACACAATCTATATGGAGGGTAGATGGAGACATGAGGTGAGGACACAATCTATATGGAGGGTAGATGGAGACACGAGTGAGGACCAATTGTATATGGTTTGGAGGTGCAAGGCGAGATCGAATGCATCATATGGAGGGAGATGGAGACACGAGGGGACACAATCTATATGGAGGGTAGATGGAGACACGATGGTTAGGGACACAAATCTATATGGAGGGTGATGGAGACAGAAGGTGAGGACACAATCTATATGGAGGGTATGATGAGAACAAGATGGCGTAGAGGCCACAATCTATACTGGGGTAGATGGAGACACGAGGTGAGGTACACAATCTTATGAGGTAGATGGAGAACACGAGGTGAGGACACAATCTATATGGAGGGTAGATGGAGACACGAGGTGAGGACACAATCTAATGGAGGTAGATGGAGAGTCACGATGCGTGAGGACACAATCTATATGGAGGGTAGATGGAGTACACGAGGTAGGAACACAATCTATATGGAGGGTGATGGAGAATGAGGTGAGGACCATCTAATGGAGGGAGATGGAGACAACTGAGGTGAGGACACAATCTTATGGAGGGTCGATGGAACACATGATGGACACAATCATATGGAGGGTAGATGGAGACACGAGGTGAGGTACACAATCTATATGGAGGGTAGATGGAGACACGAGGTGAGGACACAATCTATATGGGGGTAGATGGAGACACGAGGTGAGGACGCAATCTATATGGAGGGTAGATGGAGACACAAGGTGAGGACACAATCTATATGGGGGGAGATGGAGACACAAGGTGAGGACACAATCTATATGGAGGGTAGATGGAGAACAGGTGAGGACCACAATCTATATGGAGGGTATGATGAGACACGAGGTGAGGACACAATACTATATGGAGGGTAGATGGAGACACGAGTGAGGACACAATCTATGGGGGTAGATGGAGCACGAGTGGAGGACACAATCTATATGGAGGGTAGATGGAGACACGAGGGGGAACAATCGATATGGAGGTAGATGGAGACACTGAGGTGAGGACACAATCTATATGGAGGGTAGATGAGACACGAGGTGAGGAGGATACAATCTATCTGGAGGGTATATGGAGACACGAGGTGAGGACACATCTATATGGAGGGTAGAGATGGAGAACACATAGGTGAGGACACAAATCTATATGGAGGGAGATGGAGAAGAGGAGAACGAGTGAGACACAATCTATATGGAGGGTGAGTGAGAACCGAGGTTGAGGCACACATCTATATGGAGGGTAGATGGAGACACGAGGTGAGGGACACAATCTATATGGAGGGAGATGGAGAACAGAGGTGGGACACATCTATATGGAGGGTAGATGGCGACACGAGGGGAGACACAATCTATATGGAGGAGGGTAGATGGAGACACGGGTGAGGACACAATCTATATGGAGGGTAGATGGAGACACGAGGTGAGGACACAATCTATATGGGGTAGATGGAGACACGATGGTGAGGACACAATCTATATGGAGGGGGTAGATGGAGACACACGGGTGAGGACACAATATATATGGAGGGTAGATGGAGACACGAGGGAGGACCGAATTCTATATGGAGGGTAAGATGGGAGACACGAGTGAGGACACAACTATATGGAGGGGTAGTATGGGACACACGAGGTGCGGACACAATCTATAGGAGGATGATTGGAGAAATACGTATGAGGACCAATCTATATGGGGGTTAGGACTAGGAGGAACAACTAAGAGGAGAGGCACGATGGGACACATCTATCGGAGGTAGTAACACAAGGTGCGACACGTTGAGAATGGAGACTACGGAGGCAATTAGTGGGGAAGAGGACACAGAGTGAACAATTATAATGGTAGGGGTAGATGGACGACACAGGAGGTGAAAATCATATGGATATGGGGTAGATGGGACACGAGGACCGATAACACTCTATATGAGGGTAGATGGAGACACAGTGAGGTTACATATCTTATGGAGGGAAGATGGAAGGACACGAGGGAGGATAAATCTATATGCGGGACAGAGATAGGTGAGGACACCTTATGGAGGTCAGTGAGCAAGTGAGGTCACCATCTATAGGCTGAGGGTAGATGGAGACACCGAGGTGAGGACCCAATCTATATGGAGGTGATGGGCGAACGGTGAGGGACACACAATCGTATAGTGGAGGGTAGATGGAGACAACGAGTGAGGACACAAATCTATATGATGGAAGGGACCTCCAATATGGAGGTAACGAGTGAGCGAGGTAGACAAATCTATATGGAGTAGGCCGAACAACTTCTATGTATTGAGAGGCAAACTGGGGTAGATGAGACACGAGGGGGGACACATCCTATATGGAGGGTCGGATGTGAGAACAGGGAGGACACAATTATATTGGAGTAAGATGAGACATGAGGTGAGGACCAATCTATATGGAGGGGAGATGGAGGACACAGGGAGGACAAATTCTATACGGAGGGGAGATGGAGACATGAGGTGAGGACACAAGCTATATGGAGGGTAGATGGAGACACGAGGTGAGGACACAATCTATATGGAGGGAAGATGGAGGCGAGGTGGTGAGGGACACAATCTATTACGGAGGAGATGGAGACACGCGTGAGGACACAAATATATATGGAGGGTCGGGTAGAGGTAGAGGGAGATACGAGTGGTGAGGACACAATCTATATGGGGGGTAGATGGAGACATTATAAGGTGAGGATAAATCTATGAAGATGGGGGGAGAAGATGGAGACACGGGTGAGGACAAATCTATCTGGAGGGTACGAGGGAGACACAAAGTGCAGACACAATCTATATGGAGGGTAGATGAGCACACAAGGTGGAGGGACACAATGCTATTATGGAGGAAGATGGAGACACGATGGGTGAGGACACATCTATAGTGGAGGGAAGATGGGACCGAGGAGAGGAGAAACAATCTATATGGAGGGTAGAGGAGGACACGAGGGAGGATACAATTATATGGAGGGTTAGATGGAGGACAACAAGGGTGAGGTTAGGATCATATGGACGAGAGGGAAGAGAGAGACGAGGTGAATTGGAACGGTAACAATCTATATGGAGGCTAGATGGAGACATGAGGGTGAGGACACAAGCATATGGAGGGTTAATGGAGACACGATGTGAGGGACACAATCTATATAGGGACAAAGCTTCGTCTATTTTGATGGAGACCGAGGTGAGGACACAACTATATGTGGGGGTAAAGATGGAGACACGCGGGTGAGGACACAATCGATTATGGAGGGTAGATGGAGACACGAGGTGAGGACACATCTATAGGAGGGTAGATGGAGACCGATACACAAATTTATGGAGGGTAGATGGAGACACGAGGGTGAGGACACAATTATATGGAGGTGAGGAGACAGAACACGAGAACAAATCTATATGGAGGGTATAGGGGACACGAGGACACAATCTATATGGAGGGTAGATGGAGACACGAGGTGAGGACACAATCTATATGGAGGGTAGATGGAGACACGAGGTGACGGGGGACCCCCCCCCACACTACTTATATGGAGGATAGAATGGAGGACAATGAGGTGAGGGACACCACAATCTATATGGGGGTAGATGGAGACAAGAGGTGAGGACAAACAATAGTAATGGGAGGGTGATGGAGACACGAGGTGAGGACACAATCATATGGAGGGGTAATGGAGACACGAGGAACAATTATATGGAGGGTCGATGGGAGACACGAGGGACACAATCTAGTATGGAGGAGTGAGATGGAAGACACGAGGCGGGATACAATCTATATGGGGGTAGATGGAGTACGAGGTGAGGATCACAATTCTATATGGAGGGTAGATGGGAGAAACGAGGGTGAGGACAACAATCTATATTGGAGGGGTGGATGGCAGACCGAGATGAGGACACAATCGATATGGAGGGTTGATGAGAGGACACGCAGGTGAGGACAAATCTATATGGAGGGTAGATGGAGACACGAGGGAGGACACCATCTATATGGAGGGTAGTAGATGGAGACAACGAGGTGAGGACACAACTATATGGAGGTAGTAGATGGAGAATGAGGTGAGGACAAAATCTATAGTGGAGGGGAGATGGAGACAGAGGTGAGGACCACATGCTATATGGGGGGTAGATGGAGACATGGGGTTGCGGATACACTATATGGAGGAACGATGGGAGACACGAGGTGAGGACACAATCATATGGGAGGGTAGATGGAGACACGAGGTGAGGACACAATCTAGATGGAGGGTAGATGGGACACGAGTGAGGACACAATCTATATGGGGGGGTAGATGGAGACATGAGGTGAGGATACAATCTATATGGAGGAAAGGATGGGACACGAGGTGAGGAACACAATCTATCTGGACGGGTCGATGGAGACAAATGAGGGGACACAAGTCTATAGGAGGGAAGATGGAGGACACGAGGTGAGGAAAATCTATATGGGGGAAGATGGAGACACGAGAGATAGAAAAAAATCTATATTGAGAGTATTTGGAGACAAGAGGTGAGGTCACAATCTATATGGAGGGTTAGGGAGACACAAGGTGAGGACACAATCATATGGGTAGTGGAGGGTAGATGGGAATGAGTGTGAGGACCAAATCTACTATGGAGGGTATGAGATGAGACCACAAGGTGGGTACGTACTATATGGAGGGAGATGGAGAGACGATGGTGAGGTGAACAATCTTATGAATGGGCAGACTGGAGAACAGAGGTGAGTGGCGGCTGGCGTGGCAATCTACTACAGGGGGCTGGCAGGCCGCTGAAGGGGCATCACAGTTGGCAGGCTAATATTACTACCAGGGGCTGCATGGCTATATACTGCAGGGGTGGTATATTTAAAGTGGGCTGCAGGCTTATATATAGATACAGGTGTTGGCCAGGGCTATATATTACAGGGTTCTGGCAGGGGCTATATACTCAGGGGCTGGAAAGGTATATATTTACGGGGGATGGTAAGGCTATTATACACACAGGGCTGGGCAGGCTATATAATACAGGGTTTGGCTGGCTATATACTACAGGGCTTGTAGGCTAAATACTACAGGGGATGGCAAGCTATATACTACAGGGGGCTGGCTGGCTTTATACTACAGTGGCTGGCAAGGCTATATACTACAGGGGTCTGGCAGGCTGTATCCTACGGGGGGCTGGCAGGATATAAATAAACGGGGACTGACAGGCTATAATTACATGTTCGGCGGCTGCTATATACTAAGGGGCTGGAAGGGCTATAATACAGGGGCTGCGAGGCTATAGACTACGGGGCTTGGTAGGCTAAATACTACAGGGGAGAACGCTAGTATACTAGAGGGGGCTGGCTGGCTTTAGACATACAGGGCTGGCCAGGCTATCATACAACAGTGGGGCAGGCTATATACTACAAGGGTCTGGCAGGCTGTATCCTACCGGGGCTGGCAGGCTATATACTACACGGGGCTGGCTGGCTATACACTACAGGGACTGGTAGGCTATATACTACAGGGGTATGGCGTGGCTATATATCAGACTGGGAAGGATAGTATTGACAGGGGTCTGGCTTTTAACGCTACATGGACTGGATTCGTCATATACTATAGGTGCTGGCAGGCTTTATACTACAAGATGCTGGCTGGCTATACACTAGCAGGCTGCATACTACAGGGGCTGGTAGGCTATATATTACAGGGGGCTTGCATGCTATATACTACAGGGGCTGGCAGGCTATATACTAGAGGCGTCTGGCTGGCTATACACTACAGGGACTGGCAGGCTGTATATTACAGCGGGCTGGCTGGCTATACACTACAGGGACTGGCATACTATATACTAAGAGGCTGGCCTGCTATATACTAGAGGGTGCTGGCTGGCTATACACTACAGGAACTGGTAGGCTATATACTACAGGGGGCTAGCAGGCTATACATTAAAGGGGGCTTGCTGGCTATATACTACAGGGGCTGGCAGTCTATATACTACAGGGGTCTGGCTGGCCAAACACTACAGGGACTGGCAGGCTATATACTACAGGGTGCTGGCTGGCTATACACTACAGGGACTGGCAGGCTTTTTACTACACGGGGCTGGGTGGCTATACACACAGGGACTGGTAGGCTTATACTACAGGGGGCTGGCAAGTTATACATACAGGGGGCGGGCTTGGCTATATACTACAGGGGCTGGCAGGCTATATACTGCAGGGAGTGCTTGATAAACGCTACATGGACTGGCAGTCTATATGCTATAGGTGCTGGTAGGCTATATACTATACAGTGCTGGCTGGCTATACACTACAGGGACTGGCCGGCTAGATACTACATGGGCTAGTAGGCTATATATTACAGGGGACTGGCAGGCTATATACTACAGGGTGCTGGCTGGCTATACACTAGAGGGACTGGTAGGCTATATACTACATGGGGCTTGCTGGCTATATACTACAGGGGCTGGCAGGCTATATACTACTGGGGGCTGGCTGGCTAAACACTACAGGGACTGGCAGGCTAGATACTACAGGTAGGCTATATGTTACAGACTGCTGGCTGGCTGTATACTATAGGGGTCTGGCTGGATAAAAGATACATGGACTGGCAGTTTATATGCTATAGGTGCTAGAAGGCTATATAATACACAGTGCTGGCTGGCTATACACTACAGGGACTGGAAGGCTATATACTACTGGGTGCTGGCTGGCTATACATTACAGGGACTGGCAGGCTAGATACTACAGGGGCTGGTAGGCTATGTGTTAAAGACGGCTGGCAGGCTGTATACTATAGGGGTCTTGCTGGTTATACAGTACAGGGACTGGTAGGCTATATACTACAGGGGCCGGCAAGTTATATATTACAGGGAGGTGGCAGGCTGTATACTATAGGGGTCTGGCTGGCTATACACCACAGGGGCTGGCAGGCAATATACTACAGAGGGCTGGCTGGATAAATGCTACATGGACTGGCAGTCTATATGCTATATGTGCTGGCAGGCTATATAATACACAGTGCTGGCTGGCTATACACTACAGGGACTGGAAGGCTATATACTACCGGGTGCTGGCTGGCTATACATTACAGGGATTGGCAGGCTAGATACTACATGGGCTGGTAGGCTATATATTACAGGGGGCTGGCAGGCTGTATACTACAGGGGTCTGGCTGGCTATATACTACAGGGACTGGCAGGCTGTATACTACAGGGGTCTGGCTAGCTTTATACTACAGGGGGCTGGTTGGCTATATACTACACCAGGTTGGCTATACACTGCAGTAGAATGCTATATACTACTGCGGCTGCCAGGCTATTTACTACAGGGGGCTGGCTGCCTATATACTACAGGGGGCTGGCAGGCTATATACTACAGGAGTTGGCAGGCTATATGCTACACAGGGCTGGCTGGCTATACACTTAAGGGACTGGCAGGCTATATACTACAGGGGGCTGGCTGGCTAAACAACACAGGGACTCGCTGGCTATATACTATAGGTGCTGGCAGGCTATATACTACATGGTGCTGGCTTGCTATACACTACAGGGACTGGAAGGCTATATACCACCGGGTGTTGGCTGGCTATACACTACAGGGACTGGCAGGCTAGATACTACAAGGGCTGGTAGGCTATATATTACAGGGGGCTTGCAGGCTATATACTACAGGGGCTGGCAGGCTATATACTACACGGTGCTGGCTGGCTATACACTACAGGGACTGGCAGGCTAGATACTACATGGGCTGGCAGGCTATATATTACAGGGGGCTGGCAGGCTATACACTAGAGGGACTGGTAGGCTATATACTACAGGGGCACACAGGCTATACATTATAGGGGGCTTGCTGGCTATATACTACAGGTGCTGAAAGGCTATATACTACAAGGGCTGGCTGGCTAAACACTACAGGGACTGGCAGGCTATGTACTACAGGGTGCTGGCTGGCTATACACTACAGGGACTGGCAGGCTAGATACTACAGGGGCTGGTAGGCTATATATTACAGGAGGCTAGCAGGTTGTATACTATAGGGGTCTGGCTGGCTATCCAGTACAGGGACTGGTAGGCAATATACTACAGGGGCTGGCAAGTTATATATTACTGGGGGCAGGCAGGCTGTATACTATAGGGGTCTGGCTATACACTACAGGAGCTGGCAGGCTATATACTACAGAGGTCTGGCTGGATAAACGCTACATGGACTGGCAGGCTAGGTACTACATGGGCTGGTAGGCTATATATTACAGGGGACTGGAAGGCTGTATACTACAGAGGTATGTCTGGCTATATACTACAGGGACTGGCAGGCTATATACTACAGGGGGCTGGCTGGCTTTATAATACAGGGGGCTGGTTGGTTATATACTACACGAGGGTGGCTATACAATGCAGTGGCACGCTATATACTACTGCGGCTGGCAGGCTATTTACTACAGGGGGCTGGCTGCCTATATACTACAGGGGGCTGGCTGCCTATATTATACAGGGGGCTGGCTGGTTAAATAATACAGGAGTTGACAGGCTATATGCTACACGGGGTTGGCTGGCTATACACTTAAGGGAATGGCAGGCTATATACTATAGTGGATGGCAGGCTATATACTACAGGGGGCTGGCAGACTAAACACCACAGGGACTGGCAGGCTATATACTATAGGTGCTGGCAGGCTATTTACTACACAGTGCTGGCTGGCTATACACTACAGGGACTGAAAGGCTATATAAAACCGGGTGTTGGCTGGCTATACACTACAGGGACTGGCAGGCTAGATACTACAAGGGTTGGTAGGCCATATATTACAGGGGGCTTGCAGGCTATATACTACAGGGGCTGGCAGGCTATTTACTACAGGGGGCTGGCTGGCTAAACGCTACATGGACTGGCAGTCTATATGCTATAGGGGTCTTCCTGGCTATATACTACAGGGACTGGTAGGCTATGTGCTACAGGGGGCTGGCAAGTTATACATTACAGGGGGCTGGCTGGCTATATACTACAGGGGCTGGCAGGCTAAATACTACAGGGGGCTGGCTGGATAAACGCTACATGTACTGGCAGTCTATATATTATAGGTGCTGGCAGGCTATATACTACAGGGTGCTGGCTGGCTATACACTGGCAGGCTGCACACTACATGGGCTGGTAGGCTATATATTACAGGGGGCTGGCAGGCTATATACTACAGTGACTTGCTGGCTGTATACTACAGGGGGCTGGCTGGCTTTATACTACAGGGGGCTGGCTGGCTATATACTACACCGGGCTGGCTATACACTGCAGTGGCGCGCTATATACAACAGTGGCTGGCAGGCTATTTACTACAGGGGGCTGGCTGCCTATATACTACAGGGGGCTGGCTGGCTAGATACTACAGGAGTTGGCAAGCTATATGCTACAGGGAGCTGGCTGGCTACATACTGCAGGGGGCTTGCAGGCTTTACATCACAGGGGGCTGGCTGGCTAGATACTACAAGGCTTAGCTGGCTGAATACTACAGGGGGCTGGCTGAATACTACAGAGGGCTGGCAGGCTACATACTACAGGGGCTTGCAAACAATATACTACAGGGGACTGGCAGGCTATATACTACATGGGGCTGGCTAGCCATATATTACAGGGGCTGGCAGACTATATACTACAGGGGCTGGCAGACTATATACTACAGGGGCTGGCTATATACTACAGGGGGTTGGCTATATATACCAGGGCTGGCAGGCTTTTATCACAGGTCATGGCAGGCTATATACTACAGGGGGCTTTAAGGCTATATACTACATAGGACTAGATGACCATATAATACAAGGGCTGGCAGGCTAGAAACTACAGAGGCTGGCTATATACTACAGGAGCTGTCAGGCTATACGCTACAGGGGGCTGGCAGGCTATATACTACAGGAAGCTGTCAGGCTATACACTATGAGGCTGGCGGGCCATATACTATAGGGGCTGGCAGGCTATATACTATAGGGGCAGACAGGCTACATACTACAGGGGCTGGCAGGCTACATACTACAGGGGCTTGCAGGCTATATACCACAGTGGGCTGGCTGGCCATATACTACAGGGGCTGTCAGGCTACATACTACAGGGGCACACAGGCTATATACTACAGGTGCTGGCTATATCCTGCAGGGCCTGGCAGGCTATATACTACAGGGGCTGGCAGGCTACGTACTACAGAGGTCTGGCTGGCTATATACTGCAGGGGGCAGGCTATACACTACAGGAGCTGGCTATATAATACAGGGGACTGGCAGGCTATATACTAGAGGGGACTGGCTGGCTATATACTACAGGGGCTGGCAGGCTATACACTACAGGGGTTGGCAGGCTATATACTACAGGGGCTGGCAGGCTATATAATGCAAGGGCTGGCTGGCTACATACTAGAAGTGGTTGGCTGGCTATATACTACAGGGGCTGGCAGGCTATATACTACAGTGGGCTGCCAAGCTATAAACTACAAGGGCTGGCAGGCTATATATTACAGGGGACTGGCAGGCTATATACTATATACTACACAGGGCTGGCTATATATTACATGGGGGCTGGCTAGCTATATACTGCAGGGGGCTGGCTACATACTGTACGGGGACTGGCTATATTCCACAGGGGCTGGCTATATATTACACGGGAGTTGGCTATATTCTACATACATATTCTACATATATATTCTATATGGTGCGTTACACCCCGGCAGGTAACATGCTATCAGCAGATTCTGTTCTGAGGAGCTCACAGTCTTTATTTGTTCCATTGTAATACCTATACTATGACATTGGGGGCGCCATACACAGGACATGGTGCCCCCCATAGAAGAGGTCATCTCTGGGTTGTGACCTTCCTTGGTCCTGACAATTTTGCTTTCCTCTTCCAGTTCCCATCCAGCAGCCATGGCCAATCTCCTGAGCGCCATCCGCAGGATCATCGACACCTTCCACAGCTACAGCTGCCGCAGCGGCCCTTGCGATAAACTGGACAAGGCGCAATTCCAGAGCCTCATCCAGACGCAGTTTGCAGAAGTGATTGAGGTAAGATCCTACATGGAGGTTCCCAGCACTTTGTGCTTCGGAGCTGCTCGTGAAGATGAGGCGTCTTTTTTGGATTTCCATGAATTACAATGAAGGATAGACCCGGGAGGGAGTGGCTATTACTAGACAGGTCCGCTCTACTTCTTAGGTCCTGTGTTTACTGCCTTCTGCCCCTCAGGGAATGATTAAAGAACAACTGTAAAGTATAAAAACTTTTGCCTGGCTCTGCATTAAGCTAAAATAAGCAATTCTCTAATTTACACTCATGAACCACCTGCAGCCACTTGCCTGCTAGCAGGGCTTTTACCTTGTCCCCCTGGCTGCTCTCCCTGCCTTTGTTATCATGGTCGCCATGGGAATCCGTATCTGTAGCTGGAGTGGAGGGTGGGTGGGATCTTGTTGGGAGGGGCCCTAGCAGAGGTGCGGGCCCCTGAGCTGTAGCTGCTTGGTGCAGGAGAATATCAATCCTGATAATTATTGGCAACATGAAAAAATTCCAGGACATTGAGTGATGTCATAAGCATGTGACTAGTCATATACTTCAGGACATCCAATTACAAGGAGGAAGTCTTTGTATTTTGCCAAATGAAAGGTATGTAGCAGAGCTGGTTGTGTTTGAGAGTTTGAATGTATTAAAGTTGTTTATGTGTGGAAGTCAAATAACGCCAGAGCTTAGGCGACCCATCAGTTCTAAATCCTGCACACACAACACAGAGTATATAGTGCCCCCTCTTTGTACAGGATTGGGGTGGTCTGCATCTTCCATGGGGTATAATGGCAAAAAAAATAAAACCATTCTTTAGGGATGGGTCCTCTCAGGGAGGTGGTCTTCTGGAGAGGTCTCCCTGTGCATGTATATGTATATGTATGTGCACATCCTGTGATGCTGCCATGTGTTCATCTTGTTATTCCTGTGTAGGTGTTGTATAGTGTAGTTGGACATGTTTTTATATATTGTTCTCTTTGTGATGTAGTAGATTCCTGTATGATGCAGAGATCCAGTGCTCTGTGCTGCCAGCTCTGTGTCTCTCCGGCCTTGCTGTGCACTAGATCTCTGTACAAGCAGTTACCCTGATTGTGTGTCCTGATTGGCTGGGCTGTGCACGTTCATGTGGATGCCCTCAGGCCTCAGTGTCCTAAGCTTATGTCACAACCAGGAAGTTCCGCCCACTTCAGGATAAGCAGAGAAGATTTTAAAGATAGGGCTGATAGATATATGAGGCTGTATCTCAGGATAGGAAGAGGTAAGCAGCAGGATACAGGTGTCACTGGAATTGTTTCCCTCAGGCCCCAATAATTCAACTTTGTTATGTGACATCAGCAGTGAGTCAGAGGGGACGTGTCCTGCTAGGTCAAGTCCAGGGGTTTCTCCCCTTATCCTATGGCTCCTTCTTAACATTCCGGTCTTCATGACATGTGCCCGAGGTGATGTCATCTGAGGTCTTTTACCCACCAACATGTAACACTGGTGACGGTTCCACCGCTGCTTACTTTCTTTGTTACAAGCTAACCTTCAGCTGTGTTCCAGCTCCCTTTGGGTGTGGGGTTTGTCCCTCTACCCCTCTTAAGGGAGCAGGGCGTATACCAGCAATGGCTGTCCAGCCTATTAGTTAGTGCTCACCCACATCCGTATAGCCCAGCAGGTCCTGCTCCCCAGCTACTGGGCCAAGGTTCCTAGTGTGACCAGTCCTGCTTCTATTGGCCTCCTGTGTTTGACCCCAGCTTGTCCTGAGACCCCGTTCCTGTCTGTGCTCCTTGTTATATGGCTTTCTATTTGACCTTGACACCACCTTCTGCCTGTAAGTGGCCCAAATCCAAACCAGTAGGATAGCACAGTGTGTTCACAACCTGCAGCACAAGAAATCCCAGCCGTCCCACGGAGGATTGGGAGCAGTAGTAGTCCACGGAGGCTGCTGGGATTATCCCTGCTTCCTTGCTGCGGGAGCCTCTGATCAGAACAGGATCTTCCAATGTCAGTCCGATGAACCTCATTGGACTCGTATCAAGCTAAGTATAAGTAAGGCACTTGCTGATGTGCACATGGGTTGGAGGACCTGCTCTTTGTTATTCCTGCAGTGAAATATCAGATTAGATGACCCACAGCCTACAGTTCCCAATATTATCTTATATGGTTATATTACAGTGGTGGTTACACCGAGGCAGCGGCACATGAAGGGTTAATCCTTATGGTAATGGATCTTCCTCTTCACATGAGAAATCTCAGTGTTTTCAGGAGCTGGTTGGGTGTCTCCTGGTGGTGTTGGGCGTAGCTGACATTGGGTGTAACTGTTCAACCTTTCATACATATCTGTTACTCCGGGAACGTGGCTCATTATGAAGGGACGGTCACCACAAGACTATTTTTAGGACAGAAATATGTTGTTTCCATATTCATGACCATATATGTATGTGTGTATGTATGTATGTATGTAGGGATTACCTCCCAATAGTCCTGGTCTCTAGGGAACAGTCCAAATCCTTAGGGTTCATTCCACTGTGTGGCGGGTGCCCTCCGAGCCACACGCAGAGGTAGCAGTGAGGTCATATATCTGCGGGGGTTACCGGGCCTAGGTGGTATTAGTTTTTGGTTATGAAGGTGGTACATGAAATGGGGCCATTAATAGCATTGGGTGCACAAACGTTGTACAATATCAGGGGGGGGCCACAATAGTTTAGGTTGGTGATAAATAAGAATTAGTGTGGGAGTAGAGGAAGGGGCTCTAGGGAGCCCCTAGGGGTGGCCAAAAACAGTTTGACCTGAAGGGGGAGGAAGGTATTATTGTGTGGGGACATTAGGGCATGGGGTCAGGGTAAGGGTCATGGTCTGAAAACTTTTACAAAGGTCTGACTTGGAGCTAAGACTCTCAGAAACCACCCATAACTGTAAATGTAAGCTACCGGTGACATCACGCATGTATAGACTCGTCTTCTAGACCAAAAAATTATTACATATACCCATGACATGATGTCTCCTAAAAACTAAATCCTAAGACTCGAGAGCGATAAAACACCTTATGTAACCACCTGTAAAGGCACTTACAAATATCAGTAAACTCTAACAGTATAAGTAACTTCCAAAATATGACAGACACTTCCTGCAGGGTGGAAAATTAGGTCACAGTTTTACTTTTTTATATATATACTAACCCATAATATCCAAAAATCAGGCACTTGGGATAGAATCACACCAGCTGGACTCCGAGCTGGTAAGTCGGCCAACTGAGCAACCACCATCTCAAATCTTCCACCATTTTCCCTGCTGTGACTTGAAATTAAATATAAAATACAAAGGCAAAACATTACAAAAAAAACCCATAACATCCCAATAACATGTGGAGGGAGAGAGGGACAGCTCGAGTAATTTTGAGTCATCAGCCATACAAACCCCCACGCCTGTAGCAGAAAAGGACATCATAAGGTAACAAAGGAGGGGGGAGAACACATCTTAAAGTCAATGATTACCAACCTTATTAAAGTGTAATAGTACCCCAAATTTTAACCCTTTTGCATCTAATAATGTCAGCCCCCAGTCTATGGGACCTTCCTTAATCAGTCAGGTGTATCCACCAACACTTTACTCCTGAAGAGTGATTTTCATAATTTGGTTGTTGTTTCTGTCTCCTTAGGATTCCGGAGATCCCCACACTATTGAAGCTATACTGCATGCACTTGATGAAAACAATGATGGCGAGGTTGACTTTAAAGAATTTTTAGAACTTGTAGCAAAAGTTGCTTTTGCTTATTTTGAAGCTCTGAGGTCCAAGAAAGGTTGTCAGATCTGTGCATCCCAAAAAGGTTCAATGCTGCACCCATCAACATCCTCAAAAACATGTGAATTAACCCCAAAACAAGATTCATCCAAGAGAGAGGGCTCAACCCAAGATCAAATCCTCAAACACGACAAAACCCAGAAAGAAGATCCAACTGAGAAAAATGAGCCAACTCAAAAACAAGCTCTAACCCAAAAACAAGACCCAAGTCAGACGAAGGACCCAATACTGAAACAGGACCCAACAGAGAAACAAAACCCAATCCACAAAAAAGATCAAACCAAAACACAAGATTCAGCCCCAAAACCTGATTCATTCCAAAAACAAGACCCAACCCAGAATCAAGACACAACCCAAAAAACAGAACCAACCCACGAACAAGGCTCAACCAAGAAACAAGACCAAACTCAGAGAAAAAACCAAATCAAAATGGAAAGCGAAACCCAGAAACAATACACTGACAAAACAGAAGAACCAGCTCAGAAACAGGACCCAACCAAAGAAGACCAAACTCAGAAACTAGACCCATCCAAGACAAAATATCCTGTGACCGAGAAAGATTCAACCCTGAAACAAGATCTGACTCTAAAACCGGACTC
>CM033647.1:7345190-7364316 GCA_019512145.1 Engystomops pustulosus | reverse complement strand
AAAAAGATGACCCAACTCAAAAGCAAGAAACAACCAAAACAGAAGATAAAACTGAGAATAAAGACCAAATCAAAATGGAAAGTAAAACCCAGAAACAATACCCTACCAAAACAGAAGAACCAGCTCAGAAACCGGCGCTGGCGAATGATGATGTGCCAAGCAGTGAAGAAAGAAGAACATAAATACGAAACCAAATGCACTGATAACCAAAAGAATCAAAGATCAGGACGAATCCTGTACTACAAGATCCAACAAACGAGCATGTTCAGATGTTCACCAGCTCATGCAAGATATGACCCGAAGCAGACTGGACAATTAAAGCCGATAATCACAATTCCAAAAGATGACCCAAACAACCAGAAGATCCAACTTGAGAAAAGACAGCCCATCCGAACAAGAGACCCAAACTCAGATAGCAGAAACAACCGCAAAACGCCGAAGGATCAAATCAAACAAACAAACCAAATCGAAATGGAAGAAACCAACACCAGATCAATACCTACCAAAAAGAAAGAACCAGATCAGAAACAAGACCCACCCAAAGAAGACCCAACTCAGAAACTAGACCCATCCAAGACCCAGCATCCCTCCATTTTGAAAGATTCAACCTTGAAACAAGATCTACTCTAAAACCGGACTCAGCTCAAAAAGAGGACGCCGCTCTGAGTGAGGGCCTAAGAAAACGAAACACAAGCTCAGAAACCAATGCTCTGTACAAAAGCAATCCAAAGCAGAAACCAGATCCAAACAAGAGAACAACATGTTCAGCCCTCAATGCAAGATATGACCCAGAAGCAGGACTGGAACATTAAGCAGGAGTCCAATCCAAAAAGATGACCCAAATCAAACGGAAGATCCAAACTGAGAAAAAAAGACCCAACAAAAAAAGATGACCCAACTCACAAATGCAAGAAAACCAAACACAGATAAATCAAATCAAAAGACCCACCCACCAAAAAAATGACCCACTCAAAGCAAGAAACAACCAAACATGAAAGACCAATACTCGGAATAAGACCAAATCGAAAGGATAAGGTGCAAACCCAATAAACAAAGCCCCTAACCAAAACACACCTAAGAAACACAAGCTAAAAGCTCAGGCAACATGACCAACCGGAAGAAACCCAACTTGACAGCAACAGACCCATCCGAAAAAATCAACTGTCTCTGTGATTGAGAAAGATTGCATCGCTGAAACATATCTGACTTCGTAAATAACGCGGACTCTTTCGTCAAAAATGGATCGGCGCTACTTAGTGAGGCGGCCTGGAGTGTGCCGAAAGAAAGCACAGCGCAGAACCAGTGCTCTGTCAAAAGATCCAAAGCAGAAACCAGATCCAACAAAGAAGCAATGTTCAGCCCTCATGCAAGATATGACCCAGAAGAAGGACTGGACATTAAAGCAGGATCCAATCCAAAAAGATGACCCAAACAAAGAGGAAGATCCAACTGAGAAAAAAGACCCAACCAAAAAAGAAGACCCAACTCAGACGCAAGAAACAACCAAAACAGAAGATCAAATTCAGAAGAAAGACCCGACCGAAAAAGATGACCCCACTCAGAAGCAAGAAACAACCAAAATAGAAGATCAAATTCAGAGAAAAGACCAAATCGAAATGGAAAGCCAAACCCAGAAACAATACCCTAAGTACTTCCGGTCCCATACTAAGCACCGTGCACTGGTGCCTAGGCTGCAAAAACCAGCCACTCCGTGGGTATTCTGTGGTCCCGGCGGCCCCAGGGCCTCAAGAAAGGCCAGGTGGGGGGTGTTGCACATTTATATATATGTGCACATCTGTGATGCCGCCAGGTGTTAATCTTGTATTCATGGTAGTGTGGTATAGTGTAGTTGGACATGTTTATATATTGTCCATTTTGTTATGTAGTAGATTCCGTATGATCAGAGATTCCAGTGCCTGTGCTCTTCAGCTCTATGTCTCCCTGCCTGTTGTGCACTAGATATTGTACAAGCAGTTACCCGGCTCTGGGACATCATTGCAAATATGAGAAAAAAAGTATGCTCACCCGTTCACAGCAAAAAAAAAGATTTGGGTCAAGGTCCGTGCTGTAGATCCCTCATGGACTGGAAGAAGAAAGTAACACATCACTTGTGTTTGTTGATCCAGCAAAACAGGACAATGACGGCTGTCAGGTAGCGGGTGGGGATCCTCTGCGCCCACTTGCAGACGATGACACAGCCACTACCTGGGACGAGTCTATGCGGGGGCCGGTCTTACACAAGAGCCGCAGAAGGACGAGTTAGACAAGCGCGAAGTGGTACCACCAGGTCAGTCCTCAGGCATGACATGTCTTGCAGTGGCGGCCAGCCAAGGTTGAAAGTACAGAGAGGATGGAGCGGGGAAGGGAGTGAAGCGGCCACCCGGACCCGGAGGGCATGGCGGTGCACGCGATCAGAGACAGGGACGCGGAAGCACCCGTGACAGTAGTAAACCCCCCCTCCCTTTGGCCTCCCCCTCTTCTTCTGGTCACAAGAAATCTTGGAGGAGAGTCCGATCCAAAATGTTCTCTTGGGCTCCCACGATCTTCCTACGGCTAGAACCCCTTCCAGTCTACAAGATAAGAAGCCGCTTACCCCTCAGATCTTCAGTCAGAGCTTCCTTAACGTCATAGACATCTGGGGAAAACTGTACAGGGCAGGAGGGGATTGCTGGGAGCAGTCGTTAAAGATGGATGGTTCAGGAGGGGAGACATGGAAGGTGGGTGGGTCATGCGTATAGCTGGAGGAAGGTGGAGATTGTAGCAACGGGGGTTGATACGCTTCAGCACATCAAATGGACCAGAAGCGAGGCAAGCTGGTACTGGGAATCTTCGCTGGACATATTTGAAGACAGCCACACTTTATCACCTGGAGAGAAGAGGGGAGGAGGCCTGCGTTTTGTCAGCTGGAGCGATGGTACGGGCGGAAGCCTGCCGCATGAAAGGCGAGTTGTCCCAGATGGTCTTCAGCTCGTGTATCATACTATCAACCGCAGGAAACATCGTCCGGCACCGGCAGAGGAAGAGGCTGGAGGGGAAGTGGATATTGTCCATAAACGATGAAGAAGGGAGAAGAACCAGAAGTTAAAGGTTCGGGGAATAGTATAAGAACCTCCGCACATGGCATTAAGAGGAACCAGTCATCTGGCGACCGAGACGAAATGGTCCGAAAGGTAGAAGCTAGAGTTTGGTTGACTCTCTCTACCGTCCATTAGGACGAGGATGAGTAAGCAGAAGAGAAGTCCAGTTTCACCTTTAGCTGTACACCGAGATAGCCAGAGCAAGAGACAACTGAACCGCTCGATCGAAATAATGTTGCAACGGAAGTCCATGTAGCAGCAGATCTGTGGATTGCAAGAATATGACTGGCAAGGTCCGAGGAGAGAGACGGCAGAGCAGCAGTGGATGAAATGGACATTCTTGAGACGGTTGGTTACCCCAGATGACAGTATTCCAGAGGACAGTGGAGGTCTGTAATAAAGTAGTGGCACATGAGTCCACGGGCTACGGAGGTATCGGCAACGCGCATCAGGAGAACAGGCAGGTTTTAGGCGTGATGGCTGTATGAGCACAGGAATACACGAACCCACGAAAGCTCACCACCTCTTTGCCAGGTTGGCACCAATAGTAATGGGAACACTGAGGCAAATAGAACGCTGTACCCTGGAGCAGCAAGCACCAAGGCCGTTCCGGAGGAACAATATGCTAGGAGAGGATCTTCTCCCACCACATGCTGAAAGCACGAGAAAAGAGCACGGCTTTATGTTTGTTCTTCTCTGCAGGGCGGAAATGTATGAGAAAATCAATATCGGGGGAAGAAAATGGAGACAACGAACCTGACGAGGATTAAGGAAGTGAGCAGTCGTGATAACAGGAAGATTCTGGGTGGTCGTTAAAATATGGACCAAGGAATGACGAGCTCCTTCCAGAAGATAGCACCATTCCTCCAAAGTAGCTTTAGGGGCCAAGAGTTCGATCTCAAGGGAATAATTCCTGCGGCAGGTGCGTGAACGTCTTTGAGAAGAAACCCGCAGGTGAAGGTACAACCTTTGAGGCCCTTCAGGTAAGGCCAGCCCCAGCCCGAACGGATGCCGGAATCAACGACTCAATGGAAAGGCCTTTCCGTGTCAGGCCGTGTGAGTCGGAGCAATGAGGCAAACAGAGGGACTCACCTAGTGAAGGGATCTTCAGCAGCCGCGAAGCCTTGTCTTGCATTAGCATTCTTCTTAGTCAATTGTCACGAGTGGAGCACAAGTGGAACCACGAAGTACAGCTCCCAACTTGGAAGGATACATTTGAAGGCCTTTATCAGAAATTGACCTATCCCAGAAATGGAAGACTACTCTGGTTGTGAAATAAGCATTTATCAGAGTCCGGTTGATGCTAAACGGTTGGACCTTTAAGCGACTGAGGACATGGATTTGGTGTGAGACTGAAGATCTGGGGCAAACACAGAAAATGGTCAATACGGTAGATATGAATCTGAAGTCTATGATGATGTCATTAACAAATTATTAGGGAACAGCTGAGAAGTGCAGAGTCACCAAAGGCTAAATTACAAGATACTCAAAATGTCCGTACGGGTATTGAAAGCTGTTTTCCACTCTCGCCTTCCCGAAATACGGAGATTGAGGTTGTATGCCCCTCGCAGATCAGCTTGGTGAAAAACATTGGCACCCATAGTCGGTCAAAGAGTTCAGTGACTGAGACAGGTAAGGGTAGTAGGTAGCGGTTTCACCATGACTTATGAGACCGCGGTTTAAATCTATGCACGGAAGAAGGAACCATCTCTTGGATACAAAGAAGCCAGCACCCCCAGGGGAGAGAAAGAAGAACTCCACATGAAACCCTTTTGAAAATTCTCCTTTATATAGGCAAGACATCTCCATGAGCATCGGTCCTCCATGGTCACGACGAAGGGCCCCCACCATACTCGTCCTCATGTAGGCCCCCCCCCCCCGCCCTGTTTTTCTTATGTGACCTGTGAGTCGGCCCCAAAAGCAGGGCAATGGGACAGTTCATAGGGCAAGTGTGGGAGGCAGGACCCTCGTTGTTTTGAGAAAAAACATCGGCCGTAGTCTCGTAGCACGCGGGAAGGATTCTTAAGAATGCTTGTCAACCCGGGTAGAGGTCGTTGGCAAGATAAGATACTAGGTGAGGAACTTCCTAAGGCCCCCAGTGCTGGCAAAACCTTTTAGACATTAGAGTGCCCAAAACTACACCCAAAACCCATGGATTTTTTTCGCAAATTGCCAATGAGCAATTTAAGCGTAACTTATGCTCCGCTTTTCGCAGGTTTGAAATTGGTATAGGCATTCTGAGGACACCCAATTACAGTAGAATAAGGAGAAAAAAAGTTTGGCTTATATTTGTAGCTCCTTCTAGGTACGGGGAGTGCAAGAGGAGACGAACATGCCTGGTATAGTAAGGGTGCCCATAGAGAGCTCGGAGTGCCACCTCTGGCACCTGTGCCATAGGTTCGCCACCACTGTCTAGGAAATGAGGAATGGAAAAACAGTCCGGACCCCAACGGAGAAACTTCTCCATCTTCCAATTAAGGACGGGTGCGTGACAATCTCGTGGTCGACGTCCAGGCACAACGGTCAGGGTAGGCGGCAGAGATGTCAAAGTCAGAGTTCTGGTCCGGGCGTCAGCAACAGGAGGTCCAAAGCAGAAGGGTAGGGAACAGCACACGGAGCATACCGGAGGAACACTGGTACCAGGAAAACGGAGGGGGACTGAGGTAAAACTGTGGAAAAGAGGGACCTCAGGACGCAGGAGGACACAGGCACGAGGAGACACAGGAATCTCAAGCAAATCGCAGAATAGCTTTCTTCAGGCTTGTCGGAGGCACAAGATCCGGCAGGGGGCTTGCAGGAATGAGACAGGCTTAGATAGATTAGTGAAATGGCCAGTGCCACATTAATGGCGCGCTGGAACTTTAAATCTTTGCCTGGCTCAACAAACCAGAAGTGATTGTGATGTATGATTCGTGTGACTGATTGGCGGGCTGTTGTGCCACATTCATGGGATGCCCCAATGCCTCAGTGCCCTTAGCTGAATGTCACAACCATGAAGTTCATGCCCACTGGCAGGAGAAGCGGAAGGATTTACAGATAGGGATGATGAATATGAGACTGTATATCAGAATAGGCAGAAGTCAGCAGCAGATACAGGATCAATGCAGAGGAGAACAGGCTATGCAACGCCCGCCACCCCCGGTTTGCATCAATATATACGTGGAGATCATATGGATACGTATGGAATGAGGGCAGTGCGGAGCATGTATACCAGGGATCAAGCCCGGGCACAGCAGGGAGGGAGAGACAGGCCCATCGCTGTTTGGGGCTACGGCCCACAAGAGAAATCTCCTGCTGAAGCTATGGCCAATCAGCGCACAGAGGCAGCGTGCGGCACATGAAGGGTTAATAATTATGGTAATGGATCTTCCTCTTCACAGGAGAAATCTTAGTGTTTTCAGGCGCTGGTTGGTGTCTCCCGGTGGTGTTGGGTTGTAGCTGAATTGGGGTCTAACTGTTCAAACGGGAGGAAAGTGGCTAATTATGAAGGGACAGTCAGCGACAGGACTATTTTTTAGCGGGAAACAATATTGAACATGTAGAATAGTTTTTATGGTTACAATTCATGGCCGTATATATAAGTATGTAGGATTACCCGCAACAGTCTGGTTTCTGAGGAACCGTCCAAATCTTAGGGTCAATTCCACCGTTAGTGTGTGGAGAAGGAGCCTCAGCTTCCTGCTTCAACATTGAGCAGGAGTGATGACACCAATATATCCACTGCCCCCGAGACAAACACCAAAGTGGCCAGGGGGATACCGGGCCTAGGTGGGTATTAGTTTTTGCGTTAGAAGGAGGTATGGAATTGGGGCACAAAAGGTGGACATATCCGAGGGGGGGGCACGGAAACAATAGGGGGGGGCACAATAGTGAGCATCAGCATTTTAAGTGGGGGGCACAATATGGTGTTGTTTAGGGTGGTGACAAATAAGAATGGGCATTTACAGGTTTAGGGGCATTCTATACACATGGCAAGTTACAAAATTGGGGCATTATATGTGGGTGGGAGTAGAAGAAAGAAGGGCATTTATACTGTGGTGGATAGGCACAAGTAGACATTATACCAGTGGAAGTCCCTAGGGGTGCAAAGATAGTTGTAGGTTGTAGGGAGGAAGGTTATTGTGAGGGAAGAATTAGGATATGGGTTCAGGGTGGATAATAAAAGACATTGTTTCTGAAAATTTTAAAAAAGTTCTGATTGGAGCTAAGGACTCTTTCCAGAAAATAATCACTCATCACAGCTGCAAAGTAAATGTAAAATGTAAGCTACCGGTGACTCATACATGTAGAGACTCGTCTTATAGACCAAAAATACATGTTAATATATCCATGATATGGGTAATTGAATTGGACACAAATATCATTAAATATATCAAAAAATCAGGCACTTGGGAAAAGTAGCGCACATTTTGAGCCCTGGAAGATTTACACCCAAGCTGCACTCCAGCTAGTAAGTCGGCCCCAACCGAGTGAACACTCAAATGCTCAACTTCAACATTCGCCTCTGTGACTTGGAAATTAAATATAAACTACAAAGAAAAAACATAACATTCAGTTAGGTGTATCCACAACACACTTTACTCCTGAAGGTTTTCATAATTTGGGTGTTGTTTCTGTCTCCTTAGGATTCGGAGATCCCACACATTGAAGCATACTGCGAGACACTGTGAAACAATGATGGCGAGTGTGACTTTAAGAATTTTTAGAACTTGTAGCAAAAGTTGCTTTTGCTTATTTTGAAGCTCTGAGGTCCAAGAAATGTAGATCTGTGCATCCCAAAAAGGTTCATGCTGCCACCCATCAACATCCTCGAAAACATGTGAATTAACCCCAAAACAAGATTCACCAAAGAGAGGGGCTAACCCAAGATCAAATCCTCAAACATCGACAAAACCCAGAAAGAAGATCCAACTGAGAAAATGAGCCAACTCAAAACAAGCTCTAACCCAAAACAAGACCCAACCAGACGAAGGACCCAATACTGAACAGGACCCAACAGAGAAACAAAACCCAATCCACAAAAAGATCAAACCAAAACCAAGATTCAGCCCCCAAAACCTGATTCATTCCAAAAAAAGACCCAACCCAGAATCAGACACAACCAAAAACAGAACAACAACCAGCGAACAAGGCCAACAAAAACAAGAACCAACCAGAGAAAAACACATATGAAGCACAAAGAACAAAATAGAAAGAAGAACGAACACAAAACATGTTCAGTTCTTCATGCAGATAGACCAAAAAAAACAAGACCCACAGCGAGAAACAGAAATCCATTCCAAAAACAAGATCCATGCTCAGAAACAGGACAAAGCGAAAGATGAAGAAAGAAAGACCCCAAACCAGAAATAACACTTTTAAGGAAGGAAGACTCACTCAGCAACCAAAAGCA
This sequence comes from Engystomops pustulosus, assembly GCA_019512145.1. NCBI lineage: Eukaryota > Metazoa > Chordata > Amphibia > Anura > Leptodactylidae > Engystomops > Engystomops pustulosus. Next base: position 7,355,847 of record CM033647.1, on the reverse strand, counting down.
TAATTCAGCTCATGAGCCTGACCCTCAAACTGGCTCCAACCCAAAAGAAGATCCAACCAAACAAGACTCAACTCATCTAACTGAAAACACAAAAAGTAGAGAAGTCACAAAAAGAAAATCTACCTGAGAAACAGGAACAAGAATCCAATCAAATAGACCAAACTTTGAAGCAAGACCCAAGCAAAAAAGAGAACCTAACCCAGAAAAAACCCAACCAAAATGGAAGATCCATCTAAGAAAAAAGACTCAACTAAAAAAGGAGACCCAATTCAAAAGCAAGACCCCATCATAAAGATCCTGAAACAAGATGTGACTGTAAATAGGACTAAAAAAGAGGACGCCGCTCTGAGTGAGGGTCTAAGCAAGAAAGAAGACACAGCTCAGAACCAATGCTCTGTACAAAAAGATCCAAAGCAGAAACCAGATCCAACAAAGAAACAATGTTCAGCCCTCATGCAAGATATGACCCAGAAGCAGGACTGGACATTAAAGCAGGATCCAATCCAAAAAGATGACCCAAACAAAGAGGAAGATCAAGGTCAGAATAAAGACCCAACCAAACCAGAAGCCCCGACTCAGCAACAAGACCCAACCAAAAAAAAGACCTGATGATTCAGAAAAATAGACTAATGAAAGTGGACCCAGCTCTGAAAGAGGACCAAGGCAAAGAGAAGACCCGGGTCAGAAACAAGTGGACACTGAAGAAGGATCCAAAAAGATGACCCAAACCAAAAGGAAGACCCATCTCAGAAAAAAGACCCAACCAGAAAGAAGACTCAACCTCAGTCTAATAAAATCACTGTCACCAGTCAGTCCTTGGTGTTTGTATAATTACTGTCATCAGTCAGTCCACAATCTTTAATAATCATTGTCCCTGCTTCTCAGTCTAGTATAATTACTATCACCAGTCAGTTCCCAATCAAGTATAATCACTGCCACCAGTCAATCCTAAGTCTAGTATAATCACTGCCACCAGTCAGTCCTCAGTCTAGTATAATCACTGTTGTATGCCCCTCGCAGATCCAGCTTGGTGAAAACCTTGGCACCCCGGAGTCGGTCAAAGAGTTCAGTGATGAGAGGTAACGCACCCCGGAGTCGGTCAAAGAGTTCAGTGATGAGAGGTAACGGGTAGCGGTTTTTCACCATGACTTTATTGAGACCGCGGTAATCTATGCACGGACGAAGGGAACCATCCTTCTTGGATACAAAGAAGAAGCCAGCACCAGTGGGAGAAGAAGACTTCCGGATGAAACCCTTTTGCAAATTCTCCTTAATATAGGCAGACATAGCATCGGTCTCAGGCACCGACAATGGGTATACTCGTCCTCGTGGAGGAGACATACCCGGCAGCAGGTCAATGGGACAGTCATAGGGGCGGTGTGGAGGCAGGACCTCCGCTTGTTTCTGAGAAAAAACATCGGCGTAGTCTCGGTAGCATGCTGGAAGATTCTTTAGAGGCTTGTCAACCCGGGTAGTTGGCAAGACAGATACTAGGTGAGGAACTTCTAGGCCAGTGATGGCAAACCTTTTAGACACAGAGTGCCCAAACTACAACCAAAACCCATGTATTTTTTTTCGCAAAGCAAAAGAAGATCCAACCAAACAAGACTCAACTCATCTAACTGAAAACCCAAAAAGTAGAGAAGTCACAAAAAGAAAATCTACCTGAGAAACAGGATCTAAGTCAGAAACAAGAACCCAATCAAATAGACCAAACTTTGAAGCAAGACCCAAGCAAAAAAGAGACCCTAACCCAGAAAAAACCCAACCAAAATGGAAGATCCATCTAAGAAAAAAGACTCAAAAAAGGAGACCCAATTCAAAAGCAAGACCCCATCATCGCGCGGGCGCCGCCATCTTTTTTTCGATCGCCACGCCCCCGAACGTCATCGGGGGGCGGCGATCGGTTACCATGGTAGCCTCGGGTCTTCTTTTGACACGAGGCTACATGGTTTATGCAGGTTCGTTACAATGAGCCAGTGGCTCATTGTAATGTATAACCTGCAAAAATGACATATATTGCAATACTGTAGTATTGCAGTATATGGTAGGAGCGATCTGACCATCTAGGGTTAATGTACCCTAGATGGTCTAAAAGATAGTGAAAAAAAAAAGAAAAAAAAAAGTTTAAAAAATAAAAAAAATTAATAAAATATTAAAAGTTCAAATCACCCCCCTTTCCCTAGAACGGATATAAAACATAACAAACAGTAAAAATCACAGACATATTAGGTATCGCCGCGTCCCAAAATGCCCGATCTATCAAAATATAAAAACGGTTACGGCCGGCGGTGACCTCCGAGGCGGGAAATGGCGCCCAAATGTCCGAAATGCGACTTTTACACCTTTTTACATAACATAAAAAATGAAATAAAAAATGATCAAAATGTCGCACAGACCTCAAAATGGTAACAATGAAAACGTCGCCTCATTTTGCAAAAAATGACACCTCACACATCTCCGTGCGCCAAAGTATGAAAAAGTTATTAGCGTCAGAAGATGGCAAAAATTTTTTTTTCTTTTTTGTACACATTCGTTTAATTTTTGAAAATGTAATAAAACACAATAAAACCTATAAATTTGGTATCACCGCGATCGCACCGAACCAAAGAATAAAGTAGGCATGTTATTTGGAGCGAAGAGTGAAAGTCGTAAAAACTGAGCCCACAAGAACGTGACGCACGTGCGGTTTTTTTTCAATTTTTCCACATTTGGAATTTTTTTTCAGCTTCGCAGTACACGGCATGTTAAAATAAATAACATTACGGGAAAGTAAAATTTGTTACGCACAAAATAAGCCCTCACACAGGTCTGTACACGGAAAAATGAAAAAGTTATGGATTTTTGAAGTTGGAGAGCGAGAAATGAGGCGAAAAACCCTCCGTCCTTAAGGGGTTAAAGCAGGATCCAATCCAAAAAGATGACCCAAACAAAAAGGAAGATCAAGGTCAGAATGAAGACCCAACCAAAAAAGAAGACCAAACCCAGAAACAAGAAACAACCAAAGCAGAAGATCAAACTGAGAAAAAAGATGACCCAAATGAAAAGCAAAAAACAACCAACACAGAAGATATAGTTCAGAAAAAATACCCATCAAGACCCAACCCAAAAACAGAACCAATGAACAAGTCTCCACCAAGAAATAAGATTCCAGCCAAAAACAAGAACCAACAGAAAAAACAAAAACAACACTTAGCACAAGAAGCACAAACAAAAAAACAAAAACAAGCTCAGAAGCTAGAAACAACCAAAACAGAAGACCAAGCTCTGAAAAATGACCCGACCAAAGTGGAAAACCCAACTCAGAAACAACATCCTACCAAACCAGAAGACCTGACTCAGCAACAAGACCCAACCAAAATATACGACCTGACTAATGAAAGTGGACCCAGCTCTGAAAGAGGACCGAAGCAAAGAGAAGACCCGGGTCAGAAACAAGTGGACACTGAAGCAGGGTCCAAAAAGATGACCCAAACCAAAAGGAAGACCCATCTGAGAAAAAAGACCCAACCAAAAAAGAAGACTCAACCTCAGCCTAATAAAATCACTGTCACCAGTCAGTCCTCAGTCTAATAAAATCACTGTCACCAGTCAGTCCTTGGTGTTTGTATAATCACTTCCACCAGTCAGTCCCCAGTCTAGTATAATCACTGTCACCAGTCAGTCCTCAGTCTAGTATTATCACTGTCACCAGTCCGTCCTTGGTGTTTGTATAATCACTGTCACCAGTCAGTCCTCAGTCTAGTATAATCACTGTCACCAGTCAGTCCTCAGTCTAGTATTAATACACACACCATACAAATCATACACACACCATACACACACCATACACACACCATACACACACCATACACACACCGTACACACACCATACAAATCATACATACACAATACATACACACAATACATACACAAACAATACATACAAACACCATACCTACACTTCATACATACACACAATACACACGCACACCATACACATCATACATACACAACACAAACAAGCACCATACAGAACTGTTGGGGAATAAAGGAGCCATGGAGATCTGGGCACCTACCTATGGTTGGTTGGTTGGTTGGTTGGTTGCAGCGTCCATATCCGCAGTGTTAGTATTAGTGATAGTGAGGATAAAGCTATAGGTGGACTCTGGACCAGACAGATGTATATGTCACACGGTGGACAGGTTTGAGCCTTTTATTGATGAGACATCTCGTTGTCTGTACTGGGTCCATCCTGCTGCTGGTTTTGGCTGATGAAGATGCCGTTTTGAGGTTGAAACACGGGATGTGGCCCTATTTCTTCTATAAAAGTTTCTGCCACATCCAACCCATCCACCGGGTCTAAAACATGATACAGATCATATACACACGGGGCTCCTTCAGAGATTACTGGCACAGGGTGGTCTTGTCCCCCCATACACTGATGTATACAGGACTGTGCAGGAGATCATTATTGATGGCTAAAGTACTGCCCCCTGCAGTCCCGGGGGACTACCTCTGCCTACACAAGGTTATGGGGTCTTACATGTAAGGGAGGGTCCGGCAGTCTTAGTCAGTGAAGGTACCAGACCACCCTGTACATTCTAGTGCCAGGACCCCTGTAGTATCATGCACCTGTATGTCCGTATGATCCAGTCACATGACTCATCCATAAACCTGTTCATCCATGAAGCTATTAATACGATGAGCAGATCGGAGACAATGACATAGATGAGGTGTCATCCAAATAAATTCACTCATTAAAACCGATCCATCATAAAACGTGACATCTCCAGTAATCCCACCGCCCGCTCAGGTCTCTCAAGATCTTATGAAGCTTCTGTAGGATTAAGGTGGAATCAGGAGATGGAAATATAAACCAGAGACCAGGACAGAGGGAGCCCAGTACAGCAAAGGAGCAGATACCGGGGTGCAGAGGAGGACCGAGAAGTCATAAGAGGGCAGAGGAGGACCAAGAAGTCATAAGGGGGCAGAGGGGTCTGGAGGAGGAAATAGATGTCTGGAGCAGATACCGGAGAGCAGAGGAGGACCGAAAAGTCATAAAGGGGCAGAGGAGGACTGAGAAGTCATAAGGGGGCAGAGGGGTCTGGAGGAGGAGGATGGAGGGGTCTGGAGGAGGAGGATGAAGGGGTCTGGAGGAGGATGGAGAAGTCATAAGGAGGCAGAGGAGGACAGAGAAGTCATAAGGAGGCAGAGGAGGACCGAGAAGTCATAAGGGGGCAGAGGGGTCTGAGGCGGAAAATAGAGTCGAGGCAGGAAAATAGATGGTCTGGAGCAGAAAGCAGAATTTACCGGGGTTTGCAGAGGAGGGAAGGAGGAAGTATTAAATAGAGGGACAGAGGCGAGGGGGGAGGAGGAGGAGGATAGAGGGGTCTGGAGGAGGACGGAGAAGTCATAAGGGGGCAGAGGAAGACCGAGAAGTCATAAGGGGGCAGAGGGGCCTGGAGGAGGAAATAGATGTCTGGAGCAGATACCGGGGTGCAGAGGAGGACCGAGAAGTCATAAGGGGGCAGAGGGGTCGGGAGGAGGAGGATAGAGGGGTCTGGAGGAGGACGGAGAAGTCATAAGAAGCACAAGGTGGGGAGATAAGAAGAGGAGAAAGAGAAAGGAAGGAGGATAACGGAAGTAGGACATGCACACATGTGACGAATCGCCTTCCTCCTCTTAAACGCGCCGAATGTATACCGGCAGAGATGACATCACATGTGACTGGATTCCGCCTCTATATCACGCTCCCCTCCAGTACTGATATAACTCTGCAGATTTACTCACAATGTGACTGGATCTCCTCCTCCTCTTATAACGCGCCAGGACGATATAACTCAATATTACCATCACACTGGGACGGATCTCCTCCATCTTTAAACGGTCCAGTACTTGTATAAATAAGGAAAATTCAGGTCAGAGGGGTCTGGAGGAGGAGGATGGGGGTCTGAGGATGATGAAGGGAGGGGTCTGGAGAGGATGGAGAAGTCATAAGGGGCAGAGGAGGACAGAGAGTCATAGAGGGCAGAGGAGACCGAGAAGTCATAAGGGGGCAGAGGGGTCTGGAGAGAGGATAGATGTCTGGAGCAGATACCGGTGCAGACGGAGGACGTAGAAGTCATAAGGGGGCAGAGGGGTCCGGAGGAGGAGGATAGAGGGGTCTGGAGGAGGACGGAGAAGTCATAAGGGGGCAGAGGAGGACCGAGAAGTCATAAGGGGGCAGAGGGCCTGGAGGAGGAAATAGATGTCTGGAGCAGATACCGGGGTGCAGGGAGACCGAGAAGTCATAAGGGGCAGAGGGGCGGAGGAGGAGATAGAGGGGTCTGGTAGGAGGACGGAGAGTCATGGGGGCAGAGGAGGACTGAGAAGTCAAAGGGGGCAGAGGAGGACTGAGAATTCATAAGGTGCGAGGAGACCGAAAGTTCTAATGGGGCAGAGGATGACCAGAGTGCCCAAACTACAACCAAAACCCATGTATTTTTTTTCGCAAAGTGCCAATGCGACAATTTAAGCCGTAACTTATTGCTCCCTGCTTTTTCGCAGGTTTGAATTGTATAGGCATCTGAGGACACCAATACAGTAGAAATAAGGAGAAAAAGTTTGGATTATCTTTGTAGCTTCCTTCTAGGGTCCTGGGCTGCAAGAGGATGACGAACACTGCCCTTGGGTGATAGTAAGGGTGCCCATAGAGAAGGCTCTGAGTGCCACCTCTGGCACCTGTGCCATAGGTTCGCCACCACTGTTCTAGGCAATGAGACTGACAGTCCGGACCCCAACGGAGAACTTCTCCCATCTTCCAATTAAGGACGGGTGCGTGACAATCTCGTGGTCTTCTCCCATCTTCCAATTAAGGACGGGTGCGTGACAATCTCGTGGTCATTTTACAGTTTAGGGGCATTCTATAACATGCAAGTTACAATAATTGGGGCATTATATTGTGTGGGAGTAGAGGAAGGGGCATTATACTGTGTGGATAGGCCATAAGTAGACATTATACCAAGTGGAAGTCCCTAGGGGTGGCCAAAGACAGTTTGTAGGTTGTAAGGGGAGGAAGGTATTGGTGTTGGGTGTAGCTGACATTGGGTCTAACTGTTCAAACCGGGAATGTGGCTCATTATGAAGGGACAGTCACGACAAGACTATTTTTTAGGGTAGAAATATGAACATTGGAGAATGTTGTTTACATATTCATGGCCATATATATATGTATATATGTATGTAGGGATTTCCCCCAACAGTCCTGGTTTCTGAGGAACAGTCCAAATCCTTAGGGTCTATTCCACCGTTCTGTGTGGAGAAGGGAGCCTCAGTTTCCCACTTCACCATTGAGCAGGAGTGATGACACCAATATATTACTGCCCTCTGAGCCACACACCAAAGTGGCAGGGGGATACCGGGCCTAGGTGGGTATTAGTTTTTGGTTATGAAGGGGGGGGGTTACCGGGCCTAGGTGGGTATTAGTTTTTGGTTATGAAGGGGGTACATGAAATGGGGGCATTATAAGAATTGGGTGCACAAAAGTTGTACATTATCCGAGGGGGGGGGGCACAATAGTGAGTATTTTAAGTGGGGGGCACATTATGGTGTTGTTTAGGGTGGTGACAAATAAGAATTGGGGGGGCACATTATGGTGTTGTTTAGGGTGGTGACAAATAAGAATTGGGCATTTTACAGTTTAGGGGCATTCTATAACATGCAAGTCACAATAATTGGGGCATTATATTGTGTGGGAGTAGAGGAAGGGGCATTATACTGTGTGGATAGGCCATAAGTAGACATTACACCAAGTGGAAGTCCTACTGTGTGGATAGGCCATAAGTAGACATTACACCAAGTGGAAGTCCCTAGGGGTGGCCAAAGACAGTTTGTAGCTTGTAAGGGGAGGAAGGTATTATTGTGTGGGGACATTAGGATATGGGTTGTAAGGGGAGGAAGGTATTATTGTGTGGGGACATTAGGATATGGGTTCAGGGTGGATTAAAAGACATGTTCTGAAAACTATTAAAAAGTTCTGACTTGGAGCTAAGACTCTCAGAAATAATCCATCATCACAGCTGCCAAGTAAATGTAAATGTAAGCTACCGGTGACATCATACATGTAGAGACTCGTCTTCTAGACCAAAATAACATGTTACATATATCCATGACATGGGTAATTGACTTGGAACACAAATATCATTAATATATCCAAAAATCAGGCACTTGGGAAAGTATCGCACATTTTTGAGCCCTGGAAGCTGTACACCCAGCTGCACTCCCAGCTAGTAAGTCGGCCAACCGAGTGAACACCTCAAATCTCAAATCTTCCACCGTAAGTCGGCCAACCGAGTGAACACCTCAAATCTCAAATCTTCCACCATTCTGCCTGCTGTGACTTGAAATTAAATATAAAATACAAAGAAAAAACATAACATTCAGTTAGGTGTATCCACCAACACTTTACTCCTGAAGAGCTTTTCATAATTTGGTTGTTGTTTCTGTCTCCTTAGGATTCCGGAGATCCCCACACATTTGGTTGTTGTTTCTGTCTCCTTAGGATTCCGGAGATCCCCACACTATTGAAGCCATACTGCGAGCACCTGCTGAAAACAATGATGGAGAGATTGACTTTAAAAAACAATGATGGAGAGATTGACTTTAAGGAATTTTTAGAACTTGTAGCAAAAGTTGCTGTTGCTTATTTTGAAGCTCCTCCGAGGTCCAAGAAAGGTCAGATCTCTGCATCCCAAAAAGGTTCAATGCTGCACCCATCAACATCCTCAAAAAAACATCCTCAAAAACATGTGAATTAACCCCAAAACAAGATTGAACCAAGAGAGAGGGCTCAACCCAAGCTCAAATCCTCAAACATGACAAAACCCAGAAAGAAGATCCAACTGAGAAAAGTGAGCCAACTCAAACAAAACCCAGAAAGAAGATCCAACTGAGAAAAGTGAGCCAACTCAAAAACAAGCTCTAACCCAAAAACAAGACCCAAGTCAGACGAAGGACCCAATACTGAAACAGGACCCAAGAGAGAAACAAAACCCAATCCACAAACAAGATCAAACCGAAAAACAAGATTCGGCTCCAAAACCTGATTCATTCCAAAAATAAGACCCAACCCAAAAAACAGAACAAACCAAGGAACAAGTCTCGACCAAGAAACAAGATTCCAGCCAAAAACAAGAACCAACAGAGATAAAACACTGAAGCACAAGAAGCACCAAAAACAAGAACCAACAGAGATAAAACACTGAAGCACAAGAAGCACAAACTTAGAAAGAAGCAACAAACAAAAAACAATGTTCAGTTCTTCTGCAAGATAGAAAGAAGCAACAAACAAAAAACAATGTTCAGTTCTTCTGCAAGATCAGACCCAAAAAACAAGACCCAACCGAGAAACAAGAACCTATCCAAAAACAAGACCCAACCGAGAAACAAGAACCTATCCAAAAACAAGATGCAGCTCAGAAACAAGGACAAATCGAGAAGAAAGACCCAAACCAGAAAAAACCAGAAATAACACTTTATAAGGAAGGAAGACTCCACTCAGCCAACCAAAAGCATAATTCAGCTCATGAGCCTGACCCTCAAACTGGCTCCAACCCAAAAGAAGATCCAACCAAACAAGACTCAACTCATCTAACTGAAAACTCTACCTGAGAAACAGGAACAAGAATCCAATCAAATTGACCAAAAAAGAGAACCTAACCCAGAAAAACCCAACCAAAATGGAACCTAACCCAGAAAAACCCAACCAAAATGGAAAATCCATCTAAGATAAAAGACTCAAAAAAGGAGACCCAATTCAAAAGCAAGACCCCATCATAAAAGACTCAAAAAAGGAGACCCAATTCAAAAGCAAGACCCCATCATAAAGATCCTGACTCTAAATAGGACTAAAAAAAGAGGTCGGCGCTCTGAGTGATCCTGACTCTAAATAGGACTAAAAAAAGAGGTCGGCGCTCTGAGTGAAGACCTAAGCAAGAAAGAAGACACAGCTCAGAACCAATGCTCTGTACATGGACATTAAAGCAGGATCCAATCCAAAAAGATGACCCAAACAAAACAGAAGATTAAGCTCAGAAAAATGAACCAACCAAAATAGAAAACCCAACTCAAAAGCAAAAAAACAACCAAAACAGAAAATTAAGATCAGAAAAAAGACCCATCAAGACCCAACCCAAAAACTGAACCAATGAACAAGTCTCCACCAAGAAATAAGATTCCAGCCAAAAACAAGAACCAACAGAAAAAACAAAAACAACACTTAGCACAAGAAGCACAAACAAAAAAACAAAAACAAGCTCAGAAGCTAGAAACAACCGAAACAGAAGACCAAGCTCTGAAAAATGACCCGACCAAAGTGGAAAACCCAACTCAGAAACAACACCCTACCAAAACAGAAGACTCAGCAACAAGACCCAACCAAAGAAAAAGTATTATCATTGTCACCAGTCAGTCCTCAGTCTAGTATAATCACTGCCACCAGTCAGTCCTTGGTGTCTGTATAATCACTGTCACCAGTCAGTCCTCAGTCTAATATAATCACTGTCACCAGTCAGTCCTCAGTCTAGTATAATCACTGGCACCAGTCAGTCCTCTGTCTAGTATAATCACTGTCACCAGTCAGTCCTCAGTCTAGTATAATCACTGTCACCAGTCAGTCCCCAGTCTAGTATAATCACTG
>CM033647.1:7313449-7343581 GCA_019512145.1 Engystomops pustulosus | reverse complement strand
TAGTATAATCACTGCCACCAGTCAGTCCTCAGTCTAGTATAATCACTCCCACCAGTCAGTCCTCAGTCTAGTATCATCGCTACCATCAGTCAGTCCTCAGTCTAGTATAATCACTACCACCAGTCAGTCCTCAGTCTAGTATCATCGCTACCACCAGTCAGTCTTCAGTCTAGTTTAATCACTTCCACCAGTCAGTCCACAGTCTAATCACAGTCACCAGTCAGTCCTCAGACTAGTATAATCACTGTCACCAGTCAGTCCTCAGTCTAGTATAATCACAGTCACCAGTCAGTCCCACCAGTCAGTCCTCAGTCTAGTTTAATCACAGTCACCAGTCAGTCCTCAGACTAGTATAATCACTGTCACGTCTAGTATCATCGCTACCACCAGTCAGTCCTCAGTCTAGTATCATCACTACCACCAGTCAGTCCTTAGTGTTATATAATCACTGCCACCAATTGGTCTTCAGTTAAGTATCACCACCAGTCACTCCTCATTGTAGTGTGAACACTACCACCAGTCATCACCACCAGTCACTCCTCATTGTAGTGTGAACACTACCACCAGTCAGTCCTCAGTCTAGTATCATCGCTACCATCAGTTAGTCCTCAGTCTAGTATCATCGCTACCATCAGTTAGTCCTCAGTCTAGTATCATCACTACCACCAGTCGGTCCTCAGTGTCATATAATCACTACCACCAATTGTTCCTCAGTTTAGTATCACCACCAGTCTGTCCTCAGTGTAGTATAATCTCTACCACTAAAATGTACACAGTAGCTGCCCGCTCTGTTTTTGCTTCATTAGGGACTGATGTAGCCTCTGAACCCAGGGTGGTGCAGGCTGATATGTTCAATCTTGCACCTCTTCTTGAGACCCCATTCCCATTGTAGTGGCGTTCAATCTTGCACCTCTTCTTGAGACCCCATTCCCATTGTAGTGGCAACGTCCCAAGGCGCATGCCCTGAGTGCCATCTGCAACATCCCCCACCGGGGCCTTTTCTTGGGGCCTGGAGGCATTGATATACTACTAGACTGAGGGACTGATCTGGTGGTAGTGATTACACTAACTGTGACTGACTGGTGGAAGGATATACTAGACTGAGGACTACTGGTGGTAAGCGATGATACTAGACGCGGACTGATGACTGTGACATTTATTATACTAGACTGAGAACTGACTGAGTAGTGATTATAACAGACTGAGGACTGACTTGATGGTTGATTTTATAGACTTGACTAGCTGAGGACTTGACTGATGGTAGCGATGATACTCGACTGAGACTACTGATAACAGGTGATTATACTATACTGAGGACTGACTGGTGGTAGTGATTATACTGACTGCGAACGGACTGGTGGTAGTGATTATACTAGACTGTGGACTGCTGGTGGAAGTAATATATAGCACATGAGGGAACTGACTGGTGAAGTGTGTTCAGTAGAACTGAGGACTGACTGGTGGCCGGATAACTAGCTGAGGACTGACGGGTCCAGTGATATAATAGACTGTGAGGACTGATGGTGGGCAGTGATTATACTAGACTGAGGACTGCTGTGGCAGTGATTATACTAGCCTGAGGACTGACCTGGTAACAGTGATTATACCTAGACTGAGGACTGACTGGTGACAAGTGATTAGTTTCACAAGAGGACTGACTGGTGGCAGTGATTATACTAGACTGAGGACTGCCTGGTGGCAGTTGATTATACTAGACTGAGGACTGACTGTTACCAGTGATTATAGCTAGACTGGTGAGGACTGACTGTTCAGTGAATTGTCACAATGAGATGACTGGTGGTAGAGATCACACTACACCAGATATTGAACTGGTGGTGATCTAACTGAGACCAATTGGGGGAGTGATGATACAAACTGAGGAGTGACTGGTGGTGCGATGATAGTAGACTGCTGACTGACTGGTGACAAAGTGATGTACTAGTCTGAAGGACTGACACTGGTGACAGTGAATTACGAGACTGAGGACTGACTTGATGGGTGCCCATTCTAAATACTAGACCTACTGACTTAGACTTAGGACTTACTGGTGGCAGTGATTATACTAGATGAGGACTGACTGGTGGGTGGTGGCAAGTGATTATACTAGACTGAGGAACTGACTGTGATCAATGTATACTATAACAGACTGAGGACTCAGACTGGTGGCAGTGATTATACAAAACACCAAAGCCTGACTGGTGGTAGTGATTATACTAGACCTGCGGACTCTGACTTGTGAAAGTGATTATACTAACTGATGACTTGAACTGTGACATGGATTATAACTAGACAGCGGACTGACTGGGAACTGTGCCAGTGATTATACTAGAACTGGGACTGACTGGTGACAGTGATTTACTAACTGAGGACTGACTGGTTGACAGTGATTATATCTAGACTAGGACTGACTGGTGCCAGTTGATTATAACTAGAGGATGACTTACGGTGACAGTGATTATATTAGACTAGGACTGACTGGTGACATGTTATCAGACACAAGGACTTACTGGTGGCAGTATTTACTAGACTGAGGACTTACTGGTGACAATGATACTCTATACTGAGGACTTACTGGTGGCAGTTTTATACTAGACTGGAGGACGCTGTGACAAGATAATATAGACAGAGGACTGACTGTGAGCAGTGATTATACAGACTGAGCACTGACTGGTGGTATTGATATACAAACACCAAGGACTGACTGGTGGTATTGATTATACTATGACTGCGGTGGACTGACGGTGGCAGTGAGTTATACTAGACTGAGGACTTAACTGGTGCAGTTATTATACTAGACTGAGGACTTACACTGGTGTAGTGATTATCAACTAGACTGATGAACTGACTGGTGGTAGTGATTATACTAGACTGAGGATGACTTGACTGTGGCAGTGATTCTACTAGACTTTAGGATGACGGGTGGCAGTAAGATTAGACTTGAATTGGGAACTGACTGGTTGATAGTATTATACTAGACTGAGAAGCAGGACATATGATTTTAATAAAGATTGTGGACTGACTGAGACAGTAATTTAACAAACACCAAGGGACTGCTGGTGACAGTTATTGTATTAGACTGAGGTTGAGTCCTTCTTTCTGGTTGGTCTTTTTTCGGAGATGGTCTTCCTTTTGTTTGGGTCATCTTTTTTGGAAATCCTTCTTCAGTGTCCCTTTTTTCTGAATCTGCTTACGCCGGGTCGTCTGCTTTGCCTTGGTCCTCTTTTTCAGAAGCTGGGGTCCACTTTCCATTAGTCCTATTTTTCTTAATCATCAGGTCTTTTTTTTGGTTGGGTTGGGTCTTGTTTGCTGAGTCGGGGGCTTCTTGGTTTGTTGTGGTCTTTTTATTCTGACCTGATCTTCCCTCTTTGTTTGGGTCATCTTTTTTTGGATTGGATCCTGCTTTAATTGTCAGTCCTGCTTCTGGTTCATATCGTTGCATAGGCTGAACATTGTTTATTTGTTGGATTCTGGTTTCCTTCTGCTATTGGATCTTTTTTACGAGCATTGGTTCTGCTGGCTATGTCTTCTTTCTTGCTTAGACCCTCATTAGACCGCTCACGCATATCGTGGCGTCCTCTTTTTTAGAAGAGTCCTATTTACAGTCACAGAAAACATCTTGTTTCAGGATCTTTATGATGGGGTCCTTGCTTTTGAATTGGGTCGCTTTTTTAGTTGAGTCTTTTTTCTCTGAGATTGATCTTCCATTTGGTTGGGTTTTTCTGGTTAGGTTCTCTTTTTGCTTGGGTCTTGCTTCAAAGTTGGTCTATGTTGATTGGATTCTTGTTCCGCTGTTTCTCAGGTAGATTTTCTTTTTTGTGACTTCTCTACGTTTTGTTGTTTCAGTTAGATTAGTTGTCTTTTGGTTTGGCTCTTCTTTTTTGGGTTTGAGCCGTTTGAGGGTCCGGCGCATGGCTGAATTATCTTTTGTTGCTGAGTGAGTCTTCCTTCTTTAAAAAGTGTTTTTTCTGGTTTGGTCTTTCTTCTCGATTTGGTCTTGTTTCTGAGCTGGATCCTTGTTTTTGGATAGGTTCGTGTTTCTCGTTGGTCTTGTTTTTTTTGGTCTGATCTCGCATAAGAACTGAAACAGTGTTTTTGTTGTTCTTCTTTCTATTTTGTTCTTCTGTGCTTCAAGTGTTTTTCTCTGTTGGTTCTTGTTTGTTGTCTGGAATCTTTTCCTTGGTTTTGTTCTGTTTTTTTGGTTGTGTTGATTCTGGTTTGGGGTCTACTTTTTTTGGAAGAATCAATTTTGGGGGCTGCCCTCTTGGTTTTGGTGTTGATCTGTTTTGTGGATTGGTTTTTGTTTCTCTGTTGGGTCCTGTTCAGTATTGGGTCCTTCATCTGGTTTGGGTCTTGTTTTTGGGTTAGAGCTTGTCTTTGAGTTGGCTCACTTTTCTCAGTTGGATCTTCTTTCTGGGTTTTGTCATGTTTGAGGATTTGATCTTGGGTTTCAGCCCGCTCTCTTTGGTTTCAACAATCTTGTTTTGGGGTTGAAATTCACATGTTTTCGAGGATGTTGATTGGTGGCACAATGAACCTTTTTTTGGGATGCAGAGATCTTACTTTCTTGGACCCTCGTAGCTTCAAAAAATAACCCCCCAAACAGCAACTTTTGATACAAGTTCTAAAAATTCTTAAAGTCCATCTCTCCATCAATTGTTTCAGCAGTTCTCCGCAGTATGGCTTCAAGTGTGGGATTCTCCGAATCCTAAGGAGACAGAAACAACACCCAAATATGAAAAGCCTTCATGAGTAAAGTTGTTGTGGATACACCTAACTGAATGTTATGTTTTTTCTTTGTAGTTTATATTTAATTTCCAAGTCACAGAGGCGAATGTTGAAGTTGAGCATTTGAGTGTTCACTCGGTTGGGGCCGACTTACTAGCTGGAGTGCAGCTTGGGTGTAAATCTTCCAGGGCTCAAAATGTGCGCTACTTTTCCCAAGTGCCTGATTTTTTGATATATTTAATGATATTTGTGTCCAATTCAATTACCCATATCATGGATATATTAACATGTATTTTTGGTCTATAAGACGAGTCTCTACATGTATGAGTCACCGGTAGCTTACATTTTACATTTACTTTGCAGCTGTGATGAGTGATTATTTTCTGGAAAGAGTCCTTAGCTCCAATCAGAACTTTTTTAAAATTTTCAGAAACAATGTCTTTTATTATCCACCCTGAACCCATATCCTAATTCTTCCCTCACAATAACCTTCCTCCCTACAACCTACAACTATCTTTGCACCCCTAGGGACTTCCACTGGTATAATGTCTACTTGTGCCTATCCACCACAGTATAAATGCCCTTCTTTCTTCTACTCCCACCCACATATAATGCCCCAATTTTGTAACTTGCCATGTGTATAGAATGCCCCTAAACCTGTAAATGCCCATTCTTATTTGTCACCACCCTAAACAACACCATATTGTGCCCCCCACTTAAAATGCTGATGCTCACTATTGTGCCCCCCCCTATTGTTTCCGTGCCCCCCCCTCGGATATGTCCACCTTTTGTGCCCCAATTCCATACCTCCTTCTAACGCAAAAACTAATACCCACCTAGGCCCGGTATCCCCCTGGCCACTTTGGTGTTTGTCTCGGGGGCAGTGGATATATTGGTGTCATCACTCCTGCTCAATGTTGAAGCAGGAAGCTGAGGCTCCTTCTCCACACACTAACGGTGGAATTGACCCTAAGATTTGGACGGTTCCTCAGAAACCAGACTGTTGCGGGTAATCCTACATACTTATATATACGGCCATGAATTGTAACCATAAAAACTATTCTACATGTTCAATATTGTTTCCCGCTAAAAAATAGTCCTGTCGCTGACTGTCCCTTCATAATTAGCCACTTTCCTCCCGTTTGAACAGTTAGACCCCAATTCAGCTACAACCCAACACCACCGGGAGACACCAACCAGCGCCTGAAAACACTAAGATTTCTCCTGTGAAGAGGAAGATCCATTACCATAATTATTAACCCTTCATGTGCCGCACGCTGCCTCTGTGCGCTGATTGGCCATAGCTTCAGCAGGAGATTTCTCTTGTGGGCCGTAGCCCCAAACAGCGATGGGCCTGTCTCTCCCTCCCTGCTGTGCCCGGGCTTGATCCCTGGTATACATGCTCCGCACTGCCCTCATTCCATACGTATCCATATGATCTCCACGTATATATTGATGCAAACCGGGGGTGGCGGGCGTTGCATAGCCTGTTCTCCTCTGCATTGATCCTGTATCTGCTGCTGACTTCTGCCTATTCTGATATACAGTCTCATATTCATCATCCCTATCTGTAAATCCTTCCGCTTCTCCTGCCAGTGGGCATGAACTTCATGGTTGTGACATTCAGCTAAGGGCACTGAGGCATTGGGGCATCCCATGAATGTGGCACAACAGCCCGCCAATCAGTCACACGAATCATACATCACAATCACTTCTGGTTTGTTGAGCCAGGCAAAGATTTAAAGTTCCAGCGCGCCATTAATGTGGCACTGGCCATTTCACTAATCTATCTAAGCCTGTCTCATTCCTGCAAGCCCCCTGCCGGATCTTGTGCCTCCGACAAGCCTGAAGAAAGCTATTCTGCGATTTGCTTGAGATTCCTGTGTCTCCTCGTGCCTGTGTCCTCCTGCGTCCTGAGGTCCCTCTTTTCCACAGTTTTACCTCAGTCCCCCTCCGTTTTCCTGGTACCAGTGTTCCTCCGGTATGCTCCGTGTGCTGTTCCCTACCCTTCTGCTTTGGACCTCCTGTTGCTGACGCCCGGACCAGAACTCTGACTTTGACATCTCTGCCGCCTACCCTGACCGTTGTGCCTGGACGTCGACCACGAGATTGTCACGCACCCGTCCTTAATTGGAAGATGGAGAAGTTTCTCCGTTGGGGTCCGGACTGTTTTTCCATTCCTCATTTCCTAGACAGTGGTGGCGAACCTATGGCACAGGTGCCAGAGGTGGCACTCCGAGCTCTCTATGGGCACCCTTACTATACCAGGCATGTTCGTCTCCTCTTGCACTCCCCGTACCTAGAAGGAGCTACAAATATAAGCCAAACTTTTTTTCTCCTTATTCTACTGTAATTGGGTGTCCTCAGAATGCCTATACCAATTTCAAACCTGCGAAAAGCGGAGCATAAGTTACGCTTAAATTGCTCATTGGCAATTTGCGAAAAAAATCCATGGGTTTTGGGTGTAGTTTTGGGCACTCTAATGTCTAAAAGGTTTTGCCAGCACTGGGGGCCTTAGGAAGTTCCTCACCTAGTATCTTATCTTGCCAACGACCTCTACCCGGGTTGACAAGCATTCTTAAGAATCCTTCCCGCGTGCTACGAGACTACGGCCGATGTTTTTTCTCAAAACAACGAGGGTCCTGCCTCCCACACTTGCCCTATGAACTGTCCCATTGCCCTGCTTTTGGGGCCGACTCACAGGTCACATAAGAAAAACAGGGCGGGGGGGGGGGGCCTACATGAGGACGAGTATGGTGGGGGCCCTTCGTCGTGACCATGGAGGACCGATGCTCATGGAGATGTCTTGCCTATATAAAGGAGAATTTTCAAAAGGGTTTCATGTGGAGTTCTTCTTTCTCTCCCCTGGGGGTGCTGGCTTCTTTGTATCCAAGAGATGGTTCCTTCTTCCGTGCATAGATTTAAACCGCGGTCTCATAAGTCATGGTGAAACCGCTACCTACTACCCTTACCTGTCTCAGTCACTGAACTCTTTGACCGACTATGGGTGCCAATGTTTTTCACCAAGCTGATCTGCGAGGGGCATACAACCTCAATCTCCGTATTTCGGGAAGGCGAGAGTGGAAAACAGCTTTCAATACCCGTACGGACATTTTGAGTATCTTGTAATTTAGCCTTTGGTGACTCTGCACTTCTCAGCTGTTCCCTAATAATTTGTTAATGACATCATCATAGACTTCAGATTCATATCTACCGTATTGACCATTTTCTGTGTTTGCCCCAGATCTTCAGTCTCACACCAAATCCATGTCCTCAGTCGCTTAAAGGTCCAACCGTTTAGCATCAACCGGACTCTGATAAATGCTTATTTCACAACCAGAGTAGTCTTCCATTTCTGGGATAGGTCAATTTCTGATAAAGGCCTTCAAATGTATCCTTCCAAGTTGGGAGCTGTACTTCGTGGTTCCACTTGTGCTCCACTCGTGACAATTGACTAAGAAGAATGCTAATGCAAGACAAGGCTTCGCGGCTGCTGAAGATCCCTTCACTAGGTGAGTCCCTCTGTTTGCCTCATTGCTCCGACTCACACGGCCTGACACGGAAAGGCCTTTCCATTGAGTCGTTGATTCCGGCATCCGTTCGGGCTGGGGCTGGCCTTACCTGAAGGGCCTCAAAGGTTGTACCTTCACCTGCGGGTTTCTTCTCAAAGACGTTCACGCACCTGCCGCAGGAATTATTCCCTTGAGATCGAACTCTTGGCCCCTAAAGCTACTTTGGAGGAATGGTGCTATCTTCTGGAAGGAGCTCGTCATTCCTTGGTCCATATTTTAACGACCACCCAGAATCTTCCTGTTATCACGACTGCTCACTTCCTTAATCCTCGTCAGGTTCGTTGTCTCCATTTTCTTCCCCCGATATTGATTTTCTCATACATTTCCGCCCTGCAGAGAAGAACAAACATAAAGCCGTGCTCTTTTCTCGTGCTTTCAGCATGTGGTGGGAGAAGATCCTCTCCTAGCATATTGTTCCTCCGGAACGGCCTTGGTGCTTGCTGCTCCAGGGTACAGCGTTCTATTTGCCTCAGTGTTCCCATTACTATTGGTGCCAACCTGGCAAAGAGGTGGTGAGCTTTCGTGGGTTCGTGTATTCCTGTGCTCATACAGCCATCACGCCTAAAACCTGCCTGTTCTCCTGATGCGCGTTGCCGATACCTCCGTAGCCCGTGGACTCATGTGCCACTACTTTATTACAGACCTCCACTGTCCTCTGGAATACTGTCATCTGGGGTAACCAACCGTCTCAAGAATGTCCATTTCATCCACTGCTGCTCTGCCGTCTCTCTCCTCGGACCTTGCCAGTCATATTCTTGCAATCCACAGATCTGCTGCTACATGGACTTCCGTTGCAACATTATTTCGATCGAGCGGTTCAGTTGTCTCTTGCTCTGGCTATCTCGGTGTACAGCTAAAGGTGAAACTGGACTTCTCTTCTGCTTACTCATCCTCGTCCTAATGGACGGTAGAGAGAGTCAACCAAACTCTAGCTTCTACCTTTCGGACCATTTCGTCTCGGTCGCCAGATGACTGGTTCCTCTTAATGCCATGTGCGGAGGTTCTTATACTATTCCCCGAACCTTTAACTTCTGGTTCTTCTCCCTTCTTCATCGTTTATGGACAATATCCACTTCCCCTCCAGCCTCTTCCTCTGCCGGTGCCGGACGATGTTTCCTGCGGTTGATAGTATGATACACGAGCTGAAGACCATCTGGGACAACTCGCCTTTCATGCGGCAGGCTTCCGCCCGTACCATCGCTCCAGCTGACAAAACGCAGGCCTCCTCCCCTCTTCTCTCCAGGTGATAAAGTGTGGCTGTCTTCAAATATGTCCAGCGAAGATTCCCAGTACCAGCTTGCCTCGCTTCTGGTCCATTTGATGTGCTGAAGCGTATCAACCCCCGTTGCTACAATCTCCACCTTCCTCCAGCTATACGCATGACCCACCCACCTTCCATGTCTCCCCTCCTGAACCATCCATCTTTAACGACTGCTCCCAGCAATCCCCTCCTGCCCTGTACAGTTTTCCCCAGATGTCTATGACGTTAAGGAAGCTCTGACTGAAGATCTGAGGGGTAAGCGGCTTCTTATCTTGTAGACTGGAAGGGGTTCTAGCCGTAGGAAGATCGTGGGAGCCCAAGAGAACATTTTGGATCGGACTCTCCTCCAAGATTTCTTGTGACCAGAAGAAGAGGGGGAGGCCAAAGGGAGGGGGGGTTTACTACTGTCACGGGTGCTTCCGCGTCCCTGTCTCTGATCGCGTGCACCGCCATGCCCTCCGGGTCCGGGTGGCCGCTTCACTCCCTTCCCCGCTCCATCCTCTCTGTACTTTCAACCTTGGCTGGCCGCCACTGCAAGACATGTCATGCCTGAGGACTGACCTGGTGGTACCACTTCGCGCTTGTCTAACTCGTCCTTCTGCGGCTCTTGTGTAAGACCGGCCCCCGCATAGACTCGTCCCAGGTAGTGGCTGTGTCATCGTCTGCAAGTGGGCGCAGAGGATCCCCACCCGCTACCTGACAGCCGTCATTGTCCTGTTTTGCTGGATCAACAAACACAAGTGATGTGTTACTTTCTTCTTCCAGTCCATGAGGGATCTACAGCACGGACCTTGACCCAAATCTTTTTTTTTGCTGTGAACGGGTGAGCATACTTTTTTTCTCATATTTGCAATGATGTCCCAGAGCCGGGTAACTGCTTGTACAATATCTAGTGCACAACAGGCAGGGAGACATAGAGCTGAAGAGCACAGGCACTGGAATCTCTGATCATACGGAATCTACTACATAACAAAATGGACAATATATAAACATGTCCAACTACACTATACCACACTACCATGAATACAAGATTAACACCTGGCGGCATCACAGATGTGCACATATATATAAATGTGCAACACCCCCCACCTGGCCTTTCTTGAGGCCCTGGGGCCGCCGGGACCACAGAATACCCACGGAGTGGCTGGTTTTTGCAGCCTAGGCACCAGTGCACGGTGCTTAGTATGGGACCGGAAGTACTTCACCAGTCAGTCCTCAGTCTAGTATAATCACTGCCACCAGTCAGTCCTCAGTCTAGTATCATCGCTACCACCAGTCAGTCCTCAGTCTAGTATCATCGCTACCACCAGTCAGTCCTCAGTCTAGTATCATCGCTACCACCAGTCAGTCCTCAGTCTAGTATCATCACTGCCACCAGTCAGTCCTCAGTCTAGTATAATCACTACCACCAGTCAGTCCTCAGTCTAGTATCATCACTGCCACCAGTCAGTCCTCAGTGTTATATAATCACTACCACCAATTGGTCTTCAGTTTAGTATCACCACCAGTCGGTGCGCAGTGTAGTATAATCTCTACCACTAAACTGTACACAGTAGCTGCCCGCTCTGTTTTTGCTTCATTAGGGCCTGATGTAGCCTCTGAAACCAGGCTGGGGCAGGCTGATATGTTCAATCCTGCACCTCTGTTTTGAGACCCCATTCCCATTGTAGTGGCGAACGTCACAAGGTGCATGCCCTGAGCGCCATCTGCAACATCCCCCACCGGGGCCTTTTCTTGGGGCCTGGAGGCAGCCGGGGCCCAGAATACTGGAGTGACTGGCGGTTCCGGCCTAGGCACGCTGTGGTCACGGTGCTTGGTATGGGGACCGGAGGCCTGTCCTACAGTCTGGCAGCGCTCCAGCAGGTGGTGTGTGCAAGAAATATGGAGGGAGAGGCTGATGTACTGGGTCTCCCTGGGGCAACCCCTGACTGTCTGTAAGATAAGTCCCTGGGTAATGGATGGGGAGCCCGTGGTGGTAACAGTCATATCCAGGGATCAGGCTGAGGCAACGTTGTGCAAATCAACTTATGGTTCTTTATTGAACAGTTCTCAGGACATGGGCCTAAATGGTCAAACAGCAGATGCTGGTGCTGGAGTGTTCGTGGAGGGTGGTCCTCAGGAATACTACAAGCCTGGTAGTAGGTGATGGGATAATGGAGATGGAGCTGTCTCCAAACTGTGGAAGCTGCAGCTCTGGATTAGAGTCTCCTGACTCCTGGGATTGGTTTCTGGTTCAGCACTGAAGGTTTGCTCCACACTTTATGGGGCTCATGTACTAAGGGCCCCACGGACCGCACTTTCGTCAGACATCCCGGCGATTTCCGATGTGCGCCGCTGGGACAGGTATTTAAAAGTGTTTTTTGGTGCACTGATTGGATTTTGGAGCCGGCTTTCATGCAACAAAAATCTGGGGGCGGGGCTGTCGGACGATCCGTAAAAATTCATAAAAATTGTGTCGCAAGCCAAGCACTTACTTGCAGAAGAAGAAGGTGAACTCCGGGGACCTGAGCGGGGAAGCGACACATGCAGGATATCGGGCGCAGGATCTTAGTGAATCGCGGCACACTCCGGATCGGGGATCGCGATGTGGACAGGTAAGTACATGTGCCCCTATCTCTTCCCTCTCAGACTCCTGTAGTCTGGACTGCTGACAGACTCTGAAGGACAGACTCCTGAGGAGGAGCATGAGGTCTGGACTGGACCAGGTGCTCCCCCTGCACTGGGGTTTTATACTCCCCTGGTCAGGTGGTAGCACCTCTCCAATCACACTCCAGTTTACAATACAGCCATATAAGTGGGTAACATCTTACACCAATTTAACTATTGCCTTTCCAGGCAGAGGCTACAGCTGCTGTTACCTGAGATCTCCCTGCATTAACCCTTGGGTGAGTTGCACAGGCTCACCAGATGGATCCTGACAGGTAGAGGCCTCATTTGCAACTACTCTGTTGCCTATACGTTGGCAGGGGTGTTGCATACCCCCTAGGTAATCGAAAGAGCCGCCCACAGCTCGGGTATGGACCGGATGGGAAGGAAAACCAAAGATGGCCAGCAGCGTATAGCTTCCAGATAGTACATGCACACTACAGCATGTGCACTTTTTGGGAAGTGCTGAGCTATCTGCAGTGCATGGGAGACAAACCGCCCACGGTCCTAGCTACAAGCACCGGGGTTGGTGTCGGACTGGTACATAAAAATGAGGACTGTACAGTTGGTAGCTAATGCCCATAAAGCAACTGCTTGCTAAGTGTCATGTGCTGTAATCCACTCCTTGCACCAAGGCCTGAAAATTTGTCCGAAGACACGTCACCCAGGTGGCATCATCATAAACATAACTGATAGGTATAATACATACGGTATACCTGCCATCTGACTGTCTTACCCTCCTGTATGACGTCTAGGTTTTAGGCGTAAGCCTGTGGTCAGAATTTTGACATAAAGACGTTCTGACACAGTCTTGGCTACATCCCTGCAAAGTCTAAAGAAAGAGGTTATATGTAGAGATGAGCGAGCACTAAAATGCTCGAGTGCTCGTTATTCGAGACAAACTTTTCCCGATGCTCGAGTGCTCGTTTCGAGTAACGAGCCCCATTGAAGTCAATGGGAGACTCGAGCATTTTTCAAGGGGACCAAGGCTCTGCACAGGGAAGCTTCTCGGCAAGACAACCTGGGAACCTCAGAAAAGGAGGGAACCACCATGGAATGGACAGGAAAAACAGCAGGGGGCAGCATGCTTGATGCCTCTGAGGCTGCTTAATCGCACCATTTATGCAAAATTTATGGCAACACATGCCATGACAGCGTGCCCGAAGGAGGCTAATCGCATCTAAACATGCCATATTGACCCTCGACACTATAGTTTAGGCATGCAGAGGCAGCGCAGCAGCGGCAGGCTAGATAGTGGCATTGCGACCATACCCTTAATGGACTCGCTTCAAACCAATGGGTGGCATAGAGTACCCAAAGGAGGTGAGGCAAGAAGCGCTCAAATATATCAGTACATGATAAAAGTTTTGCCATCATATTTTGTGATTTCACATCCAGCAGGTTGGCGACAAGTTAACATGGAAGCCATAAACATCCAAAATTCTGCCTGACACAGCTTCGTTTGAAATAAGTGGGCCTTGTTGTAGAGGCAGTGAACTAGTAGTAGATTATCGTTGCTGACAGTTAATCAACTTGTTATTGATCTTGTGCATGGAGCTGCGCTCCGCTGCCAGGAGCGCTTTCGCCAATCCAAGCCCCTGTCTCTAGGCTACTCCCAAACAAGCACTATCTAAGACCTTTTGTATCAGATCAAGTGTAGTAGCGTTCTTATAAGGTTTGGGGATAATGGCGGGTGAGGGAATGTAACATCTGCGCAAGCAGCGCTGAATAATATCCGTAAGAAAAAATTGCCAGTTATTTGGTGGATACAAAGCAGAGGGTGGCGACAAGTTAACAATCGATGCGGATGCCCTGTAATAGCGCTTGGGTGGTGTGCCTTTTAATCACCTAGGCTCAGCATTTGAGCACTCGCCTGCTGCCGCTATCGACGGCACTGCTGCTGTGGCCTAGAGCTACCGACTGATGGCGCCAGGCCCCGGATGTACTTCGTAGGAGGAGGTGGAGGAGGTGGTGGGAGGAGGAGAGGCATAGTAGGAGGCCTGAAACACCTGGAACCCGAGGTAGGCCCCGCAAATCCTCTGCGTCTGCAGTATTGACCAGCCGCCGGTCCGACTGGTCCCAGCCTCCACCAAGTTAACCCAATTTGCGTCAGCGAGTATAGTGGCCCTGCCAGGCAGCCTCGTCCACATGTCCTTTCATGTGGACCTTGTCGAAACGGCGGTGGTCAGGGCACGGCTATTTGTCTGGACACGGGCTGGTGCAGGGCTGGACGGCACATCGGGAAAGAGTAGTGGGGGCTGGGGAACAGAGATACCGAGGGGGCGGGCCGCCGCCATGAGGCTTCGAAGGCCTCGTTCTCTACTAGCTATAGGGTCAGCATCTCCAGGCTTTAGCATCTGGAGATGTGCACATTAAGGCTTGGTGCGGCGGGTGGTTTTCATCTATATTTGCGTTTCGCTTCCAGCGTCTGGGGTATGGAGAGCCTGAACGCTGGTGGATGCTGTGTGAGGATCGTGGAGGCGACCGATGGGGTTTTTGTGCCAGAGTGGGGTGTTTACTTCCTATGCTGCTCATACTGTGGTAGTTCAGCTAGTAGTGTGGAAACCCCTGCTGAATCCTGGTTGCAAATGTGCACACCACAGTCCGTCGGTCATCCGGTGTTTCCTTAAAGAACCTCCAGACTTCGGAAAATCGTTAAAGCCCCGAGCAAGGAGCCCTCGCCACGGAGTTCACTAGTTTGACACATTTTTGGCGCTGAGGCACCTGCCTGGCCCTGCCTCTCCGTCTGGCCCCACCACTGCCTCTTCAACCTTTCGTCGAGGATCTTGCCAACAGCTCGCTCTTCCGGGCTGCCCGCAAGGTCATCTGTTTGTGGGTGTCGCCATCTATAGAGACCTGCTCGACACGTGCCAGCAGGCTGCGTATTCCCACTCTCTACGAAGCTGGTCTGTCACCTCATCAGCCCTCCGATCTCCTCAGTCTGTCTTTCCCCCCTCGGACTTCCTTTCCTGCCCGAACAACAACTTCACCACTGTCTGACAACCGTGTATCCTCATCGCCGGACACCTCTTTAACACACTTCGTCCACTACGTCACAAGGTCCTCATCACCCACAGACTGCGACTGGTGGAAAACCTGGGGCATCGGAAAATTGCTCATGCAGCAACCGGACAAGTGTTTGTGACTGTGGGAAGGGTCCAGAAAACGGTTCCTCAGAGTCATGCCGGTTCAAATGGCAAATTTTGAGAAGGAACTGGTGAGGAGGAGAGAAGCTCCTGTAGTATTATATTGTGAGTAACCTCCCTCACTGGTATGAGGAGAAGGAGAGCTCCTGTTGTTATTATATGTGATAGTAACACTGCCCTCTACTGGTGAGGAGGGCAGTGACATATGTGATGACACGCATCACGGTTAGGGTGCAGTCGAACAGCTCTTATATGTATATGTGATAGTAACACGCCCTCTGACTGGTGAGAGAGGGAACAGCTACTGTCATATTATATGTGATAGTAAGCATCGCCCTTATGGTAGCGAGGAGAACAGCTCCTGTTATATTATATGTGATAGTAACACCGCCCTCTATGGTGAGGAGAGAAACAGCTCCGTGTATATTATATGTGATGTAACACCGCCTGCTACTGGTGAGGAAGGGAACAGCTTCTGTATTTAATGTGAATAGTAACCGCCCTCTACTGGGAGGAGAAGAATAGCTCCTTGTTATTATATGTATATAACACCACCCTCTACTTGGTGAGGAGGAGGAACAGCTCCTGTTATTAGTATGTGTTAGTAAAACACGCCATCTATGGTGGAGTGAGGGAACAGTCCTGTATATTATATGTTGATAGTAACCAAGCCCTCTACTGGTGAGAGAGAGGAACAGCTATGTAATATTATTGTGATAGTAACACCGCCCTCTACTGGTGAGGAGGAGAACAGCCCCTGTTATTATATGTGATAGTAACACTGCCCTCTACTGGTGAGGAGGGAACAGCTCCTGTATATTATATGTGATAGTAACACTGCCCTCTACTGGTGAGGAGGAGAAACAGCTCCTGTATATTATATGTGATAGTAACACTGCCCTCTACGGTGAGGAGAGGAACAGCTCCTGTATATTATATGGGATGTAACACTGCCCTCTACTGGTGAGGAGAGGAACAGCTCCTGTATATTATATGTGATAGTAACACTGCCCTCTACTGGTGAGGAGAGGAAACAGCTCCTGTATATTATATGTGATAGTAACACTGCCCTCTACTGGTGAGGAGAGGAACAGCTCCTGTATATTAATGTGATAGTAACACTGCCTTACTGGTGAGAGAGGAGAACAGCCTGTATATTATATGTGATGAGTAGTAACACGCCTCTACTGGTGAGGAGGAGAACAGCTCCTGTATATTATATTGATTAGTAAACACTGCCCTCTACTGGTGAGGAGGAGAACAGCTCCTGTATATTATATGTGATAGTAAACCACCCTATACTGGTGAGGAGAGGAACAGCTCCTGTATATTATATGTGATAGTAACACTGCCCTCTACTGGTGAGGAGAGGAACAGCTCCTGTATATTATATGTGATAGTAACCACTGCCCTCTACTGGTGAGGAGAGGAACAGCTCCTGTATATTATATGTGTAGTAACAAGCCTCTATACTGTGACGGAGAGGAACAGATCCTGTTATATTATATGTGATAGTAACACGCCCTACACTGGTGAGGACGAGAACAGCTCTGTATATTATATGTGATAGGACACCGCCCCTTACATGGTTGAGGAGCGAGAGAACAGCTCTGTATTATTATGTGATAGTAACACTGCCCTCTACTGGTGAGTCTGAGAGGAAACATGCTCCTGTAGATTATATGTGATAGTAACACGCCCTCTACTGTGAGGAGAGGAACAATCCTGTATATTATATGTGATTAGTAACACGCCCTCTATTGGTGAGGAGAGAACAGCTCCTGTATATTATAGTGATAGTAACAATGCCCTCTATGGTGAGGAGAGGAACATCTCCTGTATATTATATGTGATTAGTAAACCCGCCTCTACTGGTGAGGGAGGAGAACAGCTCCTTGTATTTATAGTGATAGTAACACTGCCCTCTATATGGTGAGGAGAGGAACAGCTCTGTATATTATATGTGTAGTAACACCGCCTCTAACTGGTGAGGAGGAGAAAGCTCCTGTATATTATATGTGATAGTAACACTGCCCTCTAATGGTGAGGAGAGGAAACATTCCTCCGGATATATATATGTGATAGTAACACTGCCCTCTACTGGTGAGGAGAGAACAGCTCCTGTATATTATATGTGATAGTAAACCGCCCTCTACTGGTGAGTGAGGAGAAGAAAGCTCCTGTATATTAGATTGATAGTAACACTGCCTTACTGGTGAGGACGGAGGACAGCTCTGTATATTAATGTGATAGTAACACCCCTCTACTGGTGAGGAGGAGAACAGCCCTGTATATTATATGTGATAGTAACATGCCCTCTACTGTGAGGAGAGGAACATCTGATATATGTGATAGTAACACCGCTCTACTGGTGAGGAGGAGAACAGCTCCTGTATATATATGTGATAGTAACATGCCCTCTACTGGTGAGGAGGAGAACAGCTCCTGTATATTATATGTGATAGTAACACTGCACCTCTACTGGTGAGGAGAGAGGAACAGCTCCTGTATATTATATGTGATAGTAACACCGCCTCTATCGGGGCTGAGGAGGAGAACAGCTCCCTGTATATTATATTGTGATAGTAACACTGCCCTCTACTGGTGAGGAGAGGAACAGCTCTGTATATTATAGTTGATAGTAACACTGCCCTCTACTGGTGAGGAGAGAGAACAGCTCTGTATATTATATGTGTAGTAACCATGCCTCACTGGTGAGGAGTAGAAACAGATCATGTAAGTATATGTGATAGTAACACTTGCCTCTTACTGGTGAGGAGACGGAACAGCTCCTGTATATTATATGATGCAATCTACTGGTGAAGAGGAGAACAGCTCGTGTATATAGATAGACCACTCTAATGGGGAGGAGAGGAAACAGCTCCTGGTATTTATGTGATAGTACACGCCCTCTAATGGTGAGGAGCGGAAACAGCTCCTGTATAATTGTGATAGTAACAACTGCCCTCTACTGGTGAGGAGGAGAGGGGAGAACAGCTCCTGTATATTATATGTGATAGTACACGCCCTTACTGGTGAGGAGAGGAACAGCTCTGTAATTATATGTGATAGTAACACCGCCCTCTACTGGTGAGGAGGAGAACAGCCCTGTAATGTATATGTGATAGTAACCTGCCCTCTATGGTGAGGAGGGAACAGCTCCTGCTATATTATATGTGATAGTAACACTGCCCTATACGGTGAGGAGCGGAACAGCTACTGTATATTATGTGGATAGTAACACCACCCTCTACTGGTGAGGAGAGGAAACAGCTCCTGTATATTAATGTGATTAGTAACACCGCCCTCTACTGGTGAGGAGAGGAACAGCTCCTGTATATTATATGTGATAGTAACACCGCCCTCTACTGGTGAGGAGGAGAACAGCTCCTGTATATTATATGTGATAGTAACACTGCCCTCTACTGGTGAGGAGGAGAAAACAGCTCCTGTATATTATATGTGTGATAGTAACACTGCCCTCTATGTGGTGAGGAGAGGAACAGCTCCTGGATATTATATGTGATAGTTAACACTGCCCTCTATGGGGAGGAGAGGAACAGTCCTGTATATTATATGTGATAGTAACCACGCCCTCTACTGGTGAGGAGGAGAAACAGCTTGTATATTATATGTGATAGTAACACTGCCCTCTACTGGTGAGGAGGAGAACAGCTCCTGTATATTATATGTGATAGTAACACTGCCCTCTACTGGTGAGGAGAGGAACAGCTCCTGTATATTATATGTGATAGTAACACCGCCCTCTACTGGTGAGGAGGGAGAACAAGCCCTGTATATTATATGTGATAGTAAACACTGCCCTCTACTGGTGAGGAGAGGAACAGCTCTGTAATTATAGGTGATAGTAACATCGCCCTCTATGGTGAGGAGAGGAACAGCTCCTGTATATTATATGTGATAGTAACACTGCCCTCTACTGGTGAGGAGGAGAACCAGCTCCTGTATATTATATGTGATAGTAACACCGCCCTCTATGGTGAGGAGAGGAACAGCTCCTGTATATTATATGTGATAGTAACACTGCCCTCTACTGTGAGGAGAGGAACAGCTCCTGTGTATTATATGTGATAGTAACACCGCCCTCATACTGGTGAGGAGGAGAACAGCTCCTGTATATTATATGTGATAGTAACACTGCCCTCTACTGGTGAGGAGGAGAACAGCTCCTGTATATTATATGTGTAGTTAACACTGCCTCTCACTGGTGAGGAGAGGAACAGCTCCTCGTGCTATTTTAGTGTGATAGTAACACTGCCCTTACTGGTGAGGAGGAGAACAGCTCTGTATATTATATGTGATAGTAACCACTGCCCTCTAATGGTGAGGAGAGGAACAGCTACATGTATTATTATAGTGATAGTAACCCCCTATGACCTCTATGGTGATGAGAGGAACAGCTCCTGTATATATTGTGATAGTAACACTGCCCCTCTACTGGTGAGGAGGAGAGAACACGCTCCTGTATATCATATGTGATAGTAAACACTGCCCTCTATGGTGAGGAGAGGAACAGCTCCTGTATATTATATGTGATAGTAAACACGCCCTCTACTGTGAGGAGGAGAACAGCCCCTGTTATTATATGTGATAGTAACAGTGCCTCTATGGTGAGGAGAGGGAACAGCTCCTGTATATATATGTGATAGTAACACTGCCCTCTACTGGTGAGGAGGAACAGCTCCTGTATATTTATGTGATAGTAACACTGCCCTCTACTGGTGAGGAGCGGCAGCTCCTGTATATTATAGTGATAGTAAACACTGCCTCTACTGGTGAGGAGGGAACAGCTCCTGTATATTAGATGTGATAGTAAACACGCCCCTCTACTGGTGAGGGAGGAAACAGCTCCGTATATTATATGTGATAGTAACAATGCCCTTATGGTGAGGAGGAGAACAGCTCCTGTATAATATATGTGATAGTAAACCACTCCTCTACTGGTGAGGACGAGGAACAGCTCCGTGTATTATATGTGGATAGTAACACGCCTCTACTGGTGAGGAGGAGAACAGCTCCTGTATCTTATATGTGATAGTAACACTGCCCTTATGGTGAGGGAGGAGAAACAGCTCTGTATATTATATGTGATAGTAAACCGCCCTCTACTGGTGAGGAGAAGAACAGCTCCGTCTATTATATTGATGGTAACACGCGCCTCTATGGTGAGGAGAGAGAACAGCTCCGAGTATATTTTGTGATAGTAACACCGCCCTCTAATGGTGAGGGGAGAACAGCTCCTGTATATTATATGTGATAGTAACACCGCCCTCTACTGGTGAGGAGGAGAACAGCCCTGTATATTATATGTGATAGTAACACTGCCCTCTACTGGTGAGGAGAGGAACAGCTCCTGTATATTATATGTGATAGTAACACCGCCCTCTACTGGTGAGGAGAGGAACAGCTCCTGTATATTAATGTGTAGTAACACCGCCCTCTAATGGTGAGGAGGAGAACAGCTCCTGTATTATGATATGTGATAGTAAACCGCCTCTACTGGTGAGGAGAGGAACAGCTCCTGTATATTATATGTGATGTAACATATGCCCTTTACTGGTGAGGAGAGGAACAGCTCCTGTATATATATGTGATAGTAACACTGCCCTCTACTGGTGAGGAGAGGAAACAGCTCCTGTATATTATAGTGGATGTAACACTGCCTCTACTGGTGAGGAGAGGAACAGCTCTGTATATTATAGTGATAGTAACACTGCCCTCTACTGGTGAGGAGAGGAACAGCTCCTGTATATTATATGTGATAGTAACACCACCCTCTACTGGTGAGGAGAGGAACAGCTCCTGTATATTATATGTGATAGTAACACTCCTGTCCCTCCTGGTGTTGGGCTGATTCTATACTGTAGAGTTTTGTTATATAGAGATGTTGGGGCTTTCAGGGGCCGCACCTGGGCTCTACGTGGTTGGTTGTAGTTTTGTTATGTATTATATATTATATATTGTATATATTGTAGGTTGGGAGGGGGGATTATTGGGACGGTTTTTCTAGACTAATCTTGGACACTGGTCTGGA
Source organism: Engystomops pustulosus (assembly GCA_019512145.1). Taxonomy (NCBI): domain Eukaryota; kingdom Metazoa; phylum Chordata; class Amphibia; order Anura; family Leptodactylidae; genus Engystomops; species Engystomops pustulosus. The sequence continues at coordinate 7,322,176 of CM033647.1, read as the reverse complement.
CTGCTTTGGACGTTAAACCAATGTCTGAGGGGGGGGGGGGGGTAGTGTAGTGTGTATTCTGTGGGAGGTTATTTGTGTTGGGAGGCCTGTTATTGGAGATTGTGTTTATGTTCATTTAGGTTTTTGGTTGTTGGTTCCTGATGTGGTTGGGGGTTTGTCGCGTTGTTTCATGATTTAGGAGGATGTTCTGTGCTCGGTGTGAATGCGGCTGGATCAGCAGGTGAGTTATTATAAATATTTTGTAAATATTTATTTATGTTTGGTTTATATTTTGTGTGGTTGTTATGTTTTATATTATAGATTTTAATAGATCCACATTATATGGTAATAACACTGTAATTCTCCCGGTTTGGGAAGCTTCAGCAGGGAGATTGCGCTGTTCCTGAATTTCTGTGCTGCACTTTGGAAAGGAAATACGGAGAAAGCGGCGCTGCGTCCATGTGAAGATGGTAAAATAACTTCTTCTATCACACAGCGTGTAGAGACACAGAGCTCGGGTCTTCCTCAGGTGTAAGGTATGTAGTGATAGCGGCCGAGGAGGAGGGTATATCCGGCTGTCATGTGCAGAGTATCCAGGACAGTAACTGGGACATATATATATATAACACACACTGTCCGGCGCCCTATCACAATCCGACTATAACATTTGTTTCTACCGTGTTCACACCTCACGCGTTTCCTAATGGATCATATCCATAAATAGTATTTCAGGTGCCTTTTACAAATACATATTTCTGTGTGGGTTCCATAGGTACCCAAAATATGGGACAGGTACAAATGTTATTCTCCTTGGGGCAACCCCTTAGTGTCTGTAGTATATGTCCCTGGGTGATGGATGGGGAGCCTGTGGTGGTAACAGCCGTATCCAGGGATCAGACGGAGGCAACGTTGTGCAAATCAACCCCCGTTTCTTTGTTAGAACAACTGCAGGCAACGGCCAAAACAATCTTGTTACAGATGCCGGATTACTGGAGATGCCGGATTACTGGAGATGCCGGATTACTGGAGATGCCGGATTACTGGAGATTCCGGATTACTGGAGATTCCGGATTACTGGAGACCCTGGATTCCTGGAGTGGTCATGGAGAGTGGTCCTCAGGAATGTGTCACCAGCCTGGGAGCAGATGCCGGCTGGGATGTAGCTGTGTCCAGTTGTGGAAGCTGCAGCTGTACCTGGGTGTAAATGAGTGTCAGCCCTGATGGTGTCAAAGACAACGGGGGTCATTTACAAAGGGCTTGAATCACGTTTTTCGCTGACGTGTGTTTCCCGAAATATACCGTTTTCTGATTGCTCCAGGGTTTTTGGGGACACGCAATCTGGAGTTGTGGCGAAAACGGAGTTGGTATGCAGACGACCAGAAATGGGGGGAGGTGGACGACGGGATAAACCTGACTGATTCACGAGAAGAATCGCTGGTAATTTTCCTGGTGGACAGCGATGCGCAGACATTAGTGAATCGCCGGGAAGACAGTTGCCTCCACATGAGAACGCATCGCTGGAATGCGAATGGACCGGTTTAAGTAAACTGCCCAACCTGTCATGCGTTTGTTTGTGCAAATCGACAAACATCAGAAACATCAATGAAAGTGCGTCTGCAAGACCTTCAGAACATGAGACCCTGATCTCCTTTGTCAGGTGTTCTGGAAGGTGTGCTTTCCTTTAGACGGCTAGACCCATAAGAGCCATCCACCCCTCCGTGTCAGGGTTTATTATCATGGTCAGGTGGTGGCTACTCTCCATTCACACTCCAGTGATTATCTTTTAAAAGATCTTTAAGAATTTATGATACCGTTATGTAAACTGCACATCCCAGCTCCCAAGTCCATAATTTAGCATTATAGTTGGATGTAGAGTTTAGGTAAAGACGAGAGTAAACTATTACAGCTCCCAGCAATATTGCCAGTACTGGGGGAGATCTATAGAAGGAAGAGCCTTAGATTCCATCAGCCTTCATAATTATTATAATTCCTTTATTTATTTAGCGCACACAGATTACACAGCGCTGCCAAATCAGCCCCCAATGGGGCTCACCATCTAAACAACCTACAAGTATGTTTGGAGTGTGGGAGGAAACCGGAGGACCTGGAGGAAACTCACACAAACACGGAGAGAACATACAAATTCTTTGCATATGTTGACCTGGATGTTACCCAGGACCCCAGCGCTGCAAGGCTGTAATGCTAACCACTGACCCGCCATGCTGCAAGGCTGTAATGCTAACCACTGACCCGCCATGCTGCAAGGCTGTAATGCTAACCACTGACCCGCCATGCTGCAAGGCTGTAAGTGCCAACCACTGAGCCACCGTGCTGCAAGGCTGTAATGATAACCACTGAACCACCGCACTGTCTTCTCTTTCCTGGCTAAGAAAGCCAAGAAGTGTCCAAAGGACCCGTAGAGAGGGTGACGTCCTCCTGCAGAACTGTATGCGGAGACGCCGAGGACATGATTAAACAGCACGGGCCGTGTCCTGTGGAAGTTATCTGCATTTAACTCATCGATTTTATCCTTTTTGATGTGTTCTAGGATTTAAAAAAAGAATCTTTGTCACGGTGCTACCGCGCTCCCCGGTGTCCTCCATTGTGCTCCCGCGCTCCACGTGCTTCCTCATGTGCTCCGCGCTCCACGTGTTCCTCAAGTGCTCCCGCGCTCCACGTGTTCCTCCATGTGCTCCCGCGCTCCACGTGTTCCTCCATGTGCTCCCGCGATCCCCGTGTTCCTCCATGTGCTCCCGCGCTCCCCGTGTTCCTCCATGTGCTCCCGCGCTCCCCATGTTCCTCCATATGCTCCCGCGCTCCCCGTGTTCCTCCATGTGCTCCTGCGCTCCCCGTGTTCCTCCATGTGCTCCTGCGCTCCCCGTGTTCATCAGTGCTCCGCGCTCTCCAGGTTCCTCCATGTGCTCCCGCGACTCCCCGTGTGTTCCTCATGTGCTCCCACGCTCCCCGTGTTCCTACCAGGGGTGCCTCCCGCGCTCCACCGTGTTCCTCCTGTGCTCCTGCGTCCCGTGTTCTCCGGTGCTCCTCTGCCCCCGTGTTCCTCCATGTGCTCCCGCGCTCCCCGTGTTCCTTCATGTGTCACGCACTCCCCGTGTTCCTCCATGTGATCCCGGCGCTCCCCGTGTTCCTCCATGTGCTCACGAGCTCCCCGTGTTCCTCCATGTGCTCCCGCGCTCCCCGTGTTCGCCATGTGCTCCGCGCTCCCCGTGTTCCTCCATGTGCTCCCGTGCTCCCTTTGTTCCTGACAGTGCTCCGCGATCCCGTGTTCCTCCATGTGCTCCTCGCTCGCTTTGTGCCTCCATGTGCTCCCGCGCTCCCTTTGTTCTCACATGTGCTCCGCGCTCCCGTGTTCCTCATTGTGCTCCCGCGCTCCCCGTGTTCCTCCATGTGCTCCTGCGCTTCCCCGTGTTCCTCCATGTGCTCCCGCGCTCCCCGTGTTCCTCCATGTGCTCCCGCGCTCCCCGTGTTCCTCCATGAGCTCCCGCGCTCCCTGTGTTCCTCCATGAGCTCCCGCGCTCCCTTTGTTCCCATGTGCTCCCGCGATCCCCGTGTTCTTCCATGTGCTCCCGCGCTCTCTTTGTTCCTCCATGTGCTCCCGCGCTCACTATATGTTCTCGTGGAGGTTGTATGTTATTCGGGAGGTTATATGTTCTCCTAGAGGTTGTGTGTTCTCCTGGAGGTTGTATGTTATTCCATAGGTAAAAAGTTCTCCTGGAGGTTATATGTTCTCCTGGAGTTAGTTATATGTTATACGGGAGGTTGTATGTTCTCCTGGAGGTTATATGTTCTCCTGGAGGTTATAGGTTCTCCTTTAGGTTATATGTTCTCCTGGAGGTTGTATGTTATTCGGCAGGTTATATGTTCTCCTAGAGGTTTTCTGTTCTCCTGTAGGTTGTATGTTATTCAAGAGGTAAAAAGTTCTCCTGGAGGTTATATGTTATTGGGGAGGTTGTATGTTCTTCTGGAGGTTGTGTGTTCTCCTAGAGGTTGTGTGTTCTCCGGGAGGTTGTATGTTATTCGGCAGGTTACTTTTCTCCTGGAGGTTGTATGTTATTCGAGAAGTAAAAAGTTCTCCTGGAGGTTGTATGTTATTTTGGAGGTTATATGTTCTCCTGGAGGATATGTTCTCCTGGAGGTTGTATGTTATTCGGGAGGTTATATGTTATTCGGGAGGTTGTATGTTCTCCTGGAGGTTGTATGTTATTTGGGAGGTTGTATGTTCTCCTGGAGGTTATATGTTCTCCTGGAGGTTATATGTTCTCCTGGAGGTTATATGTTATTCGGGAGGTTATATGTTCTCCTGGAGGTTGTATGTTCTCCTGGAGGTTATATGTTATCGGGAGGTTATTTTAGGGGGAGGTTATTATGTTCCTCGGAGGTGATATGTTCTACTGGAGGTTGTATGTTATTCGGAGAGGTTGTATGTTCTGCCGGAGGTTATTGTTCGGGAGGTTATATGTTCTCCTGGAGGTGTATGCTTTCTGGAGGTTATATGTTATTCGGGAGGTTATATGTTCTCATGGAGGTTATATGTTCTCCTGGAGGTTGTATGTTATTCGGGAGGTTATATGTTCTCCTGGAGGTTATATGTTCTCCTGGAGGTTGTATGTTCTCCTTGAATTTATATGTTCTCCTAGAGGTTGTATGTTCTCCTGGAGGTTGTATGTTCTCCTAGAGGTTGTATGTTATTGGGGAGGTTGTATGTTCTTCTGGAGATTGTGTGTTCTCCTAGAGGTTGTGTGTTCTCCGGGAGGTTGTATGTTATTCGGCAGGTTATATGTTCTCCTGGAGGTTGTATGTTATTCGAGAAGTAAAAAGTTCTCCTGGAGGTTGTATGTTCTCCTGGAGGTTATATGTTCTCCTGGAGGTTATATGTTCTCCTGGAGGTTGTATGTAATTTTGGAGGTTATATGTTCTCCTGGAGGTTGTATGTTCTCCTGGAGGTTGTATGTTCTCCTCGAGGTTATATTTTCTCCTGGAGGTTATATGTTCTCCTGGTGGTTGTATGTTCTCCTGGAGGTCGTATGTTATTGGGGAGGTTGTATGTTCTCCTGGAGGTTGTATGTTATTCGGGAGGTTATATGTTATTCGGGAGGTTGTATGTTCTCCTGGAGGTTATTTGTTATTCGGGAGATTATATGTTCTCCTTGAATTTATATGTTCTCCTAGAGGTTGTATGTTCTCCTGGAGGTTGTATGTTCTCCTGGAGGTTGTATGTTCTCGTGGAGATTGTATGTTCTCCTGGAGGTTGTATGTTCTCCTGGAGGTTGTATGTTATTCGGGAGGTTGTGTGTTATTCGGGAGGTTGTATGTTCTTCTAGAGGTTGTGTGTTCTCCGGGAGGTTGTATGTTATTCTGCAGGTTATATGTTCTCCTGGAGGTTGTATGTTATTCGAGAGGTAAATAGTTCTCCTGGAAGTTATATGTTCTCCTGGAGGTTGTATGTCGCTTCATGAGGTTGTATGTTATTGGGGGTTGTATGTGTAAGGAGGGGTATGCGTATTCGGGAGGTTGTATGCGCCTGGAGTTGTATGGTATCATGAAGGTTGTATGTTCTCTGGAGGTTGTATGTTCTCTGGCGTGTTAGTTCTCCCGGAGGTTGTATGTTCTCGGAGGTGTAGGTTCTCCCATCCCGGAGGTTGTATTTTTTATTCGGGAGGTTTATAGCGTTCTCTGGAGGTTGATGTTCTCTGGAGGTTATATGTTCTCCTGGAGCGTTATATGTTCTTCTGGAGGTTGTATGTTATTCGGGCGAGGTATATGTTCTCCTGGAGGTATATGTTCTCCTGGAGTTTGTATGTTATTCGGGAGGAGGTTGTGTGTTATTGGGAGGTTGTATGTCGTTCAGGAGGTTGCTGTTATTGGAGGTTGTATGTCTTCGGGAAGGTTATATGTTCTCCTGGAGGTGTACTGTATTAGTGTAGGAGCGGTGTGTGTTCATTCGGGAGGTTGTAGGTTATTTGGGAAGTTGTCTGGTATTCGGGAGTGATGTTTCCTGGTGAGGTTGTGGGTCTCCTGGAGTTGTTGGTCTGGGGTTATATTGTTTCCTGGAGGTGTATGTTCTACGGAGGTTATAGTCTCCTGGAGGTTGTATGTTCTCCGGAGGTTATTGTTCTTCCTGGAGGTTGTATTGTTCTCTGGAGGTTTATATGTTCCGGAGGGATGTTATTCTGCAGGTTATATGTTCTCCTGGAGGTTGTATGTTATTCGAGAGGTAAATAGTTCTCCTGGAAGTTATATGTTCTCCTGGAGGTTGTATGTCGTTCAGGAGGTTGTATGTTATTCGGGAGGTTGTATGTCGTTCAGGAGGTTGTATGTTATTCGGGAGGTTGTATGTTCTCCTGGAGGTTGTATGTTATCCTGTCCAGGCGCATACAACCTCCCGAATACGCATACCCCTCCTTACACATACAACCCCCAATAACATACAACCTCATGAAGCGACATACAACCTCGCAGGATGAACATATAACTTCCAGTAGAACATGTACCCTCTCGAATAACCTCAACCTCCAGGAGAACATATAACCTGCAGAAGAACATACAAACCTCCAGGAGAACCTATAACCTGCCGAATAACATAATAACAACCTCCCGGAGAACACACAACCTCTTGATAAGAACATACAACCTCCCGAATAACACAACACCCTCCCGAATACCATACAACCTCCAGAAACATACAACCTCATGAGAACTACAATCTCCACTAGAACATAAACAACCATCCAGGATAACATACAACCTCCATTAGAACATCCAACCTCTAGGAGAACATAGAAATTCAAGAGAACATAGATCTCCGCGAATAACAAATAACCTCCAGGAAACATACACTCCCGAATAACATTACCCCCGATAACATACAACCTCCAGTAGAACAGACAGTATATACAACCTCCCCAATACCTAACGCCTCCAGGAGAACATACAACCACAGGATCATATATCCTCCAGTAACATATAACCTCGAGGAGAACATACAACCTCCAGGAGACCATACAACCTCCTAGAGAACATAACCTCCTTTCCAAAATACATACAACCAACCTCCAGAGAACATTAACCTCCAGGAGAACATCTCACCTCCAGGAGAACATACAACCAGCCAGAGAAACTTTTACTTCTCGACAACAACAACCTCCAGGAGAACATATACACCGCCGATAACATACACCGCCCGAGAACACACACCCTCGGAGAACACACATCTCAAGAAGAACAGCAAAAACAAACCCCCTCCCCATAACATACAACCTCTATGAGAACATCCAACCTCCAGAGAACCTACAACCTCTCAGGAGAACATATAAATTCCAAGGCGAACATACAACCGTCCAGGAGAACATATCACCTGCCAGAGAACATATCCCTCCCGAATACTACAACCTCCAGGAGAACAATATACCTCCATGAGAACATAAAATTTACCGCCCGCATAACATATCAACCTCCAGAAAGCATACACCTCCAGGAGAACATATAACCTCCCGAACAATAACCTCCGGCAGAACATACAACCTCTCCGAATAACATACAACCTCCAGTAGAACATATCACCTCCGAGGAACATAATAACCTCCCCCTAAAAAAACCTCCCGATAACATATACCCTGCCAGGAGAACATACAACCTCCAGGCGAACAGACAACCTCCAGGAGAACATAAACCTCTCCCGAATAACATATAACCTCCAGGAGACATAGAAAACCCTCCAGGATAACGAAACCTCCAGAAACATACAAACTCCAAATACATACAACCTCCGAGGAAACATACACCTCCAATAACATTACCTCCCTCCCGAATAACATACAACCTCGCAGGAGAACTACCCTCCAGGAAACATATACCGCCAATAACATACGAACTCCGAGAACTTTTACTCTCGAGCATAACATACCACCTCCATGAGAAAAGTAACCGCCAGAATACATACAAACCTCCCGAGAAACACCAACCTCTAGGAGAACACACAACCTCAGAAGAACATCACCTCCCCAATAACATATGTCACCTCATGAGAACTTTTTACCATCTTGATATAACATTCGCATACAACCTACAGGAGAACAGAAAAACCCTCTAGGAGAAAAACATTACCTGTGGAACTCCTGCTCTGCCTGCGGTAAACCTGCCGTAGAACATAACAACCTCCATTATAACATATACCCTAAACCAAAGATTAAAGGAGGTTGTATGTTCTCCTGGAGGTTGTATGTTCTCCTGGAGGTTGTATGTTCTCCCGGAGGTTGTATGTTCTCCTGGAGGTTGTATGTTCTCCTGGAGGTTGTATTTTATTCGGGAGGTTATATGTTCTTCTGGAGGTTGTATGTTCTCCTGGAGGTTATATGTTCTCCTGGAGGTTATATGTTCTCCTGGAGGTTGTATGTTATTCGGGAGGTTATATGTTCTCCTGGAGGTTATATGTTCTCCTGGAGTTTGTATGTTATTCGGGAGGTTGTGTGTTATTCGGGAGGTTGTATGTCGTTCAGGAGGTTGTATGTTATTCGGGAGGTTGTATGTTCTTCGGAAGGTTATATGTTCTCCTGGAGGTTGTATGTTATTCGGGAGGTTGTGTGTTATTCGGGAGGTTGTATGTTATTTGGGAAGTTGTATGGTATTCGGGAGGTTGTATGTTCTCCTGGAGGTTGTGTGTTCTCCTGGAGGTTGTATGTTCTCTGGGAGGTTATATGTTCTCCTGGAGGTTGTATGTTCTCCGGGAGGTTA
>CM033647.1:7116318-7312856 GCA_019512145.1 Engystomops pustulosus | reverse complement strand
ATCGGGATTCCACTGGAAACTTCTCAGCAGAGCATTTACCTTGGAGAGAAAGGAGATAAGACTCCACTAGCACATGTGATATGAAGGCACCCAAGGATTGGGACATGGGGGGTTTCTCTGCAAAAGAGGGATCACTACACCATCATCTCTGCTGGAGGGAGGAGGATTTACCTAAAAATACAGCAAATGACCCCCCAGAAAGTTCCCAAATTCTCCCAGCCACATAAGAAACAATCCGGGAGCCTCATTCTTACCTTATGGTGTCGCCACAGGAGGCCAAGCGCTACGGCCTCTGGTTGGTCCTCCAGGTCCTCCAACCACTTCTCCCGGTTCATAAGATCTGGAATAGTCTTCCTACTTTTTGGCTTATTATAATGTAACCCAGGATCCGGGAGGGTCAGATGACTGCGGATCCTGGCATTAAACCCCTTCCAGCTGTCCCTGCCTGATTACCGCACCTACCACAGGCAGTTAGGGACAACTTGTCAACGTTTCCCTCCTGTGCCGAAGTGCAAAACACAGAGAAAAAGAAAAGACACTACAAAAAACAAGAATAGTTAGAATAATTTTGTTAGAACAATGGGGCTTATTTACTAAGGGTCGCGGATCACACTTTCCATTTGATGTATGTAGTAATACATGAAATATGGGGACACGAGATTCCAAGAGAGGTCAAAGGCAAGTTGATTTTCTTGATCTTTTGTTCTTGTGCATCATCACATTGAGCCCCCAGACCTTGTGTCACTGCAGATCACAGGGAATCCAAGTATGTGCGCCAGTGTGATGCCAGAGGGTCCGATAGATCACTGAAAGTGGACGCAGACCTGGAGATGAAGAGGCTGCACAAAGTCCACAGGGGGCATCAAGGATTTCCTATGTTGTGATGTAATTGTGAGGCTCATCCCCAGAGGGACCACTGCAGTTTGAGATATTCCTAAACTCACATCACCCACAATGTGTGAGTGGTGTGAACCTTCCATGAAGATCATCATTAATGGGGATTGTCCATACCTCCCAACATTTGTGAAAGGGAAAGAGGGACAAAATGGCGGCACGCGTAGTGATCCCCCTAGGCCCCCCCCCCCAATCACTCCCTGGCACGCCCCAAATTTTAACCATATAACAATAATAAAATTTATCTCAATAATAAATTTTTTTTTTTTATCCTTATTGGGATTTGAACCTAGAACCTGCAGTGTCCATGGATGATAATGACACAGCACCTCTAGCAACTGAGCTAAGAGCCCAGAAAAGATCTAGACGAGGAATTTTGGTAACTAAGAACTGAAGCCAACGTTTCGATTCCAGTTGAATCTTACTCAAGCATGCTTGAGAAAGATTCAACTGGAATCGAAACGTTGCAATTTTTATGCTTGGATGATGTTATAATAAAGACTATTTGGAACTGAACCGTACCGGGTGCTGTGGCTTCCTCCATCTATTATGGTAACTAAGAACTGTTACTGCTACTGTTACACTGTGACACAGATTTAATGCCTTGGTATATAGAGAGGGATCTTCTCAGAGATTATTATTGTAATTATTGAGACAATTATAACTATAAATATAATTATAGCGATGATTATTATTATTTTTACTATTATTAATAATTGTCTCCATAATAATAAAATAATACAATTCAGAATAATAATAGTCTCCATAATTACAATAATAATCTCTGAGAAGATCCCTCTCTATATATCAGGGCATTAAGTCTGTGTCACAGTGTAACAGTAGCAGATAACATTTCCTAGTTAAAAAAAATCCTTAGTTATGTAATCACTGGGCTCATAGCTCAGTGGGTAGAGGCTCCTATCTCTAATGCAGAGGGCCTGGGGTCTGAATCCCAGACTGGGCAAAAATGTATTTAATTTAACTAAAAAAAGAGCTTGTGTCTGGGGAAGACCTGGAGACCATATATGGACAGATGCTGATCTGAACCTGATGACGTGGTCCCTGCTCTCCGCTAACCCGACACATCTCTCAAAAGGATTCCCTGCCCAATGTCTGTAGAAACCATTCAGTAATATTAATTCAGGCTTTGAAAGTATTTACAGAGCCGGGAGGGAAAATCCATGACAATCTGACAGTTGCCCGTGACGCGGGGCAGAGGTAAGAAAAACGGGACTGTCCCGGCAAAATCGGGACGATTGGGAGCTATGATTCTGATGATGAGTCTGATTCTGGCCCTGGCAGCTAATCCTGATGGCTCAGAGATAGATGCAAGGATGGAGCAGACCCCAATCGTCTCTCCATGTTACTCTTCTATCCCCTAAGAACTCGGTCCCTTCTCCTGCTGTCAAGGACCGCGGCCATTGTGTTCTGTAAAGCCGGAGGAGAACATCGTCTACAGGTTGTCTCTATGTCTCTACTGCAGTGACTGAAGTAAATTGTCCCACCAGACCCCCGGCAGAGTCACCCGGACAATCAGGTCTCTTCTGAGTCGGTTACTGAGATTCTATTCTCGCTTTCTCTGTGTGTTGGGGATAAGTCTGTGTCTGGACCTGATAGATTGCGAGTCCGTAACTAATCTCAGTGATTAAATGGAGAGGGGGTAGAATTCCCCCAGATTTCTAGGCAGGTCGGATCAATACAGTAAAAGTATTTGGTGTTGAATAACCTTCCCTCTGGTGTCATTTTGGGTCTCCCATGATCAGCGTCACATCACCCGGTCTTTGATTGGAGAGCTGGATACCTAAGTGCTCATCTCTTTGCACTTCATTACTTGTGTCTGAGTGTGGAGGATAAGACCCTGAGAACAGCTTGGATTTTGCTTCTGCATTTTGATAAAATATCTGTCAGGATTGATCTCCGTCCAGGATCGGAGTATCCCAGGGGAGGATATTCGAGTTGTCTCCCCCAGAAGATGACACCAGGTATAGATCCAGGAGAGTCTACAGAAGGGACACATCCGCCCCTCTAATAATTAAAGTAATAATGTGATAATGTGATTTTAAAAAACTGTCTTAAAACCTTAAGGAACATTGTTATACATTGTGCTGTAGTCGGGATCTGGTATAGATTTGGTATTGAGCCTGAAGTCAGAGGATTGGATGAGAATTATATCATGAAGAAGACACAAGTAGCCATAACATCCGGCAGGACGGGGTATAGGAGGCCCATACCAGAGCGTGGTACTAGCATGAAGGTGTGTGGGGTGAGCCACAGAAGAGAACAGTGGCCTCTGCTATCAGTGTATGAGCCGTTAGACCTGTGGGGATACTGCACAAGGCTTGGTCCGAGACCACCACCGAGAGAGACAGAGGGGCTGATGGAGGGTAAGAGATGAGCCCCTCTGCCCCCCCCCCCCCAGAATGCCCAGACTTGCACTTGTTGTAGTCAGTGGATAGGACACAAGTTACAACAAAGTAGTGAGAAAGTTCTGATCCGGAGGCACCGATCCAGGAGGAGATTACTGTGTGACAGCAGCCATTGTCCTGAGTGTAAGCTCAGGGGACTACATGTCATGTGTGATACTGTCTGCTGTGTATCTAATCCTACCTCGTGTGATACTGGGTGCATTACTCATATATGCCGCTGAGTAACAAGGTTTCTTTTCACACACACAGTATCTCTCATTTCCTCACATACCAGAGCCTACACATCATGTGCGATACTGTCTGCTGTGTATCTAATCCTACCACGTGTATTGTCCTCTATTTGGACACTTCCAGACATCGCAGTGCAGAACTCCGGAGCCGTGTAGAGATCCAGGACAATGGAACATTTGCCTGACATGTCAGCATACTCTTACAGCCTCACATACACGATACATCATCCTCCCACTGCAATCCTCACTCCCACAATTAATTAAATCATCACCACACGACACGGAGGAGAACGTGATGTAGCGATATACAATCCTCCTACACCACCAGCAGCATGGTAGAAAGCACCAGACCACATCGGGGGTAACATGCATCGCATAGTGGGAGTACGACGGTTGGAATGTAAGCAAACCGTTCGTTTAGGGGGTCTCTTTAAGTTTGTGTCGATCTTGTTTCAAGCAGTTACAATGATTCTGGGGCCGTTGAGGACTTTCCTAGCCTCTTTTAGCCGCCTGCCAGGACAGATACAAGAAGTCAGACTTTTTATGGGCCCTCCCATCTGTTTTCTATGCGTCTTTCTTTGTAAACAATTCCTGGTGACTATGGATACTCTCTTAGGAAAAGTATTGATGGTGTCGACTAGAAGTCCACACACATCCTAGTTTCTGGTTCCACCATATTGGGGTTTAGGGATCACGTGTAACAGCTCGTCCGTGCAATGCATCTGAGGAGGCGCCGATGTGTTCCTTATGTCTCTCTCTGTACAATTCTAGTGCGAACACGCGGCGTTGGGATTGCTGTTTTGTATTGGAATTGCACCACACACTAATTCTCTTAGCAGCTTCTGCCTCGGCTCAATAACATTAACCTCCTGTGCCAGACAATGCTTCTCCAATCATTCGCTGGGTGCCAGGACTCTGTCATCATAATCTCTTGCTACTATTCAGCCTGACTACTAGATTTGTTTGTGAAATTAGCTCGCCTGTTCCTGTCTTCTTCTCTGTGTTTTTGCACTTTTTGGACAGGGAGGTGCAGCGGTCACACGAGGCAAGACACGCCTCCCTGCCCGCACAGTCTGTCTGCCTCTGCCTCACCTGAAGTATCTGAACTCCAAGGGCGATGGAGATTAAGGTTAGTCTCCCCCCAGAAGATGACACCATGTTAGATCCAGGGAGAGACCACAGAAGGGGGACACATCCCTGCCCTCTAACTCATCCCAGTATGGAGGAGGCAGGTTTCCCCTTGTATAATAAGGATGAGGAGCCAGGCCATGTGTTAGAGATGAGCGAGCACTAAAATGCTCGGGTATGTTATTCGAGACGAGACGAAACTTTCCGATGCGTCGAGGCTCGTCTCTAATAACGAGCCTGAAGTCAATGGGAGACTCGATGCATTTTCAAGGGGACCAGGCTCTGCACGGAAGTTGGTGCCAACACCTGGGAACCTCAAGAAATAAGGATGGAAACCCACAACGGGAAATGGACAGGAAACAGCTTAGGGGCAGCAGGCAGGATGCCTTGAGGCTGCTATCGCACCATTATGCCAAATTATGGGCAACAGCAGGCCATGACAGAGAACCAGAGTAGACAGAATGAGGTAGAGTAGCATCTAAAACATGCAATAATTGACCCGACCTATAGGACGGATGCAGAGGCAGCCGGCGCCCAGCAGCAGCGGCATGCTAGAGAGTGCATGGCGACATACCAAATGGATTCAGGCGTCACCAACGGGAGGTGAGCAAGAAGCACTGAAATTAATTTCCTATGTGAAATGTAACCATGCATAAGAGCACAGCCTGTGGAACAGGACAGTGTTAATTGTTGGGCAGCAGGGGTTAAGACCAGCAGCGCTACCAGCACCTACACCCAGAGAGCAGGACTGGACTACATATCCCAGCAATCACTGCTGCTCCTTCTGGCTACTGACATGATAGGAGGAGTGCTGGCGGAAAGGTTGGGAAAAACAAGGGATTGTGGGGAGGAGAGGGAGAGAGAACTCATGTGCAGCAGAGAGGACTGACAGCAAAGGGCAGCGTGTTCAAAGAGTCCTGCATGAGCGTGACACAGCAGAGGACTCGAGACCAGACCAGCAGATTCAGCACCAGAGGAGAAGAGAGGACCTGCTGGACGAAGCCCCGCGTTGCACACAGCCCCAGAGGAGGAAGAGGACATTTGGAGGAGCCCACCTCTGCACCCCAGCCCAGCTGAGACGAGGATGCTGGGGAGAAGCCGCGTCTGCCACCACAGCCCAGAGGAGAAAGAGGACTGCGGGAGACGCCCCGCGTCTAGACCACCGCCCAGAGGAGAAGAGGACCTGTGGAGAAGCCCGCGTCTAGACCACCGCCCCAGAGGAGAAGAGGACCTGTGAGAGAGCCCCGCGTATGCCACACAGCCCCAGAGGAGAAGGGACGCTGGAGAGAAGCCCTGCGTCTGACCCAGCCCCAGAGGAGAAGAGGACTGAGGAGAAGGCCCCGCGTCTGCACAAAGCCCCAGAGGAGAAGAGGACCCTGCTGTGAGAAGCCTCCACCTTGCACCACCAGTCCCAGAGGAGAAGAGGACCGTTTGGCGGAGCTCCACCTCTGCACCACAGCCCCGAGGCGGAAGATGACTGCTGGAGGAGCTCCATCCTCGCACCCAGCATGATCCCCACGAGGATCTCCACATCCACCACACAGGAGGTTCTGCCGGCCTCCATTAACATCAGGGGCCTGGTCCCAGGGGGCCACAAGCAGAAGCCGTGGTGCAGTTCTCAGAGTTGTGTGTGAGTAGACTGGATGTTAGTAGGAGTTTGCAGGAAAATAATACCAAGAGGATGAAAGTATTAGGGCACCAACGTTCAGAAAGCGTGCCATTCGTCGCGGCCACAGGGCCCCAAGATTGGCTGTGTATTAGCATAGCTCAGTATAGCGTATAATTGGGCAGGTAGAGAGAGGGCGGTTGTAGTCCGTGCGTGTGTGATAGTGCCAGGTGTCATTGCTGTTGTGTTCTGATTTATCCCCTTGTTGTTCACAAAAGCTCATTATTGACTGGGCCCTTGACACACTATCCAAACCAGGCCTGGGGAAGTGCAGTACACTTTATTGCCACAGCAGTACATTATAGTAGAAAATCTTCCTCTGTAAATACTATATCCTGGTTTATGCTTTTCCCTGTTTGCAGTCATGTGCGCTGGCTATCCACTAATTCATTCCCTCACAATAACCTACCAAGTGTTTTACCCTGACCATGGGGAGTGTGTGGGTAAGCTTAGGCAGGGGTTTCCCGAGTCACCCTGAAGAAGAGGAAAGCACTCCTGCTTAACCTACAGAGCTTCAAGCAAGATTGGGTTGGAGGCACTGGCCATAGAGTTTGAAGTCACCATACACCTTCCACAGAGGTGGTTAGGCATGAAGGGGTGTTACATGAACAAAAGGCTGACGGGGCTATTAGTCATAACACAGCCTGGTGGGGAATAGTGACCAAGTTCAATAACGTATTGTGAAACACCCGAAAAATGAGCCGCCATGAACAGCTAGTTTGCTAAAGGGAATGGGAGGCTGTATGGAGGGCAAGTGTGGAGCAGCTATGGAGGACGACATTGAGGCTGCCAGGCGACAAGTTTGGTGGCAGCTATGGCGGAGACGACCTATGGGAGGCAAGCTATGGCGACACTGTGTGGAGGTGCTTTTGCATGGAGACAAAGTTGTGTGGCAGCTATGGGACAAGTGTGGAGGCCGCTATGGGATGACATGTGGAGGCGCTATGGAGACAACGTTGGGAGGCAGCTATAGAGGAAAACCGTTGTCGGAGGCCGCTATGGAGACAGCATAGGAGGCAGCTATAGAGAACAGCTCCGTCGTTCATCCGGGTGTTGCAGTTAAAGAACCTCCAGACTTCAGAAAATTCTGGCCCTCAACACGGGGGGAGCTTGGACTACGTGAACCTTCGGCCGCTGATGCACCAGCTCTGGCCCCGCCTCTCCGTATGGACCCCCACCACGGCCTCTTCCAACCTGTTTGGTCCGCGGACTCTCCTCCGTCTCAGAAGCACGTGTCACCGGCCTATCAACCCAGCTTGGGTCTGTACCTATCATATCCGATACCTCAGTCTGCTCCCCCCTCGGACTTCCTGCCCTGACAAAACTTCACACTGTTTGACAACGGTTCTCCTCATCGTCCGACAACCTCTTTACCCACTTCCACGACGTCAACAATGGCATCATCACCCAACAGACTGCGACGGGGGAAACCTGGGCATCGGAAAAGTGGCCTCAAGCAGAACCGGACAAGTGTGTTTGGGGACTGTGGGAAGGTGTCCAGAAAAACAGTTCATCCGAGATGCCGGTTTCGTCAAATGCCAAATTTTCCTGGGAGGGGGAACCAGAATGGGGGAGGAGGTGCGGTGAGGAGCTGGAGGAGTGCTCAATTGGGTAAGGTGGTGTAGACGCGTGGAAGACATGACTGGTGGACAATGATTTCATTGTCGATCCCCGGACATCCCTGTTAGCACTGTTCTGCCTCAATGGTTTCTACCACGAGTCCAGTAACTTGAGCATGATGAACCTAGGGAGTGTAGCTCTGCGGGCGTTCCCCTGCTCCCTCATTAGCCGGTGGTTCGTCTCAACCCCGCCCAGGACCCGGGCCTCGGACCCCTGCAGTATGGAATTGCCACGGCCCTCGTCCTCTAACCCCTAAGCCTCGGTTTTTCACATTTTCCAAGTAAAAGTCTTTTTATAGACAAAAGAGAAATATAACTGTAAATTTTTCAAACGTGCCAGAGGAAAGAAATCTAGACCAGCCAACCCAGAGATGATTTGCCTTAGGGTTAGTTTCTAACCCACACAGTCAATTTTTTTTAAATGTCCCGGTATTGATGTTGACCAAAGACAGTATAGATTACGCCACATGTGAGTACAGTACGCTAAGCGGCCAGAGAGAATGTTGGATTGGGATTTCTGGAGGGACTAGCCTGTAAAACAAGTAGCAGGCACAGGACTAAGCTAGATTGGAAATTGCATTTGCACCCACTGAAGCGCACAAAAGGATTTTGTGCTGGACTTTCACTTTCACTTTTGAAAAAAAAAATAAAAAAAACGTCCGTCTGTGCCTAATTTCACTCCAACCCCCAATAAATGTCCCATTTAGGTGTTTGAGGTTGGATATGCGTGTCACTTAGAGCCAAAATAACGTTCGCAAGTCTCCCTGCACTTCGTCAGTAATCTGGGTACTATGCTTGCACTAGTATGCCAGACAAGCCCAAGCCAAAGCAAAATAATGTATAACGTTATTGTGCCATAAGAAGGGATGTTGGGTCTTGTAGAATCACTCCTGCCCAAACTATTCTATAGAACACCTAACGCTTCCCTGACCAGCAGCAGCGCTTCCTAGCGGCATCCAGACCACGAATATCCGAGCAGAGGGGCAGGGCAGCGGCTAGTCTATCCCAGCGGTCACCTGATCTGGCCCAGCCAACACTGCTATCGACGTGTAAGGGTACACGTTCCATGGCTGGGTTGAGAGGAGAAGAGTCTCCTGGCTTGTGATTGGCTCCTGGCGTGCCAGTCGCTAATGCCTAATGACCTCTCCTAGGCAAAGTATTGATGGTGTCCGACAGAAGCAGCCACCATCCGTTAGTTTTGGATTCACCATAATTGGGGGTCTAATGGATCCAGTGTAACTGCTCGGTCGTGCATGCAAGCATCTGAGGAGGCGCCCGAGTGTCCTATGTCTCTCTTGTACATTGTCAGTGTGAACACGGGCTGGGATGTTGATTTGTATTGATTGCACAACACACTTATCTCGTTATGCAGCTCTGCTCGGCTCATACAGTTTAACCGCTGTGGCGGCCGAGCTTTGCTCCCATAATTCCTGGGCGCCATACTCTGGTATCACATAAATCATCTGCTCATGTCAGCGTTGCTACGATTTGTTGTGACAGTAGCTCGTCCTGTTGTCTTTTCTCGGTTGCACATTTGGAAGGGAGGTGCAGGGTTCACACAGGAGGACACCCTCCTGCTACGCACTCGATCCTCTGCCTCACTGAAGTATTAGGACTATCAAAGGGAAAGATATTCAAGTTGTCTACCCAGAAGGGACACATGTATAGATCCAGGGGGACCACAGAAGGGGACACATCCGCCCTCTCTAACTCTCCCTATGGAGAGGAGGTTTCCTCTTTGTAGAAGATGGATGAGGGAGCCATGGACATTGTGTTAGAGATGAGCGAGCATAATGCTCGAGGTGCTCGTTCTTGAGTTAAAACTTTTCCGATGCTCGAGTGCTCATCAAATAACGTAGCCCATTGAAGTCAATGGGAGACGAGGACTCAAGCAATTTTTAAGGGGCCCAAGGCTTGCAACAGGGACGATGGCAAAACACCGGGAACCTCAGAAAAGGATGGAAAGGAAAACCACACGGAAATGGACAGGAAACAGCAGGGGCAGCATGCATTGATGCCTTCTGAGGCTGCTTAACGCACCATTATGCCACAATTATGGGTCCCAGCTGGACATGACAGGTGACAGAATGACGCTTATGATAGCATCTAAAAACATCAATAATTGACCTGACACGATAGGGGACGGCATTGCAGAGGCAGCGCAGCAGCGGCAGGCAGAGAGTGGCATGGCCGACATAACCTAAATGGACTTCAGGCTTTCAACCAATTAAAAAAAATTTCCTTTTTGCGAGGAAACGTTGTGCACTGTAGGTATCAGTATTTGGCATGTTATGGCGGCGAGAGGAACCGACGGAGGTGAGCAAGAAGCGCTTTGAAATGATTTCCTATGTGACAAAAGTTTTGACAGTATAGTTAGTCGATAACACAGCATGGTAGCGACATAGTGACCAGGTTCATAATGTACTGGTGAAACACGGTATGAGAAAAAAGGAGCCTGAAACAGCCCGTTGCTAGGGGAACAAATGTGGAGGCAGCATGGAGAGACATGTGAGTGCCAAGGAGAAACGTTCGGAGGTCTGCTCTGGAGACAATGTGTCGGGTGCGCAGATTATGGAGACGACGTGTGGAGGCATATCTATGGAGACAACTTGTGGAGGCAGCTATAAGAAACGTTTGGAGGAGGGCCTATGGCGCCAATTAAATTTGGATAGTGCCTGTATATGGCCGTCAAAACAAAAAGTTTCCAAACAGAGGACGGGGTAGGTGGCCCTCCCGAAAAATGTAATACATAGAAGTACTATAGCTAGAGCCGTTGGCCCTCGGCAAAAATAAGCCATCCCGTTACACTCTGCTTTAGGAGGAGAAGATGAGGAGAATGAGGAGGAGGAGTGCTAGAGCAATATTCGGTTTGAGCTTCCTTCACTGGTGGAGATGGAAAATCTAGAAATCCACCTTTATTCATTTGATAAGCGTCCGCCGTCAAGCGTGTCAGTCGGACAGCTGTGTACGCTTCGGTGATGATGCACCAGTGCACTTGTGAAAAACCCGCCTGGGCAAGACGCTAGGGCAGGGCAGGCAAGAACTCCAAGGCGTACAGCGCCAGTTAGTGCCACATGCCAGCTTTGAAAAACAGTATTGTTAGGGAGCTGTGGTGATCATTTAGGACGTGGTATGGTCAGGCTGCGTATCCCCACATCTTCGTAAAAAGATAAGTCCGCCATACTCTGCCGAGACTGGGGACAGGTGACAGTGGTCTGTCTGGGGCCCGGTTTTCCTTTGTGACCTCTTTCGTTAAATCGAATGGCAACTAAGGCCTTGTAATAAAGGTACCCTTGCCAGTTGCTGGACAAGCTGCATGCTCGCTACTCTCCCTCGCGACTTGTCACGCAGGAACTACGCACCCCCCCCCACAAACTCTGACCGCTAGCGCTGGTCAGAAGGGAAATATGTTCAGCGTTGTTGCACCAGGGCTGCTGGTTTCATGCTTCTCACACTCCTTCCTCACAGGGATGAGAGTGGTGGAAAGATTTTGCTTGTACCGTGGGTCCAGGAGACGTGAACACCGTAGTAAATCGGTGCTAGGCGGAATAAATTCTTGAACGCGGGAGGGTCACGGATGGCAGCTAGCATGAAATCGCCTATGCGCCAGAGTACCAGGCGATAAGGAATTCACTCCTCCACTGGCTGATGTCCATTCCTCCTCCTCCAACTCTAAACTCCTTTCTTCTGCCCATACAATGCTGAAAACAGTGAAAGGACTCAAACACTGTCCCCTTGTGTCTCGCCAACATTCCTCCTCTTCTCCTCATCCTCCTCTCACCTCCCACCTCGATATGCGCTGAGAAACAGACCCTAAGGGTGCTTTGGCTATAAAACCAGGGAATATTCACCTCTTGGGAACGTTTCCTCAGATCAAAATTTTTCCGGCACGCGGGTAGCTTGTGGGATGCAGACGCACGAGTTTCGACTCTCAAAGTTGACCAGAGAAGTTTCAGACACGTCCATCCTGGTAGACTTGAGTGAGATACGGCATGATGTGCTGACTACCGTCCTGGTGACATTGACGATATCAGACACCCATCGCTCTGCATTGTCACTCTGGATCATGGAAAAATGTGGAAAAAATTCCACCGTGGGCACGGCGCACAAAGTCGGTGAGCCGGGCAGTGGAGGCGGCGCGGCGGCCTGAGAGTGGCAGCTCTGCTTGTACTTCTGATGTGCACAGATTGTGGGGCACTTCGTGAGCAAATCAGACAGATTGGGTCGTTCTTGAGGAAAGCTGTTGACTGATCAGATTGAAACACATGGCCAGGCATGGACATGTGTCAGTCTGCCGCGTTGCAGAGCTCGCCACCAGGTTAGGCCGTGTCACCACACCATCCGGCTGCAGGCTTCAGGTTCCGAGCCCACAGCAGTCCAGTCTGCGCCGTGCTGCCCTGTAATAGCTTTGGGCGGTGGCCTTATATGTGCTAGGCACAGCAGTTGAGCACTCCTGTCGCGTCGTTAGCGACGGCACACTGCGTGCTGTGACCAGAGCTACAATGCATGGCGCTGCCACGGATGGTAGTGGGGGGAGGAGGTGGAGGAGGGGGGTGGGAGGAGGAGATAGTAGGCCATGAACACGCGTGGACCAGAGGTAGCCCGCAATCTCGGTCGTCGCAGTATATGACCAGCGCAGTGTCAGACTCGGTCCTAAGCTCCACCAAGTTAACAAATGTGCCTATAGAACATTAGTAGTGGCCCGGCCCGGTCAGCACTCGTCCAGTGTCGTGGTAGGTGGACCTGTAAACATGCGATTGGTCAGGGCACGGATCTTGAGTTGGTCTGACACGTGCTGGGTGAGGCTGGGAGCACCATCGGGAAAAGTAGTGGTGGCTGGTGGACAAAAATACCGAGGGCGGCACGCCTGCATGAGGTTTGCGAAGAGACTCGGTCCTCTACTAGCCTAGGGGCAGCATCTCTAGGTGAGAAAATTGGAGAGTGGACGTTGAGGGATTGAAGCATGGGAATCCTACCACGTGTGTCTGTGTGGTACAGTCTGTACATAATCCTATACTGTATACCTAATACTATATTGTCCTCTATTTGGACACTTCCAGACATCGCATCGCAGTGCAGAACTCCGGAGCCGTGCAGAGATCCAGGACAATGGATAACATTCTGTCTGGACATGTCATGTAATACTCTTACAGCCTCACATACACGATAGATCATCCTCCACTGCCAGATCCTCACATCCACCCACAATTATACATCAACCACGACACGGAGGAGAACGTAGGGCGATATACCATCCTCCATACACCCCACAGGCAGCAGCGTAGTACAAGCACCAGGACCACATCTGGGGGTAACACATGGGACATCGGGGCAGAGGGGAGGATAGGGACCGGATTATGGAAAACCAGTTACAAGTTTAGGGGTCTCTAAAAATGTAGGAATTTAGGGGCACGGTGGCCCTGGTCTGTCGATCTCCTGCTTCTTACCGGAGGCAGATTGCATGAAGTTGATGTCAGGGAGGCAAAGTTCTTGGAGGACGTTTCCTCAGGTCTCTTTGTAACGTTCCTGGTGGACCTGCACGGAGGACAGATACAAAGCAGACCTTTTTGCCTCATTGTTTTCTGCTGCGTTTCTTTGGAAAATTCTGTGACTATTGAATGACCTCTACCTAGAAAGTATTATGTGGTCTGACGTAGAAGCATCACACACATCAGTAGTTTCCCTGGTCCACAATAATTGGGGTCTAATGGATCACAGCAGGGCGGCGCTATGGGTCAGGCAAAGGGGGCAATTGCCCCAGCCCCCAGGGAAAAGGGAGAATCTCTTCTTTTTAAATGAATCTTGAATTTTTGTCTCTAGGTGCTATGGATCCAAGAGATATTCAGGTTTAAAGTAGAAATCAGGTGCCATTTTTTATATATAATATCACTTCTGACGGCAGTTTACAGTTTATATCTCCGTTTTTCTGCCATTCTAGAAACCAATTTAGATTCATATAAAAGAGGAGACTCTCTTCTTTCAATAGAATATGAGGTTCTAGTGTTTTACAGAGCCAGAGATACGCCCCCTGAAGTGCAACCCCCCCCCCCTCCAGATTCTTAGCCATCAGCTGCGGGAGCATTTGCTGCACACAGGAGCTGCTGCACCTCACAATAATGGAAATAGTCACTTTATATCTTACTAACTCTGATAAGAATAATATCAACTAATAGTCATGTTTTTAACCCTTCTCTATGCAAATCTAAGAACAACCACTTTGGCCCACTGTATCAATCGTTTTTTTTCTGTTGTTTTTGCGCCTTTCATCAGCGCCGCCGTTTTTTGTGGCCATATTGCAACTAAATGTTGACTAAATGCTAGCTGCGCCAGCAAAAAATAACCAGCTTTCCCTCATTTTATCCTAGCAATCAGAAGTTTTTGATCGCCTAATGATATTCTCACTTGCGACTTTTCATTAGTTGGCGCAAAAATGGGCGCTCAACAACACTCCCAGCCCGGACTGGTTAACGAGAAGAAGCACTGAGCCCCTTTTGCAGAAGAAGCTCATTTCTAGCAGAAAAGCCAACCAGACACTGCAAACTAGAGACATATAATACAGACATGAGATACTCGTCAGACACTAGAACAGATCATACAGACATGAGATTACTCTCAGACACCTAGAACAGATCTACAGACATGATACTGCAGACACGTGAACATATTAATAGATACATTAGATACATACAGACAGGAGCTGCATACTCTATTACACTGTCCATCAACCTTCTATTTACAAAACATTCTGCAAACGCTGAGCTCACAGCAGAGAGAAGAGAACGTAACAGAATGTTGCACATAGTACTGACAAGTGTCCCCTGTCATTCTGCAACAGTATCACACAGTGTGTCTGAGGGGGACACTGTGGCGATTACAGGGGTGCAGCAGGAGACCACACTGGGGGATCCCCTCCAGAGAAAGCCCCTGCTGAGGAGGTCACTGGTGCAGGGTGTCACACCACCTGGGTGCTGCTGAGGAGGTCCTGGGTGCTGGGTCAACACACCTGGGTGCTGCTGAGAGGTCACTGGGTGCAGGGTGTCACACACCTGGGTGCTGCTGAGGAGGTCACTGGGTGCCTGGTTGTCACACACCCTGGGTTCTGCTGTGAGTGTTATCTTCATTCTGGGCTGTGGGAGAAAGCAGAGAGTGAGGAACATTACGCCAAAACTGCGCCAAAATTGCGCCTAAACTGAGTTAAAGTAAGTGATTAATAAGAGGCAGAAATTACCTTATCACAGATGGTTGTACTTGTTGATATTCGGGAAACAGTGCGCCAGATTTTGGCGCAACTACTAACACTTGGCGCACACAAATGATAATGTGGCCCTTTCTCTCTTATTCCCTTTTATTTTGTGATGTTATTTTTGTTGGAAAATTGGACTGTGACGATGAACATTCAATCCTCTTCCCTAATGTGACCTAACTACACCGCGACCAGACATGTCATAAGTTATTTAACACCAAACACACAGACATGTCCTGGAATAAATGTTTATTTCCCATCATCCTCCATTCACTTACAACAACCCGATGTTATGACGTTCTCACTCTCATTCTTATGAGCGCGGAGGGTTCTGTTATTGTGCGGATAATACAATGGCGACATCTAATAGTGACTTTTATTATCTCATTAGAGGGGTTTATGGACATATATTATTTATTTGGGGTGACCATTGTGTAAGTGAACAACAATGAATAGATCTGTGTGAATTTTTCTGCAGTTCCCTTTGCTGCATATTTGGTGATAATACACATGTGGGGTATGTTGATTCCTCCATCTCCTCTTACTGGTTTAGGAAATAGATTTTCTTTATATAAGTATCTGGATTTTATCATATTTTAGAGGAAATTTTGAATGTTAATTGCCAAATGCATCGCCTGGTTGTCTGCTTTCAAATTCTATACGTTTTATGGGCCTTTTACTTTTTATTCTGTTTTATTGATATATTTTGCAGGTTGGGTGACTGCGAAAAATGTCTAGCTGAAAGCAGATATCTATTTATTTACGTTTAGTGCTATTATGTGATTTATTCATGTGAACATATCATAGGGCCATTTGTGAACTCTACAAATGTCCTGTTTACATTTAGGAGATGTGAAGGTAATATTTTCTTTTGGATCAAATTTTTTGCCATCAAGTCCAAATTTTAAGTATTTTTATAAAAATGTTTCAATTTAGAATCAAAATTGCATGAAGGCCGCCTATGTCTATTAAATTTTTCATGCATTTTGAAAAATGGGGCAAGTGTCTGCTTTCAGAGAAATATCGGTCCGCCCCCTCCCCAAATTTTTGGAGTGTGGGAAGACCCGAGAACCCGGATGAAACCCACGCGAAACATACAAATCTTTGCAATGTTGACCAGCGCTGCAAGGCTGTAAGTGCTTATCACGGAGCCACCATGCTTCCCATAAATCCTCCCTATCATCTATCTATCTCCTATAAAATTCTCCCTATACAGTTTGTTTTTTACCAGACTAAAGGAGCCTCTTGCTGACGTGACTGGTCAATAATGTTTTTTTGTGGGCCCCCACTTTTAGTTTTGCCCAGGGCCCCACTTTGTCTAGAACCGACCGGCCCTGATCACAGTGTAACTGCTCTGTCCGTGCAATGCATCTGAGGAGGCGCCGATTGTGTCCTTATGTCTCTCTTGTACATTTGTAGGTGTGAACCCGGCTTGGGATTGCATTGTTTTGTATTGAATGGCACCACACACTAATCTCCTTATGCAGCTCTGCTCCGGCTCATCAACAGTTAACCCGCTGTGACAGACAGAGCTTTGCTCCAATCATCCTGGGGCCAGGACTCTGGTATCACATAAATCATCTGCTCATAGTTCAGCGCTGACTATAGATTTGTTGTGACATTAGCTCGTCCTGTTCTGTCTTCTTCTCTGTGTTTTGCACTTTTTGGACAGGGAGGTGCAGTGTGTCACACGAGGACACCCTCCCTGCCCGCACTCTGCCGCCTCTCTCCTCACCTGAGTATCTGACTATCCCAAGGGGAGGATAAATCAAGTTGTCTCCCCCCAAAGTACACCATGTAATAGTCCAGGGAGACCACAGAAGGGGACACATCCGCCCCTCTAACTCTCCTATGGAGGCAGGTGTCCACCTTGTAGAAGAAGGATGAGGAGCCAGACCATGTGTAGATGATCATGAACTTCCACATCCACTTTCTCTGGATTTCCAATCAGTAGTGCTGATAGAACTGGTTCTGTAAGAGTAAACTCTGCGGGGCCTACAGTCCGGATCAGAGAAAGGGAGGAGGGACAGATGACATTTATCACCCCAGAAGGACATGTTGAAGACCTGGTGACGCCCTTTGGGTTGTGTCATGCTCCTACACTCTTCCAACAATTTCTTAATGACTAGAGATGAGCGAAAATCAGCAATCCCAAGCCCGTGTTCACACTGACAATGTACAAGAGAGACGTAAGGACACAATCGGCGCCTCCTCAGATGCATTGCACGGACAGAGCAGTTACACTGTGATTAGAGATGAGCGAACATGCTCGTCCGAGCTTGATGCTCGGTCGAGCATTAGGGTACTCGAAAACTGCTCGTTGCTCGGAACGAATACTTCGCCCGCCTCGAGAAAATGGCAGCTCCCGCCGTTTTGCTTTTTGGCGGGCCAGAAACAGAGCCAATCACAGAGCCAGGAGACTCTGCACTCCACCAGCATGACGTGGTACCTTACACGTGCGATAGCAGTGGTTGGCTGGCCAATCAGTGACCCTGGTAGACTAGCCGCTGCCCCGCTTCTTCGGATCATCTGTGTCTGGGATGCCGCTAGGGAGAAGGAGCTGCTTTCTGTCAGGAAAGCGTTAGGGGTGTTCTATTTAGCTTACTGTTAGGCAGAGTGATTCTCAAGAACCCAACAGCCCTTCTTAGGGTCAATAACGTTTCTACTTTTTTTATTTTAATTGCATTAGTACCATTTGTGAGGAATTAGCAGGGGACTTGCTACCACGTTGTGTTCTGCCGCTAGTGGCACACATATCCATACAAAGACGCGAAGTGGGAAAATTTAGTAGGGTTGGATTTCAATTAGGCCCTAACTCAGTGTCATCTCAATCTGGCATAGTAGTGTGCTTTGATACTTGGCTAGAAAATAAGCTAAGTCATAGAAAACAAACAAAAAAAGAGCTTACTTACGCATACAGTAGCGTTCTTATATTTGATTTCTGGTGGATCTGCTGGGTGCTGTACTTTCGCAGTGCATGTACATCCATTCTGAAGCAATTTGTAGTGACTTGCGACCGCTGTGTTCTGCGCTAGTGACCGCACATACCATAGCAAAGACCGAAGTGGGAAAATTTAGTAGGGGTTGTTTTCAATTAGGCACTAACTCAGTGTCATCTCATCTGGCATAGTGTAGTGTGCTTTGAACTTGGCTAGAAAATAGCCATATCAATAGATAGCATTGTTTGGTTTTAAAAACTCAAAAAAAAAACAAAAAACACAAAAAAAAAACACACCAAAAAAAAAAACAAAAAAAAAGTAAAAAAAAAATAAAGTTATAACTCTCATTTTAAAAATGTTTAAAACCCGAGGGCTAGGTTAAGACGAGGCGGGGACGTGGCGTCCAACTACTGCAGGGGTCAGAGGCCTTGGTCCTGGCGGGGTGAGACACCACCTGCTTATGAGGGAGCAGGGGAACGCCGCAGAGCACACGCCGATAGTTTCATGTCGTCTGAATGTTACTGGACTCGTGGTAGAGCAACTGTTGAGGCCAGACCTGCGAACAGGTGATGTCGTGGATTGCTGACAATGCTTCGAGCATTTGTCCACCACCAGTCAGTCTTCCACGCAGTCCACCCATGTCACCGAAATCGCCACTCCTCCAGCTCCTGCACCTCAGCCTCCTCCCCCCCAGCCACCTGGGCCCCTCCCAAGAAATTTGGTGGCATTGAACCGGCATACTCTGAGGAACGTTTTTTCTGGACCCTTCCCACAGTCACAAACCACTTGCCGGTTGCTGCTAGCAGTTCCGATGCCCGGTTTTCCACCAGTCACAGTCGTGGGTTATGATGACCTTCTTGACGTATGAATGGTGTAAAGAGGTGGTCCGAGATAGGAGGCAGAATAACCCACGGTTGCCGACCGTGGGGAAGTTGTTGCAGGGCAGGGATTCCGAGGGGGGACGCAACTGCGGATCGGAAGGATGAAAAAGGTGGACAGACAAACCAACTGGGTTGAGAGGGGCCGGTGAACACAGTGCTTCTGAGACGGAGGGAGTGCCTCGACCAGAAAGGTGCACGAGGCATTGGTGGGGCCAGACGGAGAGCCGGGCCAGAGCAGGTGCATCAGCGCCAAATGTGTCAACTAGTTGAAGCTCCCGTGGCGAGGGCTCTGCGGAAGGGCTAGATCTTCAGAATGCTGGAGGTTTCTTTAAGAAACACCGGATGACCGACGTACTGTTGTTGGCAACATTTGCCAAACCGTGCTCAGCAGGGTTCCACCACACTAGCTTAAACCTACCACCCTATATGGCGCAGGCATATGAATGCTACACACCCACTCAGTGGCAACAAGCCCGTTCACCTCCGGCCGTGCCACCACTTGCTCCTTCCCCTGTGTCAGCTGCTAGTCAGGCCCCCTGCCCAGGACCCCTGCCAAAAAAACCCCACGTCGCCTCCCCACGATCCTCCACAGCCATCCACCAGCGTTCAGCTCTCCATACCCCAGACGCTGGCAGCGGAAACGCAAATATAGTGCAACCCCCCCGCACGCCCAACCTTAATGTGCACATCTCCAGATTGCTTAGCCTGGAGATGCTTGCCTATAGCTAGTAGAGACCGAGCCATTCGCAACCTCATGGCGGCGGCCGCCCCTCGGTATTCGGTCCCCAGCCCCCAACTTTCTTCCCGTGTTGCCGTCCCAGCCCTGCACGCAGCACGTGTCAGACACATCATCCGTGCCCTGACCAACGCCTTTCTGACAGGTCCCCTGACCACGGACACTGGACGAGTGCTGCCGGGCAGGGCCCACTATATTCGCTGACGGCACATTGTGTAACTTGGTGGAGGCTGGGACCGGTCTGACACTGGGGGCTGCTCATTACGAGCGACGCCGAGGATTGCGGGGGCCTACCTCGGTCCAGGTGTTTCAGGCCTACTATGCCTCCTCCTCCCCCCACCCTCCTCCTCCCCTCCTCCTCCGAACTACCGCATCCGTGGGCCCGGCGCCATCCAGTCGTAGCTCTAGCAGCACAGTGCTGCGTCGCTAAGCGACAGCAGGCGGTGCTCAAACTGCTGAGCCTAGCGCACAAAGGCACAAGCCAGCCCAAGAGCTATACAGGCATCACGGCGCAGACTGATCTGTGCTGGCACCAGCTGAACCTCAGCCGGGAATGGTTGTGTGTGTGACCACGGCCGTAACCGGTGGCGGCTCTGCAACCGGCAGACTGACACATGTGCCATGCCTTGGCCCATGTTTAATCTGATGTCCAGCGTTTCCTCAACATACCCCAATCTGTCTGATTTGCTCACGAAGGTGCGCCGCATCTGTGCGCCATTTCAGGAAGTCCAGCCCAGATGCTGCCACCTCAGGGCAGCGGCACGCCGCCTCCCAACTGCCCGCTCACCGACTGTTGTGCGACGGTGCCCAAGGTGGAATTCAAACACTGACCATGTTATCACAGATGTACCAGCACGCAGAGCGTTGTAGACTGCCAGATGTCAACTTTCCACCAGAACTGGTAGTCAGGTCAGTCGCTTCCTCAAGTCTCCAATGAAGGTGGACGTGGATGTCTGATATCTGTCAGTGCTGAGTACTTTGAGGAGTCAACACAGATGGTCATGCGATGCCGCCATCACAGCAACCTCACCCCCGCTGCTTGGCCTGTTGAAAAACCTCTGGTCCCATGAAGTCGGAGCTTTGCGCCGTCACAAAGAGACGTGGAAGAATAATTCCCTTGGTTGATAGCCAAGCACCCTAGTCGTTTTCTCAGCGCATATCTGGAGTTGGAGGTGGAGGAGGATGAGGAGGAAGAGGAGGAAGAAAGTTGAGCGAACACACGAGGGGACCATTGTTGAGTCCTTCATGTTTCCGCGTGTAGGGCAGAAGAGGGAGTTGGAGGAGTGGAGGAGGAGGAAATGGACAGTCAGGCCAGTGAGGGGAGTGAATTCTTACGCGTTGGTACTCTGAGCTGCAATCTGGCAGCTTTCCATGCTAGGCTGCCTATCCCGTGACCCTCGCGTTCAAAATTTATTCCACAGCACCGATTACTGGGTGGTTTCCTCTCCTGGACCCACGGTATACAAGCAAAATATCTTCCCACTACTCATCCCTGGAGAGGAAGGAGTGTGAGAATGCATGATACCAGCAGGCCGGTGCACACAGCGTGAAACAGATTTCCCTTCTGACAGCGCTAGCGGCAGAGTGCGTAGTTTCTGCGGGACAAGTAGCGAGGGGAGTAGGGGCAGCAGGCAGCTTGTCCAGCACTGGCAAGGGTACGCTTATCAAGCTTTTGCCAGCTTTATGTCACCCCAGCAAGACACTGTCACCTGTCCCCAGTCTCGGAGAGAGTAGGGCTGATCTTACAGAAATGGTGGGGAGTCGCTAGCTGACCATACATCGTCCTAATGATCACAAGCTCCCTACAACTACTGGGTTTCAACTGGACATGTTGGCAGACGAACTGGCGCTGTACGCCTGTGGAGGTTCTTGCCTGCCCTGCCGTAGCGTCTTGTCCGAGCGGGTTTTCAGTGCAGCTGGTGCAGCATCAATCCGATAAGCGACACGCCTGTCGACTGACGCGCTGACCAGGCTGACGCTATTAAAATGAATAAAGGCTGGATTTCCAGAATTTCCAATCTCCACCAGTGTGAAGGAAGCTCAACCTGATAATGGACCTCCTCCAGTCCTCCTCATTTCATCCTTTCCTCCTCTTTGTACATACAGCAAGAGGAAAATGGCTATTTTTTGACAGGCCCACTGGCCTTGCTATGTACTTCATGCATTTAATTTTTCTGCAGGGCCACCTACCCGGTCCTCTGTTTGAAACAATTTTTGTGAGTGCCACATACAGGCACTCAATCTATTCCATTTTACTGCAGGGCCACCTACCTGCTCCAAACAGAAAAGCTAGTGTTTAGCATAGATCCACCTTTAGTCTGGCATGTTATCACGTCTGGCTAAGATGCACTATACACACTGCGCACACATAGCAAGTGACCGCAGCCTGGGAAATTATATGGAAATACCCCCCGGAGTGAAGGGTAGTCTGAGAGCGGGATTACCACTCCTATAGTCCATATTCCCCCCTGATACAGATGTGGCCAGGACTTGCTATCTAATCTATCACTGTGTAGCCTCTAACCATACTAAAAGAGCGCACGCATCACAGCGACCCTTTCTATACCTACCTGTGTTGCAACATAGCGAACCCCTCCATACTACTGTGTGCAACATAGCGAACCCTACAATACCTACCTGTGTGCAACATAGCGAAACCCCTCAATACCTACCTTGGGTTCCTAACTCCCTATTCCACACTAAAACGTTAACTCATCTCAAACTCCTCGACTTCCCTCTCCTTGCTTCCAAGGAAAAATCTACTTCTTTTCCCACCGTTCCAACTTTTAGTTTTTCTTTTGTTTCTACACACTGGGAAAATATTCCTTATGGTTGAAATAAATGATTAATAAAAGTTACATTTTATCAGATCCTCATTGACATAGGTCGGAGGACGTCCTTGTTGCGAAATCCAAAGTTTGTAACTCGACTAGAAGCATCACACCATCAGTATTTTTCTGGATTCCACCATAATTGGGGTCTAATAAGGATCCGTGTAACCACGTCTGTTCCGTGCAATGCATCTGAGAGCGGCCGCTTGTGTCCGTTATGATTCTCTCTTGTACATTGTCAGTGTGAACACGGCTTGGCATTGCTGATTTTGTATTGAATTGCACCACACACTAATCTCCTTATGCAGCTCTGCTCCGGCTCATTAACAGTTAACCCGCTGTGGCAGACAGAGCTTTGCTCCTCATCCTGTCCAGGACTCTGGAATCACTAATAATCTGCTCATAGTTCAGCGCTGACTATAGATTTGTTGTGACATTAGCTCGTCCTGTCCTGTCTTCTTCTCTGCGTTTTGCACTTCAGCGCATGAAGGGAATGTCACCTAGTTGTCCTCTTACTGTTTTAGGGGAGGTTGAGCAAACAGGTAGGGAAAGCTGGGCTCTGGGTTTAGGCATCAGGACCCACAAGCTGTGTCATTACTCCGTTCCCAGACCCTGCGTTACAGTAACAACTGAATTGACAACGAACGGATCCACAACAGGTTCTCTGGTGACCCGAGAGTCTCAGCTGTCAGACATGGTGGTCCTCCATTTTGAGTATGTCCTCCATCCTGCGCAGGTGGCTCCATGGAGGAGAGGGTCAAGGGTCTTCTTGTAGGGATCACAGGTAGAAGCTGATGACTCTTTGTCATGAATTCACTGCTGCGGGGATTGATACTGCAGCAGGGGGATGGAGGTTCTTCATTGGTGATCAGAGGGCAGTGACTTACAGATCTGATATTGAGTTTACAGGCAGGGCGTGACCCCATGGCCCGGCGATAGTTAGGGTCCCTACAGGACGGGAGGTGCAGGGTGTTCACCTGGGTCCTCCGGTGTTTATAACATGAGGACACCCTCCCTGCTCAGCACTCTGCTGCCTCTGCCTCACCTGCTCCCGTAGACCTGCAGATACCTGCACTGGTAAGTCGCTCATGTCCCGGTCCTGGGGTGGGGGCTGCAGCAGTCACATCACCTATAGACGCTGAGGGATCTGCACCAAACTGCAAGCAGCAGACGGGAACAACTGGTTATTCTTTTCCATAGTAAAATCTTCGATGAAACTGATCATGAAAATCCCCGTAATCACGGAGCAGTGCCGAACCTCTGCATCCTCTGACCCCCGCCCCAACTTACCTCCATCTTATCTCTTATCCGACCTTAAATGAGACCCTCTGCATCCTCTGCCCCCCGACCCCCAACTTACCTCCATCTTATCTCTTATCTGACCTTAACTGAGACCCTCTGCATCCTCTGACCCCCGACCCCCAACTTACACTCAATCTTATCTGACCTTAAATGAGACCCTCTATGTGCTCTGCACCCCGACACCCCCCATCTTATCTCTTATCCGACCTTAACTGAGACCCTCTGCGTCCTCTGCGTTCTAGCGAAAAGGATAATTTGAACTTTTAGTTTTATATATTTTTTTACTGTATTTCTAGACTCCTGGGGTATTTAACCCTAGGGAGTCTGATCACTTATACAATATACTGCAGCAGGATTGCAGTGTACTGTACATTGACTGCATGTGTGGACCCTGTGTTAGGGTTCAAGCTGTCATAGCAACACATCAGAGGGGGCGCCACCCAGATCCCAGATGGGGGCACCCATGTGTTACCATCACTTGAGTGCCGCCATCGCGTTTCATGTACTTACCTGAAATTTATGCAGCTTTGTGACATGTTGGAAAGGGCATAAAAAGGCATAAACCACCTGCAGCGACATCGGCCGTTATGGTGGGTAATAATGAATGACGATGCAGAACTCATGTTACTACTTACATAATGCGGGTGCAAGGGTTTCTCCCGATTGCTAATGGGTTTCGACCCAAGTTCTTGGGTTTCTATCCCCCCCCCCTGTATCATCTCTATCTGCCGTATCCTGTTATATGTTCTCCTGGAGGTTATATGTTCTCCTGGAGGTTGTATGTTCTCCTGGAGGTTGTATGTTCTCCTAGAGGTTATATGTTCTCCTTGAGGTTGTATGTTCTTCTGGAGGTTATATGTTCTCCTGGAGGTTGTATGTTCTCCGGGAGGTTATATGTTATCCGGGAGGTTATATGTTCACCTGTTAGGTAAATCCTCCTCCCTCCCAGCAGAGATGATGGGTGTAGTGATTCCTCTTTTGCAGAGAAACCCCCATTCCCAATCCTTGGGGTCCCTTTCTAGATCACATTGTCCTCCCTCCCAGCAGAGATGATGGGTGTAGTGATCCCTCTTTTGCAGAGAAACCCCCATTCCCAATCCTTGGGGTGCCTTTCTATATCACATTGTGCTAGTGGAGTCTTATCTCCTTTCTCTCCAAGGTAAATGCTCTGCTGAGAAGTTTCCCGTGGATATCCCCGATACAATGTGTGAGTGGTGTGAACCTTCCATGAAGATCCTCATTAATGGGGATTGTCCATACCTCCCAACATTTGTGAAAGGGAAAACTGGACTCAAACGAATGGTCTCTACATCCAGAAACCTTTTTGGAGATTTGCCACCTGTGGGGAACTCCAACTCTGGATCTGTTTGCCACCTTCCAAAACAAAAAGACGACCCTATTTTTCTCTCTGGATCCCAGGGGCTCTCCATCAGGCCTAGATGCTCTCAGCCAGTCATGGGGAACAGGTCTAGTCTATGCCTTTCCCCCTATATCTTTGATTCCAAAAGTGCTGCAGAAACTGAGATCCGAAAAGATTTTTCTAATACTCATTGCTCCATTTTGGCCGAAAAGAAGCTGGTTCCCGGCTGTTCAAAGACTGTCAATAGACAATCCATATCATCTTCCCTACCGTCAGGACCTTCTCACACAGGGGCCATTATATCATCAAAACCTAAAACAATTAAATCTGACAGCCTGGATCCTGAGAGGTCGTTCTTAACAGCCAGAGGACTCTCTAGTGAAGTTATCAGCACCATAAAAGCAAGCAGGAAACCAGTAACAAATGCCATCTATCAAAAGATCTGGAAGAAATTCTGCTCCTGGTGCGGAGACCGTCCTCCCTCTCTGGGAACCCCAAACCTAGCTCAAGTGTTAGACTTCCTACAGTCAGGGTTTTCCTTGGGTCTTAGGCCAAGCACACTCAAGGTCCAGATTTCTGCACTTAGTGTTTTTCTTGATTTTCCCCTGGCCAACCATCAGTGGGTCAAAAGATTTATCAAGGGGTGTTCCCGTATTAGACCTTACATTAAAAACCAAACTCCCCCTTGGGATCTTTCCTTGGTGTTAGACCATCTTACAGGGCCTTCCTTTGAACCTCTAGAGGCAGAAAACATAAAAAGCCTTACACTAAAAACAGCCTTTCTTATAGCCATCACTACAGCTCGTAGATTAGGAGAAATTCAGGCCCTTTCATGTAAAGATCCCTTCTTAAGAGTCCTAGAGGATAGAATAGTCCTTAAACTAGATCCCTTATTTCTCCCAAAAGTGGTATCTAACTTCCATCGCAAACAAGAAATTATTCTTCCCTCTTTCTATCCTAACCCTAAAACAGACGGTGAAAAGAAATGGCAGACCTTAGATGTTAGGAGGACTGTGCTTCTGTATCTAGAAGCTACACAAAGTTGGAGGAAAGATTCTAACCTATTAATAAATTTTGGGGGTAAAAACAAAGGCTGTAAAGCCTCCAAAGCAACACTAGCCAGGTGGATTAAATCTACCATCATACTTTGTTATAAATCAGCCAACACTTCCCTACCAGAATGTATTAAAGCTCATTCTACTAGAGCCATAGCTACTTCATGGGCAGAAAAAAGAGGCGCATCCTTAGACCAGATCTGCCGCGCAGCCACGTGGTCAAGCTCCTCTACATTCGCAAAGCACTACCGCCTGGACATTGCCTCTCAGAGCGATCTGTTGTTTGGCAGAAAGATTCTCCAGGCAGTGGTCCCTCCCAAATAATGGGTAATCTGGTAAGTCTCCAGGTGGGGGCCGTCATGGGAACGTGGTGGAAAAGATGGAATTAGTCTTACCGGTAATTCGGTTTCCACTAGTGACCATGACGGCCCCCCATTATTTCCCTCCCTTCCTTCCTTCTTGGTAACGGGTCCAAAGGTGTATGCACTTACATCCTTCCAGGTGGTACTTTGGTAGACACTGGTGTGGGGTGCTAGGGAGGAGCCTTTTAAACTTTTGTGACTTCCTGTCCCTACAGGATATAAGGAGCAACCTCCAGGTGGGGGCCGTCATGGTCACTAGTGGAAACCGAATTACCGGTAAGACTAATTCCATCTTTTTTAACCTGACGGGGATTTGAACCTAGAACCTGCAGTGTCCATGAACAATAATGGCACAGCGCCTCTACCAACTGAGCTATGATCTCAGTGATTGTCCAGTTGAGGAATTTTGGTAACTAAGAACTGTCACTGCTACTGTTACACTGTGACACAGATTTAATGCCTTGGTATATAGAGAGGGATCTTCTCAGAGATTATTGTAATTAGTGAGACAATTATAATTATTATTATTATGGAGATAATTATTATTTTTACTATTATTAATAATCGGCTCCATAATAATAAAAATAATAAAATTTATAATAATAATAATTGTCTCAATAATTACAATAATAACCTCTGAGAAGATCCCTCTCTATATATCAGGGCATTAAGTCTGTGTCACAGTGTAACAGTAGCAGATAACACTTCTTAGTTACCAAAAGTCGTTTGATACACAACCACTGGGCTTATAGCTCAGTGGATTGAGGCTCCTATCTCCAATGCAGACCATGTATGGACAGATGCTGATCTGAACCTGATGACGTGGTCCCTGCTCTCCGCTAACCCGACACATCTCTCAAAAGGATTCCCTGCCCGGGGGGGGGCTTTCCTGGGACCCTATGGGCCCTTTCTATCGAGAAGGTCTTGGAGAGGGGGGGAGCCTACCGGAGGGGGGGGGGCTTTCCTGGGACCCTATGGGCCCTTTCTATCGAGAAGGTCTTGGAGAGGGGGGGAGCCTACCGGAGGGGGGGGGGCTTTCCTGGGACCCTATGGGCCCTTTCTATCGAGAAGGAGAAGGTCTTGGAGAGCCCCTCTACTTTCAGTATATCGGATATCCATTTTTCCACAAATGTTTCTAGATCCTTGTCCCCTGAGTCCCCACTATCCGGAGATTAGATCTTCTTGACCTGTCTTCCAGGTCTGCTAATTTTTCCCTCTTTCTTTCCCTCCTTCCTTCTCTAATTTTTCTGCTGTTTTTCCTCGTGCTCTCTGCTCTTTTTCTAAGTTTTTTACTTGTGCCCTGGTATCTGCTTAGGAATCCCGGATTTTACACAGGTGCCCTCGGATAAGGGAAACATCTGATTTAACATCCCCAGTATCTGGAATGAAGTTTCTGGACATTTGCCAACATTTCCCTACGGATGGGGTTTGGCTCTACCTCTTCTCCCTCAGACCTTGAGCCCCCTTCTTCCTGGGAGTCTACTTGTCTTTGGGGGGTTTTCCCCACCTGTCTTGTTTTGATGCTCGGGGATTTCCACAGCTGATCTGACTTTCCTGTAGACTCTGCAGGACTGGATCTTTTCATTTTAAGGTTTTACACATAGAACACCTTGGAAGAATCCATTTGGCATTTGCGTCTCAGAGATGGTTTTGTTTGTATTTTTTGGTAGCACCTTTTTATTCTTGATGGTCGGGGCTATTAGATTTCCTAAATTTTTTGCTTTTTTAAAAGTGAAGGAGGGGTTTTCAGGAATTATCTCACCTATAACCTTATCCTCCTTAAGGATGTCCCAGTGTCTTATGATGATCTTCTTAAATAAGCCCCCATGTACCGTATGATTCATTATATAGGGGATCTTCATTTCTGGGGATTCGGTCTGTGCTTTTGGTGTTTTTTCTCTTGTAATGTCTGCTATTTTATACTTTGTTTTTTTCTAGTTCTTTTTCATTATACTCTTTCTCCTCAAACTTTTTTGATGGAACCTCAGCCTCCTTCCAATAGTCCTCAATGTCTGTGCAATTCCGACATATTGGGGCAGATTTACTTACCCGGCCCATTCGCGATCCAGCGGCGCGTTCTCTGCGCTGGATTCGGGTCCGGCCGGGATTCACTAAGACAGTTCCTCCAACGTCCACCAGGTGGCGCTGCTGCGCTGAAGAGCATCGGAACGCACTGGAATACACCGAGCCGGGCTGAGTGAAGGTAAGTGCAAGCTCCGCAACCCTTTTTTTGTTTTAAATGCGGCGTTTTTTCCGAATCCGTCGGGTTTTCGTTCGGCCACGCCCCCCGATTTCCATCGCGTGCATGCCAGCGCCGATGCGCCACAATCCGATCACGTGCGCCAAAATCCTGGGGCAATTCAGGGAAAATCGGCGTAAATTGGAAATATTCAGGTAACACGTCGGGAAAACGCGAATCGGGCCCTTAGTAAATGACCCCCATTCTTGTAAATTGGCCTTGGGGGATGTTTTGTAGCCAAACAGGGTAGTGACAGCCGTCTAGTGGTATGTAACTGTGGCTGTCCGTGGGTTTTCTGTATGATTTTGTGAGGATTTTTCCATCCTTGATCCAGAAAGTTAACTGATTCTTTACTGTATGTTGGGGTAAATAGATAAAACTCATTTTTATTAATTTCATAAAAAAATTGTAATAAAGACTGTTCACCTCCTTTCCATATAAAAACAATATCGTCTATAAAACGGGGCCATAGGCCAAGTGTGTCCGTGCCGTCATATCGGCATAGATGGCAGATTCCTCCCATCGGCCTACACACAGATTAGCATAGCACGGAGCCAACTTGGTCCCCATGGCCGTGCCCCATGTTTGTAAATAAAATTTATTATCATATAAAAAATAATGATGGGATACTTTGTCTCCGTGTTTTACACTTTGGCATAGGAGGGAAACATTGACTAGTTGTCCCTAACTGCCTGGGGTAGGTGCGGTAATCAGGCAGGGACAGCTGGAAGGGAGTTTAATGCCAGGATCCACAGTCATCTGATGGCTCCCAGATCCTGTGTTACATTATAGAAAGCAAAAACATCCCCCACCGGGGCCTTTCCTTGGGGCCGGAAGTCAGCCGGGGCTCAGAATACCGGACTGGCTGGCGGTTGCGGCCTAGGCACGCTAGTGTCACGGTGCTTGGTATGGGGACCAGAGGGCTGTCCTACAGCCTGGCAGGTCTCCAGCAGGTGATCTGTGCAAGAAATATGGAGGGAGAGGCTGATGCAATGGTTTCTCCCTGGGGTAGCCCCTGAGGTGTCTGGAGGATGAGTCCCTGGGTGATGGATGGGGAAGCCCCTTTGGTAAGTAGCCTGGATCCAGGAATAAGACAGAGGCAACGTTGTGCAAATCAACTTACAGCAGATTTTCGAGCTGGAAGAGTCATGGAGAGCCGGTGCTCAGGAAGGTTACATACAGCCTGATAGTAGCTTCAGGCTGGAAGGGTAGAGATGAAGCTGAGTCCGGGTGGTGGATCTAACCTCTGGGACTTAAGTCTCCTGACTTGCCCTAAGGTATCAGGCAATGGCCTGCGGTACCTCTGCTTCCTTGTATTAGGACACTTGCTAGTGCAGCGGACATGTGCTGCTCACTCCTCTACTCACTGGAGCTGACATGTGCTCCAAGATGGAGTCTCTCACTCTGACTGCTTAGACAGACCATGAGGTCTGGTTCTCTTCCGATGCTCCTGCCCTCCAGGGGTTTATATACTCCCTTGGCCAGGGGGTAGCCCTCTCCAATCAGCTTCCAGCTTGCTTTACTATATCACATTGAATATTATTGGACAATAACATTTAGCATTCCTTACTCTTACCTTACCAGGCAGTGGCTACAGCTGCAATTACAAAGTTCATTCAGTACCTCTAGAGAGGTGATCAGTTTCCCTAACAGCTCCTGGCATGGAGAAGGTGCTATTCACAACTAGCACCTTGCCTATGCATTGGTAGGGGTGTTGCGTGGCCCCCTGGTAATTGAACGAGCCGCCCATGGCTCGGCTATGGACCAGTTTGGAATATATTCTGGAGCTGGCTAGCACTATAGAGCCTCCAGATGGTCCATGTACACTACAACATGTAGGTTGTGCACTTTGGGTGAAGTGCTTGGCTATGTGCAGTGTAGGGGAGACAAACTGCCCATGGTCCTGGGTTTAGGAACTGGGTTGGTGTCGGACTAAAGGACACAAATGAGGACCATACATTTGGTAGCTATCACCCTTAAAGCAACTTTTTTTCTTAGGTAAGGCGCGTTGTCATGTGCTGTAATCCACTCCTTGCACCAAGGCCTGAAATTTGTCTGAAGACACATCACCCAGGTGGCATCATCATAGACATATAGAACACATGGTATCCATGCTGTCTGATGGTCTTACCCTAGGTCCCCTAAAGACCCACGGTTTCCAAAGAGCACACAAGTACGGAGCTCTGATTTGAGGCATAAGCCAGCGGTCAGATAATGACATACTGTAAATACAAATGAATAGACAGCATGACACAGTCTTATCCACACAGCTGCAAAGCCGATCAAAAGGTTAGTGCAAACTCATCTATAGTATTGTTACTATAATAGTGCACACTTCTGATTGGCAGTAGGTAGCACATTGTGTAAACAGCTTTGGCAAATGTCACATAACGTCACAATATAGCTACTAGTGGCAAATAGGAATGTCCTTTTCCTGTAAAAGAAAGGCATAATATGTATGATAGTCCTCATGACTATTACATGAAAGTCCTTTTAACCTGAAAGGTAAAGTATAAAGTGCATTGCAATCAATATCAAATGTCCATTTCCTGCAAAAGAAGGCATAATATTGAAAGCAGCAATAGTAAGACTGTGCTTTTTCCTCACATTGTAGCGACTATCAGTCTCTCAGAGGGCTCAAATACATTAGAGTCTATTCTCTGGGCACAGACCTTGACAAAGGGGAAAAAGGTGAAAAAAGCGAAGGGTCTCCTCTTGATATGAAGGACACAGTCCTTTGTGGAAGGAGTAGCTGTGCGTTCAGCAGAGAGGGGTGCTTTCAAAGCACATCTGGGGTCCAGGACAGTTTCTGGCTTATGAACAAATAAAGGAGTCCAGGAGAGTCTCTGGCTCCTTCAGGGATTATGGGCTAAGCACAACTGGGAGAAAGCAAAAATCATAAGTACAAACAGAAGTACCTTGTAGGGGGCTGCAGCCCATCAGGTGATTATTCTTTGCTTGACCTTCTTCTGGCGTCAGGACCTCAGGGTCAGAAAAATGCACCTAATTAGGGTTACAGCCCATGCTTTGGGAAAGCTGGTACTCCTGCAGATATGGATGGTGGATTCTCCGCTGCCTTTCCTTTTGTTTCACGCTTAGATCTATGGAGGGCCTGTTGAGAGAAGATCGCCGTCGCGTCGCCATCGTCCACGATGTCAGGCACTGGAATAGGGGATGCAGGTGCCTCATGTTCGATGGGGGCAACATACTCAGAAACAGGGTCATCCTCCAGGGCATCAGTACCGGTGACTGTTGCCGGGATGGTGGATCCTCCGGACTAGATCTCACTGGTGTGGAAACAAGCACACAGAACAGATCTTGGCAGAGGGGTAAAGGAGCGAAGGCATCTATTCAGCCATTTCCTGTGTACCCGAAGTATGGGATGGTCCTCTATTGAAATCTCATAGACTTCAGGGGAGAGACAGTCGCTAACTAGGTATGGCTCATGTTCCCATCACCCATCTAAGTTACTGTGAGGTTGGTTGTTCTGCAGCCACACTCGTTCCCCGGGGACAAGAGGCTCTGCACAGGCATGGCGGTCAAAGTTTCTCTTCCGTTTATCGTGGGCCTCTTCTACCCATAGATCCACAATTTCTCTGGCATCTGCCAGGTGCCTCAGGTGTTCTTGGACCCAATCAGTCTGGGGGAGCAGAGATTGGGAATCAGGGGTTTCCGTGTCCAAGGCCATATCCGTGGGAAGATGTCCATGCCTCCCAAACATTAGGTAATAGGGGTGTATCCAGTAGAGCAGTGAGTGTTGTTGTTATACAGATACAACAACTCAGGTAGGAGCTCCGGCCAGTCAGCCCTCAGCATATTGATGAGGGTCTGGTTCATTGTCCTGCGGGTGGTACACTGTGGTCCTCAACTTCTTGCAGCCATAGAGGGTACACAACTCTTGGAATACTTGGGACTCAAATTCTGGTCCGTAAGAACCTTTTCCGGGCATCCATAATGTAGTATGAAGCTTTTCCATATGGCCGCCGCAGTGCTTCTAGCGGACAGGTCCCTGACTGGCACTATCACCACAAACGTGGTATAATGGTTGAGGATAGTCATCGCATTTACATGACCGTTCCAACTGGGCTCCAACTTCACGTGGCTAGGGCCACAATCCCAGAGGGCACTGACTCACAATGGGGTTTGATTATGTTGGCACAGGCTCCTTCGATGTCGGGAGTAGCTTCAGCCTCCGAGTGCCAAAATGCCTGGATTGGTTGTGGTACATATCCAGCACTATCTTGGCATCCCTCCTGTGGATCACATGATACAGCCAGTCATAGGTAATGGGATCCAGAGTTCTCCTTATTAGCAGGCCTGATGCATGCTTAGAGTCTTCCTCTGGTGCCATAGTGGGAACGATTTTCCGGCAGCCCGGCGTCACCGGATCCTTTCACGCCCACTGGATTCTGTTCTCGGTTTCTTTATGTGCTGGACCTAGGTCTGTGTCTGGACAGGACCTGATAGATCTCATTGATTTAGCTTGGATTTTGCTTCTGCATTTTGATAAAATATCTGTCAGGATTGATCTCCATCCAGGATCGGAGTATCCCAGGGGAGGATATTCGAGTTGTCTCCCCCAGAAGATGACACCAGGTATAGATCCAGGAGAGTCTCCAGAAGGGGACACATCCGCCCCCTCTAATAATTAAAGTAATAATGTGATAATGTGATTTTAAAACCTTAAGGAACATTGTTATACATTGTGCTGTAGTCGGGATCTGGTACAGATTCGGCATTGAGCCTGATGTGTGGGGTGAGCCACAGAAGATACCAGTGGCCTCTGCTCTCAGTGTATGAGCCGTTAGACCTGTGGGGATACTGCACAAGGCTTGGTCCGAGACCACCACCGAGAGAGGCAGAGGGGCTGATGGAGGGTAACGGGGTGCTGGACGGGTCTCCGAGATGCGGATTGCTGCCCGGCCCCCCCCAGACTGACCCCCCCAAGGACTGCACTGTTGTAGTCAAGTGGATTAGGACACAAGTTACAACAAGTAGTGAGGAACGGTTTGATCTGGAGGCGCCGATCCTGGAGGCGATTAAGGTGTGACTGGACATTGTCTGAGGTGTAAGCTGCAGGTCTTACTCATATTACTCTGTGAGTAACAAGGTGCGTATCACACACAAGTATTCATTGTCCTCAACTCCAGAGGCCTCACACATCATGTGCGATACTGTCTTGTGTGGTACAGCCTTCTAGTACCTACTCCTACTATGTCCTCACCAAGGGACCCTGCAGGTGGTCACCTCTCACGCACCACCAGCATCGCAGTGCAGGAACTCTGGAGCGTGTAGAGATCCAGGACAATGGATAACATCTGTCTGGACATGTCATGTATACCCTTCGGCCTCACATACAGATAGATCTCCTCCAATGCCAGATCCTCCATCCACCCACAATTATACATCAACCACGACAGGAGGAGACGTTTTATTG
The DNA here is from genome assembly GCA_019512145.1 of Engystomops pustulosus. Lineage (NCBI taxonomy): Eukaryota > Metazoa > Chordata > Amphibia > Anura > Leptodactylidae > Engystomops > Engystomops pustulosus. Next base: position 7,278,508 of record CM033647.1, on the reverse strand, counting down.
AGCGATATACCGTCATCCAACCAACACATATGGGGGTAACAGCATGAAGTTGATGTCAGGGAGGCAAAGTTCTTGGGGGTCTCTCAGGTCTCTTTGTAACGTTCCTGGTGGACCTGCACGGAGGACAGATACCAGAGGTCAGACCTTTTATGCCTGATTGTTTTCTGCTGCGTTTCTTTGGAAATTCTGTGACCTATTGATGACCTCTCCTAGGAAAAGTCTGATTGGTGTTCCGACTAGAAGCATCACACACATCAGTAGTTTCTGGATTCCACCTAATGTGGGGTTCTATGGATCACAGTTGTACACGCTCTGTCCTTGCAATGCATCTGAGGAGCGGACGCCGATTGGATCCTTATGTCTATCTGTGTTCATTGTCAGTGTGAACACAGGCTTGGGTTTGCGATTTTGTATTGCTTGCCACCCACACTAATCTCTTATGCAGCTCTGCTCCGGCCTAACAATCGTTAACCCGCTTGGCCCGACAGCTTGTCCGAACTGGGGCCAGGACTGGTATCACAAAATCATCTGCTCATAGTTCAGCACTGACTATGATTGTTGTGACATAGCTCGTCCTGTCCTGTCTTTCTCTGTGTTTTGCACTTTTGGACAGGGAGGCGCGGGGGGGTGGTCAGCCGCCGAGGACACGCCCTGCCTGTTCCGCACCTGCGCCTCTGCCTCACCTGCGTACTGACTATCCCAAAGGGAAGTATCAGTTTGTCTCCCCCAGAAGGATGGACCCATGTTGGATCCAGGGGAGGACCACAAAGAGGGGAACATCCCGCCCTCTACTCATCCTATGGAGGCAGGTTTCACTTTGTACGAAGTGGATGAGGAGCAGGCCATGTGTTAGAGATGAGCGAGCCAAAAATTGTCGGGTGATCGTTAGTTCGAGGACGAACTTTTCCCGCTGGTCGAGTGCTGTCTTGAATAAATGAGCCAACATGAAGTCAATGGGAGACTGAGCATGTTTTTCTCGAGGGACAAGGCTCTGCACAGGGCAAGCTTGGCCAAACACCTGGGAAACCTCAGAACAAGACTGGAAAACACACACGTGAAATGGGACAGGAAACAGGAGGGGCCGCATGCATGGATGCCTCTGAGGTGCTTAATCGCAACCATTATGCCAAAAATTGGGCAACAGGCTGGCCATGACAAAGTGCGAATGAGGCTAGAAGCATCTAAAAATCCAATTAGCCCTGACACTATGGGGCGGACGGCATGCAGAGGCGCAGCGGCTAGCGCAGCGGCCAGGGCTAGAGAGTGTCTTGGCAACATACCCCAAATGGACTCGGCTTTCAACCAATTGGGTGGAGGGAGAGGAACCAAAGGAGGTGCGCAAGAAGCGCATGAAATGATTTCCTATGTGAATGTAACCCTGCTAAGAGCACAACATGTGAACAGGACAATGTAATTGTTGGGCGAGAGGGGTTATAGACCAGCAGTACCAGCACCTACACCTCAGGGCAGACTGGATTACATATCCCAGCAATCACTGCTGCTCTGCTTGTAGACACTGATAGGAGGAGTGCTGGAGAAAGGGCTGATGGGAAAAAACAAGGGTTGTGGGGAGGGAGGAAGGAGAGAGACCTCATGTGCAGCAGAGAGGACCTGACAGCACATGGCAGAGTGTAGAGAGTGAGGTCCTGACTGAGAGTGGAACACAGCGGAGGACTAGAGACACGCCCAGCAGCATCAGCTACAGAGAGGGAAAGAGAGACTGTTGGAGATGCGTTCACCCTCTGCACCACAGCCCCAGAGCGGGGAAAGAGGGACTGCTGGGAAAGAAGCTCCACCTCTGCACCACAGCCCCAAGGAGAAGAGGGAATGCTGGAGAAGAAGCTCCACCTCTGCACCACAGCCCCAGAGGAGAAGAGGACCTGCTGGAGAAGAAGCCCGCGTCTAGACCACAGCCCCAGAGGAGAGAGGCTGTCGGGAGGAGCTCCACTCTGCACCACAGCCCAGAGGAGAAGAGGACTTTGGAGGAGCTCCACTCTGCACCACAGCCCAGAGGAGAAGAGGACCTGCTGGAGAAGCCGCGGGTCTAGACCCCAGCCCCAGAGGAGAAGAGGACCTGCTGGAGAAGCCCCGCGTCATGACCACCCAGCCCAGAGGAGAAGAGGACCTGCTGGAGAAGCCCCGCGTCTCGACCACAGCCCCAGAGGAGAGAAGAGGACCTGCTGGAGGAGAAGCCCGGTCTGCACCACAGCCCAGAGGAGAAGAAGAGACCTGTGGGGGGAGCTGCCCACCTCTGACAACGTCCACAGAGGAGAGGAGGACCTGCTGGAGGAGCTCCACCTCGCACCACAGCCCCGAGGGAGAAGAGGACCTGCTAGGGAGCTTCCACCTCTGCCCACCCGCCCAGAGGAGAAGAGGACCTGTGGAGAGCTCCACCTCTGCACCACAGCCCCAGAGGCGAGAGGATAGGACCTGCTGAGGAGCTCCACCTCTGCACCCACAGCCCCAGGGAGGAAGGGACCGCTGGAGGAGCTCCACCTCTGACACACAGCCGATCCCACGAGATCTCCACATCACCACAGGAGGTTCCAGCCTGCCCTCTATCTCCAGGTGCTGGTCCAGCCACAGCGAAGCCGGGGTGCAGTTACTCAGAGTTGTGAGTTAGACTTTATTGTTAGTAGGGAGTTGCAGGAAAATAAATTTCCAAGAGTACTGAAAGTATTACGTGCACCAAGTTACAGAAGCGTGCCATCGTCCGCGGGCAACAGGGGCCCCAAACGATTGGACTTGTATTATGCTAGCTGAAGTATAAGAGTCTATAATCTTGGGTGCGGGTAGTAAGAGGTGTGTTTTGTCACTGAGTGTTGTGATAGTGACAGGTTCTGTTCTTTGGTGTGTGTTCTGATATCCCTTCTGTGCTCACAAAGCGATTCATTATTACTGGGCCCCTCTGCACCACTATCCCAACCAGGCCTGGGGAGTGGGTGCAGTTACCCTTATTGCCACTAGCGGACATTTAGTAGAAAATCTGCTATCGTAATACTTTATCCTGGTTTATGCTTTTCCCTGTTTGCAGTCATTGCGATTGGCTCATCCCTAATTCCTTCCTCCACAATAAATGCACAAGTTGTTTACCTTACCATTGTGGGTGTGTGTTAAGCTTAGCAGGGGTTTCCGATGTCAACCCCTGGCAGAAGGAGGAAAGCCTCCTGCTTCCATACAGCTTTTCAAGCAAGATTCGGGTGGAGGCACTGCGCCATATTGAGTTTGAAGTCACCATACACCCTTCCAGCAGAGGTAGGCCTGAAGGGGTTACATGAACAAAAGGTTGACGGGATATTTAGTCGATGATAACACAGCATGGTGGGGACATAGTGACCAAGTTCCATAACGTATCTGGTGAAACACCCGAAAAATGAGCCTGAAATGAAACAGCTGTTGATAAGGGGACATGTGGAGATGCTATGAGAGGACAACGTGTTTGGGGAGTATGGCAGACGACATGTGGGTGCCAAGAGGACAACGTTGGTGGTGGCAGCTATGGAGGCTGGCGGACATTGGAGGCAGCGTTAGGGAGCAATGTATGGGCATGCTTGGGAGCAGCGCTATGAGAAGTTGTGGCGCAGAGCTATGGAGACCAACTGTGGAGGCAGAGCTATGGAGATGACATGGGGGTATGAGCTGCGTGAATGAGAGACAACGTGTGGAGGGCAGTATAGAAGAAAACGTGTGGGAGGCAGACTATGGAGAGACAAGCATGTGGAGGCCGCATAGGCTAGGACAGGCATTCGTCGTTCATCGGTTGTTTCTTTAAGAACCCTCCAGATCTCAGAAGAAAATCGGCCCTCAACACGGATCTTGACTACGTGAACATTCGGACGGTTGCGCACCAGCTCTGGCCCGGCGGTGCTGCCGTCTGGCCCCACCAATGCATCTTCCAACCGGTTTGGTTGAGGAGATCTCCTCCTGTCTCAGAAGCACTGTCGTTTCACCCGGTCCTATATACCCAGCTGGGTCTGTCACCTCATCTCCTCCGATCCCTCAGTTGCTCCCCCCTCGGGAATTCCTGCCTTGACAATAAACTCACCACTGTTGACAACCGTGTCTCCTCATCGTCGGACACCTTCTTTACACACTTCTTCCACTACGCACACTGTCCTCACACCACAGACTGCGACTGGGGAAGAACCCCGGGCAGCGGAAATTGTCAGCAGTAACCGGAAACAAAGTGGTTTGTTGACCGTGGGACGGTTCCAGAACAACAGTTCCTAGAGTATGCCGGTTCAAAGCCACATTTTCTGGGAGGGGCAGATGGGGGGAAGGAGGGAGGGGAGGTTGAGGTGGAGGAGCTGGAGGCGGGGCTCATTTACTAAGGGTCCGCGGAGCGCATTTTCGTCGGGTCTCCCAGCGATTTCCCCATTGAATGATCTAAAAATAAGGTGCTGATGTGACCAACAGGACCCCAGAAGCTGAAGTAGCATTTGTACAGTATAAGAAATGCCCCAGTCCCTATTCAGAAAGGTTTAAATCAGTGATGGGCAACCTTTTGAACTTGGTGTGTCAAAATTCGCCAAAAAACCATCCATAACTCGGGTGGTGTGTCACCTTTAGAAAAAAAAACTTATTTTGTGATATTTAGAGTTTAAATAACAAATATGTATAGTTCTTTAACTTATCTGCTTAGTGACTTCTTTGTTAATCTGTCAGTTGGTTTCTTTTGTTGGTCTTGCTGTTATTTAACTTGTGTGGGGTGCCATGAACTAAGTGAGGGGGAGGGGGAATTATTCCAGTGATGGGGAGCCTGTGGCAGTCCAGCAACAGCTAGTTTTAAGGACATTTGTGTCCTGAGAAGTGCCCCCCAAAGAGTGTACATCACAGCCCATCCCGGCAGAGCTCAACTCAATAAATTAACTTACCTAACTGGCACAGGCTCCAACGACACCACGGACCTCTGTTACTCCTCTTCAGGCCGCTTCAGCTCCTGTGTAGATGTTCCCGCGGAGGCACAGCATAGGTTGCGTCTTTGCAAGCTGGGACTGCTCCACTCTGGAGTCATTGCGCGGCCTCCGCAGAGCAGGACTGGAGGACAGGAGCAGCAGCTGTGATCTCTCTGACTGAGATGCAGCCGCTCGCTGCAGACCACATCACCGACCGACGGCCTGACCGGCCCCAGGAAACTGCACTCCAGCAATTTTTCTCCAGCAGCCGTGTGTCACTGAAAATGGCTACGTGTGTCAGTGCTGACACGCGTGTCATAGGTTGGCCATCACTGGTTTAAATGCTCCATTTCTATTGGTTTATGCTTCTGGTGTAGGGCACTGAATCCCTGACTTCTGGGCTTCGATGTGGGTAATTGGGAACTATTGGCTATGAAATTGGAGTTGAGGGGAGTAAACACAGAGGGGGTCATTTACTAAGGGCCTGATTCGCGTTTTCCTGACGTGTTACCTGAATATTTCCGATTTGCGCCGTTTTCCCCTGAATTGCCCCGGGATTTTGGCGCACATTATCGCATTGTGGCGCATTGGCGCTGGCATGCACGCGACAGAAATCCTGGGCGTGGCCGAACGAAAACCCGACGGATTCGGAAAAAACGCCGCATTTAAAAAAAAAATGTGTCGCGGAGCTTGCACTTACCTTCACTCAGCTTGGCTCGGTGTATTCCAGGGCGTTCCGGGGAACTTCAGCGCAGCAGCGACATCTGGTGGACGTCAGAGGAACTGCCTTAATGAATCCCGTCCGGACCCGAATCCAGCGCAGAGTACGCGCCGCCGGATCGCGAACGGACCGGGTAAGTAAATCTGCCCCAGAGTCGTGTGACTACTGACCATAACATCTACCATATTTTAATAGCGCTGAGTGACATTCTGGGCATTATGCTTCCCTTAGTTCTGGTATTGTCCTCGACCAAGGACCCTGCAGGTGGTCACCTCTCAGCACCACCAGACATCGCAGTGCAGGACTCCGGAGCCGTGCAGAGATCCAGGACAATCGGGGCAGAGGGGAGGATAGGGACCGGATTATGGAAAAGTTTTGTAGACAGAAGGGAACCAGTTACAAGTTTAGGGACCTCTAAAAGTCCTGGAATCCTCTTATCCTCTTGGATACCAGAGGTCGGATCTTTTATGCCTGATTGTTTTCTGCTGCGTTTCTTTGGAGAATTCCGTGACTATCGATGACCTCTCCCTAGGAAAAGTATTGATGGCGTCCGACTAGAAGCATCACACACACAGGGATTAGATATACTTAGGGCCACGTGCGAGGTCTGGACCTATAGTGTTACTAACAATTTACAAACTTTGCATTTCTACAACAAGGACGTCCCCCGACCTATGTCAATGAGGATTCTGCTAAAATGTAACTTTTATTAATCACTTATTTCAACCATAAGGAATATTTTCCCAGTGCGTAGAAACAAACAAAAGAAAAACTAAAAGTTGGAATGGTGGGAAAAGTACCATCCGCAGTCTAATGGACAGGTAGAGAGAGTCAACCAAACTCTAGGCTGCTACCTTCGCCATTTCGTCTCTGCTCGCCAAGACGACTGGTCCGCTTTATTGCCATGGGCGGATTTCTTATACAATTCCCCGAACTCTGAAAATTCTTGTGCTTCTCCCTTCTTCATCGTTTATGGACAATATCCACGTCCTCCTCTTCCTCTACCTGTGCCTACGGATGTTCCTGCTGTTGAATAGTTGATACGCGATCTGAAGACCATCTGGGAGCAGACTCGCCTTTCATTGCGGCAGGCTTCCACTCGTACCAAGCTCCAGGCTGACAAGAAACGCAGGCCTCCTCCCATCTTCTCTCCAGGTGATAAAGTGTGGCTGTCTTCAAAATATGTCCAGCTGAAGATTACCAGCTACAAGCTTGGCCCTCGCTATCTGGGTCCATTTGAGGTGCTGAAGCGTATCAACCCCGTGGCCTACAAGCTCCGCCTTCCTCCATCTATGCGCATCCCAAACTCCTTCCATGTCTCCCTCCTGAAGCCAATCATCTTGAATCACTTCTCCCAGCAATCCCCTCCTCCTGCTCCTGTAGCGGTTTCCCCAGATGTCTATGAAGTTAAGGAAGTTCTGAAGATGAAGATCATGAGGGGTAAGCGGTTCTATCTTGTAGACTGGAAGGGGTTCGGGCCGGAGGATAGATCTTGGGAGCCTGAAGAGAACATTTTGGATCGGACTCTCCTCCAGAGATTTCTTGGGACCAAGAAGAAGAGGGGGAGGCCAAAGGGGAGGGGGAGTACTGTCACGGGTGCTCCCGCGATCCCTGGCTCGGATCGCGGGTGCACCCATGCCTCTCCAGGGTCCGGTGGCCGGCTTCACTCACCTTCCCCGGCTCCAGCAGTCTCTGTACTTCAACCTTGGTCGCCACTGCAGACATGTCACGCCTGAGGAACGACCTGGTGGTACCACTTTGCAGCTTGTCTAACTCGCCTTGCGGCGGGCTCTTGTGTAGACCGGGCACCCCTTAGACTCCGGTCCCAGGTAGTGGCTTGTGTCATCGTCTGCAGTGGTCCAGAGGATCCACACCCGCTAGCCGGACAGCGTCATTGTCCTGTTTGCTGGATCAACAAACCAGAAGTGATTGTGTTACTTTCTCCAGTCCAGGAGGGATCTACAGCACGGACCTTGACCCATCTTGCTGTGAATCGGTGAGCAGACTTTTTTCTCATCTTTTGCATGATGTCACAGCCCCACCACCAACACACCCTGTATAATCTCTATCTGATGTATCCTGTATCTCTATGCCCCCCACCTGTATAATCTCTCTATCTGCCGTATCCTGATTTCTATCCCCCCCTGTATCATCTATATCTGACTCGTCTACCCAGTATAGTAGATAAAAACAAATGGGGTGCTTGTAATAAGATCTATATGCGTATAACTGTATATTAGAGCCCACACACGCTTGTACATTCTCTCATATGCGGTTGTGGTTGGATGTTTTGTATCATCTGCTGTATATTCTATCCCCCCACTGTATCATCTCTATCTGCCGTATCCTGTATCTTCTATCCCCCCCCTGTATCACTCTATCTGCCGTATCCTGTATCTTCTACCCACCCCCCCCTGTATCATCTCTATCTGCTGTATCCTGTATCTGCTACCCCCCTGATACAGCGTCCGTATTTCCCCGAATCCTTCGCCGTATCCTGTATCTTCTATCCCCCCCTGTATCATCTCTATCGCCGCTATCCTGTCATGATACTTCTATCCCACTGTATCAATCTCTATCTGCTGTATCCGTATCTCTATCGCCCACCTGGAATCATCTCTATCTGGCCGTATCCTGTACTTCTATCCCCCCCTGTATCAATCTCTATACTGCGTTTCCTGTACTTCTATACCCCCCTGGATACATCTCTATCCTCCGTATCCGTTATCTTCAGTTTCCCCCCCTGTAATCATCTCTATACTGACGTCCGTATTTATCCCCCCCCTGTATCATCTCTTCTGCCGTGTATCCTGTGATTTCTCTATCCCCACCTGTATCACTCTATCTGGCTGGTATCCTGTATCTTCTATATCCCCCCTGTATCAATCTCTATCTGCCGTATCCTGTACTCTATCCCCCCCTCCTGTAGTATCTCTATCCTGCCGTATCCTGTATCTCTCCATCACACCTCACTAGCTGCTATCCCCCCTGTATCATCTCTATCTGCCGTATCCTGTATCTTTTATCCCCCCCTGTAAATCTCTCTATCTCATGCCGTATCCCTGTCTTCCCCACTCTACCCTGTATTTCTCTATCTCTCCCCCTGTATCATCTCTATTGAGTCTGTATCTTCTATCCCCCCTGTATCATCTCTATCTGCCGTATCCTGTATTGTCTATCCCCCCTGTATCATCTCTATCTGCGTATCCTGTATTGTCTATCCCCCCTGTACTCACTTCTTCCGTATCCTGTTTCCCTCTCACGTGATATCTCTGTATCTTCATCCCCCCGTATCACTCTCATCTGCTGTATCATGTATCTCTATCCCCCCCTTGTATCATCTCGTCTCTGCCGTATCCTGTATTTCTATCCACCTCCCGTATCCCTCTATCTGCGTATCCTGTATTTCTTTCTCCCCCTGTATCATCTTATCGCGCGTATCCTGTATCTTCTATCCCTCCGTATCATCTCTATCTGCCGGTATCCTGTATCTTCTATCCCCCCCTGTTGATATCTTATCTGCCGTATCCTGTATCTCCTCTTTCCCCCCTGTATACCATCTATCTGCCGTTTATCCTGTACTTCTTTCCCCCCCGCTGTATCTCTCCTATCTGCTGTATCCTGCTATCTCTCATCCCCCCTTAATCATTCTATCTGCCGTATCTGTAATCTTCTTATCCCCCCCCCTGCTCCAATGCTTATACTGCTGTATCCTGTACTCTTCTTCCCCCCTGTTGAATCTCATCTGCTATCTGGTCTCTACCCCCATCAGTAATGCTATCGCGTATCCTGTGATTCTTCCCCCCCTTATCCTCTACTCCCTGTTTTACCCCTTATCTCCTATCTGCCGTATCCTGATCGTCTTCTATCCCCCCCGTGATCTCATCTCTATTGCTGTAGATCTGTATCTTCTATCCCCCCTGTATCATCTCTATCGTAGCCTGTTTTTATCCCCCCTGTATCCGACGTTATTGTACTTCCCCCCCCTGTATCATCTCTTATCTGCTAGTCCTGTAATCTTCTATCCCCCCCCTGTATCATCTCTATCTGCCGTATCCTGTATCTTCCATCCCCCCTGTATCATCTCTATCTGCCTTATCCTGTATCTTCTATCCCCCCTGTATCATCTCTATCTTGCCGTGATCCTGATATCTCTATCCTCCCCACTGTATAACTCTATCTGCGTATCCTGTATGCTTCTATCCCCTTGTGATCTCTCTTCTGCGTACGTCGATCTTCTATCCTCCCTGATATCACTGCCGATCCTGTTCTTCTATCCCCCCACCTGTATATACTCTTATCTGCTGTATCCTGTTACTTCTACCCCCCCCTTAACTCATCTCTATTGCCGTACTCTGTATCTCTATCCTCCCCCTGTATCACTCCTATTGCCGTATCCTGTAAATCTTCTATCCCCCCCCCTGTAATCATCTCTTTATTGCTAGTCCTGTATCTAGTTATCTCCCCCCCTGTATCATCTCTATCTGCGGATTCCATGTATCTTCTATCCCCTCGTTATTATCTCTTCGCCTAATCACTGTATCTTTCTATCCCCCCCCTGTTCATCTCTACTGCCGTATCCTGTAGTCTTCTATCCCCCCCTGTATCATCTCTATCTGCCGTATCCTGTATCTTCTATCCCCCCCCTGTATCAATCTGCTATCTGTGTATCCTGTATCCGATTCTTTACCCCCCCTGTATCATCTCTATCTGTCTCCTATCCGTATCTTCTATCCCCCACCTGTATCATCTCTATCTGCTGTATCCTGTATCTTCTATGCCCCCCTGTATCATCTATCCTGCCGTATCCTGTACTCGTATCCCGTAGTGTTCCCCCCCTGTATCATCTCTATCTGCCGTATTCTGTATCTTCTATCCCCCCCCCTGTCTCATCTCTATCTGCCTTATCCTGTATCTTCTCTATGCCCCCTGTATCATCTCTATCTGCCGTATCCTGTACTTCTAGTCACCCCCCTGTTAAATCCTATACTGCTGTATCTGTATCTTCTATCCTTCTATCCCCCCTGTATCATCTCTATCTGTTCCTGGTTTCTATCCCCTGTATCAATTCTATCCCTCCTTTCCTATCCCTGTATCATCTCTATCGTCTGTACTCTATCCCTTTGTCTTATCTCTCCGTATGTCTTCCCCCCTGTATATCTCTATTGCTCGGATCCTGGTATCTTACTATCCCCCCCTGTATCATCTCTTATCTGCGTTCCTTTATCTTCTATCCCCCCTGTAAATCTATCTATTTACTGTATCTGTCTCCCCTGTCTTTTGCGCTGTATCTTTATCTGTATCACCCTCCGTATCTGGATTTCTCCCCCCCATCATCTATGCTGTAGCTGATCTTATCCCCCTGTATCAATCTCTATCGACGATCTTCTAGTCCCCTATCATTCCTACTATCTGCCGGATATCCTGTTGTATCTCTATCCCCCCCTGTTCTTGCAATTCTCTATATGCTCGTATCCTGTATCTTCATCAACCCCTGTATATCTCTATCCTGCGATCGTAGACAAATCTTCTACCTAAACCCCAGTATCACTTATCTGCGTCTTGTATTTCTATCCCCACTGTACATCTCTATGCTGCCGTATCCTGTTGATTTCTTTCTCCCCCCCGTAATTACTATTATTGATTGCCGTGACTGTATACTTCTATCCCCCCGATCATCTCTATTGCTCGTATCAGGTTACTTTATATCCCCCCCTGTTGAATCGTGACTGACATGCTTGACGCTATCCTGTATCTTCTAACCAAACACCCTGTATCACTCTTATACTGCCTATCCTTTATCTTCTACCTTCATCCCCCCCTGTATCATCTCTATCTATGCCGTGATACCTGTATCTGTCTATCCCACCCTGTAATCATCCTATCTGCCAGTATCCTGTAATCTTTCTATCCCCCCTGTATCATTCTATCTGATCTGCCGTCTCCGTATCTCTTACCCCCCCTGTATATCATCTCTATCTGCGATCCTGCGTACTTTATCCCGTATCATCCCCTTATCATGCTCTCTGGTATCCTGTATCTTCTATCCCCCTGTATCATCTCTATCTGCTGTCTCCTGTATCTTCTATCCTCCTCGTATCATCTCGATCTTTATGCTCGTATATGTACTTTATGCCCGCCCTGTATATCTCATCGCCTGTATCCTGTTTCATCTTTATCCCCCCCTGTTCATCCTCTATCTGTCGTACATCTGTCTCTATACCTCCACCTGTATCGATCTCTATCTGCGTATCCTGTAGCTTCTATCCCCCCCCCTGTTCTATCTCATCCTTATTTCTAGCCCCCCCGTTCTCTGCTGTGTCCTGTATCTTCTATCCCCCCTGTATCATCTCTATCTGCTGTATCCTGTATCTTCTATCCCCCCGTCTTATCATCTCTATCTGCTGTATCGTATTTCTACTCCCCCCCTGTATATATCTCTATCTGCCGTATCCTGTATCTACTATCCCCCCCTGTATCATCTCTATCTGCCGTTATACGTATCTTCTACCCCCCTGTATCATCTATCTTATCTGCGTATACTGTATCTTCTATCCCACCGTATCATCTCTATCTGCCGTATCCTGTATCTTCTATCCCCCCCCTGTACATCTCCTATCTGCGATCCCTGTATCTTCTACCCCCCCCTGTTCATCTCTATCTGCTGATCCTGTATCTTATCCCCCCCGTATAATCCTATTGCCGTGTATCTGTATCTTCTATGCCCCCCCCCCCCCCTGTATCATCTCTATCTGCCGTATCCTGTATTTCTATCCCCCCCTGTATACTCTCTATCTGCCGTATCCTGTATCTTTCTATCCCCCAGCCCCTGTATTCATCTCTATCTGCCGTATCCTGTATCTTCTATCCCCCCCCTTGTATCATCTCTATCTCCGTATCGTATTTTATCTCCCCTGTAATCTCGTCTGCCGTATCCGGTATCTTCTTATCCCCCCCCTGTATCATCTCTATCTGCTGTATCCTGTATCTTCTATCCCCCCCACGTATCATCTCTATCTGCCCGTATCCTGTATCTTCTTCCACCCTGTATAATCTCTATCTGCCGTATCCTGTATCTTCTATCCCCCCCGTATCATCTCTATCTGGTATCCTGTATCTGATATCCCCCACCCACTTGTATCATCTCTATCTGCCGTATCCTGTATCTTCTATCCTCCCCCTGTATCATCTCTATTCGACGTATTCTGTATTTTATCCACCCCTATCATACTCTATCTGACGATCATGTATATATCTTTACCCCCCATGCTATATCTCTCTCTGCGTTAAAATCTGTTATTTCTATCCCCCCCTGCTATGAATTCTCTATCTGCCGTATACTGTATCTCTACCTCCCCCCGTATATCATATCTGCGTTTGTATCCTGTATCTTCTATCCCCCTCCTGTATCATCTTTGCCAGTATCTGTACACTTGTTAATCATGCGATATGTATCTTCTACACCCCCCGTATCATCCTATCTGCCGCCTGTTTTCTATCCCCCCCTGTATCATCTCTATCTGCCGTATCCTGTATCTTTATCCCCACCTGTATCATCTCTATCTCGTCCGCTTTTCCCCGTATCTCTGACGATCTGATCTTCTATCCCCCCACTGTATATCTCTATCTGCAGTATCCTTGTATTTTATCCCCCTGTATAATCTCATCGTTCTTACTTATCCACCTATCCTCTTATCTGCCATCATCATACATCCTCCCATTTGTATCATCTTATCTGCCGATCTGTATTTATATCCCCCCCTGTATCATCTATCTGCGTGTATCCTGTATCTTCACCCCCCCTGTATCCATCTATATCTGCCTGTATCCTGTATCTTATACCTGTATCTCTTCGCGGATTATATCTTCCACTATAACTCTTCTACGACCTGTATCCTATCCTGTCTTTAGCCGTTTCTATATCCCCCCTGAATATCATCTTCTATCCTCGATTTAATCTCCCGTTTTCATGCCGTATCTTATCATCTCCCCCCCTGTATCATCTCTATCTGCCGTATACTGGTACTTTCTATCCAATCCCCGTATCATTCTATCTGCCGTATCCTGTATATTGCTCCCCCCCTGTTATCTATTGTACACTGCTATCTTTTCTACCCCCTCACCTGTTATCATCTATTGCCGTATCCTGATTCTCTAATCCCCCCCTGTATCATCTCTATCTGCCGTATACTGTATCTTTATCCCCACTGTATCATCTCTATCTGCTGTATCCTGTTGTCTTCTAGCCCACCCTGATATCTCTATACTGCTGTATCCTGGGATTTCTATCCCACCCTGGTATCAATCTATCGTATCATGGTCTTCGATCCCATGATACGATCTGCCGTATCCTGTATCTTCTCCCCCCTGTATAATCTCTATCTGCCGTATCCTGTATTGTCTATTCCCCCCCAGTATATATCTATCATGACCTATCCTGTATCTCATCCCCCCCCCTGTGTAATCCTCCTCCTTTAATCTATGCGATGTATCTGCATCCTTCTCATCCCACTCCGTATGCATCTCTATCTGCCCCTGTATCCTGTATCTTCTATCCCCCCCTGTTAATCTCTATCTGCCGTATCTGTATCTTCTATCCTCCCCCTGTATCATCTCTATCTGCTGTATCCTGTATCTTCAGATCTCACCCTGTCCTCATCTCTATCTGCCGAATCCTGTATCTCTATCCTCCCCTGTATCATCTCTAATCTGCCGTATCCTGTATCTTCTATCCCCCCCCAGTATCATCTCTATCTGCCGATCCTGTATCTTCTATCCCCCCCGTATCATCTCTATCTGCCGTATCCTGTATCTTCTATCCCACCCTGTATCATCTCTATCTGCGTATCCTGTATCTTCTATCCCCCCTGTATCATCTCTATCGCTGATCCTGCATCTTCTATCCCCCCCTGTATCATCTCTATATGCCGTATCCGTGTATCTTCTATCCCATCCTGTATCATCTCATCTGCGTATCCTGTATCTTCTACCCCCCCTGTATCATCTCAATCTGCCGTATCTGTATCTTCTATCCCCCCCCTGTATCATCTCTATCTGCCTATCCTGTACTCTATCCCCCCCTGTATCATTCTCTATCTGCCGTATCCTGTATCTTCTATCCCCCCCCCTGTATCATCTCTATCTGCCGTATCCTGGATCTTCTATCACACATAGTCACCTGAACAAGAGCGGTCAGAGTCAGGACATTCAACTGAACGAGAATGTCAGAGACAGTCCCTGGAATGAGAGTGTCGAGCAGTCACCGTAATGAGAGTGTCAGAGACAGACAGTCACTGATTAAATGTTTATAAAAAAAGGGACGGTTAGTGACAGAGATGAGACAGAAGATACATATAAAATATTATTTGTTAACCCGTTCTATTTTGTTATAGCTAAAAGCAGTTATTTATTATCACTGGCAATGCAGGGAGCTACAGCTAGTGTATATATGTCCAGACCAGACGACACCAGAGTCTGGGATCAGTTCAATGCATCATGTCCAAGTCCCCTCCATTCCCTTCCCCCCACCAACCTAACACCTACACCACAACACTAACTTGGGATAGAGTCACATTTTTGAGCCCTGAAAGCTGTATGCCCAGATGGACCCAGAATGACAAGTCAGGCCAACCGAGCAACCACCGGTCCCGGCCACCCAGGCCTCTGAATCCTCTTGTCTCCCATTCCTGGAAGAAAGGCCAAAACCATCCCCTACAGGAGTATACCCACGGAGGAGCCCATCCCCTGCAGGAGTATACCCACGGAGGAGCCCATCCCCTGCAGGAGTATACCCACGGAGGAGCCCATCCCCTGCAGGAGTATACCCACGGAGGAGCCCATCCCCTGCAGGAGTATACCCACGGAGGAGCCCTCTCTTTCCAGAGGTTAGAAACATTGATCTTAAAGGAAATCTACCATCAAAAATTTCATCTTGATAAACCATGGACACTTACTCATAGATCCAGGCACCGTGAACTGTGGGAATCTTCTTACATTGTTATCCATGGCCCGTGTCCTGATAAAACAACTTTAAAATATAATAATTAGCCAGAGGGGTTCGGAACCTGATCAAGGACAGCAAGTACCCCTTCCAGTTCCAGCCCTGCCCTGCCTCCACTGCCTCCCGGACACAAGCATAGCACTAAATGTACGCGGCGCCTGGAACAGAGCAGTGCTGGGTCCCGAAAGGAGCCGGGGCACAAACTGCACCAGCCATTAAAACAGCACCTGTTGCCAAAACCTTTCTGTCCGTTATTTAGAAGCGCTATGGGCCGCCAGTTCTCAATACGAGATCGGTCCTTCCCCTTGACAGGATGATCAGGGCTGACTCCTCATGACTTCGGCAGGAGCCAGAGGAAAGACACTCATTAATACCTCAGTCAAGAGGGAACCAGGCGTCCTAATGTTATAGAACTCAGATGTTAAGCCATCCGGAGCCGGCGATTTCTTGAGGGTGAGCCCTTCAATCTCCCGGCTGACTTCCTCCTCCCTAATCCTTTAGTGATGAGTCTACTCCTGGCTCAGAGACAGTTTCAGCCAGAGAAGCCGACATCACATCCGATCTAGATCCTTCCTGCCCAGAGGTGCGGGAGAGTAGAAGGATCTGAAGACCTCCAGGATAGAATAGTTGGATATCTCTTATTATACATCTGTGGGATGCTCTGAAGGGGCGCTGGCGAGGGCTGTGTTACAACCCTTTATGTACAGGTATATGGTGCGTTACACCCGGCAGGTAACATGTGATCGATTCTGTTCTGAGGAGCTCACAATTTTTACGTGTTCCATGTGTACTATACTATCTGACATTGGGGGTGCCATAACAGGACATGGTGCACCTATAGAAGAGGTCATCTGGGTTTGGACCTTCCATGGTCCGACTGGCTT
This sequence comes from Engystomops pustulosus, assembly GCA_019512145.1. Classification (NCBI taxonomy): domain Eukaryota; kingdom Metazoa; phylum Chordata; class Amphibia; order Anura; family Leptodactylidae; genus Engystomops; species Engystomops pustulosus. Next base: position 7,262,008 of record CM033647.1, on the reverse strand, counting down.
CTTCCTTTCCTCTTCCAGTCCCCACCAGCAGCCATGGCCTATCTCCTGAGCGCCTCCGCAGGATCATCGACACCTTCCACCGGCCCTACAGCTGCGCAGCGGGCCCTTGCGATAACTGGACAAGGCGCCAATCAAGAGCCTCATCCAGACGGAGTTTGCAGAAGTGATTTGAGGTAAGATCTACATGGAGGTTCCCAGACTTTGTGCTTCGGAGCTGCTCGTGAAGCAGAGGCGTCTTTTTTGGATTTCCATGAATTACAATGAAGGATAGACCCGGGGGGAGGGAGTGGCTATTACTAGACAGTCCGCTCACTTCTTAGACCTGTGTTTATGCCTTCTGCCCTCAGGGAAGATAATAAAGAACAAACTGTAAAGATAAAAACTTTTGCCTGGCTCCTGCATCATTAGATAAAATAAGACAATCTCGTAATTACACTCATGAACCACCTGCAGCCACTGCCTGCTAGCAGGCTTTTACCTTGTCCCCCTGGCTGTCTCCCTGCCTTTGTTTATCGGGTCGCCATGGATCCTATCTGTAGCTGGAGCGGATGGGTGGGTGGCTTGTTGGGGAGGGGCCCTAGCAGAGGTGCGGCTCCCCAAACTGTAGCTGCTGGGTTGCAGGAGAATATCAGTCCGCTTGATAATTACTGGCAACATGAAAAAATGATAGTCACGCGATGTGAACTGGAGCTCGGCCCCACATCAGTTCTAGATCCTGCACACACAACGCATTGTATAGACAGCGACCCCTCTCTGTACAGGAAAGGGTGGTCCACAGCTTCCATAAATTAATGGCAGGGAGGGGGGGAAACACCCCTGCCAATCATTTCAGGCTGGCTAGTTGATAATAGCCGCCCTCCTCAGGTCAGGAGCTGTTGCACCTCTCTAGAAAGGTCTGGAATCTGAATCTTATGTAATTGCAGCTGTTAGATTCCTGCCTTGGCAAGGCAACAGTTAATACAATGATGTGGCTGTGCAACATCCCCCACCGGGGCCTAGCCTTTCTCGGGCCTGGAGGCAGCCGGGGCCGCAGTACCTGAGTGGCTGGCGGTGGCGGCTAAGCACGCTGTTGTCACGGTGCTGGTACGGGGAACCGGAGGGCGTCACTACAGCCTGGCAGGTCTCCAGCAGGGTGGTGTTGGCAAGAAATGATGAGGGAGAGGCTGCTATAGCGGATCTCCCTGGGGCAACCCTTTAGTGTCCAGAGTGTGAGTCTCTGTGTAGTGGACAGGGTGCCGGTGATGAAGGCAGCCGTATTAGCAGGGACCAGACGGAGACAGAGGTGAACGAAAAAATTACAGTTCTTATGGAACCGTCAGGAACTGCAAGGCAAAGTTGCCTTTAACAGAGTGGTGGAGTGCTGAGATGCATTTGGAGGGAGCCACAGGAGATAGATCGCCAGCCTGGATATAGAGGGTAGGCCAGGAGGCAGCTGTGTCCTAATAGGAAGCTTCAGCTTGTCCTGTGGGGCTTCAGGTATCACCTTTAGAGGTAAGATGATACCCCTTTTCCTCACTACCACTAACTCTAATCTTATCTCCACTCTTCAGAGGCAGGGGCTAGGCTCTTCCTGCTCTGGTATGGGCTAGACTGAGATTACGCACTAACTGAGCTGGTCTCTTCTCTATAACTCATGAGCTGGTCCTCTGGAACTGAGCTCTAGAAGTTCTGATCTGAGCTGAGCTCAGACTAAGTGTTCTCTGGAACTGAGCCCAGACTAAAAGCTCTGGAACATTCTGGCCAGGGGTGTTTGTAAACTTCCCTTGGTCAGGTGGTGGCTGCTCCTCAATCACATCTCAGCTACATAGCCGGATGTAATACAGATCATTGGATGATAGAAATTACATCACACACAAGTAACTTTCTGCCTTGCCAGGCAGGATTCACCACTGCAATATCCCCTATGTCCTATAAGGACCATTGTGTGTATGTTGTGACATCTTGTGGGCGTAGTTCGCAAACACTCCCGCCTTGCATCGGCGAGGGGTTGCAGCTTGTATTGTTAGCTGGAGGTGATTGGAGAGGAGCCACCACCTGACCAGGGGGGGGGGGTATATAACCCCTGCTGGGTGAGAGGACATGGTCTTCTGGTGAGCGCACGGCCAGTCCCAGAACTGATGGTTCTCAGACAAATAGCAGACTGGTGATATCTGTGATATTCAAATCACAGAAAACCACAAAAATTGTGTAATCAGTATAGTACTGCAGAAGTTACAATCTAAAATTGTCTCAAAGGGCATAATCGTATGCTGTCCATTTGCCAATTGTGAACTCAGACATATTTGCCTTACGGGTGGGGTGGGAGGTGGCAGGTAATATGTTTCCCTCATGGGGCCCTTTTAACCCCGCCCTGACAAGAGCAAGCTACAGCTTTCCCTGTATTAAAAAATAGCCTGCCCCCTATACACGCCATTACCTGACGCATTTCGTCCTCTGGCACCCTCAAGGGATAAAGTGATCGATGCTGGTACTGGCCATCCATCGGGGGTGCATAGCATGGGCCAGACATCCAGTGGCTTGCAGGTCAAATCGGGCTTATCGTAGGCTACACCCTGGTGAAAAAACTGCTCATCTCCAGTTCTGGGGCTGGACTAGGAGATACAATATGCGGCTGGCGTTCCGTTTGTGCCAGATAGATGGTACTTCCGCGCCTCTTTAAGTCTAAAGCCCCACCCCCTTAGTATCTGATTGGGCGGACACCCTATACAGTGCTCCATAGGCCCAGCACGTCCACATCGGGACGCAACTGCCGCCGAGTATTAAAATCTTAGATCCAGAGATAATATGATAACAAGGTCCGACCATATCTCTAAATTACTACCCATTATCCGTGCGAGTGTGTCTATATAAAGGACCCCTTCCAGTAGAGGAGACCTAGAAGTACATTACACATAAAGTTAGAGAGAAATCGAGCGTTACGACGGTCACACATCCAATTGCCACCAACAGCCGGATGACAATCTGGCATATAATCTGCGTCTTATAGGGGGTGACATAACTGGGAGGCTTTGTAGGGGGTGTGTGGCCTCAAGATCAGTAAATTTAAAGGAATGGTGTAAAAACCAATTGGTCATTGAGGCCATTGGGAGAGATGGTATCCAATGGACCGATCAACCTGCCTCCTTCTGGAGGATCATCTTGTGCCATTCGCTGTGCTCAGGGTATGAAACCGCATCGCTGCCGCATCAACGTTATGGTACGCCCAGGACATGGTTTGATATTGGTTTGTCTTTTTTTGTGGGTCTCCAAGATGTTCCCCCACTCTTTCTACGCAGCTCCCTGTAGGTTTTACCCACATACTCAGTACACACACGTACGTGTAACTTGTACATGACACCAGTCCTCGTGCAGTCTATGTAGTCTCTAATGGTCATAACGTTTCTGTAACGCTAACTTGTGAATGTAAGGGCAGGCAATAACTCCCAGTCACCCGCCCTGCTGACTATGGCTATTCACTAGAGACAATCTCGAGTGGAACCTCTTTTTGTGAGAGAAGTGCTTGAGGGGCTTAGGCCTACCAGATTTTTTAAATCTTTGTTCATCAACAGAATGGGCCAATGTCTCTCCAGGATCTCCTGGCATCCTCCGACAACATTGTCAAAAGGGCTATGACCTTCAGTTTATCGTCTGATTCCTTTCTTTTGGTGGACCATGTAGAAGATCAGTATGACTTTTACTTAACCTGTCCTGCATAAGCTCGGAAAATATCAGGAGACCCACGCTCAAGGAATCTGTGTTTGCCGCCGGAACTCGTTTCTGAACTGTAGTTTCAGTGTACCCGCAGGTATCACCCCTGGGCATTCCTTTACGTAGGGGAAATGGGTGATGAATGTCCATCTTAATAGTGAATTGGTTGCTGTTGGTTTGCGATAAATGGACGAGTGTAGTGTACATCCGGTAATTTCGTGATCAGCGCGTCTAGGAACGGAAGGTTGTTTATAAATCCTGGATGTAAAATGCCTATATGATTCTGGTGAGTGAATTTACAAAGTTGCCAAACTCATCCGGTCCCCCACGTTTCGTTCCCTGGGGTATGTGTTCTCTAAAAAATACGGGCCCCTGAGTCCTTCCACCTCTTTTGGTACTATGTCTTTTTTTTTCTTTATAGGACCCTTCACTATCTGATACTCCCGCCTCTGTTGAAGAGACCTCCGTATCAGTGGCACAGGGTTGATGTCTTTGGCTCAATTGCAATAAACCCTATTCTTTGAAGTCTGAAGGTCTCTTATGAATTGTTGATGCTTTTCTCTTTTTAGAAATATTGTTATTTATCACTGTCTGATCCCTGGATATGGCTGTTACCACCACGGGCTCCATCCATCACCCAGGGACTATCCTATAGACACCTCAGGGGTTGCCCATGGAGAACAATACATCAGGACAGTCTCGGTCCCCATATAAGCCCGTGACACTAGCGTGCCTAGGCTGCAACCACCAGCCACTCCGGTATTCTGGGTCGGCGCGCTCCAGGCCTCAAGTAAAGGCCCAGTGGGGGGGGGTGTTGCACATTTATATTTGTGACATCCTGTGATGCTGCCATGTGTTCATCTTGTTATATTGTGTAGGTGTTGTATATGTAGTTGGACATGTTTTTATATATGTGTCCTCTTGTGATGTAGTAGATTCCTGTAGATGCAGAGATCCAGTGCTCTGTGCTTCAGCTCTGTGTCTCCCTGCCTTGTGTGCACTAGATCTCTGTACAAAGCAGTTACCGGATGCATGCAGAAGAGAAGTCCAGTTTCAACCTGTAGCTGATTACACAGAGATCGCCAGAAGCAAGAGACAAATGAACCCCTCGATCCGAAATGATGAGCAACGGAAGTCCATGCAGCCGAAAGATGTTGAAAAAGAATAGGCTGGCAAGGTGGGAGCAGACGGCAGACCAGGCAATGGAACGAAATGGGACATTTTTGAGAACGGTCGGTTACCACCCAGATGCCAGTATTCCAGAGGACAGTGGAAGGTCTGTAATAAAGTCCATGGCCAGTGAGTCCACGGGCTGCTGGGTATCGGCAACGGCATCAGGAGACCAGCAGGTTTTGAGGGGTGATGGCTGTTATGAGCACAGGAAATACCGGAACCCACGAAATCTCGCACATCTTTGGCCAGGTCTGGCCACCAATAGTAATGGGAAATAGAACGACTGTACCCCAGGGTGTCCAGCACACGAGAGCAATATCCCAAGTCAGAATTCTCCTACTAGGGCAGGTCGAACATATGTCCTGCCTGGTGGAAGCTGCCAGAGGTCCACTGAAGCAGCAGAACCAGCGTTCCGGAGGAGAACAATATGACTAGGAGCCAGGATCTTCTCCAACCACATCTGAAGCACGAGAAAGAGATCGGCTTTAATGTTCTTCTTCTCTGCAGGGCGGAAATGTATGAAAATCAAATCGGGTCAAGTATAAATATGGACCAGATGCGAGCTCCTTCAGAAGATCGCGCCATTCCTCCAAAGCTAGCTTTATGGCCAAGAGTTCCCGATCTCCAATGGAAAATTCCTTTCGGGAGGTGTGAACGTCTTTGAGAAGAACCGCATGTGAAGGTACGACCTTTTGGCCCCTTCTGGTAAGGACGGCCCCAGCACCAATGGATGGGCATCAACTCTAACTGGAAAGTGTTTCCGTGTCACTGCCTTGTGGCGTACGGCGCCGAGGCCAAAGCCGATCCAACCTACGCCCCGAAGAGAGTTTGGTTGACTCTCTCTACCTGTCCATTAGACTGCGGATGGTATGCAGAAGAGAAGTCCAGTTTCACCTGTAGCTGATTACACAGAGATCGAGTAGCCATCCTGCCGGAGTAGTACCCCCTGGATGACCCATCCCCTGTCCATATATGAGACTCCACGATGACGTCCCTCACCTGCAGATTATACCCCGGATGACCCACTCCCCTACGGAGTAATCCCACGAGAGGAGCCATCCCCTGCAGGAGTATACCACGGAGGAGCCTCATCCCCTGCAGGAGTATACCCACGGAGGAGCCCTCATCTTTCCAGAGGTTAGAAACATTGATCTTAAGGAAATCTACCATCAAAAATTCATCTTATAACCATGGACACTTACTCATAGATCCAGGCACCGTGACTGTGGGAATCTTCTTACATTTGTTATCCATGGCCGCGTTCCTGATAAAATCAACTTTTAAAATATAATAATTAGCCAGAGGGGTTCTGGAACCTGATCCAAGGACAGCAAGTACCCCTTCCAGTTACCAGCCCGGCCCTGCCTCCACTGCCTCCCGGACACAAAGCACAGCACTAAATGTACTGCGCCTGGAACAGAGCAGTGCTGGGTCCCCGAAAGGAGCCGGGGCACAAACTGCACCAGCCAATTAAAACAGCACCTTTGCCAAAACCTTTCTGTCTCTATTTAGAGCGCTATGGGCCGCCAGTTCTCAATACGAGATCGGTCCTTACCCTTTGACAGGGATGATCAGGGCTGACCCTCCTCATTGACCTTTGGCAGATGCGCCCGAGGAAAAGACACTCATTATACCTCAGTCAAGAGAGGAACCAAGCGTCCTTAAATGTCTTATAGAACTCAGATGTTAAGCCATCCGGAGCCGGCGATTTCTTGAGGGTGAGCCCTTCAATCTCCCGGCTGACTTCCTCCTCCCTAATCCTTTAGTGATGAGTCTACTCCTGGCTCAGAGACAGTTTCAGCCAGGAAAGCCGACATCACATCCCGATCTAGATCCTTCCTGCCCAAGAGGTGCGGTAGAGTAGTAAGGATCTGAACGACCTCCAGGATAGAATAGTTGCATAATCTCTTATTATCACATCTGTGGGGCTCTCTGAAGGGGGCTGGCAAGGGCTGTTTACACCCCTTTATGTACGGTATATGGTGCGTTACACCCGGCAGGTAACATGTGATCAGATTCTGTTCTGAGGAGCTCACAATTTTTACTGTTCCATTGTAATACCTATACTATGACATTGGGGGTGCCATACACAGGACATGGTGCACCCTATAGAAGAGGTCATCTCTGGGTTGTGACCTTCCATGGTCCTGACTGGCTTCTTCCTTTCCTCTTCCAGTTCCCATCCAGCAGCCATGGCCTATCTCCTGAGCACGCCTCCGCAGGATCATCGACACCTCCACTCCGACGCCCGCTACAGCTGCCCAGCGGGCCCTGCGATAAACTGGACAAGCGCGCAATTCAAGAGCCTCATCCAGACGGAGTTTGCAGAACAGTGATTGAGGTAAGATCTACATGGAGGTTCCCGAGCCTTGTGCTTCGGAGCTGCTCGTGAAGCAGAGGCGTCTTTTTTGGATTTCCATGAATTACAATGAAGGATAGACCCGGGGGAGGGAGTGGGCTATGACTAGACAGTCCGCTCTACTTCTTAGATCCTGTTTTTATGCCTTCGCCCCCTCAGGGAATGATTAAAGACAACTGTAAAGTAAAAACTTTTGCCTGCTTGCTCTGCCTATTAAGCTAAAATAAGCAATCTCTAATTACACTCATGAACCACTGCAGCCACTGCCTGCATAGCAGGCTTTTACCTTGTCCCCCTGGCTGCTCTCCTCTGCCTTTGTTATCGAGTGTCGCCACTGGATCCATATTCTGTAGCTGGAGCGGAGGGTGGGTGCGGATCTTGTTGGGAGGGGCCCTAGCAGAGGTGCGGCTCACCCAAACTGTAGCTGCTGGGTGCAGAGAGAATATCAGTCCCTTGATAATTACTGGCAACATGAAAAAATGATTCACCATGCGTGTGAACTGAGCTCAGCACCATCGTTCAGTTCAGATCCTGCAAAACACAACGCATTGTATAGACAGCGACCCTCTTCTGTGTACAGGAAAGGGTGGTCCACAGCTTCCTAAAGTAATCATGGCAAGGGGGGGAAACACCCCTGCCAATGCATTTCCAGGCTGGCTAGTTGATAATATAGCCGCCCTCCTCAGGTCAGGAACTGTTGACACCTCTCTAGAAAGGGTTCTGGAATCTAATCTTATGTAATTGCAGCGTGTAGACTCTCTGCCTTGGCAAGGCAACAGTTAATACAATGATGTGGTCTTGGCAACATCCCCCACCGGGGCCTAGCCTTTTCTCGGGCCTGGAGGCAGCCGGGGCCCCGCAGTACCTGAGTGGCTGGCGGTGGCGGACTAAGCACGCTGTTGTCAACGGTGCTGTTCGGGGAACCGGAGGGCTGTCTACAGCCTGGCAGGTCTCCAGCAGGGTGTGTGTTGCAAGAAATGATGAGGAGAGGCTTCTATAGCGGATCTCCCTGGGGCAACCCTTTAGTGTCCAGAGTGTGAGTCTCTGTGTGTGGACAGGGTGCGGTGATGAAGGCAGCCGTATTAGCAGGGACCAGACCGGAACAGAGGTTGAACGAAAAACAACTTACAGTTCTTTATTGGAACCGTCAGGAACTGCAAGGCAACGTGCCTTTAACAGAGTGGTGGAAGTGTTGAGATTATTGGGAGGAGCCACAGGAGATAGATCGCAACCTGGATATAGAGGGTAGGCCAGGAGGCAGCTGTGTCCTAATAGGAAGCTTCAGCTTGTCCTGTGGGGCTTCAGGTATCACCTTTAGAGGTAAGATGATACCCCTTTTCCTCACTACACTAACTCTAATCTATTACTCCACTCTTCAGAGGCAGGGGCTAGGCTCTTCCTGCTCTGGTATGGGCTAGACTGAGATTACGCACTAACTGAGCTGGTCTCTTCTCTATAACTCACTGAGCTGGTCCTCTGGAACTGAGCTCTAGAAGTTCTGATCTGAGCTGAGCTCAGACTAAGCTGTTCTCTGGAACTGAGCCCAGACTAAAAGCTCTGGAACATTCCTGGCCAGGGGTTTGTAACTTCCCTTGGTCAGGTGGTTGCTGCTCCGTCCAATCACATCCTCAGCTTACATAGGACCGGATGTAATACAGATCATTGGATGATAGAACTACATCACACACAGTTACTTCTCGCCTGCCAGGCAGGATTCACCACTGCAATATCCCCTATGTCCTATAAGGACCATGTAGTGTAATGTTGTGACATCTTGTGGGGCGTATTCGCAAACACTCCCTCGCCTTGCATCGGCGAGGGTGTTGCAGCTGTATTGTTAGCTGGAAGGTGATTGGAGAGGAGCCACCACCTGACCAGGGGGGGGGGTATATAACCCCTGCTGGGTGAGAGGACATGGTCTTCTGGTGAGCGCACGGCAGTCCCAGAACTGATGGTTCTCAGACAAATAGCAGACTGGTGATATCTGTGATATTCCAATCACGAGAAACCACAAAAATTGTGTAATCAGATATAGTTACCTTGCAGAAGTATACAATCTGAAATTGTCTCAAAGGGCATAATCGTCTGCTGTCCATTTGCCAATTCGTAACTCAGACATATTTCGCTTACGGGCTGGGGTGGGAGGTGGCAGGTAAATATGTTGTCCCCTATGGTCCCTTTAACCCCCGCCCTGACAAGAGCAGTCCACAGCTTTCCCTGTAAAAAAATAGCCTGCCCCCTATACACGCCAATTACCCGACGCATTTCGTCCTCTGGCACTCCTCAAGGGATAAAGTGCATCGATGGTACTGGCCGTCCATCGAGGTGGCTTAGCATGGGCCAGACATCCAGTGGCTTGCAGGTCAAATCGGGCTTATCGTAGGCTACACCCTGGTGAAAAAACTGCTCATCTCCAGTTCTGGGGGTGGACTAGGAGATACAATATCCGGCTGGCGTTCGTTTGTGCCAGATAGATGGTACTTCCCCGCTCTTCAAGTCTAAAGCCCCACCCCCTTAGGTATCTGATTGGGCGGACCCCCCTATACAGTTGCTCCTATAGGCCCAGCACGTCCACATCGGGACGCAACTGCCCCGAGTAAATATCTTTAGATCCAGAGATAATATGATAAACAAGGTCCGACCATATCTCTAAATTCTACCCATTATCCGTGCGACTGTGCTTATATAAAGGACCCCTCCAGTAGAGGAGACCTAGAAGTACATTACACATAAAGTTAGAGAGAAATCGAGCTTTACGAGGTCACCATCCAATTGCCACCAACAGCCGGATGACAATCCTGGCATATACATCTGCGTCTTATAGGGGGTGACATAACTGGGAGGCTTTGTAGGGGGCTGTGCTGGCCTCAAGATCAGTAAATTTAAAGGAATGTTGTAAAAACCAATTGGTCATTGAGGCCAATTGGGAGAGATGGATCCATGTAACGATCAACCCTGCCTCCTTCTGGAGGATTCATCTTGTGCCACTTTCCGCTGTCTCAGGGTATGAAACCGCATCGCTGCCGCACATCACGTTATGGTACCCCAACATGGTTTGATATTGGTTTGTCTTTTTTGTGGGCTCCAAGATGTTCCCCCACTCTTTCTACGCAGCTCCCTGTAGGTCTTACCCACATACTCAGTACCACCACACGTACGTGTACTTGTACATGACACCAGTCCTCGTGCGTCTATGTAGTCTCTAATGGTCTAACGTTTCCTGTAACGCTACTTGTGAATGTAAGGGCAGGCAATAACTCCCAGTCACCCGCCTGACTATGGCTATTCACTAGACAATCTCGAGTGGAACCTCTTTTGTGAGAAGTGAATGAGGGGCTTAGGCCTACCAGATTTTTTTAAATCTTTGTTCATCAACAGAATGGGCCAATGTCTCTCCAGGATCTCCTGGGCATCCTCCCCGACCCATTGTCAAAAGTGCTATGACCTTCAGTTTTCGTCTGATTCCTTTCTTTTTTTGGTGGACCATGTAGAAGATCAGTATGACTTTTACTTAACACTGTCCTGATCAGCCTCTGGAACTATCAGGAGACCCACGCTCAAGGAATCTGTCGTTTGCCGCCGGAACTCGTTTTCTGAACTGTAGTTTCAGTGTACCCCCGCAGGTAATCACCCCTGGGCATTTTCCTTTATCGTAGGGGAAATGGGTGATGACGTCCCATCTTAATAGTGAATTGGTTGCTGTTGGTTTGCGAAAATGGGACGAGTGTAGTGTACCATCCGGTAATTTCGTGATCAGCGCGTCTAGGAACGGAAGGTTGTTTATCTTAAACCTGATGTAAAATGTCCTATATGATTCTGGTTGAGTGAATTTACAAAGTTGCCCAACTCATACCGGTCCCCCACGTTTCTGTTCCTCTTGGGGTAGTGTTCTCTAAAAATACGGGCCCCTGAGTCCCTTCCACCTCTTTTGGTACTATGTCCTTTTTTATCTTTATAGGACCTTCACTATCTGATACTCCCGCCTCTTTTAAGAGACCAACCTCCGTATCAGTGGCACGGGTTGATGTCTTTGGCTCAATATGCAATAAACCCTATTCTCTTTGAATCTGAAGGTCTCTTATGAATTGTTGATGCTTTTCTATCTTTTTAGAAATATTGTTATTTATTCACTGTCTGATCCCTGGATATGGCTGTTACCACCACGGGCTCCCCACCTCACCCAGGGACTCATCCTATAGACACCTCAGTGGTTGCCCCATGGAGAACAAGTACATCAGGACAGTCCTCGCGTCCCAGTACTAAGCACCCGTACACTAGCGTGCCTAGGCTGCAACCACCACCACTCCGGTATTCTGGGTCCGGCTGCTCCAGTGCCTCAAGTAAAAGGCCCAGTGGGGGGGGTTGCACATTTATATATTGTGTGCACATCCTGTGATGCTGCCATGTGTTCATCTTGTTATTCCTGTGTAGGTGTTGTATATGTAGTTGGACATGTTTTTTATATATGTTCCTCTTGTGATGTAGTAATTCTTCTGTATGATGCAGAGATCCAGTGCTCTGTGCTCTCAGCTCTGTGTCTCCCCTGCCTTGTTGTGCACTAGATCTCTGTACAAGCAGTTACCCGGATGCTGTGACATCATGCAAAAGATGAAAAAAAGTCTGCTCAACCGATTCACAGCAAGATGGGTCAAGGTCCGTGCTGTAGATCCCTCCTGGACTGGAGAAAGTAACACAATCACTTCTGGTTTGTTGATCCAGCAAACAGGACAATGCGCTTGTCCGGCTAGGCGGGTGTGGGTCCTCTGGACCACTGCAGACGATGACACAAGCCACTACCTGGACCGGAGTCTAAGGGGTGCCCGTCTAACACAGAGCCCGCCGCAAGGCGAGTTGACAAGCTGCAAAGTGGTACCACCAGGTCGTTCCTCAGGCGTGACATTTCTGCAGTGGCGACCAAGGTTGAAGTAAGAGACTGCTGGACCGGGAAGGTGAGTGAAGCCGGCCCCGGACCCTGGAAGAGGCATGGGTGCACCCACCGCGATCCGAGCAGGGATCGCGGAGCACCCTGGACAGTACTTCCCCCTCCCCTTTGGCCTCCCCCTCTTATTCTTGGTCCAGAAATCTCTGGAGGAGAGTCCGATCCAAAATGTTCTCTTCAGGCTCCCAAGATCTATCCTCCGGCCCGAACCCCTTCCATTCTACAAGATAGAACCGCTTACCCCCTCATGATCTTCATCTTCAGAACTTCCTTAACTTCATAGACAGTCTGGGGAAAACCGCTACAGGAGGCAGGAGGAGGGATTGCTGGGAGAGTGATTCAAGATGATTGGTTCAGGGGAGACATGGAAGGAGTTTGGGGATGCGCATAGATGGAGGAAGGCGGAGCTTGTAGCCACGGGTTGATACGCTTCATAGCACTCAAATGGACCGCAGTAGCGAGGGCCAAGCTTGTAGCTGGTAATCTTCAGCTGGACATATTTTGAAGACAGCCCACTTTATCACCTGGAGAGAAATGGAGGAGCCCTCGTTGCTTGTCAGCCTGGAGCTTGTGTACGAGTGGAACCTGCCGCATGAAAAGGCGAGATCTGCTCCCAGATGGTCTTCAGATCGACGTATCAACTATTCAACAGCAGGAACATCCGTAGGCACATAGAGGAAAGGAGGACTGATATGTCCATAAACGATGAAGAAGGGAGAAGCACAAGAATTTTCAGAGTTCGAATTGTATAAAAATCCGCCATGGCAATAAGCGGACCAGTCGTCTTGGCGACAAGACAAATGGCGAAGGTAGCAGCCATAGTTTGGTTGACTCTCTCTACCTGTCCATTAGACTGCGGATGGTATGCAGAAAGAAGTCCAGTTTCATCCAGTTTCACCTGTAGCTGATTACACAGAGATCGCAGAAGAAGCAGAGACAAACTTGAACCCCTCGATCGAAATGATGAGCAACGGAAGTCCATGCAGCCGAAAGATGTTGAAAAAATAGGTGGCAAGGTGCGGAGCAGACGGCAGACCAGGCAATGGAACGAATGGGACATTTTTGAGAACCGGTCGGTTACCACCCAGATGCCAGTATTCCCAGAGGACAGTGGAAGGTCTGTAATAAAGTCCATGGCCATGTAGTCACGGGCTGCTGGGTATCGGCAACGGCATCAGGAGACCAGCAGGTTTGAGGTGTTGATGGCTTGTTATGAGCACAGGAATACAGGAACCCACGAAATTCGCACCTCTTTGGCCAGGTCTGGCCACCAATAGTAATGGGAAATAGAACATGTACCCCAGGGTGTCCAGCCACACGAGAGCAATATCCCAAGTCAGATTCTCACGTAGGCAGGTCGAACATATGTCTTGCCTGGTGGAAGCTGCAGAGGTCCACTGAAGCAGCAAGAACCAGCACCGTTCCGGAGGAGGAACAATACTAGGAGCAGGATCTTCTCCAACCACATCTGAAGCACGAGAAAGGCATCGGCTTTAATGTTCTTCTCTGCAGGGCGGAAATGTATGAAAATCAAATCGGGTCACGTATAATATGGACCAGATGACGAGCTCCTTCCAGAAGATAGCGCCATTCCTCCAAAGCTAGCTTTATGGCCAAGAGTTCCCGATCTCCAATGGAATAATTCCTTTCGGGAGGTGTGAACGTCTTTGAGAAGAAACCGCATGTGAAGGTAGACCTTTTGGCCCCTTCTGGGTAAGGACGGCCCCAGCACCAATGGATGAGGCATCAACCTCTAACTGGAAAGGCTTTTCCGTGTCAAGCCTTGTGAGTACAGGCGCAGAGGCAAAAGCAGACTTCAACCTAGTGAAGGCATCTTCAGCAGCCGGAGGCCATTGTCTTGGATTAGCATTCTTCTTAGTCAATGTCACGATGGGAGCCACAAGAGAGGAGAAGTGGGGAATAAATTGTTGATAATAGTTGGCGAAGCCCAAAAATCTCTGTGTGGCACGTAACCCCACTGGGCGAGGCCACTGAAGTACAGCTGCCAACTTGGAAGGATCCATTTGAAGGCCTTTATCAGAAATTACATATCCCAGAAACGGAAGACTACTCTGGTGAAATAAGCATTTCTCGAGTTTGGCATATAAACGGTTGCGCCTGAGGACCTGTCAGACATGGATGTGGTGAGACTGTAGGTCTGGGGAAAAAACTAAAATGTAGTCCAGGTAGACTATGACACAAGAGTAGAGCAAGTCTCTGAAGATGTCATTAACAAATTCTTGGAAAACAGTTGGAGCATTGCGGGGTCCAAAGGGCATTACCAGATACTCAAAAGGTCTGTCACGGATATTGAAAGCTGTCTTCCACTCGTCGCCTTCCCGAATACGGATGAGGTTGTATGCCCCTCGGAGATGCAGCTTGGTGAAAACCTTGGCACCCCGGAGTCGGTCAAAGAGTTCAGTGATGAGAGAAAGGAGTGGTAAGGGGTCCGGTGGTAGGAGGATTGGTAGTGAGTTTTTACCGTGACTTTATGAGACACCGCGGTAATCTATGCCAGACGGAGGGAACCATCCTACTTGGATACAAAGAAGAAGCCAGCACCAGTGGGAGAAGAAGACTTCCGGATGAAACCCTTTTGCAAATTCTCCTTAATATAGGCAGACATAGCCTCGGTCTCAGGCACCGACAACGGGTATACTCGTCCTCGTGGAGGAGACATACCTGGCAGCAGGCAATGGGACAGTCATAGGGGCGGTGTGGAGGCAGGACCTCTGCTTGTTTTTCAGAAAAAACATCAGCATAGTCTCGGTAGCATGCGTGGAAGATTCTTCAGAGGCTTGTCAACCCGGGTAGTTGGCAAGACAGATAATGGGTGAGGAACTTCTAGGCAATGAGACTGACAGTCAGACCCCAATGGAGAACTTCTCCCGTCTACCAATTAAGGACGGGTGCGTGAAACTCGTGGTCGAAGTCCAGGCACAGGTCAGGCAGGCAGGCAGGATGAGAGTGCAAGTCGACTCCGGTCCGGGGCAGCAACAGGAGGTCCAAGCGGAAGGTTATGGGAACACAGCACACAGGACAGCAGCACGGAGGAACATGGTACCAGGGAACACGGAGGAGCTCAGGTAACACTGGAACACAGAGGGAATCAGGAACGCAGGAGACACAGGAACGCAGGGGCACAGGAATCTCAACAAGCAAATTGCGAATAGCTTTCTCTCAGGCTGTGAGGCACAAAGATCCGCAAGGGCTTGCAGGAAGAGGCAGGCTTATATAGAGTTAATGAAATGGCCAGCGCTTAAATCTTAGCGAGACGGCGCTCGCGCGCCCTAGAAGAAGGGGACGCACGCGCCAAGCCGCGGGAGCTGCAGAGGACGCCGCTGGAGCCGGGGAAGGTGAGTGAAGCCGGCAACCGGACCATATACAATTTTACAATATTCCATGTAACAGCTTAAATGCTGTGATGGATTTTTTAAGCGTTACATGGAATTGTAAAGTTGGATATGGTCCTGAAATAAAGCGGAGAAGAAATTTTTATTTGACAAAGTGTTTGAGCATCATTGTCCTGTTTGCTGGACAACAAACCAGAAGTGATTGTGTTGATCTGATTCTGGTCCTGATTGGCTGGGCTGTTGTGCACATTATGTGGATGCCCTCATTGCCTCAGTGCCCTTAGCTGATGGCACAACCATAAGTCCATGCCCACTGCAGGAGAAGCGGAGAGGATTTTACAGATAGGGCTGCTAGATATTGAGACTGTATCTCAGAATAGGAATAAGTCGGCAGCAGGATACAGGTATCACTGAGAGGAGAACAGGCTACTCGCACCGCCCTCCACTCCCGGTTTGCATCCATATAAAAGGTTAGATTATCATATGATACGTATGGAATGAGGGAGTGAGGAGCCTGATACAGGGATCAAAGCCGGCACAGCATGGAGGGAGAGACCGGCCCATCAGCTGTTTTGAGGCTACGGCCACAGAGAATCCTCCTGCTGAACTCTAGGCCAATCACGCCACAGAGCAGGGCACCATGAAGGGTAATATTATGGTAATGGATCTTCCTCTTCACATGAGAAATTTAGTGTTTTCAGGAGCTGGTTGGGTGTCTCCGTGGTGTTGGTGTTGTAGCTGACATGGGTTTAACTGTTCAAACCGGGACGTTGGCTCATATGAAGGGACAGTCACGACAAGACTATTTTTTAGGGTAGAAATATGAACATTGGAGATGTTGTTTACATATTCATGGCATATGTATATATATATGTAGGGATTTCCCCAACCGTCCTGGTTTCGAGAACAGTCCAAATCTTAGGGTCCATTCCACCGTCGTGGTGGAGAAGGGAGGCTCAGTTTCCCACTTCACCATTGAGCAGGAGTGATGACACCAATATATTATGCCCTCTGAGCCACACACAGAAGTGGAGGGGTTACCGGGCCTAGGGGGTATTAGTTTTGGTTATGAAGGGGTACATGAAATGGGGGCATTATAAGAATGGGTGCACAAAGTTGTACATTATCCGGGGGGGGGGGCACAATAGTGGAGTATTTTAAGGGGGGGCACATTATGGTGTTGTTTAGGGTGGTGACAAATAAGATTGGCATTTTACAGTTTAGGGGCATCTATGACATGCAAGTCACAATAATTGGGGCATATTTTTGTTGGGAGTAGAGAGAAGGGGCATATACTGTGTGGATAGGCCATAAATAGACATTACACCAAGTGGAAGTCCCTAGGGGTGGCCAAAGACAGTTTGTAGCTTGTAAGAGGGAGGAAGGTATTATTGTTGTGGGACATTAGGATATGGGTTCAGGGTGGATTAAAATACAGTTCTGAAAACTTTTAAAAAGTTCGACTTGGAGCTAAGACTCTCAGAAATAATCCATCATCACAGCTGCCAAGTAAATGTAAAGTAAGCTACCGGTTGACATATACAGTAGAGAATCGTCTTGTAGACAAAATAACATTTACATTATCCATGACATGGGTAATTGACTTGGAAACCAAATATCATTAATATATCCAAAAATCAGGCACTTGGAAAGTATCACACTTTTGAGCCGGAAGCGTATGCCACAGCTGCTCCCATGCGTAAGTCGCCACACGCAGTGAACACCTCAATCTCAAATTTCCACCATTCTGCCTGCTGTGACTTGAATAAATATAAAATACAAAGAAAAAACATAACATTCAGTTAGGTGTATCCCCAACCTTACTCTGAAGAGCTTCATTTAATTTGGTTGTTGTTTCTGTCTCCTTAGGATTCCGGAGATCCCCACACAATTGAAGCCATACTGCGAGCACCTGCTGAAAACAATGATGGCGAGGTTGACTTTAAGGAATTTTTAGAACTTGTATCAAAAGTTGCTGTTGCTTATTTTGAAGCTCCGAGTCAAGAAAGTCAGATCCTGCTCCCAAAAGGTCAATGCTGCACCATCAACATCCTCAAAACATGTGAATGATTAACCCCAAAACAAGATTGAACCAAGAGAGAGGGCTCAACCCAGATCAAATCCTCAACATGACAAAACCCAGAAAGAAGATCCCACTGAGAAAGTGAGCCAACTCAAGACAAGCTCTAACCCAAAAAAAACAACCCAAACCAGATGAAGGACCAATACTATAAACAGGACCAACAGAGAAACAAAACCCAATCCACAAACAAATCAAACGAAAAAAAAGATGCCAGCCCCAAATTAATTGATTCCAAAATAAGACCCAACCCAGAATCAGACCCAACCCAAACAAGACAGAACCAACCAGAGACAAAGATTCCAGACAAAACAAGAACCAACAGAGATAAAACACTGAAGCACAAGAAGCACAAACTAGAAAGAAGGAACAAACAAAAAACAATGTTCAGTTCTTCTGCAAGATCAGACCCAAAAACAAGACCAAACCGAGAAACAAGAACCTATCCAAAAACAAGATCCAGCTCAGAAACAAGAACAAATCGAGAAGAAAGACCCAAACCAGAAATAACACTTTATAAGGAAGGAAGACTCCACTCAGCCAAACCAAGAGCATAATTCAGCTCATGAGCCTGACCCTCAAACTGGCTCCAACCCAAAAGAAGATCCAACCAAACAAGACTCAACTCATCTAACTGAAAACATGATTCAGCTGTTCAGCCGAATGTGAAAATCAGCATGGCCTGACCCTAAAACTGGGCCAAACCCAAAAAGAAGAGAAGTCACAAAAAGAAAATCTACCTGAGAAACAGGAACAAGAATCCAATCAAATTGACCAAACTTTGAAGCAAGACCCTAACCCAGAAAAACCCAACCAAAATGGAAAATCCATCTAAGATAAAAGACTCAAAAAAGGAGACCCAATTCAAAAGCAAGACCCCATCATAAAGATCCTGACTCTAAATAGGACTAAAAAAAGAGGTCGCGCTCTGAGTGTGAAGACCTAACAGAGAAGAAGACACAGCTCAGAACCAATGCTCTGTAAAACAAGATCCAAAGAAGAAACCAGATCCAACAAGAAGTCAATGTTCAGCCCTCATGCAAGATATGACCCAGAAGCATGACTGACATTAAAGAGGATCCAACCAAAAGAGACCCAAACAAACAGAAGATTAAGCCTCAGAAAATGAACCAACCAAATAGAAAACCCACTCAAAGCAAAAAAAAACAACCAAAACAGAAATCTAAGATCAGAAAAAAGACCCATCAAGACCCAACCCAAAACTGAACCAATGAACAGTCCCACCAAGAATAAGATTCCAGCCAAAAAAACAAGAACCAACAGAAAAACAAAACACCACTTAGACAAAAGCAACAACAAAAAAACAAAAACAAGCTCAGAAGCTAGAAACAACCGAAACAGAAGATCAAACTCAGAAAAGAGACCAAACCAAAAATAAGACCCAACTCAAAAGCAAAAAACAACCAAAACAGAAGATGTAGTTCAGAAAAAAGACCTAACCAAAGTGGAAATCCCAACTCAGAAACAACACCCTACCAAACCAGAAGACTCAGCAACAAGACCCAATAAAAAAAAAGACCTGAGTGATCAGAAAATAGACTAATGAAAGTGACCCACGCTCTGAAGAGACCGACGAGCAAAGAGAAACCGGTCAAGAAACAATCGACACTGAAGCAGGATCCAAAAAGATGACCAAACCAGAGGAAGACCCAACTCAGAAAAAAGACCCAACTAAAAAAAGATCACCTCAGTATAATAAAAATCACTGTCACCAGTCAGTCCTTGGTGACTTGTATAATCACGTCATCAGTCAGTCTCATCTAGTATAATACTGTACCATCAGTCCTCAGTCTATAATCATTGTCACCAGTCATCCTTGGTGTTTGTATAATCGCTGTCATCAGTCAGTCCTCAGTCTAGTATAATAACTGTTACCAGTCAGTCCTCAGTCTAGTATAATCACTGGCACCAGTCAGTCCTCAGTCTAGTATAATCACTGCCACCAGTCAGTCCTCATCTATATAATCACTGTTACCAGTCAGTCCTCAGACTAGTATAATCACTACCACCAGTCAGTTCTCAGTCTAGTATAATCACTACCACCAGTCAGTCATCAGTCTAGTATAATCATTGTCACCAGTCAGTTCTCAGTCTAGTATAATCACTGGCACCAGTCAGTCCTCAGTCTAGTATAATCACTGGCAACAGTCAGTCCTCTGTCTAGATATAATCACTACCACCAGTCAGTCATCAGTCTAGTATAATCATTGTCACCAGTCAGTTCTCAGTCTAGTATAATCACTGCCACCAGTCAGTCTTCAGTCTATATAATCACTGGCAACAGTCAGTTCTCAGTCTAGTATAATCACTGGCACCAGTCAGTCCTCTGTCTAGTATAATCACTACCACCAGTCATCATCATTATGTATATATTGCACCATCAGTCCGCAGTCTAGTATAATCACTGGCAACAGTCAGTCCTCAGCTAGTATAATCACTGGCAACAGTCAGTCCTCTGTCTAGTATAATCACTACCACCAGTCAGTCATCAGTCTAGTATAATCATTGTCACCAGTCAGTTCTCAGTCTAGTATAATCACTGCAACAGTCAGTCCTCTGTCTAGTATAATCACTACCACCAGTCAGTCTCAGTCTAGTATAATCATTGTCACCAGTCAGTTCTCAGTCTAGTATAATCACTACCACCAGTCAGTCCTCAGTCTAGTATAATCACTGGCACCAGTCAGTTCTCAGTCTAGTATAATCACTGGCACCAGTCAGTCCTCAGTCTAGTATAATCACTGGCACCAGTCAGTCCTCTGTCTATTATAATCACTACCACCAGTCAGTCATCAGTCTAGTATAATCATTGTCACCAGTCATCCGTTAGGTGTTTGTATAATCGCTGTCATCAGTCAGTCCTCAGTCTAGTATAATAACTGTTACCAGTCAGTCCTCAGTCTAGTATAATCACTGGCACCAGTCAGTCCTCAGTCTAGTATAATCACTGCCACCAGTCAGTCCTCATTCTAGTATAATCACTTCCACCAGTCAGTCCTCATCTATTATAATCACTGTTACCATTCAGTCCTCAGACTAGTATAATCACTACCACCAGTCAGTTCTCAGTCTAGTATAATCACTGCCACCAGTCAGTCCTCAGTCTAGTATAATCACTGTCACCAGTCAGTCCTCAGTCTAGTATAATCACTGTTACCGTCAGTCCTCAGTCTAGTATAATCACTGGCACCAGTCAGTCCTCAGTCTAGTATAATACACGCCACCAGTCCGTCCTCAGTCTAGTATATCACCGACCCACCAGTCAGGTCCTCATCTATTATAACTCACGTTTACCCATTCAGTCCTCAGACTAGTATACATCACTACCACCAGTCAGTCCTCAGTCTAGTATAATCACTACCACCAGTCAGTTCTCAGTCTAGTATAATCACTGTCACCAGTCAGTCCTCAGTCTAGTATAATCACTGTCACCAGTCAGTCCTTAGCCTAGTATAATCACTGTCACCAGTCAGACCTCAGACTAGTATAATCATTGTCACCAGTCAGTCCTCAAGTACTAGTACATAACTACACACATCGGTCCTCAGTGATATATAATCACTACCATCAATTGGTCCTCAGTTTAGTATCACCACCAGTCACTCCTTGGTGTAGTGTGATCTCTACCACCAGTCAGTCCTCATTGTGAAATAATCACTGTCACCAGTCAGTCCTCAGTCTAGTATAATCACTGTCACCAGTCAGTCCTCAGTCTAGTATAATCACTGTTACCAGTCAGTCCTCAGTCTAGTATAATCACTGCCACCAGTCAGTCCTCAGTCTAGTATAATCACTCCCACCAGTCAGTCCTCAGTCTAGTATCATTGCTACCATCAGTCAGTCCTCGCTCTAGTTATATCACTACCACAGAGTCCTAGTTTATATCATCGCTACCACCAGTCAGTCTTCAGTCTAGTTTAATCACTTCCACCAGGTCAGTCACAGTCTAGTTAATCATACCACCATCAGTCCTCATCAGTTAGTTTAATCACAGTCCACCCCCCCCCAGTCATGTCCTCAGACTATAATCACTGTCACCAGTCAGTCCTCGTCTAGTATAATCACAGTCACCAGAACGTCCTCAACTAGTATAATCACTGTCAACAGTCGTCCTCAGTTGTTTAATCACAGTCACCAGCTCAGTCTCAGACTCGTATAATCACTGTCACATCAGTCTCAGTCTAGTATAATCACATCACCAGTCCACGGGTCCTCAGTCTAGTATCATCGCTACCACCAGTCAGTCCGTCAGTCTAATCATCAACTACCACCAGCCTATAACTGCACAATGGTTTCAGTTAAGTATCACCACCATCACACCCTTGTAGTGTGAACACTCACAACCAGCCAGTCTTCTAGTTATCCTACCATCAGTTAGCTCTCTAGTACATCACTACCACAGTCGGCCTCAGTGTCTTTCACCCACCTTGTTCTCGTTTTAGGTATCCCATCCTGTCCTCAGTGTCAGTATAATCTCTCCACTTAAAATGTACCAGTAGCTGCCCGCTCTGTTTTGCTTCATTAGGGACGATGTAGCCTCTAACCCAGGGTGGTGCAGGCTGATATGTTCAATCTTGCACTTTCTTGAGACACCTTCCCATTGTAGTGGCAAGTCCCAAGCGGCATGCCCTGGTGCCATCTGCAACATCCCCACCGGGGCCTTTCTTGGGGCCTGAGGCAGCGGGCCCAGAATATGGAGTACTGGCGTTCCGCTGGGGGCCGGCTGTGGCACGGTGTTGATGGGGACGAGCGTCCTACAGCCTGGCAGCTCTCCAGCAAGGTGTGTGTGCAAGAAATATGGAGGGAGAGGCTGAGGTACTGAATCTCCCTGGGGCAACCCCTGAGTGTCTGTAGGATGAATCCCTGGGTAATGGATGGGGAGCCCGTGGTGGTAACAGCCGTATCAAGGGCCTCAGATGGAGGTAACGTTGTGCAAATCAACTTATGGATCTTTATTGAACAGGTAGGTATAATACATACGGTATACCTGCCATCTGACTGTCTTACCCTCCTGTATGACGTGGTTTTAGGCGCAAGCCTGTGGAGTTTGACATAAAGACGTTCTGACACAGTCTTGGCTACATCCCTGCTAAGTCTAAAGAAAGAGGTTATATGCAAAACAGCAATCACAGTGGCTTTTACCAGCCCAATGGGTTGCACTAGTCCCTATGTGTTATAACGCCTGTATCAGTGGTTTTTAACACTTTTTAAACTTTAGAGCAGAAAAGGCTTCGGCGCTGCGTGGTCACGCCTACATAGGAAATGCTGGAGATATTGCACGCGCACGGTCACGCCCAGCGCCGAAGCCTCTTCTGCTCTCTAATAGTTTAAAAGTGTTTAAAACCGCATACGCATATTACACAAATGAATAGTACCGCACCTCACCCTGAGCTCACCCTGACGGTGACTCGTCTTACTGCTTACCCCTACCATTCTAAGTAGTTTCCTTTAAAACTTTACCATACGTTCGGAAGCAGCACGGCTACCTCGGGTTGCAAGGCACACCATGTATGTCTACACTGGGAAAAGAAGCTTGTTCATCGTTTAAGTGCTAATAAAGCTGGGTGAACACTGAACTGCTGGTTTTCTTGTTTGAAACTGTTTGTACGTTATCTGAAAAGAGGTTTTACATTTTTAGTGCTGAGTGGTAGTTGTGCTGAGCTCCGGGGGAATCAGCCTCACCAGCCGTGTGAATCTGTAGAGCCCATCCTCATGGACGGATCTAAGAACAAGTAGATGGGCCCTCGAGCTAGGCCATGCTCCATCTGTAGCCTCCAACTCTTCTGGACGGGTCCATCACCCCCTGAGAGGAATCGCTGGAATGGTCAACCCTCACCGGAACTTCTGATCTGCTTCATCCTCAGCGGCTTCTTTGGCCATGGAAGACCCTTGAGAGCCGCACATACTTGCAACTGGAGAGTGTTTTCCTGGACCAGTCCTGGTCCATGGATGGCATTGGGGCCTGTGCTCATGATGGCGGTAGACGGGGCACTCACAGGGGTCACTATTTGGGGCACTGCAGATTGGGGAACAGATGAAAGATGCAGCCAGGAATCCTCATTGTACAGATCCTTGTAGGCGTTTTCTCTTGGGATCTGGAATCCAGATGGAGGGCCGCCGGGGCCCAGAATACCGGAGTGGCTGGCGGCCAAGGGTGCGCTGTGGTCATGGTGCTTAGTATGGGGAACTGGAGGGCTGTCCACAGCCTGGCAGGTCTCCAGCAGGTGGTGTCTGTAAGATATGTCCCTGGGTGATGGATGGGAGCCTGTGGTGGTAACACCGTATCCAGGGATCAGACGGAGGCAACGTTGTGCAAATCAACTCACGGTTCTTTATTGACAGGTAGCAGCCACTGGCCAGAAGTGAGTGAAACAGAAGATCTAGATTCAGATACTGGAGTGGTCGTGGAGAGTGGTCCGCAGAAAATAGTGCTCCCGCCTGGCAGTAGGTGCTGGTGTAATTGAGATGATGAGCTGTGTCCACTGGGAAGCTGCAGCTCTGGATTAGAGCTCCTGACTTTGTTCCCGAAATTGGTTTCTGTATTAGCACTGAAGGTGTGCTCCCCACATCTCTTCACTCTCAGACTCCTGTGTCTGGACTGCTGACAGACTTGAAGGACAGAACTCCTGAGAAGGAGCATGAGGTCTGGACGCCTGTATGCTGGCAGGGGTATTGTTATACCCTAATCTGGTCTTTGATGTTGCTAAGGTAGACTGGGCATCAAGTGGGAGAGGGCAGAATGGTGGAAATGTTATGTCTCTCTGGGTGGTATGTTCTCCTGGAGGTTATATGTTCTCCTGGAGGTTGTATGTTCTCCTGGAGGTTATAGGTTCTCCTGGAGGTTGTATGTTCTCCTGGAAGTTATATGTTCTCCTGGAGGTTGTATGTTCTCCTGGAAGTTATATGTTCTCCTGGAGGTTATATGTTATCTAGAGGTTATATTGTTCTCCTCGGACACAATATTTTTCCTCGCAACCCTACCTCTCCCGCTTCTTTTCGTTTCTCTTGACTTTTCCCTTTACTACTCTTTTTACGCACTACTCGCAACGCCACGCCCTCTTCGGTCTTCGTCTCATCCCCCCCGTTTATTACAGTCCCCTCTCCTTTGCCCCTGTTTTTGTGTACTCTACCCCCCCTCTCCTCAGCTGCTTATTTTTACTTATTCGTTTCTCCATTCTCCCTACCCCACACACCTGCTACACTCCCCCCCCTCGCTTGATTCCCCTTCGCAGGAATTTTTTCCACACAGGACTATCGCCTTTTAAGAGTCTTCCACACACTTGAGCTCGTAATAGAATATCAAGACTCCACAGGCTAGAGTTGCTCCGCCCAGCCGGGGCTCTTGGGAGGGAGGCGGTGGGTATATAGGCGACAAGAAAACTTAAATGGCAGGTTGGAGAGAGAAAAAAGCGCGTCGGCAGGAAGGAGCAGGCGATAAGTTAAGAGAGACAAAAGACAGGTAGGAGCGAGGAAAGAGAAGGAGGCAGAGGCGGTAAGGGAGAGGAGATCAATGCGTACGGGACAGGGGTTACCGAGTAGGAAAGAATGAAGGGAAAAAGACAATGCAGGAAGGGAGGGGCGGGACCGGGGTGACAGCTAAACCGCGCGGAAAACAAAGGAGCGATGGAGCTCCGAATGCGACCTCGAAAGGAACAGGGCAAACACAAGAGAGAGAAAGGCGAAGCAACAAAGGAAAGGGGTTGTATTTCTCCTGGAGGTGTATGTTCTCCTGGAGGTTGGATATGCGAGTTAATAGGCATTGAAGAGCAGACAACGACGGAAGCACAGGGCAGAGTAAAGGGGATAGAGATATAGTGTGTCAAGGTGGCGCAGAGCCGGGGGAACAAGGTATATGTTTCCTAGCGTATATGTTCTCCTGGAGGTTGTATGTTCTCCTAGAGGTTGCTGTTATTCAGGATAGGTTATATGGTCTCGTGGAGGTGTATGTTATTCGGGAGGTTATATGTTCTCGTGGAGGTTGTATGTTATCGGGAGGTTATATGTTCTCCTAGAGGTTGTGTGTTCTCCTGGAGGTTGTATGTTATTCCATAGGTAAAAAGTTCTCCGGAGGTTTAGATGTCTCCTGGATGGTTATATGTTCTCCTGGAGTTAGTTATATGTTATACGGGATGGTTGTTAGTGTGCTCCTGGAGGTTATATGGTTATAGGAGGTTGTATTGTTCTCCTGGAGGTTATAGTTCTCCGGAGGTTATAGGTTCTCCTTTAGGTTATATGTCGCCTGGAGGTTTGTATGTAATTCGGAGCGTTATATGTTCTCCTAGCGGTTTTCTGTTCTCCTGTAGGTTGCTATGTTATTCAGAGGGGGTAAAAAGGTGGTAAAAAGTTTCTGGAGGTTATTATGTTATTGGGGAGGTTGTATGTTCTTCGGGAGGTAGGTTGTGTGTTTCCTATGAGGTGTGTGTTCTCCGGGAGGTTGTATGTTATTCGGAGAAGTTACTTTTTCCGGGGTGGTATGTTATTTACGAGAAGTAAAAAGTTCTCCTGGAGGTTGTATGTTATTTTGGGGTTATATGTTCTCATGGAGGATATGTTCTCCTGGAGGTTGTATGTGTATCGGGAGGTTATATGTATAGGCGAGGTTGTATGTTCTTGCATGAGGTTTATGTATGTTATGGAAGGTTGGGTTTTATGTTCTCTGGAGGTTATATGTTCTCCTGGAGGTGGTTATAGTTCTTGGAGGTTAGGTTATTATGTTATTCGGGAGGTTATATGTTCTCCTGGAGGTTGTATGTTCTCCTGGAGGTTGTATGTTCTCCTGGAGGTTATATGTTATTCGGGGAGGTTGGAGGTATATGTTATCTGGAGGTTATATGTTTCCTGGACGGTTGTATGTTATTCGGGAGGTTTGTTGTTCTCCTGGAGGTTATTTGTTATTAGGGGAGGTTATATGTTCTCCTGGATGGTTTGTATGTTCTACGGGAGGTTGTATGTTTCCTAGGTGATCATGTTATTCGGGAGGTTATTGGTTTCCTGGAGGTTATATGTTCTCCTGGAGGTTGTTATGTATTCGGGAGGTTATAAGTCTCCTGGAGGGTTATAGTTATCTGAGGTTGAGTTCTCCTTGAATTTATATGTTCTCCTAGAGGCTTGTATTGTTCTCCTGGAGGTTGTTGATTTCCTTAGAGTATTTGTTGTTATTGGGGAGGTTGTATGTTCTTCTGGAGAGATTGTGTTCTCCTAGAGGTTGTGTGGTTTCTCGGGAGGGGTTGTATGTTATCGGCAGGTTATATGTCTCTCCGGAGGTTCGTAGTGATTCGGAAGTAAAGAAGTTCCCTGGAGGTGTATGTTCTCCTGGAGGTTATATGTTCTCCTGCGCGGTTATAGGTTCTCATGGAGGTTGTATGTTAATTTTGGAAGGTTATATGTTCTCCTGGAGGTTGATGTCTCTCCTGGAGGGTTGTATGTTCTCCTCGAGGTTTATATTTTCTAATGGCGGTTCGGTATATGTTCTCTGGTGGTTGTATGTTCGCCGGGAGGTCGTATGTTCTTGGGGAGGGTGTATGTTTCTCCTGGAGGTGTTGTATTGTTCTTTCGGGAGGTTATTGTTATTCGGGAATGGGTTGTTGTTCTCCTGGAGCGTTATTGTTATTCGGGAGAGTATATGTTCTTCACTTGATTTAGTTATCCTAGAGTGTATGCTTCTCCTGGAGGTTGTATGTTTCTCCTGGAGGTTGTATGTTCTCGTGGATTGTTTTCTCCTGGAGGTTGTAGGTTCTCTGGAGAGGTTGTATGTATTCGGGAGGGGTGTGTTATTCGGGAGGTTTATGTTCTTCTAGAGGTTTTTGTGTGTTCTCGGGAGGTGTATGGTATTCTGCAGGTTATGTTCTCCTGGAGGGTTGTATGTTATTCTGCAGGTTATATGTTTCCTGGAGGTGGTTGTATGTTATTCGAGATGGGTAAATAGTTCTCCGGAAGTTATATGTTCTCCTGGAGGTTGTATGTCGTTCGGAGGTGTATGTTATTCGGGAGGTTGTATTCGTTAGGAGTTGTATGTTATTCGAGGAGGTTGTATGTTCTCATGGAGGTTGTATTATCCTGAAGGTTGTATGTTTTTCTTCCTGGAGGTTGTATGTTTCTCTGGAGGTTGTCTTGTTCTCCCGGGAGGTGTATGTTCTCCATGGAGGTTGTATGTTATCTGGAGGTGTATGTTATTCGGCGAGGTTATATGGTCTTCTGGAGGTTTGTATGTTCTCCTGGGCGGTTATATGTTCTCCTGGAGGTTTATAATTGTTTAGCATGGAGGTTTGATTGTTTGTATTTATTCGGGAGGTTATATGTTCTCCTGGCGGTATATGTTCTCATGAGTTTTGTATGTTATTCGGAGAGGGAGGTGTGGGTTATTCGCGGGAGGTGGTATGTCGTTCAGGAGGTTGGTTGTATGTTATTCGGGAGGTGTATGTTCTTCGGAAGGTTATATGTTCTCCTGGAGGTTGTATGTTTTAATTCGGGAGGTTGTGTTTGTTGTCGGATGGTTGTAGGAGGTTGTATGTTTATTGGGGAAGTGGTATTGGTATTCGGGAGGTTGTATTGTTTTCTCCTGAGGTTTGGTGTTCCCTGGAGGTTGTATAGTTCTCTGGGAGGTTAATATGCTCCGGCGAGGTTGTATGTTCCGGGGAGGTTAATGTTCACTGGAGAGTTGTTATGTTTCCGGGAGGTATATGTTCTCTGGAGGTTGTATGTACTCATGCGAGGTAATTATATGCTTCCTCCTGGAGGTGTGGTTCTCCTGGAGGTTATATGTCTCCTGGAGGTTGTGTGTTTGTGTGTTCTCCGGGAAGGTTGTATGTTCTCTGGGAGGTATATTGGTCTCATGGGGTTGTGTGTCTCTGGAGGGTTATAGTTCTCCTGGGAGGTTGGTGAATGTTCTCCTGGAAGTTTGTATGTTCTCTGGAGAGGTATAGTTCTCCTGAGAGTTGTGTGTCTCCTGGGAGGTGTATGTTCTCATGGAGATTGATGTTATCCGGGAGGTTATATGTTCTACTGGAGGGTATGGTTATATGTTCTCCTGGAGGTTATATGTTATACGGGAGGTGTATGTTCTCCTGGAGGTTATATGTGTCGCTAGAGGTATATGTTCTCTGGAGGTTGTATGTTCTCCTGGAGGTTGTAGTTCCTGGAGGTTATGATGTTCTCCGGGGGTTGTAGTTCTCTAGAGGTTGAGTATGTTCTCTATGGAGGTTGTATGTTCTCCCTGGAGTTGTATGTCTCCTGGAGGTTGGTATGTTCTCCTGGAGGATAGATTCTCATGGAGGTTTATTTATCTGTTTCTTGGGGTGTATGTTCGCTGGGATGGTCGAGGTTGTAATGTCTCCCTGGAGGGTTATATGTTCTCTGGAGGTGGTTATGTTTCCTGGAGGTGTATGTTCTCTGGAGGTTGTATGTTCTCGGAAGGTTGTAGGTTGTATGTGTCTCCATGGAGGTTGTATATTCTCCTGGAGCTGGAGGTTGTGTGTTCTCCTGGAGGTTGTATGTTCTCCTGGAGGTGTTGTAGTTCTCCGGGAGGGTATATCTTCTCCTACAGGGATATGTGTGGGTGTGTGATTTTAGAATATCTCATAGCTGCATGCGGTTCCATCTGGTGGATGAGCCTCACAATTACATCACAAACATTAGGAAATCCTGAGCCCTGCCTGGATTTGTGCAGCCTCTTCCCATTCCATGGTCTGCGTCACTTTCAAGTAATGTAGTGGCAGCATACTTGTGATTCAATGTGTGTGATCTGCAGGAACAAGGTCTGGCCCGACTCAATGGACTGAATGCACAAGAACAACAAGTCACAGGAAAGATCACTTACCTTTAACCTCTCTTGGATCTCCTCCCTCCCAAGCCAGAGATGATGGCAGAGAGAAACCCCCATTTCCAATCCTTGGGGTCCCTGTCTAGATCACATTGTGCTGGTGGCCTGGAGTCTATCCCTTTTTTTTCTCCAAGTAAATGCTCTGCTAGAGTTTCCCATGAGGATCCCCGATACCATGGGTAGTCGGATGTGTGAACATTCATGAAGATCATCATTAATGAGGGATTGTCCATACCTCCAACATTTGTGAAAGGAAAGAGGAACAAATGGCGGCCACGCGTTAGTGAGCCCCCTAGGGCCCCCCCCCCCCAATCACTCCCTGGCACGACCCAAATTTTAACCATTATAACAATTAATAAAATTTATCTCCAATAATAAATTTTTTTTTATCCTTATTGGGATTTGAACACTTAGTAAGAACTGACCGTGTCCATGGATGATAATGACACAGCAACTCTACAACGAGCCTAAGAGCCCGAAAGATCTAGACGAGATTTTGCGGTACTAAGAACTGAAGCCAACGTTTCGATTCAGTTGAATATTACCAAGCATCTGAGAAAGAGTCAACTGGAGAATCGAAACGTTGCATTTTTATGCGGGATGATGTTATATTAAAGATATTTGGAACTGAACAGACCGTGGATGCTGTGTGGCTACCTCCATCGATCTATTTGTTTTTTGTACTAAGAACTGTTACTGCTATGTTCACTTGACACAGATTTAATGCCTTGGTATATAGAGCAGGGATCTTCTCATGTGGAGATTATTATTGTAATATTGAGACAATTATAACTATAAATATAATTATATCGATGATTATTATTTTATTTTACTATTATTAATAATTGTCTCCTTAATAATAAAATAATACAATTCAGATAATAATAGTCTCCATAATTACAATAATAATCCTGAGAAGATCCCTCTTTATATATCAGGGCATTAAGGATGTTGCACAGGTTGAACAGTAGCAGGATACATTTCCTGTTAAAAAAAATCCTTAGTTATTAATCACTGGGCTCAAGACCTAATGTGGGGGGGGAGAGGGCTCATATCTCTAATGCAGAGGGCCTTTTGGGAGTCTGAATCCCCGACTGGGCAAAAATGTATTTAATTTTAACTAAAAGAGATGGTGTGGGGGAAAAGACCGGGGAGACCATATATGAGACAGATTGCGATCTGACCTGTGATGAGTTGGTGGGTCCTGCCTCAGCTAACCCGACAATCTCTCAAAGGATTCCATGCCCCAATGTCTGAGATAGAAAAACCTTCAGTAATATAATTCAGGCACTTTGAAAGTATAGTATTTTACAGAGAGGGAGAGTGAAAAATCCATGACAATTGTACAGTTGAACGTGACGCCGGGGGACAGAGAGTGTAACGAAAACGGGACTCTGTCCGGCAAATCGGGGCACGATTTGGGAGCTATGTTTGATTTGCATGAGTCTAGATTCTGGCACTGGCAGCGGCTAGCTATCCTGATGGATCAGCGGATAGATGCAAGAAGGATTGAGCAGACCCAACTCGTCTCTCCATGTTTACCTTCTATCCCCTAATGAAACTCGGTTCCCTTCTACTGATGCAAGGACCGCGGCGGCCATTTCTGTTGTGTCTGTAAAGAGGAGGAGAACATCGTTACAGGTTGTCTCTATGTCTCTACTGCAGTGACTAAGGAGTTTTACGTAAATTTCCCACCAGACCCACGGCAGAGTCACCCGGACAATCAGGTTCTCTTCTGAGTCGGTCGTTGGTTACTGAGATTTATCATCGCTTTCTCTGTGTGTTGGGGAGGATAGTATGTGTCTGGACCTGATAGATTGCGGAGTCACGGAGTCCGTAACTAAGAGCAGTGAGGTAAAAGGGTAGACCGAGAGGAGGGGGACGCGGGGGTTAGAATGGTCCACAGATTTCTAGGCAGGTGGTCGGATCAATATCAGGAAAAGGATTTGGTGGTGAAGACCCGGGCCCGCGGAGGGTCAGGGGGGGGCTACCTATGACGCAGCGGCACCAGTAACCACCTGGGTGTAGTGCGATTGGAGACTTGTAGCTGGTTATCTCTCTCTAAGTGACTCATCTCTTTGCGAACGTATTATTGTGTCTGAGTGTGGGAGCGGAACCATGAGAAACAGCTTGGGATTGGATTTTGCTTCTGCATTTTGATAAATATCTGGCAGGATTGACTTCCGCAGTGATCGGGATACAGGGGAGAGATTCGAGTGAATCCCCCAGGAAAGATGACACCAGGTATAGGATCCAGGAGAGTCTACATGAAGGGACAACATCGCCCCTCTAATAATTAAAGTAATAATGTGATTATGTGATTAAAAAACTGTCTTAAAACCTTAAGAAACATTGTTTCTATAAATTGTGTGTAGTCGGGATCTGGTATAGATTTGGTATTGAAGCATGAAGTCAGAAGGAGGATGAGAATTAGGGAATTTGAGAATTATATTCATGAAGAAGCACACAAGTACTGACTCTAACATAACATCCGGCAGTGAAGGGGGAATCCTACCACGTGTGTCTGTGTGGTACAGTCTGTACATAATCCTATGCTGTATACCTAATACTATATTGTCCTCAGTCTGTACATAATCCTATGCTGTATACCTAATACTATATTGTCCTCTATTTGGACACTTCCAAACACATGGGACATCGGGGCAGAGGGGAGGATAGGGACCGGATTATGGAAACGTTTTGTCAACAGAAGGGAACCAGTTACAAGTTTAGGGGTCTCTAAAAATGTAGGAATTTAGGGGCACCAGTTACAAGTTTAGGGGCCTCTAAAAATGTAGGAATTTAGGGGCCCTGGTCTGTCGATCTCCTGCCTTGTTGTGTGGCTCCACCCAAAGTCACGGCTATCAAGAACTAGGAATGTTGCACCGGTCCCAAAGTTTTTTGGTCTTTTCTACTATCAGAAGTTTGTTAAAAATGCATCTGTGGCTGAGACATTGGGGCTCATTTACTAAGGGTCCACGGAGCGCATTTTTGTCGGGTCTCCCGGTGATTTCCATTTTGCGCCGCATTTAACAGGGGATTGTGTCACATGTGATAGGATTTTGGTGCATCGGCGGCGGCTTGCACGCGACACAAATCGGGGGCGTGGCCGTCGGACAACACGCGGGATTTAACATTTAGAATTATGTCGCAAGACACGCACTTATATGTACCGGGAAGGAGAAGGTGAACTCCGGGGACCCCGGTGGGGAAGCGACGGATGCAGGAACTCGGGCGTACGATCTTCATGAATTGCGCCGGACATCATTCTCGTCGGCCCGTCCGGATCGGGGATCGCGACAGGAGCAGGTAAGTAAATTTGCCCCATTGAATGATCTTGCAAGACAAACAAAAGTGTTGATGTGACCAACAGGACCCCAGAAGCTGAAGTAGCATTTGTACAGTATAAGAAATGCCCCGGTCCCTATTCAGAAAGGTTTAAATGGTCCATTTCTATTGGTTTATGCTTCTGGTGTAGGGCACTGAATCCCTGACTTCTGGGCTTCGATGTGGGTAATTGGGAACTATTGGCTATGAAATTGGAGTTGAGGGGAGTAAACACAGAGGGGGTCATTTACTAAGGGCCCGATTCGCGTTTTCCTGACGTGTTACCCGAATATTTCCGATTTGCGGCGATTTCCCCTGAATTGCCCCGGGATTTTGGCGCACGCGATCGGATTGTGACGCATCGGCGCTGGCATGCACGCAAAGGAAATCGGGGGGCGTGGCCGAGCGAAAACCCGACGGATTTGGAAAAACCGCTGCAGTTAAAACAAAAAATCTGTCGCGGAGCTTGCACTTACCTTCACTCAGTCCGGCTCGGTAAACTCCAGGGTGTTCCGATGCTCTTCAGCGCAGCAGCGCCACCTGGTGGACGTCGGATGAACTACCTTAATAAATCCCGGCCGGACCCGAATCCAGCGCAGAGTACGCGCCGCTGGATCGCGAACGGACCGGGTAAGTAAATCTGCCCCAGAGTCGTGTGACTACTGACCATAACATCTATCATATTTGAATACTCCAGCGAGGACCTGTAAATAAATATTGATTAAAATGGCTGACGAGGGTGTGTCTGGTTTTCTTTCTATAAAATTTATTTGTACAATGATGTGTTTGTCATTCTGTAAAATTAGCCATAGTAGTGGTGCTGTTTATTTGACAGTGCTCATGACTAAGGCCTGAACTTACTGTAAAATGGTCATTTTTGTTTTGCACAAATTTACAGTAACGGATATTAAATTACCCCGGTACCCACCGCCACCAGGGGTGCCGGGAAGAGCCAGGTGCAGGGGCGGCCGCAGGCTGTTATTGTTGCACTGGAATAGCCCCCTAATTAAATTACCCCGGTACCCACCGCCACCAGGGGTGCCGGGAAGAGCCAGGTACAAGCCAGCACCTGACCATCTAAAGATGGTCAGGTGCAGGGGCGGCCGCAGGCTGTTATTGTTGCACTGGAATAGCCCCCTAACAGTGGGCTTTCCCAGATCAGTAATGGCGGCTGCTGCTGCTTTTTGTATCTTGCTGGTTTTATAAATTGTTTGGAATACACGTCTTTTTTTTTTCATTTAAATTTAATATATTGATGTGGGGCTCACCCGATTTTTAACATCAGCCAGATACAAAAAAGCAGCAGCAGCCTGCCATTACTGATCTGGGATAGGCCACTGTTAGGGGGCTATTCCAACTCAACAATAACAGCCTGCGGCCGCCCCTGCACCTGGCTCTTCCCGGCACCCCTGGTGGCGGTGGGTACCGGGGTAGTTTAATATCCGTTACTGTAAATTTGGCCAAAACAAAAATGGCCATTTTCACTCCATGACGCTCACACAGCACGCATGGGGCGCTATTTGAGCATCATCACAAGGACACTGCTAACATCCCAGTGGCTGCCATCAATGCAATTAACACAGGATGCCTTTAGCAGCAGGGGGCGCAGCGAGCATCACACAGGACAACCACCTAGCAGGCAGGGGGCGCGAGTGAGCATCAACACAGGACACTGCTAGAGCCAGTGGACGCTCAGCAAGCATCACACATGCACCACTGCCAGCAGCGGGGGCGCCAGCGTAGCTCACCCAGGTGACCCACCACAGCAGGGGGCGTCTAGAGCATCACACGGTGACAAACCGCTAGCAGCAGGGGCGTCCAGCGAGCATCCTCAGGACACTGCTATCAGCCGGGGCGCTAGTGACACACCGGAACCCGTAGCAGACACAGGTGGCCCCAGCTCAGCAATCTACACAGGACCTGCTAGCAGCAGGGGGCGCCCGCGAGCATCACACGGCACTGCTAGCCGCAGGGGGCGCCAGCACATCACACAGACCCGTTAGAGCAGGGGGCGCCGCCGAGCATCACACATGACAATCACCACATCAGGGGCGCTAGTGAGCTCACACGACACGCTAGCAGCAGGGGGCGCGCAGCAAGCATCACACAGGACATTCGCTAGCAGCAGGGGGCGCCAGCGAGCATCACACAGGAACATCGCTAGCACAGGGGTCGCCAGCAAGCATCACACAGGACCATCGCTAGAAGCAGCATGGGGCCGCCAGCAAGCATCACACAGGACATCGCTAGAAGCAGGGGGCGCCCAGCGAGCCTCACAAAGGACGGCCGTTAGCAGCAGGGGGCGCCATCGAGCACACACAGGACACCACCAGCATCAGGTGGGCCGCCAGCGAGCATGCACACAGTGACACCGCTAGCAGGCATTGGGCGGCAGCCGAGCATCAACACAGGTTGACGCCGCCAGCACAGGCGGGACCACGAGCATCACACAGGACGCCGCCAGCAGCAGGGGGTGGCCAGCGAGCATCAAACACCCAGGACGCAGCAGCAGCAGGGGCGCGCCAGCGAGCATCACACAGGACGGCGTAGCAGCACATGGGGCCCAGCTAGCATCACACCACAGGACAACCCAGCCAGCACAGTGGGGCGCCAGCGAGCATCATCACAGCCGGACGGCTCCACGCCGACTATCAGCCGGGGCCGCCAGCGAGCATCACACAGGACCTTCTAGCAGCAGGGGTCCCAGCAACTCACACAGGACGCCGTTGCAGCAGGGGAGCGCGCAGCCGAGCATCACACAGGACAATTCCCTCCAGCAGCAGGGGTCCGCCCCTAGTCGACATCACATCAGGACCCGTTAGCAGCAGGGGGCGCTAAGTGAGCATCACACCGTGACAACTGCTAGCACAGGTGGGCGCCATCAAATTAGCATCAACAAAAAAGACAGGACGGCGGCCAGTTAGCGCAGGGGGCGCCATGCGGCATCACACACAGGCCACCACCAGCAGCAGGGGGCGCTAGGGGGAGGCATCACACATAACATGACATTCTGCTAGCACAGCAGGGGGCCGCCAGCAAGCATCACACACATGACGCCGTTAGCAGCAGGGGCGCCCAGCCAGAGCATCAGCACAGGACCACCACAGCCATCAGGGGGCGCCCAGCGGCATCACACAGGACGCCGCCCGGCAGCACGGGGCCACCAGCGGCATCACACAGGAACCGCGCCGCCAATGCGTGTGCGAGATTGTGGGGTTTGGCCAGCGAGCACACACAGCGCGCATCCCTGTCACAGTGGGTGGCGTCCCACAGCAGCATCACAGGTGCCGGCAGCTATGCAAGCCGGGGTACGCCAGCGAAGGATGCACCCACATCAGGACAAACCACCCAGCATCATGCACGGTGGGCGGCTAGTGAGCATCACACATAGGACACTGCTACATGGCAAATGGCTAACAAACATGGGGTGCCGCCACAAGCATCTACACCACCAGGACGTCCGTTAGCACGCAGGGGTCGCCAGCGAGCATGCGACAGCAGACACGCATACCCCAGGCAGCATGTGGGCGCTACGTGACATCACACCAATACAGGACCTGCTAGGCAGGCATGTGGGGCGCCCAAGCCAAGCATCACACCAGGTACCATCCCGTTACCAGCAGGTGAGGGCGCCCACTCCAACTGTAACCATCACGCAGGCCACCTTACCCCACATCCAGGGGGCGCCACGAGCATCACCCAGGGACGCCGCCAGCAGCAGGGGCACCAGGAGCATCACACAGGAGACGCCCGCCTAGCACACCGAGCGGGAGTGCCAGCGAGCATCAACCGCAGTACACGCATGTCCCGCCGCAGGGGGACATGCACATCGAGCATCACACAGGACGAGGCGCTAGACGCAGGGGAGGCGCCAGCGAGCATCACACAGTACACCGCCAAGCACTCAGGGTGCGCCAGCGAGCATCCACACAGGACATCCGCCAGCAGCATGGGGTGGCAGCCAGCAGAGCACACAGGACACCGCTAGCATGCAGGGGGTGCGCCAGCTAGCATCACACAGGACACACCTAGCAGCAGCGGGGTCCGCCGCAGCGAGCATCACACAGGACGCCCGCAGCAGCAGGGGGGGGCCAAAGACCAGTGTACGAGCATTCACACAGGATCACAAAACCAAAAAAATGCCAGTCTGCAGGTGGGGCGAGCCCATACAGAGCACAACCTTTACCAAAAAGAACCGAAGACTGCCGCTAAGCAGCACAGGGGGCGCCAGCGAGCATCGACCACAGGTGTCCATAGCTGCAGAGCAGGCGAACAAGGGTGCAGGCGGACACAGACAAGACGAATCATACACCAACACCCTACCTGTTGACAAAACAGACTGAAGCCGCACTAAGCAATACAAAAAGTCTGGGGGCGCCCCATCTAGATCAATACACACATCACAGGCTATTTCACCCGCATACAGCAGCAGGGAGGCCGCACCAGGGAGCACAGGCACCAGACCACACCACCACGTGGGTGAGCAGCAGGTGCGCTCGGGACAGCGAACGCAACTGACGACACTACAGGACGCCTCATGGCTCTATACAGCAGGGGGTGCCAGCTTCGAGCATCACCCAGAGACCGCTAGTAAAGAGGCACGGGGGCACGAGCATGCATCACATCAAGAACATCCCTCCGCTAGCAGCCCCAGGACCTGGACCTGCCAGCATAGCGAGCAATTCACACATTATTACAAAGGACACCAGCTGACCTTCACAGACAGGTCGCGTTTTGACACGACCAAGCAAAGCTCATCCCACCCATAACACAAAAACCTTGGACATCGAAGACCCGATACTAGCATTCTCAGGGGAGGACTCGTCCGAAGCGATGCCAGCTATTAACTACTCAATGACACTAGACAAGAAAACACGGCTAAGCCCCAGCAGGGGGCCCAGCGTGATGCATCAAAATTAAAGCAATATGCGACAAGTACACCGTGCACATCAGAGGGACGGGCCTTGCACCGCCAGCTGAGCCCACATTCACCTGAAGCAAAAACATTCCGGGCCAGCCTTCAAATTGCAGCACGCTGACAAAGTGCACTTTGTTGACAACAATGACAAGAGGTGGTGACAAATGCCACAAAAAAAACCATTTGAGTAAAAAAACATGCATCTTTCACACACTTTCCTGCGCCGACAAGGAACCATTCCCCATTCGCAAGCAATCACATCCAGCCGTAGCTGTCGAGGCGATGGCTCAGCCCACTACTGTCTTGTGAGCATTCCTAAACTACCAGGAACGGCGCTAAGCACCTGTCTGAGGTAGTGTGTGGGTCGGTCCGCCTCGAAGCACTAATTTTAGGACACCGCACTATACAGTCACTACGGATGCGCATGAACGGACATAGGATATAGGTGTTTGTCCTACAACAACCGCCTCTTCTAACACCTATCGGTACTCGCATACATAGGAAGTTTTCACATCAGATCAAGCTTATATGGTGATCGCTAACAAATTCCAGTTAATTGTTAATAACAACATGAATGATTAAATAAAAGGCATAATCTTTTTATGCGATTTACTAAATCTGCAAATGCCGTCAACACTGGAGTGGTCTCTAATGAATAATCCATAGATCACGTGTATGCTTCATGTAAATCAAAAGAAAAATTATAATACTTTCATTTTAACTATTGAATTAACTACATATATTCTGTTTTTCATCAGAATGCTTCAATTTCCTACCACCATTTCTTTAGTTGACAAACCTATTTTTGTAGTGCATGTGCTGTGTGTATACTATGTGTATGTGTATTATATTTAATGTATATTGTGTGTGTGTGTATGGTTCCCTTCCCACACCTGCACATTCAAATGGTTAACCAACCCAGACAGCGAGCTACTTGTGGACACTCCCAGTTGCTCCTCCTGGGTTGCATCATATGCTCAATAATGGAGCTGATCTCGGCTGAACAATGAGCATTTTTCCTCCATCCTACATTCTCCCTCTGTGTACTGCTGAACTCACTATCTACACGTGACTCACATCTGTGGTCATCCGTATCAACATCAAACGTCCACCTCTGACACAATGGGGCACATTACTAAGCCTTCGCAATTGCGCTGAAATAAATGTGCAAAACATGCGTCCCACTATATTATTGAATAATCCCCTACCGACTAGAATGGGATGGAGTAACCATCTCACTAATTGTGTCGGCACAGCGTTCGTATGAAAATGTGTGCGCATTGAAGGTTGTCCGCCACAAAATTTTTGCATAAAAGAGTCACAGGCAGGCTATTGCCCGCTGGTATCTATCATGGCTGGTCGTCCTGAGCAGTCCACAGCAGCACCGATGCTCCATTTGGCCATTTTTATGGAGCGACTCCGCAGCAGTTTCCCCCCAGTTGTACTACTAATGCCTTCCGCGTAGCCGGGAGTTGGAGCGCGCGAATCGGCACCACCCCCACACTCTGTGGCCCCCAGATCTGCTGCTCCTGGTCCCGCTGCTTCCGGCTCCCTTCATTCCTGCCCATATCTACTTGGGCTCTTAGTGTGAGATGGATCGCCTCTTCCGTTCCCAGAGGCACCTTGTTTCACCGGCACCCTTCTGATCTAGGTTAACGTGGCATGGCCGGTCGGAATATAGGGCGTCCTAGGAGTATGTCCGTTGTTACAATGAAGGTTTGGTTGAGGAGATGGACATTTTTTTTAACTTAATTTATAACTGTATGAGTGGTTCTGTTCTTACTCTTTACCACACCGTTGAAAGTGTTTTTAATGAAGGTTTTTTTTTTTTTGTTGGCTTTTGTCTTTTCAAGGTCCACCAAAATTTGGAACATCTTTTGGGAGGACTGGCGATTCTATTCCCCTGTCAGCCAAAAACACCCCATTTGGGCGGGATCACAGTGCGGAAATCAATGGCCTAGGATTAAAATTGCATTTGAATAGTATTTGAATTTTTTTATGGTCACTTGGGATTGTAAATCTTGAAGGTGAGTGGCCTTTTTATAATGTTTTTTTGTTTTTTTTTTTTTCTTTTTGTTTTCAACTATTGGCAGGAGTGGAATATCGTTCTGTTCCGAGGTCCAAGAAGTGGTATGACTGCAGGAGGAGGCTGAGGCAAGCTCTGGGCGAAGCACAAAACAGTCAGCTCGGAGGCGGGTGGTGGCCCCTAGTGTGGCCATGCGATGTCGTGGGTGGAGCAAAAGATTAAAAAAATCAAACCAAACACCCCATTTACTGAAGGGATCGGGGATTTTGACACGGAGATTTTGATGTTGTATGTACGTTTTATTTTATGTCTCATAATACTAATGTTTGGTTTCACTTTCCAAATATTTTTGCATCCTTTTTGGAGCGGCTACTGGGCGTGGAGTAGCCAGACATGAGGCTACACATTGCGGCTACTCCACGCCCCAGTAGCCTCTTTACTCCTCCTAACCTGACATCATGGCACTACTCCTCGTAGCTGCGCTCGCCTCCGCGATCTCAGTACCAGAATTCCTCCGCATGCGCAGTAGCTTTGGCTTTGTTCCCCAGAGTGCAGGCATTGTCATATCTGAGGTTCGTGGCACGGGACAGGTGTTCTGCTATGCTCCCCAAATAATACCAACAACGATGCCACTGCCACCAATGTATTTTATGGGATTAGGCATATATTTTGCCCTACTCCCCCGCGGGCAACAACAAGGCCCCCCCCCCCCCCCCGGCCAACGACAAGGGCCCACCTGCCCCCCCTTTTATTTTCATTCACAACACCCCCCCCTCCTTCTCTTTGTCTTAACATACGGGCCTGCTGTGGAGTATTTTGGATTTTTGTGAGCTCCAGCGAGGACTGTAAATAAATATTGATTAAAATGGCTGACGGGTGTGTCTGGTTTTTCTTTTCTATAAAATTTTTTGTACATGATGTGTTTGTCATTCTGTAAAATTAGCCATAGTAGTGGTGCTGTTTATTTGACAGTGCTCATGACTAAAGGCCTGAACTTACTGTGAAAATGGTCATTTTTGTTTTGCACAAATTTACAGTAACGGATATTAAATTACCCCGGTACACCCACCGCCCCACCAGGTGCCGGGAAGCGTCAGTCAGACGAGGTCGGCAGGCGCAGGCTGTTATTGTGCACTGGAATAGCCCCCCTAACATGGGCTTCTCCATCAGTAATGGCGGCTGCCTTGCTTTTTGTATCTTGCTGGTTTTTATAAAATTGTTTAGGATACAACGTCTTTTTTTTTTTCATTTAAATTTAATATATTGATGTGGGGCTCCCGCATTTTTAACATCAGCCAGATACAAAAAAGCAGCAGCACCTGCCATTACTGATCTGGATAGGCCACATGTTAGGGGGCTATTCCAACCAACAATCCGCCTGCGCCGCCCCTGCCACCTGCCATCTTAGTGGTCGGCGCTGCCTGCTCTCCACACCCCCTGGTGGCGGTGGTACCGGGGTAGTTTAATATCCGTTTACTGTAAATTTGGCCAAAACAAAAATGGCCATTTTACATAAGTCAGGCCTTAGTCAGAGCACTGTCAAATAAACAGCACCACTAACTATGGCTAATTATACAAAACGACACAAACACATCATTGTAAAAATATCTTTTATTGAAAAAAAGCCAGACACCCCCTCGGTCAGCCATTTTAAATCCATATTTATTTACAGGTCCTCGTCGGAGTCCACTGACTACAAAGTAGTCCACAGCAGCGGTCCTTGAAGACAGCAAAAAACACACACAAAAAAACAGCGGGGAAGGGGCCATGCTCGTGCTAGTAGGGTTGGTGGCCATTGCTTGTTGCCCAGGGGGTGTTGGCCAGCTCTTGCACTAAAGGTTGTGGAACAATATATGTCTAATCATATAAAATACATTGCCAGCAGTGTAATTGTTCATAGTATAAGTTGGTGAGCATAGCTAGGTTGAAATTCAAATTACTGTGCCTATAGGATACATGGTGGCAGTGGGAATCGTGTTTGTATTAGTTGAGCTAAGCATACTCCCCTGTCCCGTGCCCCAAACCTTCACATAAGACACAGCTATGAGAGCTGCGCACCGATGATGTCTGGGTTAGGAGGAGCAGTGAGGCTACTGGGGCGTTGAGTAGTATGACATCTTGCCTCATTCCGGCTACTCACGCCCCAGTAGCCGCTTATCAAAAATCACACAATAGGGCCATAAAGATTTTATAACAAACTACTGCAAGTGAGGATTACTCAAAAAGTGCTTTCAACATGTACTATACAATCCACCTACCACACTGTTTCTACCTTTCTAGGTATATTGTGGTGGTAGCTTCCAAGTGGGCTATTCATTTATTTAAGCGTAGCACTCTAAAGTTTTGAATTGTAATTTACTTTGTTTTATCAACAGGGAGGGCTGCTCCACCCGCGGCCCCACAGGATGCAACCACCCAGCAAAAAGTGACTGCACCCGACCTCCATGTGCTTCGCCAACCACTCCTCCTGCAGTCGTATCTCACTTGGTGGGTCCGTGGGGATGGGCTCCTGAAGTGGTGCCCGCTGAAGATAGGCCCATCACACTGGCATATTTTCCAACTATAGTGGATAAAAGCCTTGAAGCGATGGGCCTAATTCAGCGGGAACTCCAAAGGCAATGGCCGGATGTGATGGAGGAGGGGTTCCAGCTTATTAGTGGAGATTTAAGAGCTCTCATCAATTATTCTGGGACTCTCATCCACAAGGAACTGTTGGCTCGGGGGGGAGTGTGAGGTCCCTCCATTCTCCCCACCCCAGATCCCCATGGTGGGGATCCAGTGACACAGGCCAGCCCTGCCCCCAAATACCAGATTCCACTTCCAACTGCATCAGGATCGGGGTGCAGTTCGCACCATGCTGGCGGTGCACTGGATCCCTCTCCAGTGGTCCTTGGCCTTCCCTGAAGCCACGTTCCTACTTTCGGTCAAGGAGGAACTTAGATCCTCGGCTTCCAATCCACCGGGCACATCTGGGAGTTCTGTGGTGACGCGCGGCAGGCAAAAGGGGAAGGGCCTGTCCGTCGTTATCACGTTTCTTCCAAACCGTAATTTTTTTTTTTTTTTTTTTTTTTTTTTTAACTTATTATTTGTGTTAACTTGATTTTGATCAAAATGACAAATAAATTTTTTGATCTACTTTTGTCTCCTCTGAGCTGAAATTATTTTATAAGATGAAAAGACATGGATCCATTTTGACATTGCATTTACTTTAATGCAATTCGAATATACAGACATTAAGGTATCCAAAAAAAAAAAATGGAACTGGCAATCACTTAAAAGTAAATCTCAGTGATTTGCCTGCGCTTAGTTGTCCGCTCTATTGTGGGTTAGTCAGACACATCCCCTGATCTCTATATGCTCAGTTAAAATGTTTGCAGTCATTTCTAGCCTGTGGCTGTTGCAATGTTATGTAAACATGCAACAGGCTATAATGACCTTGCCACACATGGGGGGTTTTGTAGAGCATAGCCCCCCGAGAAAAATCCAGTGCAGCGGAACCGCTATTTGAGAATTCCAAAGGTCTCTCAGGCACTTCTGGTTCTTCGATGTGCGTGTTGAAGCTCCTCCTCCTTAGGGGTGGTTGGCCGCAAATATGGTGTCATCAACCATGGCAATAATTTGTAGCCATTATCACCTAAAAACAGGACAAAGTAAAGCTAATTAGCTTAATTTAAAAATAGGCGCCATTACACAAACATGCTGCCGGGCGCGCGTGTGCTCCGTGTAATGGAGAGGAGGAGGGGCCGCTCTCCATAGCAATGCTGGGGGCTGCCGCGTAACACAGGGAAACATAGACATGTGTAGCTCCCCCCCCCCCCCCCCCCCCCCCCATGTACGGTGTTGCATGTGTCTGCACCATATTGCTCTGTGCGGGCCATTGCCATCTATGGGGACATATGTATGGCGTAAGTTTGCAGCTGTACTATGTCCCCATACAGTAGTGTGAATGGAGCCTTAGTCCGAGCTTAGACTGACATTTTGGATTAAATCCTCACAATATCAGTTTTTCCTTGAATCTGCTTGGTTTATCATGCAATAATGCAGTTATTTGCATTTGGGGATGTCTTCTTTTTCCACAATATTTTTAACAAACATATTGGTAGTAAAGGGGTTTGCCAACAAACGAAAGTTAAGCCGTATCCATGAGATAGTGCCTAACTTCTATCAGTGCTGAGACCCCACAGACAGCAAAAATGACTAATGGAGAGAATGGCGTGCATGCCCATTGCGCTCCATTAATCTCATGGAGCTGACAGAGATT
This sequence comes from Engystomops pustulosus, assembly GCA_019512145.1. NCBI lineage: Eukaryota > Metazoa > Chordata > Amphibia > Anura > Leptodactylidae > Engystomops > Engystomops pustulosus. The sequence continues at coordinate 7,218,046 of CM033647.1, read as the reverse complement.
GTGAGCGCTGTGCTCGGCAAGATCACTCGCCTCCATAGAGATTACTTGAGCAAAACAGTCATGTTCAGCCATCTGCTCCATTAGTCTGACTGAGGGACGAGGGGCCCTCCATTGGTTTGCAATTGTGGGGGTTCTCAGCACTGATCAGGGAGTTAGGTCTATCCGTGGATAGGTGCTAAACTTTTTTTGTGGGAAAACCCCTTTAGATTGGGAGTTTACCAGTTTCAGTACCCATGTCCATGAGACAAAGTAGGTGTTTGTAACTGATACCCTCGATATGTATGAAATTAAGGCTTAACCCCACACTTTTTTTTTTCTCTCTCTCTTACGCGGTTTCGTCAATTAATTCATAGACTGAGAATGTGTTTTGTTTAAATTATTTTGCCTTTTTTTTTAAATCATTGTTTGTGTTAACATTTTAGTTTACAAATTGTAAACTTTTGAAAAAAAAAGGCAAAAATGTAAACAAACTCTTCTCAGTTTCAGAAAACATAATTAAAGACACGACCTTATGAGCATGACCACATTTTAATTGTTAGTAATGAAAGAGCATTCACATTCACTTACCAAGCAGAAAGGCGTCCCTTGTACAATTCACTCTGGAGCCGGCGATTGAGGCCACGTGCTCAAAGATAAAGGAATCGTGTGTCGAGCCAGGGTACTTTGCGACCACATTCGTTATGAGTTATTGGGTCCACGGTGACTGCACATTAATAGATCAACATTTTTCGATTGCGGTAACCGAATTTCATCGGCCGCCAGGAGGCACCAACGCCACATGTGTGCAGTCGATTAGCCCGATCACGTTGGCATCCCGCTACTTGCACAAACTCCGCTTGCGTCCTCCGGATGGCATCATCAGTTTTGGGGAGGATGTCTGTGTACAGAGCTTAAACAGCCTCATCCACTACCTCGTGGAAAAAAGGCTGAAGGTTGTTGCGAAAAAACCAAACGCTCAGCAATGCAGTGCTGGAAGGACGCGTTAGCCATTAATAGATGGCCGAGACCATCTTGGTGAGTCACAGGCACTGCATGTCGACCGTCCGGTTTTTGCCCCGATAGCTACTTCAAGCTTCTCCATAGAGGCTTAGGATGAAGCTCTATCCAGCCCAACTGCTGATACACCCTCGCGTCCGAAAATCTGCAAAGGACACACGAGACGGAACACTCGGGACGCCTCCTCTGCCCTCCGTCTGCGCTGTCTAGCCATGATCCTGTCATTTTGAATGGCCACGTAGAGGATCGGAAGCATATCCATTGTCCTAGAATTAAGAATATGGAATACTATTTTTATGCTCATATTGGCAGATTGGTCAGATAAGGTATGTTACTTTGTGAGTAATTTAAATTACACTAAAAAATTTGTTTATATCCCAATTTGTGGTAAATAATAAACACATTTTTAGTTTTTCCCGGGGCCTCTCTAACAATTTGTATACATTTTTTAATATTTGAATTTAAAAGTGTGACTCCTTTGCAAATGCTTTTTGACGAGTGTTTGTCTTCTTATTTACAACAATCTCCACTCCTGTTTTACAAATTGATTGATTTTATTTTTTCAAAAATCAATCCTTTTTTGAAATTTATGTGAACATTTACTTACCTTTTTGCTAAATTCAATGGATTTATTGTGCACAATCAACAGTCAACTTTTCCAATCTCTTCAGAACCCTCGACTCCTAACTCTCTCCATTTTGTTTTTTTTTTGGAAAACCATTATATATTTTTCCCTAAAATGTGTCGCACACACCTTTACCTTGTTGCCACAGAGCATATAGCAATCAGTTTACTCATGCGACACTTTTGTGTCGCGGGTTTGAATAGTGTCCACTTCTATTCTGTGATTGCGCGCTTTGATATGCGCGCCCCCGATTTGTGACGCACGCTCATTTAAATTGTGGCGCACGCTGGTTTAGATGTGTTGTCGACGCGCCTTCTCGGTGCATTTTCCAGATTCACTCCTTGGTTTTGTGGCGCATGCACGGCGGATTGGCGCGAAATATTGAAATCTGACGCCAGCAGCGCAGCGTCCTAAATGAAGCCACACCTGCAACTACAGCAGATACCGTGCACAGCAGCCAGGGAACAATACTGAGAATTGTGTAAGTACCCCAAAACAACACAAAATACACCCAAACAAGGAAAAAAGGGGAGAAAAGTCCCACAAAGAGAGATAAAGGGTGGATATACAGGGCAATGTAAAGGACAGTGAAGAAACACAAGCTACATGGCACAGCACATGTTGCAGGGGGATCGCAATCGTCAGAATTACACTGAGTTAACATTTTCATAACTCTAATCCCTTGCACGTAGTATCATATTGTCGTGAACGAGGAGGGAACAACCTTTCGAAAAGCAAGATGGCCAATCCTCAGGTAAAGCGCTCAATACAATTTTAGATAACTCCAAAGAACCTAGAAATGCAATGGCACACAGAGTTTTTCAATTATGTGAGTTTTAAATTCAAAAAACACATATATAAAAGAAAATGTCAATGATTTTACAGCAAAAAAGGTGGTTATGTGTCATCACCAAAATATAAACATTTACATCAAAGTATGGTCATGGGCGCATGCGTCACTGCTACGCTTTGAAGTGCAGTGCTAGCGCAATGGGGCGCACCCGGGCTGGACACATTTGCAAATGCATTGAAGGCATCTCCTGGTTAAGCAATCACATGCGTTTACACTGGACACACTAATGTTTTTTTTTTTAGTGAGGCCCAAACCATGCACTTTTAAAACGCAGGACTAGCGCTGTCACCGTGTGATTCCGTTTTTGGACAATACACATGCATTTAGTTGAAGCCCTTAGCGCTCTGATCACGGTTATGTACTGCACTGAGATGATGCCGGTTCTGCTCTGCACAGGAGCCAACAGCCATCGGGGTTGCGGGATGTCAGCGTTAATCTAACGACTGACATCACGGCTAACACCCCGGCGTGGGCTCCGATCTGGGGTTTATGCTTGTTAATGACCGGGGGGGCGTGGACCGCACAATGTACTCACATGCCTTCCGGGTTTCTTTACCCCACGATCGGTGCCCCAGCGATGTTTTTGGGGGCCCAATCGCTTGCTATGGCACCACTGGGGGTCCGATAGGGCCCAGAGAAGCCTGAAGGCAGGGCCTTTAAGATGGCGTCTGTGACGTCATCTTAAAGGCAAAGTGTCAGCACTATGCATCTGCATAGGCTGACACTGCATAATACCTGCAATACATGAGTATTGCAGAGTATTATCATGAGAAAGCAATCAGATGATTGCTTGTTGATGTCCCGTGTGGGTCAAGAAAAAAAAAAAGGTATAAGAAAATGTTTTGTGCAAAAATAATTTAACAAATCAATAAAAATGGCCATAAGCCCAAAAAAAAAAAAATACTAAAGATACAAATTACGCTCAAAAAAAGTCAAAACAGTCCGTCACAATCCATAGAATAAAACAAAATAAATATTGGACCCATATGATGAAGCCCGTCAAATCAAAAAATGACAAACCCGCCAAAATTCTGATTGTTACATATTATATCCCACTAAAAATGCCAATAAAAAGGAACAACAAAACATATGTACTCCACAATGATACTGTTGCAAAGTACAACATGTCCCGCAAAAAAACAAGCCAACAACAACCAGCTCTGTAGCCAAAAACGTAACAATGTTATGCCACTGGAAGACGGCGATGAAAAACATGAGAGAGTTTTACAAACACATTAGCCATTTTTTTTTTTTCCAAATATAATTAAAAAATTAAGAAAAATATTCATGTCTGGATCCCCGTAATCGTACGACCAATAGAATAAAGATAAAAGGATTTTAGGCTATACGGTGAACACAATTTGTTTATTTAAACTAATCCAGTACGAATGATTCTTTTTACTTATGACCTCAAAAACCAAGTTCAACAATTTGCACATGGTGATACCAACCCCAAATGGTGACACTGGAAAAAGCATCTCATCTGCCAAAAAATGCCGTCACATCCCCAATAACGTATAAAAGCGAAAAATTTATAGCCTTCAAAGAGGGGCACGAGAAAACTCAAATCCAAGGCAGCTGCAGGCGCCTCCTTCCCTTCTGCGTTCGCTGTGCCCCCATAAACACAAAGTATGTTCACACTGTGGGGTCGCTGCACTCAGGAGAAATGTTGTTGAACACATTTATGGTGGCTTTTTGCTTTTTTTATCTTTTTGAAATGTGTAAATTTTAGCCTAATGAACATATAAGCAACAAAAATTGACCATTCTTAAATTTACACACCACATTTGGATTCATTACTAGGACGATCTCAAGGAGTTCACAATCTTCGATAATGCTGCTTCTGATATCATGAGGGGTGCAGATTGAAAATGGGTTTGTTAATATGTGGTTTAGATGCTAAAATATTACAATTCAGTGAAACACTATTTATCCTCCTCAAATTGCCAATTATCATAAATATATATATTTGTAAGACTGCGTCAACATCAAAAATAATTATCAGAAATTTTTTTTATTTATGCTAATGTAAAAAGCGATTGGAATGTTATTCTGCAACTTATTTAGTTGAAAATCATCTGCATGAAAAAGCAATGATTCACAAATTTTTGTCAAGGTCACATTTATCCCAAAAACATAGTTTGTGACATTTTTTTGGGGATGAAAGCAAAAAATAACAGCCAACATTTACCATAAAAAGAAGACAAGTGTGTGGAATCGTTAGATTAGTAAAGTGTTTCAACAAGTTAACTATATAAATCAAACCATATCACAATCCATAAATTGGGCTGAGCCTTAGGTAAGATTCACACTGCTGTTGGCCGCCCGTACCCGTTAGAGGGCAACGGCGTGGTACGGGGAGAGGAGGAGGAGGAGGTGAGCGTAGCTCCCCCCCGCCCCTCTACATAGCAAGTAATGGCGCACGGCGCCGTACTACGGAGAAAGATAGGACAGGTCCTATCATTTTTTGTTGGGTACGAAGCGGTACGGTGCGCAGTTGTGCTGACCGTACCGCTCCCGTAGTGCTGCCCATGCGCCCATTGCCGTCTATGGGGACGTATATCGGCCGTAATATAGTCCCCAATACACGTCGTGTGAATATAGCCTAAGCGTAAAATGGCTGCGTCCTTAAGGGGTTAATACACAATGCAACAGACTATGAAAACACACCATGAGAAGAAGGCCGAAGACGCCAGACATGTGATAGGCAACACAAATTCCGAGCACAACAGATCAGGTAAACCCAATGCAAATCTTTGAAACAAATCTATCATAAATAAGTTTTGAATTCTCATATTGGTAAAAATATCAAATATCTTGCGTTCTTGTATTTTTACAATGAAGCCAGGCAGGCACCAGCAGCGGCAAGAGAAAGCAGAAGTAAGAAGCGCCCCTTTTGATCGAGAGAGCTCGTCGCTTTGATAACATCTGCGACGAGCGGGGGCTACGACCTGCTCCGTGAGACTGGCAGCTATAAAGCTAAAGACCAAGATCAGGAGCGGTCCAAGCCATCTGTCGAGAAATATGGCCGTACCATTCCGTCACGACAGTTGCAGAAGCGGTTCTCGGAATAAAGGTCCTAGGAGCGCTTTTTGGAGCGTGTCCGAGCCGGAACCGCTCTGCAAAAGGTTAGAAGATACACTTTTCTTAAGTAATGACATGTCTGTGCATTTTTTGATGATTTCTATTTTTTCTTTATAGCCGGACGGGAGGAGGGACCGGCCGTAGAAGGGGCCTATTCTTCGGCTTCGTTGCTTTGCTGTTGTGGTGGATGTGGGGACGACTCTCCCTCCACCAAGCCCGTGCCACCTGGCCCAAGGTCAAGACTGGCATACCTTTTTAGGAATTAAGATGTTGAAAATGTAATAGAACAATATCATTTGTAATTATATTAATTTATATTTTTTTTTTTATTTCTTTGTAGCTCCGATGGAGTCTGGAACCGTGGAAGACCCACGGAAGAGGACCCAGCCAAAAGACGGTAGCCACCACAGCACGTGGCCGAGGTCTTCAGATGTCCATCGGTGAGACGCTCCTCCATGAATGGAGCTGCTCACACGAAACATGGACATTCTGATTGGCCCATTTCGAAAGGTTGTTCCACCCTCCTCGTTCTTAAGTTTTGTGTCTTTTTTATTTAAAAGATTTGTTAAAAAAACATTTAAAAATCTAAAAAAAAAAATGAAAAAATGAAAATTTCAAAAACACATTGGCCCAAAAAGTTTGGAAAAAAAAAAAAAAAAAAAAAAATGTTTAACCAAAAAAAAAAAAAAAAAAAAAAATTTGACCTGATTATCCCCCAAAACAGGCAACGGTGTTTGTAAGTTTCTTTTTACCATGATTATCCCCCAAAACAGGCAACGGTGTGTGTAATATTGCTGTTAAATCAATAGCATGAGATTTTTTGTATTAGTAAGGTATCGTATTTTTCTTGATTGTCTGATATATAAACACAATGTAATGTGATTTTAAAAACAGTGCTTGAATAAATTATTAATTTTGTAAAAAATGACTGTTTAGTTACGTTAAACTTCCATAAAAAAAACAGGGGCAGCAACACACACTGGTGGGGGGGGGGGTGTTTGTTGACATAAACACTGTTGGGGGTTTATGGTGACATAAACACTGGGGGGGGGGTGGTGACATAAACACTGGTGGGGGGGGGATGGTGACATAAACACTGGTGGGGGGGGGTATGGTGACATAAAACACTGGTGGGGGGGGAGGTATGGTGACAAAACACGGTGGGGGGGGGGTGTTTGTTGACATAAACACTGTTGGGGGTTTATGGTGACATAAACACTGGGGGGGGGGTGACATAAACACTGGTGGGGGGGGTATGGTGAGATAAACACTGGTGGGGGGGGTATGGTGACATAAACACTGGTGGGGGGGGTATGGTGACATAAACACTGGGGGAAGGGGGGGAGTGCAGGTCACACGACACTTTGGACTAAAGACTAACGTACATCGTGTGGGCAAGATGGTGTATTTTGCTTGGGTTCACACCATATCCTTGGTGTCATAGGCTCAGCGTATATGTCACTAAGAGCCCTGACGTTTGACCCTTTGTGTATACATTGGCAAATAGTTTGCAGACGGCGGCGCCTTTTGCCTCCATCTGATGCGAAACTTTAAATCAAGGACTAACTTTGCAAAAGTTAACAAATAATTTAATTTATATTGCTTCAGTAAATTCCGTAAAGCTTTACAATAATAAATCTTCCACTATTAGCCTCACAAGAGAATGTATGTGGGGTGGCATGGTGGCTCATTATGTAGATTAACAGCCTTGCAGCCTGTGGACCTCGATTCGAGTGACATCCGGTCAACGTCTGCACAGAGTTTGCATTTCTCTCCATGTTTGTTTGGTTTCCTCCAGGTCCTCCGGTTTCATCCCACGCTCAAACCATACTGCAGGTTTTTAGATTGGGAGCCCCATTGGGGACAGGGAACATTCTGATAAGGACTGATTATTAATTCTTATGTGCTCATCGGAGGCAAGGGATGCCTATGTTAATCAAAAGCATTGTTTTGCATCCTTATTCACTTTTGTCAATCACTTGTATCACTCATCATGAGATAGGAGCAGGGTGGATACACAAATCACACACCATACCTGTTAAATGGGCCAGGAGGAGAGAGCAATACCTGCAGACTATCCTTTAAGTGGGGCTTGCAGAAGAGAGCATACCTGCACACTTATCCCTTTCAAACCAGGAACGGAAAGCCTAAATCCCGCCTCCAAAAAAATACATTCTCAGGAACCGAAGTGAAGCAAGATCTCATTTACAATTTATCGGCGTAATTTTAAGTCCTCAACAAAGTGCATTACTGTCTAAGGTTTAGGTTTTTCACCGCATAATTTCAATATATTTCATACTATCCTAGATGTAAATAAATTTATTAGAAATTAACTCTGTCGAAAACATTTTTTGAATGTCCAGAGGGTGATAAGACCTATTCTAAGACTGTGGTAATACCGGGATGCTAAGCCCTAAAAAAGATATGAACACTTTGAAGACCAATATCACCTTCGATCCATTTGCGCCAACTTCAGTCTGAAGATATGATAAGTGACTTAGTGACCAATCTTTCCGAACTTCCAACTCTTTGTCTCACCCCATTAACTCAAGATCCACACAATGGAATTTTCCAAGAACAGGGGAACGGATTTGATTGAACTAAAAGAGTTACCACTCAGCACCAGAATATAATATTTCAACAGGAACGAAAGCCATAAAGGAAATTAAATGCTAACTGATCTTCTAGTCGCTCTGCAGACAAGGGGGTGCTGATAGTTTCCATTAAGCCGGACTGTATAAAAATCAATTTAGAGATGTTGAGTGATGAAAACGTATCAAAATTACAATCAAATCCTACTATTGAATTTCAAATGTTGTTAAGAAGGAACTGTTGGATGAGGATTAAATATGGGTGCATATTCCAGAAAATATCAGATACCTGTATGTCAAAATTCCCGTTACCCGCCAGTTCTTTCATCATTGCGAGATACTAAGGAGGTCTTTCCCCCTCCCCGCCGCTTTAATATCCGTTACTGTAAATTTGGCCAAAACAAAAATGGCCATTTTACAGTAAGTTCAGGCCTTAGTCATGAGCACTGTCAAATAAACAGCACCACTACTATGGCTAATTATACAGAACGACACAAACACATCATTGTAAAAATATCTTTTATTGAAAAAAAGCCAGACACACCCTCGTCAGCCATTTTAATCCAGATTTATTTACAGGTCCTCGTCGGAGTCCACTGACTACAAAGTAGTCCGTTCTCCTGTAAGGTTATATAATGTTCTCCTGTATGTTGTACGTTCTCCTGAAGATTATAAATGTCTCCTTTAGTTATATTTTCTCCTGGAGGTTGATGTTTCCTGGAGGTTTGTATGATCTACCTGGAGTATAGATCTCGTGAGTATATTTCATTTGAGAGGTGTATGTCCATCGTTGTATGTTCTCCTGAGGTGTATGTTCTCCTGAGTGTTTATGGAGGTCGTCTCAGAGGGTTGCACTGTTATTGTCGGGAGGTATATGGTTCCCTGGAGGTTTATGTTCTCCTGGAGGTGATCTTTATGATTTTACCTAATGCTCTGGAGTTATAGGTTACTCGGGAGGTTGTTATGTTCTCCTGGAGTTGAGTTTCTGGATAATGTTACTCCTGGAGCGTTATACTGTTCTCATGAGGGCGGTTTCTGGTGTATTGTTCTCATGGGAGGTTAACTATGTTCCTGGAGCCTTTATGTGTTGGATTATGTATCTCTGCGGTTGTATGTTCTCCACTCCGTTGAGTATAGGGGTTTAGTTCTCCTGGGAGGTGTTTATGTTCTCTGGAGGTTTATGCTTCCCTGGAGGTTATTATGTTCTCGGAGTTGTATGTTTCTCTGGAGGTTATATGTTCTCCTGGAGGTATATGTTCTCCTGAGTTTAGGTCTAGATGTATGTCTCGCCGGAACGGTTCATGTATACCGGGGGTTCTGTGTGTGTCTCTGGGCAGGTTTAGTCCTGAGTTGTCTCTCCTGCATGGAGGTTGTATGTTCTCCGGGCGGTTATATGTTCTCCTGAGGTTATTCGAGTGTTTCTGGAGGTTATGTTCTCGAGAGGTGATGTCTTCCCCTGGAGTTGATGTTATACGGGGAGGTGTATGTTCTCCTGGAGGTTATATGTTACGGTTTGCTCGGGAGGGTTTATGTCTGAGGTGTATGTTATCCAGGAGGTTATATGGTCTCAGTAGCCTAAGGTTTATATGTTCTCCTTGCAGGTTGTATGTTCTCCTGGAGGTGTATATGTTCTCCCGTAGGTTATGTCGAGGTTCTATGGTAGGAGGGGGTATTTCACTTATGGAGGTTGGATGTTCCCATTTACGGGAGGTGATGTCTCCTGGCGTGTTATATGTTTCTCCTGGAGTTGTATGTTTCAGTACGGGAGTTATATGTTTCTCCTGGGGGTTATAGTTCTCCGGGAGTACATGTTTCCTCCTGAGGTTGTAATGTCTCCGCGGAGGTTAATAGTTCTCCTGGAGGTTATGTTCTCCTGGAGGTTGTATGTTCTCCTGGATGGTTATATGTTCTCCGAGGTTACTATGTTCTCGCGTAGGTTATAATGTCTCCTGGGGTGATGCCTGGAGGTTGTATGTTCTCCTGAGGTTATAGTTTCTCCTGGAGGTGTCTTGTTCTCCTTGGAGGTTATATGTTCTCCTGGAAGGTTATGTTCTCCTGGGTTGTATTCTGAGTTTATGTCTCTGGGGGTTATATGTTCTCCTAGAGGTGTATGTTTTCTGGAGGTTGTATCGTCTCCCTGGAGGTTATTATGTTCTCCTGGAGTTATATGTCTCTGGTTGTTTGTAGTTTTATCGGGAGTGAGGTTATGTCTCACTGAGGTTTGTATGTTTCGATCCCTGGAGGTTATAATGTTCTCCTGGAGGTTGTTGTTCTCTGGGAGGTTATATGTTCTCCCTGGAGTTATATGTTTCTGGAGGTTATAATGTTTTCAAGTGGTTATATGTTCGTCCTGTAGGTTATATTTTCTCTGGAGGTTGTATGCTTCTCATGGAGGTTGCTATGTTCCCTGGATGTATGTTATACGGGAGGTTATATGTTTCTCCTGGAGGTATATGCTCTCCTGTGAGGTTGTATGTCTCTATGGAGGCTTGGTGTTTCTCTCAGAGGTTATATGTTTCTCCTGAGGTGTATGTTCTTCTGGAGGTTATGTTCTCCTGGTTGAGTCTCGGGAGTTATATTTTCCTGGGAGGTTATATGTTCACCTGGAGGTTGTATGTTCTCCTGGGAGTTATCGGGTTCTCCTAGAGTGTTGTATGTTCTCCTGAGGTTGTGTATGTTCTCCTGTGGTTAAAGATGTTATTCGGAGGTCTTGATGTTATCCTGAGGTTGTATTTATGCGGGAGGTTTGTAATGTTCCTATAGTATGTTCTCCTGGGCAGCGTTAGTTGTCAGTCGAGGACGGTGTGTTCCCCTGGGGTGGTTATTTATACGGGAGGTGTATGTTTCTCCTGGAGGTTATAGTGCTCTGGTAGGTGTAGTTATCACAGGAGGTTATAGTGTTCTCTGGAGGTGTATTTTCCCTGGAGGTTATAGGTTCTCGGAGGTTGTATGTTTCAGTTCTCGCTGAGGTTGTATTTCTCCTGGAGTTTAACTGTCTCTCCTGGAGGTTTGCCCTGAAGGTTATGTTCCTCCGGAGGTTTGTTGTTCTCATGAGGTGATATGTTCTCCTGGAGGCAGATGTATGTGGGTTATTTCGGGTTTATGTTTCTGAGTGTATGTTCTCCTGGAGGTTTGTATTTTCCTCCTGAGTTATCGTTACTCCTGGAGGTGTTAGTTCTCCTGGAGGTTTGTAGTTATACGGAGTTATCTGTTCTCCTGGAGGTTTGAGGTTATACGGGATGGTTATATGTTATTCCCTGGAGGTTGAGTTCTCCTAGTTGTTGTGCTCTGGGAGGTTATATGTTCTCTGGAGGTTATATGTCTCCTGGGTGTATTTCTCGCTGGACGTGTGTATGTTATACGGGAGGTTAATTTAAAATAAAGTTCTCCTGGAGGTGGTTGTATGTTTCCTCCTGGAGTTGTATGTTATACGGGAGGTATATGTCTCCTGGAGGTGTAGTTACGGAGTTTATATGTTCTCTTGGAGGTTGTATGTTCTCCTGGAGGTTTGTATTATCTGTGGTAGTGTTCCGGTTACTGGAGGTCTATCCTGCTGAGGTTGTATGTTCTCCTGGAGGTATATTGGTCTCCGAGGTTGTCTGATGGTTATATTACGGAGAGTGTATAGTTCTCCTGTGAGTTGTAATGTTCTCCTGGAGGTTGTATGTTTCTCGAGTTAGCTTGGAGGTTATATGTCTCCTGGAGTTTATATGTTCTCCTGGATGTTGTAGTTCTATGGAGGTAATTGTTTCTCAAGTAAGTTTCCCCCATTTTTCCCCCCTTCCATGGAGGTTGTAAGTTCTCTGGAGGTTATATGTTCTCCTAGAGGTTGTATGTCTCCTGGAGGTTTGTGGTCTCCTGGAGGTTGTATGTTCTCCTGGAGGTATATGTTCTCCTGGGTGTTATGTTCTCCTGGAGGTTATATGTTCTCCTGGAGTTGGATGTTACTCTGGGAGGTTATTGTTCTCCTGGAGGTTGTAATGTGTCTCCTAGAGGTATTATGTTCCCTGGAGGTTGATGTGTCTCCTGAGGTATATGTTTCTCCTGGAGTTGTACTCTCCGGAGAGTTATGTTTATCCGGGAGTTATATGTTCACCTGGGGTGGATTTTCCCTGGAGGTTATATTTCTCCTAGAGGTTTATGTTCTCGAGGGTGTTTGACTGGAGGTTATATGTTCTCCTTAGGTTATAGTTCTCCTGGAGGTTATTGTTTCTAGAGGTTATGTTTCTCCTGAGGGTTCTATGTTTCTCTGAGTTATAGAGTTCTCTAGAGGTTGTAGGTTAGTCTCCGGAGTTATATGTTCTTCCTTCTCTCTCTCTTTTTCCCGGAGGTTGTAATGTCTCTGGAGGTTGTATGGTTCTCCTGGAGGTGTTATGTTATACGGAGGTTATATGTTCTCCTGTGGTTATGTTATCGGGGAGGTTATGTTCTCCTGAGGTTGTATGTTCTGCGTTGGTCGGGGTTGTAGGTTTCTCCTGGAGGTATATAGTTCTCCGAGTTGGATGTTTCGAGGTTGTATGTTTACGAGTGAGCTGAGTATGTTCTGAGTTGATGTTTCCCTGGAGGGTGTATGTTATCGCGAGGTTGTACTGTCTCCTAGAGTGTTATTCGATTGTATCTCGCGTTGTAGTTTTGATTGAGTATTACGGGCAGCGTGATAGTTTCTCCTGGAGGTTGTATGTTCTCCTGGAGGTTGTATGTTCTCCTGGAGGTTATATCTTCTCCTCCACGGAGTCGTGGGTGTGTGAGTTTAGGAATATCTCATAACTGACCAGTGGTTCCCTCTGGTGGATGAGCCTCACAATACATCAACATTAGGAAATGCTGATGATGCCCCTGCTGGACTTGTCAGCTCTTTCCATACTCCAGTCTGCGTCCTACTTTCACAGTGAATCTATGGACCCTTCTGGTCATACCACTAGGTGCAGCAGATACTGTGGATTCCTGTGTCTGCATCAGTTGACACAAGGTCTGGGCGCTCAATGGATGATGCACAAGAACAACAAGTTTCCCAACGAAAATCACTTGCCGTTTGACTCTTCCTTGGAATCTCGATAGTCCCATATTTCATCTTTTAACTACATGACATCACATGGAAAGTGGGATCCCCGCGACCCTAGTAAATAAGCCCCCATGTTTTCTAACCAAAAATATTTCTACTATTCTTGTTTTTGTAGTGTTTTCTTGTCTCGTGTTTTGCACTTCGGCACAGGAGGGAAACGTTGACATTTGTCCTAACGCCTGTGGTCGTGCGGTACATCAGGCAGGGACACTGGAAGAAGGTTTAATCCAGGACCTCAGTCATCTGACACGCTCCGATCCTGTGTTAATTATAAGCATAAGCCAAAAAAGTAGGAAAATCTATTCCAGATCTATGAACGCGGACGAGAAGCTGGTTGGAGGACCTGGAGGACCCAACCAGAGGCCGTAGCTGCTGCGAGCTGCGCCTATTGTGGGCCGACACATAAGGTAAAGAATGAGGCTCACCGGATTGTTATTACTGATGTGGCTGGGGAAATTTGGGAACTTTCTGGAGTCAGTTCTGCTAGTATTTTAGGTAAATCCTCTCCCTCCGCAGGATGATGGGTGTAGTGATCCTCTTTGAGAGAAACCCCCATTCCCATCCTTGGGTCCCTTTCTAATCACATGTGCTGGTGGAGTCTTTATCTCCTTTCTCTCCAAGGTAAATGCTCTGCATGAGAAGTTTCCCCGTGGATATCCCCGATACAAGGTTGTGCGTGTTTGGAACCTTCATTGAAGCATACATTAATGGGGATGATCCATACACTCCCAACATTGTGAAAGGGAAAGAGGGACAACATGGCGCAACGGTAGGATCCCGCCTAGGCACAACCCCCAATCCCTCCCTGGCACGCCCCAAATTTTAACCATATAACAATAATAAAATTTATCTCAATTAATAATTTTTTTTTTCCTGTTTGGGATTCGAACCTAGAACTGCAGTGTCCATGGATGATATGACACAGCACCTCTAGCAACTGAGCTAAGAGCCCAGAAATGAGCTAGATGAGGGAATTTGGTAACTAAGACTGAAGGGAAGAAAGACAGCATTCCTAGACAATTATGATTAAGCGGTGCCGCAGCTGGGGATCTCGTGCTCAGAGTCCCATTATCAGCATAAGAGATGGAGGAAGGCCACAGCACCCGGTACAGTTCATTTTCCAGCATACTTCAGTTCAAACATGCTGAGAAAAGATTCAACTGAATGAAACATTGAATTTTTATGCTTGAATGATGTTATAATAAAGACTACTTGGAACTGAACCATACCGGGTGCTGTGGCTTCCTCCATCTCTTATGGTACTAAAAACTGTTACTGCTACTGTACACTGTGACACAGACTAATGCACTGATATATAGAGAGGGATCTTCTCAGAGATTATTATTGTAATTATTGAGACAATTAATATCTATAATTATTAATATAATTATAGAGATGATTATTATTATTTTTACTATTATTAATAATTGTCTCCATAATAATAAAATAATACAATTCAGAATAATAATAGTCTCCATAATTACAATAATAATCTCTGGAAGAATCCCTCCTATATATCGTGCATATTCTGTGTCACAGTGTAACGTAGCAGATAACATTCCTAGTTACAAAAAAATCCTTAGTTTGTAATCACTGGGCTCATAGCTCGGTGGGTAGAGGCCTCCTCTCTAATGCAGAGGCCTGGGTCTGAAATCCCAGACTGGGCAAAATGTATTTAATTTAACTAAAAAAAGCTAGGAGACCATGTATGGAAGATGCCTGATCTGAACCGATGACGTGGTCCCTGCTCTCCGCTAACCCGACACATCTCTCAAAAGGATTCCCTGCCCATGTCTGAGAAACCATTAGGTATATTAGTTCAGGCTTTGAAAGTATTTACAGAGCCGGGAGGGAAAATCACATGACATCTGACAGTTGCCCGTGACCGCGGGCAGAGGTAAGAAAAACGGACTGTCCCGCAAAAATCGGACGATTGGGAGCTATGATTCGATGATGAGTCTGATTCTGGCCCTGGCAGCTAATCCTGATGGCTCGAGTATAGATGCAAGGATGGAGCACCCCATCGCTCTTCCATGTTACTTCTCCTATCCCCTAAGAAACCTCGTCCCTCTCCCTGCTTCAAGGACCGCGGCATTGTGTTCTGTAAAAGCCCGAGGAGAACATCGCCTACAGTTGTTCCTATGTCTCTACTGGGCTGACTGAAGTAAATTGTCCCACCAACACCCCGGCAAGTCACCGACAATCAGTCTCTTCCTGAGTCGGTTACTGAGATTCTGTTCTCCGCTTTCCCTCTGTGTGTTGGGGTAAGTCTGTGTCTGGACCGATAGATGCGAGTCCATAACTAATCGCAGTGATTAAATGGAGAGGGGTAGAATTCCCCCAGATTTCTAGGCAGGGTCGGTCAATACAGTAAAGTATTTGGTGCTGAATAACCTTCCCTCTGGTTGCATTTTTGGTCTCCCATGATCAGCGTCCATCACCTCACACCCGTTCTTTGATTGGAGAGCTGGATCCCTATGTTTCATCTCTTTGCACTTCATTACTTGTGTCTGAGTGTGGAGGATAAACCCTGAGAACAGCTGGGATTTTGCTTCTGCATTTTGATAAAATATCTGTCAGATTGATCTCCATCCAGGATCGGAGTATCCCAGGGGAGGATATTCGATTTGTCTCCCCCAGAAGATGACACCAGGTATAGATCCAGGAGAGTCTTCCAGAAGGGGACCCATCCGCCCCTCTAATAATTAAGTATAATGTGATATGTAATTTAAAACCTTAAGGAACATTGTTTACATTGTGCTGTAGTCGGATCTAGGTACAGATTTGGTATTAGCCTGAAGTGTGGGGTGAGCCACAGAAATAACATGGCCTCTGCTATCAGTGTATGAGCCGTAGACCTGTGGGGATACTTGCACAAGGCTTGGGTCCGAGACTCACCACCGAGAGAGACAGAGGGGCTGATGGAGGGTAAGAATGAGCCCCTCTGCCCCCCCCCCCCCCCAGAATGCCCAGACTTGCACTTGTTGTAGTCAGTGGATAGTACACAAGTTACAACAAGTAGTGAGAAAGTTTGATCGCGAGGCACCGATCCAGGAGGAGATTACTGTGTGACAGCAGCCATGGTCTGATGTAAGCTCAGGGGACTATCAATGTCATGTTGTGATACTGTCTGCTGTGTATCTAATCCTACCTCGTGTGATATCCTGTCTGCTGTTGTATCTAATAAATCCTACCACGTGTGTCCGGTGTGGTACAGTCTGTACATAATCCTATGCGTATACCTAATACTATATTGTCCCTATTTGGACACTTCCAGACTCGCAGCAGTGCAGAACTCCGAGGCCTGTAGAGATCCAGGAATGGGATAACATTCTGTCTGGAGACATGTCATGTAATACTCTTACGCCTCACACACATTAATCATCCTCACTGCCAGATCCTCACATCCACCCCCAATTATACATCAACCACACGACACGGAGAGAACGAGAGGCGATATACCATCCTCCATACCCCCACAGGCAGCATCGTAGTACAGCACCCGGACCACATCTGGGGGTAACAAATGGGACATCGGGGCAGAGGGAGAACAGGGACCGATTATGGAAAGTTTTTGTCAACAGAAGGAACCAGTTCCAAGTTTAGGGGTCTCTAAAAATGTTAGGAGAATTTAGGGGCCCTGTCTGTCTCTCTCCTTCTTCTTACAGGAGGCAGATTACTGAAGTTCGATGTCAGGGAGGCAAAGTTCTTGGAGGACGTTTCCTCAGGTCTCTTGTAACGTTCCTGTGGGGACCTGCACGGATGACAGATAACAAAAGTCAGACCTTTATGCCTCATTTGTTTTCTGCTGGCGTTTCTTCTGGAAAATTCTGGTGACTATTGATGACCTCTCCATAGGAAAGTATTGATGGTGTCAACTGAAAGCATCACAACACATCAGTACTTTTCGGATTCCACCATAATGGGTCTAATGGATCACAGTGTAACCGCTCTGTCCGTGCAATGCATCGGAGGAAGGCGCCGATTGGTCCTTATGTCTCCTTGTACATGTTAGTGTGAACACGGCTTGGGTTTGCTGATTTTGTATTGAATTGCAACCACACCCAATCTCCTTATGCAGCTCGGCTCCGGCTCATCAACCAGTTAACCACGCTGTGCAGACAGAGCTTTGCTCCAATCATTCTGGGGCCAGGACTCTGGTATCAATAAATCATCTGCTCATAGTTCGCACTGACTATAGATTTGTTGTGACATTGCTCGTCCGTGTCCTTCTGCTTCTTGTGTTTTTGCACTTTTTGGACAGGAGGGTGCAGCGTGTCACACGAGGACACCTCCCTCTGATCGCACTCTGCCGCCTCGCCTCACCTGAGTATCTGACTATCCCAAGGGGAGGATATTCAAGTTGTCTCCCCCAGAGATGACACCATGTATAGATCCAGGGAGACCCACAGAAGGGGACACATCCGCCCTCTAACTCTCCTATGGAGGCAGTTGTCCCCTTTAGAAGAAGGATGAGGAGCCAGACCCATGTGTGATGATCAGACTTCCACATCCACTTTCTCTGGATTCCGATCCGTGTAGTGCTGAGAACTGGTTCTGTAAGATTAAACTCTGCGGGGCCTACAGTTCCGATCAGAGAAAGGGAGGAGGGACAGGGACATTTATCACCCCCAAGGACAGGTTGAAGACCTTGTGACCCCTTTGTTGTGTCATGCTCCTACACTCTTCCAACAATTTCTTAATGACATTTTTGGAGACTCCTGGGTTTGTGTTTACTTGGATATATCCTAATATTTCCTCCTCTTTACTAAACCTTCCAAGGTTTTGTTTGGGTATAAAAATATAAATCACTCTCCTTGGTACATCCTCCTCGCCCCTGAACCTTGTTTTGGTGGTTCCACCCAAAGTCACGGCTATCAAGAACTAGGAACGTTGCCAACCGGTCTCAAAGAACATTCAAAGTTTTTTGGTCTTTTCTACTATCAGAATTTGTTAAAAATGCATCTGTGGCTGAACCATTGGGGCTCTTTACTAAGGGTACCCGGAGCGCATTTTCGTGTGGTCTCACAGCGATTTCCCTCTTTGCGCCGCATTTAAACAGGGGATTGTGTCACATGTGATCGTTTTGGCGCACCGTGCCGGCTTGCACGCGACACAATCGTGGGGCAGACCATCGGACAACGCGCGGGATTTAACATGTAGAATTGTGTCGCATACAACGCACTTACATGCACCAGGAAGGAGAAGGTGAACTCCGGGGACCCCTGCGGGGAAGCGACGGATGCAAGTAACTCTGTGCAATCTTATATGCATCGTACCACACTTCATTCTCGTCAGATGTCCCGGTCGGGGATCGCTACAGGAGGCAGGTAAGTAAATTTTGCCCATTGAATGATCTTGCAAGACAACAAAAGTGTTGATGTTGACCAACAGGACCCAGAAGCTGAAGTGCATTTGCACAGTATAAGAAAAGCCCCGTTCCCAATTCAAAGGTTAAAATGTGTCCATTCTATTGGTTTATGCTTCGGTGTAGGCACTGATCCCTGACTTGCTGGCTTCGATGGGTAATTGGGAACTATTGGCTATGAAATTGGAGTTGAGGGGAGTAAAACACAGAGGGGCACTTATACTGTACTAAGCTCCAATTGGAAGCATAACAAGTGCGTCCCCCGACTAGAATGGGATATGACCCATTCACTATTGTGTCGGCACGGCGTATAAAATGTGGCGCATGAGTTGCGCGCCACAAAATTTTTGCATAAAAAGTGCACAGCGAGGCTAATTGCCCAGCTGGTATCTATCATGGCTGGGCGTCCTGAGCAGTCCACAGCAGCACCGAGATGCTCCCATTTGCCATTTTTATGGAGCACTCCGGCAGCAGTGTCCCCAGTGTACACTAATGCCATCCGCGGAGCACGGGACTGGAGGCGGCGAATCGGCACGCCCCCCAACATCTGTGGCCCCAGGATCTGGCTCCGGCCGCTGCTCCGGCGCTTCTTCCAGATATGGTACTGGGGGCTCTGTGCTGAAAGATAGGAGACCCTGCCGTGTCCAAAGAAGGACGTTTCCGGAACGTAAACGGAAATATTAGGTTGAGAGGTATTGTTACATTTTTTTAACTTATTTATAACTGTTGTGTTCTGTTCTACTCTTTACCACACCGTTGAAAGGTGGTTTTTAATGACGAGGTTTTTTTTTTTTTTGTGGCTTTTGTCTTTTCAAGGTTACCCAAAATTATGAACATCTTTTTGGGAGGCTGGCAGATTCTATTCCCGGTCAGCCAAACACCACATTTGGCAGGGGATCACAGTGCGGAATCAATGGCCTAGGTTAAAAATTCATTTGAATAGTATTTGAATTTTTTTATGGTCATTGGATTGTAAATCTTGAAGTGAGTGGCCTTTTTATAATGTTTTTTTTTTTTTTTTTTTTCTTTTTGTTTTCAACTTTGGCAGGAGTGGAATATCGTTCTGTTCCAGAGGTCCGCAGAAGTGGTATGACTGCAGGAGGAGGCTGAAGGGCCAAGCTTGGCGAAGCACAAAACAGTCAGCTCGGAGCGGGGGTGGCCCTAGTGTGGCCATGCGGATGTCGTGGGTGGAAAAAGATTATCAAACAATCAACAAACCCCATTTACTGAAGGGATCGGGGATTTTGACAAACGGATTTTCTGATGTTGTATGTACGTTTTATTTATGTGTCTCTAATACTAATGTTTGGTTTCACTTTCCAAAAATATTTTGCAATCCTTTTTGGCAGAGGCGGCTACTGGGGCGTGGAGTAGCCAGACATGAGGCTACACATTGCGGCTACTCCACGCCCCAGTAGCCCTTTCTCCTCCTAACCTGACATCATCGGCACGTAGCTCCTCGTAGCTGCGCGCGCCTCGGTCGATACCAGAGTACTACTCCGCATGCGCAGTAGCTTTGGCTTTGTTCCCCAGAGTGCAGGCATTGTCATATCTAGAGGTTCGTGGCACGGGACAGGTGTCTGCTATGCTCACCAAATAATACCAACACGAGGCCACTGCCACCAATGTATTTTATGGGATAGGCATATATGTTTGCCTGCCCCCCCGGGCAACAACAAGGCCCCCCCCCCCCCCCGGCAACGACAAGGGCCCACCTGCCCCCCCTTTTATTTTCGATTTCACACACCACCCCCCCCCTCCTTCTCTTTCTTAACATGACCGGGCCTGCTGTGGAGTACTTTTTGGATTTTGGTGACTCCAGCGAGGACTGTAACATAAATATGTGATTAAAATGGCTGACGAGGGTGGTCTGGTTTCTTTTCTATAAAATTTTATTGTACAATGATGTGTTTGTGCATTCTGTAAATTAGCCATAGTAGTTGTGCTGTTTTATTTGACAGTGCTCATGACTAAGGCCTGAACTTACTGTGAAGGTCATTTTTGTTTTGCACAAATTTACAGTAACGGATTTTAAATTACCCCCGGTACCCACCGCCACAAGGGTGCCGGGAAAGCCAGGTGCAGGGCGGCCGCAGGCTGTTATTGTGCACTGGAATAGCCCCCTACAGTGGGCTTTCCCAGATCAGTAATGGCGGCTCGCTGCTTTTTTGTATCTTGCTGGTTTTATATAATTGTTTTGGAATACACGTCTTTTTTTTTTTCATTTAAATTTAATATATTGATTGGGGCTCCCATTTTTAACACCAGCCAGATACAAAAAAGCAGCAGCACCTGCCATTACTGATCTGGATAGGCCCACTGTTAGGGGGCTATCCCACCAACAATAACAGCGCCGGCCGCCCCTGCACCTGACTCTTCCCGGCACCCTGGTGGCGGTGGGTACCGGGGTATTTAATATCCGTTTCTGTAAATTTGGCCAAAACAAAAATGGCCATTAACAGTAAGTTCAAGGCCTTAGTCATGAGCACTGTCAACTAAACAGCACCAATACTATGGCTAATTATACAGAACGACACAAACACATCATTGTAAAAATATCTTTTATTGAAAAAAAGCCAGACACACCCTCGTCAGCCATTTTAATCAATATTTATTTACAGGTCCTCGTCGGAGTCCACTGAATCCAAAGTAGACCACAGCAGGCCCGGTCCTTGAAGACAACAAAAAACACACACAAAAACAAGGGGGTAAGGGGCCATGCTCGTGCACTAGGGGGCTGGTGGCCATGCTTGTTGCCCAGGGGGCTGTTGGCCATGCTCGTTGCCTAAAGGGTTGTGGAACATATATGTCTAATCATATAAAATACATTGCCAGCAGTGTAATTGTTCATAGTATAAGTTGGTGAGCATAGCTAGGTTGAAATTCTAATTACTGTGCCTATAGGATACAATGGTGGCAGTGGGAATCGTGTTTGGTATTAGTTGAGCATAGCATACTCCCCTGTCCCGTGCCCCAAACCTTCACATAAGACAAGCTATGAGGAGCTGCGCACCGATGATGTCTGGTTAGGAGGAGCAGTGAGGCTACTGGGGCGTTGAGTAGCCATGACATCTTGCCTCATGTCCGGCTACTCCACGCCCCAGTAGCCGCTTATCAAAAAATACACAATAGGGCCATAAAGATTTAAAAAAAAAAAATCCTGCACGTGAGGATTAGCTCGAAAAACTGCTTTCAACATGTACTATACATCCACCTACCACCTGTTCTACCTTTCTAGGTAGATTCGTGGTGGTAGCTTCCAAGTGTGGCTATCATTTTTAATTTAAGGTTACAGTTTGCTTCTGCATTTTGATAAAATATCTGTCAGGATTGATCTCCATCCAGGATCGGAGTATCCCAGGGGAGGATATTCGAGTTGTCTCCCAGAAGATGACACCAGTATAGATCCAGGAGAGTCTCCAGAAGGGGACACATCCGCCCCCCCCTCAAATTAAAGTAATAATGTGATAATGTGATTTTAAAACCTTAAGGAACATTGTTATACATTGTGCTGTAGTCGGGATCTGGTACAGATTTGGTATTGAGCCTGAAGTGTGGGGTGAGCCACAGAATATAACAGTGGCCTCTGCTATCAGTGTATGAGCCGTTAGACCTGTGGGGATACTGCACAAGGCTGGGTCCGAGACCACCACCGAGAGAGACAGAGGGGCTGATGGAGGGTAAGAGATGAGCCCCTCTGCCCCCCCCCCCAGAATGCCCAGACTTGCACTTGTTGTAGTCAGTGGATAGGACACAAGTTACAACAAAGTAGTGAGAAAGTTCTGATCCGGAGGCACCGATCCAGGAGGAGATTACTGTGTGACAGCAGCCATTGTCCTGAGTGTAAGCTCAGGGGACTACATGTCATGTGTGATACTGTCTGCTGTGTATCTAATCCTACCTCGTGTGATACTGTCTGCTGTGTATCATCCTACCACGGTGTCTGTGTGGTACAGTTGTACATAATCCTATGCTTATACCTAATACTATATTGTCCTCTATTTGGACACTTCCAGACATCGCAGTGCAGAACTCCGGAGCCGTGTAGAGATCCAGGACAATGGATAACATTCTGCCTGGACATGTCATGTAATACTCTTACAGCCTCACATACACGATTGATCATCCTCCACTGCCAGATCCTCACATCCACCCACAATATACATTAAACCACACGACACGGAGGGAGAACGGAGAGCGATATACCATCCTCCATACACCCCACAGGCAGCAGCGTAGTACAAGCACCGGACCACATCTGGGGGTAAACACATGGGACATCGGGGCAGAGGGGAGAACAGGGACCGGATTATGGAAAGGTTTTGTCAACAGAAGGGAACCAGTTACAAGTTTAGGGGTCTCTAAAAATGTAGGAATTTAGGGGCCCTGGTCTGTCGATCTCCTGCTTCTTACAGGAGGCAGATTACATGAAGTTGATGTCAGGGAGGCAAAGTTCTTGGAGGACGTTTCCTCAGGTCTCTTTGTAACGTTCCTGGTGGACCTGCACGGAGGACAGATACAAGAAGTCAGACCTTTTATGCCTCATTGTTTTCTGCTGCGTTTCTTTGGAAAATTCTGTGACTATTGATGACCTCTCCCTAGGAAAAGTATTGATGGTGTCCAACTAGAAGCATCACACACATCAGTACTTTTCTGGATTCCACCATAATTGGGGTCTAATGGATCACAGTGTAACCGCTCTCGTCCGTGCAATGCATTGAGGAGGCGCCGATTGTGTCCTTAATGTCTCTCTTGTACATGTTAGTGTGAACAACGGCTGGGTTTGCTGATTTTGTATTGAATTGCACCACACACTAATCTCCTATGCAGCTCTGCTCCGGCTCATTAACAGTTAACCCGCTGTGGCAGACAGAGCTTTGTCCAATCATTCTGGGGCCAGGACTCTGGTATCACATAAATTATCTGCTCATAGTTCAGCACTGACTATAGATTTGTTGTGACATTAGTCGTCCTGTCCTGTCTTCTTCTCTGTGTTTTGCACTTTTTGGACAGGGAGGTGCAGCGTGTCACACGAGGACACCCTCCCTGCTCCGCACTCTGCCGCCTCTGCCTCACCTGAGTATCTGACTATCCAAGGGGAGGATATTCAAGTTGTCTCCCCCAGAAGATGACACCATGTATAGATCCAGGGAGACCACAGAGGGACACATCCGCCCCTCTAACTCTCCTATAGAGGCAGGTGTCCCCTTGTAGAAGAAGGATGAGGCCAGACCATGTGTAGATGATCATGAACTTCCACATCCACTTTCTCTGGATTCCAGATCAGGTAGTGGCTGAGAACTGGTTCTGTAAGAGTAAACTCTGCGGGGCCTACAGTCCGGATCAGAGAAAGGGGGAGGGACAGTGACATTTATCACCCCAGAAGGACAGGTTGAAGACCTGGTGACGCCCTTTGGGTTGTGTCATGCTCCTACACTCTTCCAACAATTTCTTAATGACATTTTTGGAGATCTCCTGGGTTGTGGTTTACTTGGTGATATCCTAAATTTCCTCCTTTACTAAACCGTCCAAGTGTTTGTTTGGAGTATAAAAATAAATCACTCTCTTGGTTACATCCTCGCCCTGAACCTTGTTGTGTGGCTCCACCCAAAGTCACGGCTATCAAGAACTAGGAACGTTGCACCGGTCTCAAAGACCTTCAAAGTTTTTTGGTTTTTCTACTATCAGAAATTTGTTAAAAATGCATCTGTGGCTGAGACATTGGGGCTCATTTACTAAGGGTCCGCGGAGCGCATTTTCGTCGGGTCTCACAGCGATTTCCGCTTTGCGCCGCATTAACAGGGGATTGTGTCAAATGTGATCGGATTTTGGCGCATCCGTGCGGCTTGCACGCGACACAATCGTGGGGCAGACCATCGGACAACGCGCGGGATTTAACATTTAGAATTGTGTCGCAATACACGCACTTACATGCACCAGGAAGGAGAAGGTGAACTCCGGGGACCCTGCGGGGAAGCGACGGATGCAGGAACTCTAGTGCACAATCTTCATGCATCGTACCACACTTCCTTCTCGTCAGATCGTCCGGATGGGGATCGCGACAGGAGCAGGTAAGTAAATTGCCCCATTGAATGATCTTGCAAGACAAACAAAAGTGTTGATGTGACCAACAGGACCCCAGAAGTGAGTAGCATTTGCACAGTATAAGAAAAGCCCCGATCCCAATTCAGAAAGGTTTAAATGGTCCATTTCTATTGGTTTATGCTTCTGGTGTAGGGCACTGAATCCCTGACTTCTGGGCTTCGATGTGGGTAATTGGGAACTATTGGCTATGAAATTGGAGTTGAGGGGAGTAAACACAGAGGGGCACATTTACTAAGCTCCAATTGGAATGCATAAAAAGTGCGTCCCTCCGACTAGAATGGGATATGCGCCCATTCACTAATTGTGTCGCACGCGTGATAAATGTGGCGCATGAGTTGCGCCACAAAATTTTTGCATAAAAAGTGCACAGCGAGGCTAATTGCCCAGCTGGTATCTATCATGGCTGGGCGTCCTGAGCAGTCCACAGCAGCACCAGATGCTCCCATTGCCATTATTAGGAGCTACTCCGGCAGCAGTGTCCCAGGTGTACGACTATGCCATCCGCGGAGCACGGGAGCTGGAGGCGGCGAATCGGCAAGCCCCCCCAACATCTGTGGCCCCAGGATCTGCTGCTCCGGCCGCTGCTCCGGCCGCTGCTCCAGTATATGGATACTGGGGGCTCTGGTGCTGAAGATGAGGAGGACCCTGGCCGTGCAAAGAAGGCACGTTTCACGGAACGTGAAACGGAAATATTGGTTGAGGAGGTATTGTTACATTTTTTTAACTTATTATACTGTTGGTTGTCTGTTCTACTCTTTACCCACCGTTGAAGAGTGTTTTTAATGAAGGTTTTTTTTTTTTTGTGGCTTTTGTCTTTTCAAGGTTACCCAAAATTATGAACATCTTTTGGAGGGTGCAGATTCTATTCCCCTGTCAGCCAAACACCACATTTGGCAGGGGATCACAGTGCGGATCAATGGCCTAGGTAAAAATTGCATTTGAATAGTATTTGAATTTTTTTATGGTCATTGGATTGTAAATCTTGAAGGTGAGTGGCCTTTATAATGTTTTTTTTTTTTTTTTTTTTTTTTGTTTTCAACTTTGCAGGAGTGGAATATCGTTCTGTTCGAGGTCCGCAAGAAGTGGTATGACTGCAGGAGGAGGCTGAAGGGCAAGCTGGCGAAGCACAAACAGTCAGCTCGGAGGAGGGTGGTGGCCCTAGTGTGGCCATGCGGATGTCGTGGGTGGAGCAAAAGATTAATCAAACAATAAACCCCGTCTTACTGAAGGGATCGGGGATTTTGACACGGAGATCTTGAGTTGGTATGTACGTTTTATTTATGTCTCTAATACTAATGTTGGTTTCACTTTCAAAAATATTTTGCAATCCTTTTTGGAAGCGGCTACTGGGGCGTGGAGTAGCAGACATGAGGCTACACATTGCGGTACTCCACGCCCCAGTAGCCTCTTTACTCCTCCTAACCTGACATCATCGGCACGTAGCCTCCTGTAGCTGCGCGCCTCGTCCGATAAGCCAGAGTACTCCGCAGCGCAGTAGCTTTGGCTTTGTTCCCCAGAGTGCAGGCATTGTCATATCTGAAGGTTCGTGGCACGGGACAGGTGTCTGCTATGCTCACCAAATAATACCAACAACGATGCCACTGCCACCAATGTATTTTATGGGATTAGGCATATATGTTTGCCTGCCCCCCCGGGCAACAAGCAAGGCCCCCCCCCCCCCCCGGGCAACGAGCAAGGGCCCACCTGCCCCCCTTTTATTTTCACCCCCCCCCCTCCTTCTCTTTGTCTTACATGACCGGGCCTGCTGTGGAGTACTTTGGATTTGTGGACTCCAGCGAGGACCTGTAAATAAATATGATTAAAATGGCTGACGAGGGTGTGTCTGGTTTTTCTTCTATAAAATTTATTTGTACAATGATGTGTTTGTCATTCTGTAAAATTAGCCATAGTAGTGGTGTGTTTTTTGACAGTGTCATGACTAAGGCCTGAACTTACTGTAAAAGGTCATTTTTGTTTGCACAAATTTACAGTAACGGATATTAAATTACCCCGGTACCCACCGCCACCAGGGGTGCCGGGAAGAGCCAGGTGCAGGGGCGGCCGCAGGCTGTTATTGTTGCACTGGAATAGCCCCCTAACAGTGGGCTTTCCCAGATCAGTAATGGCGGCTGCTGCTGCTTTTTGTATCTTGCTGGTTTTATAAATTGTTTGGAATACACGTCTTTTTTTTCATTTAAATTTAATATATTGATGTGGGGCTCACCGATTTTTAACATCAGCCAGATACAAAAAGCAGCAGCGCCTGCCATTACTGATCTGGGATAGGCCACTGTTAGGGGGCCCCACCAACAATAACAGCCTGCGGCCGCCCCTGCACCTGGCTCTTCCCGGCAACCTGGTGGCGGGGTGGGTACCGGGGTAGTTTAATATCCGTTACTGTAATTTGGCCAAAACAAAAATGGCCATTTTACAGTAAGTTCAGGCCTTAGTCATGAGCCTGTCAAATAAAAAGCACCACTCTATGGCTAATTATACAGAACGACACAAAAACATCATTGAAAATATCTTTTATTGAAAAAAAGCCAGACCACCCCTCGTCAGCCATTTTAATCCAGATTTATTTACAGGTCCTCGTCGGAGTCCACTGACTACAAAGTGTCCACAGCAGGCCCGGTCCTTGAAGACAGCAAAAAACACACAAAAACAAGGGGGTAAGGGGCCATGCTCGTGCACTAGGGGGTTGGTGGCCATGCTGTTTGCCCAGGGGGCTGTTGGCCATGCTCGTTGCCTAAAGGGTTGTGGAACATATAGTCTAATCATATAAAATACATTGCCAGCAGTGTAATTGTTCATAGTATAAGTTGGTGAGCATAGCTAGGTTGAAATTCAAATTACTGTGCCTATAGGATACAATGGTGGCAGTGGGAATCGTGTTTGGTATTAGTTGAGCATAGCATACTCCCCTGTCCCGTGCCCCAAACCTTCACATAAGACAAGCTATGAGGAGCTGCGCACCGATGATGTCTGGTTAGGAGGAGCAGTGAGGCTACTGGGGCGTTGAGTAGTCATGACATCTTGCCTCATGTCCGGCTACTCAACGCCCCAGTAGCCGCTTATCAAAAAATACACAATAGGGCCATAAAGATTTTATAACAAAAAATACTGCACGTGAGGATTAGCTCAAAAAAGTGCTTTCAACATGTACTATACATCCACCTACCACCTGTTCTACCTTTCTAGGTATATTCGTGGTGGTAGCTTCCAAGTGTGGCTATCAATTTTAATTTAAGGTTACAGCACTCTATAGTTTTTGAATTGTAATTTACTTTGTTTTATCAACAGGGAGGGCTGCTCCACCCGCGGCACCACAGGCTGCACCACCACCAGCAAATGAGGCTGCACCCGGACCTCCATGTGCTTCGCCAGCCACTCCTCCTGCAGTCGTATCACTTGGTGGGTCCAGTGGGGATGAGGCTCCTGAAGTGGTGCCCGCTGAAGATAGGCCCATCACACTTGGCATATTTTCCAACTATATGGATAAAAGCCTTGAAGCGATGGGCCTAATTCAGCGGGAACTCCAAAGGCATGGCCGGATGATGGAGGAGGGGTTCCAGCTTATTAGTGGAGATTTAAGAGCTCTCATCAATATTCTGGGACTCCTCATCCACCAAGGAACTGTGGCTCAGGGGGGGAGTGTGAGTGTCCCTCCATTCTCCCCACCCCAGGTCCCCACTGGTGGGGATCCAGTGACACAGGCCAGCCCTGCCCCCAAATCCCAGATTCAGCTTCCAACTGATCAGGATTCGGGGTGCAGTTACGCACCATCGCTGGCAGGTGCACTGGATCCCTCTCCAGTGGTCCTGGGCCCTTCCCCTGAAGCCACGTTCCTACTTTCGGTCAAGGAGGAACTTAGATCCTCGGCTTCCAATCCACCGGGCACATCTGGGAGT
The DNA here is from genome assembly GCA_019512145.1 of Engystomops pustulosus. Classification (NCBI taxonomy): domain Eukaryota; kingdom Metazoa; phylum Chordata; class Amphibia; order Anura; family Leptodactylidae; genus Engystomops; species Engystomops pustulosus. The sequence goes on along the minus strand of CM033647.1, from coordinate 7,189,451 downwards.
TCTGTGGTGACGCGGCGGCAGGCAAAAAGGGGGAAGGGGCCTGTCCGTCGTTCATCACGTTCTTCCAAACCGTAATTTTGTTTTTTTTTTTTTTTTTTTTTTTAACTTTATTTATTTTGGTTAACTTGATTTTGATCAAAAATGACAAATAAATTTTTGATCTACTTTGTCTTCCTCTGAGCTGAAATTATTTTACTAAAGAATGAAAAGCATGGATCCATTTTGACATTGCATTTACTTTAATGCAATTCGAAATATACAGACATTAAGGTATCCAAAAAAAAATAGTAACTGGCAGATCACTTTAAAAGTAAATCTCAGTGATTTGCCTGCGCCTTAGTTGTCCCGCTCTATTTGTGGGTTCAGCAGACACATCCCCCTGATGCTCTATATGCTCAGTTAAATCTGTTGCAAGGTCAATTTCTAGCCTGTTGGCTGTTGCAATGTTATGTAACATGCAACAGGCTATAATGACCTTGCACACAATGGGGGGTTTGTAGAGCATAGCCCCCCCGGAAAAATCCAGGCAGCGGAACCGACTCTTGAGAATTCCAAAGGTCCTCTCAATGGCACTTCTGGTTCTTCGATGTGCGTGGTTGAAGCTCCTCTCCTTAGGGGTGGTTGGCCGCAAATATGGTGTCATCAACCATGGCAATAATTTGTAGCCATTATCACCTAAAAACAGGACAAAGTAAAGCTAATTAGCTTAATTTTAAAACTGAGGCAGCATTCACACAAACATCTGCCTGCCGGGCGTCCGTGTGCTCCGTGTAATGGAGAGGAGGAGGGGTGACCGCTCTCCATAGCAATGCATGGGGGCTGCACGTAACACAGGGAAACATAGGACATGTGTTAGCTCCCCCCCCCCCCCACCCCCCCCCATGTATGGTGTTGCATGTGTGCTGCACCATATTGCTCTGTGCGGCCATTGCCATCTATGGGGACATATGTATGGGCGTAAGTTTGCAGCTGTACATATGTCCCCCATACAGTAGTGTGAATGGAGCCTTAGTCCGAGCTTAGACTGACATTTTTGGATTATCCTCACAATATCAGTTTTTTCCTTGGAATCTGCTTGGTTTATCAGTGCCAATAATGCAAGTTATTTGCATTTGGGGATGTCTTCTTTTTCCACAATATTTTTAACAAAACATGATGGTAGTTAAAGGGGTTTTCCAACAAACGAAAGTTAAGCCGTATCCATGAGATAGTGCCTAACTTCATGAGTGCTGAGACCCCCACAGACTGCAAAAATGACTAATGGAGCAGATGGCCGTGCATGCCCATTCAGCTCCATTAATCTCTATGGAGCTGACAGAGATTGGTGAGCGCTGTGCTCGGCAAGATCACTCACCTCCATAGAGATTACTTGAGCAAAACAGTCATGTTCAGCCATCTGCTCCATTAGTCTGACTGAGCGGCGAGGGCTACATTGGTTATGCAATCTGTGGGGGTCTCAGCACTGATCAGGGAGTTAGGTCCTATCCAGTGGATAGGGCTAAACTTTATTTTGTGGGAAAACCCCTTTAGATTGTGAGGTTTACCAGTTCAGTCACATGTCCATGGACAAAGTAGGTGTTTGTAACTGATACCCCTCAGTATGTATTTGGAAATTAGGCTTAACCCCACACTTTTTTTTTCTCTCTCTCTTAACGCCGGTTTCGTCAAATTAATTTCATATGCTGAGAATGTGTTTTGTTTAAATTATTTTGCCTTTTTTTTTTTAATTCATTTGTTTGTGTTAACATTTTAGTTTACATTGTGTAAACTTTTGAAAAAAAAAGGCAAAAATGTAAACAATACTCTTCTCAGTTTCAGAAAAACATAATTAAAGACAGACCTTATGGAGCATGACCACATTTTAATTGTTTAGTAATTGAAAGAGCATTCACATTCACTTACCAAGCAGAAAGGCGTCCCTGTACAATTCACTCTGGAGCCGGCGATTGAGGCCACAGTGCTCAAAGATAAAGGAATCGTGTGTCGAGCCAGGGTACTTTGCGACCACATTCGTTATGAGGTTATTGTGGTCCACGGTGACCTGCACATTAATAGATCGAAACATTTTTCGATTGCGGTACCGATATTTATCGGCCGCAGGAGGCACCAACGCCACATGTGTGCAGTCGATTAGCCCGATCACGTTGGGCATCCCCGCTACTTGCACAAACTCCGCTTGCGTCCTCCGGATGGCATCAGCAGTTTTGGGGAAGGCGATGTACTGTGTACAGAGCTTAAACAGCTCATCCACTACCTCGTGGAAAAAACGGCTGAAGGTTGGTTGCGAAAAACCAAAACGCTCAGCAATGCAGTGCTGGAAGCACGCGTTAGCCATATAATAGATGGCCGAGACCATCTTGGTGAGTCCAGGCACTGCATGTGACCGTCCTGTTTTTGCCCCGATAGCTACTTCAAGCTTCTCATAGAGGCTTAGGATTGAAGCTCTATCCAGCCGAAACTGCTGATACACCTCCGCGTCCGTAAAATCTGCAAAGGACACACGAGGACGGAACACTCGAGGACGCCTCCTCTGCCTCCGTCTGCGCTGTCTAGCCATGATCCTGTCATTTTGAATGGCCACGTAGAGGATCGGAAGCATATCCATTGTCCTAGAATTAAGAATATGGAATATTATTTTTTTTTTTCTCATATTGGCAGATTGGTCAGATAAGGTATGTTACTTTGTGACTAATTTAAACTTACACTAAAAATTTGTTTAATCCCAATTTGTGGTAAATAATAAACACATTTTTAGTTTTTCCGGGGCCTCTCTAACAATTTGTATACATTTTTTTAATATTTGAATTTAAAAGTGTGACTTACCTTTGCAAATGATTTTTTGACGAGTGTTTGTCTTCTTATTACCAACAATCTCCACTCCTGTTTTACAAATTGTATTGTTATTTTTTCAAAAATCAATCCTTTTTTGAAATTTATATGTGAACATTTACTTACCTTTTTGCTAAATTTCAATGGATTTATTGTGCACAATCAACAGTCAACTTTTCCAATCTCCTTCAGAACCCTCGACTCCTAACTCTCTCCATTTTGTTTGTTTTTTGGAAACCATTTTATATTTTTTCCCTAAATTGTGTCGCACACACCTTTACCTTGTTGCCACAAGCATAATAGCAATCAGTTTACTCATGCGACACTTTTGTGTCGCGGTTTGAATAGTGTCGCACTTCTATTCTGTGTTTGCGCGCTTTAATATGCGCGCCCCCGTTTGACGCACGCAATTTAAATTGTGGCGCACGGCTGCTTAGATTGTGTCGCGCGCTTCGGCCATTTTCCAGATTCACTCCTTGGTTTTGTGGCGCATGCACGGCGGATTTTGGCGCGAAATATTGAAAATCTGACGCCAGCAGCAGCGTCATAAATAGAAGCCACACCTGCAACTACAGCAGATACCGTGCACAGCAGCCAGGGAACAATACTGAGAATTGTAAGTACCCAAAAACAACACAAAATACACCCAAAACAAGGCACAAAAAGGGGAAAAAGCCCCAAAAGAGAGATAAGAAGGGTGGATATACAGGGCAATGTAAAGGACAGTGAAGAAACACAAGCTAATGGCACAGCACATGTTGCAGGGGGATCGCATCGTCAGAATTACATGAGCTTAACATCATAACTTCTAATCCCTTCACGTAGATCTATATTGTCGTGAACGAGGAGGGAACAACCTTTCGAAAAGCAAGATGGCCACATCCTCAGGTAAAGCGCTCAATACATTTTAGATAACTCCAAAAGAAACCTAGAAATGCAATGTTCACACAGAGTTTTCAATTATGGAGTTTTAAATTCAAAATCACAGTATTACCTAAAAGAAAATGTCAAAATGATTTTTACAGCAAAAAAGGTTGATATGTGTCATCACCAAAATATAAACATTTACATCAAAGTATATGGTCATGGGCGCATGCGTCACTAGCTACGCTTTGAAGTGCAGTGCTAGCGCAATGGGGGCGCACCCTGGGCTGGACACATTTTCATATGCATTGAAAGGCATCTACTGGTTAAGCAATCACGTGCGTTACACTGTACACACTAATGTTTTTTTTTAGTGAGGCCCAAAACCATGCACTTTTAAACGCAGGACTAGCGCTGTCACCGTGTGATTCCGTTTTTGGACAATACACATGCATTTAGTTGAAGCCCTTAGCGCTCTGCACGGTAGCTGTACTGCACTGAGATGATGCCGGTTCTGCTCTGCACAGGAGCCAAACCGCCATCGGGGGTTGCGGGATGTCAGCGTTAATCTACCGCTGACATCCACGGCTAACACCCGCGGTCGGAGTGGGCTCCGATCGTGGGTGTTTATTCCGTTAAATGACGCGACCGCACCATTTCACATGCCTTCCGGGGTTCTTTACCCCACGATCGGTGCCCCAGCGATGTTTTTGGGGGCGCCAATCGCTGCTATGGCACCACTGGGGTCCGATAGGGGCCCCAGAGAAGCCTGAAGGCAGGGCCTTTAAGATGGCGTCTGTGACGTCATCTTAAAGGCAAAGTGTCAGCCTATGCATCTGCATAGGCTGACACTGCTAATACCCTGCAATACATGAGTATTGCAGAGTATTATCATGAAGAAGCAATCAGATGATTGCTTGGTCATGTCCCGTGGTGGGTCAAGAAAAAAAAAAAGGTAAAGAAAATGTTTTTCGTGCAAAAATAATTTAACAAATCAATAAAAATGGCCATAAGCCCAAAAAAATATAAAGATACAAATTACGCTCAAAAAAGTCAAAACAGTCCGTCCAATCCATAGAATAAAACAAAATAAATATTGGACCCATATGATGAACGCCATAAATCAAAAAATTACAAACCCGCCAAAAATTCTGATTTTACCTATTATATCCCACTAAAAATGCAATAAAAAGTGAACAACAAAACATATGTACTCCACAATGATACTGTTGCAAAGTACAACATGTCCCGCAAAAAACAAGCCAACAACCAGCTCTGTAGCCAAAAACGTAACAATGTTATGCCACTTGGAAGACGGCGATGCAAAAATGAGAGATTTTACAACACATTAGCATTTTTTTTTCCAAATTAATTAAAAATTAAGAAAAAATATTCATGTCTGGTCCCCGTAATCGTATCGACCCATAGAATAAAGATAACATGATTATTAGGCTATACGGTGAACACCAATTTTTTTTATTTAACTAATCCAGTACAGAATTGATTCTTTTCTACTCATGACCTCAAAACAAGTTCAAAATTTGCTACAATAGGTGATACCAACCCCAAAATGGTGACACTGGAAAAAGCATCTCATCTTGCCAAAAAAATGCTGTCACATGGCCCCAAATAACGTAAAAGCGAAAATTTTATAGCCTTCAAAAGGGGGCAACGAGAAAACTCAAATCCAGGCAGCTGCAGGGCGCTCCTTCCCTTCTGCGCCTCGCTGTGCCCCCATAACACAAGTAATGTCCACATGTGGGGGGTCGCTGCACTCAGGAGAAATTGTTGAACACATTTTATGGTGGCTTTTTGCTTTTTATCTTTTTGAAATGTGTAAATTTTAGGCCTAAATGAACATATAAGCAACAAAAATTGACCATTCTAAATTTCACACCCATTTGGATTCAATTACTAGGAAGATCTCAAGGAGTTAACAATCTTCGTAAATGCTGCTTCTGATATCATGAGGGGTGCAGATTTGAAAATGGGTTTGTTATATATGTGGTTTAGATGCTAAAAATATTACAATTCAGTGAAAACACTATTTATCCTCCAAATTGCCAAATTATCATAAAATATATATATTTGTAAGCTGCGCAACATCAAAATTAAAAAAGAGAGATAAGAAGGGTGGATATACAGGGCAATGTAAAGGACAGTGAAGAAACACAAGCTAATGGCACAGCACATGTTGCAGGGGGATCGCATCGTCAGAATTACATGAGTTTAACATCATAACTTCTAATCCCTTCACATAGATCTATATTGTCGTGAACGAGGAGGGAACAACCTTTCGAAAAGCAAGATGGCCACATCCTCAGGTAAAGCGCTCAATACATTTTAGATAACTCCAAAAGAAACCTAGAAATGCAATGTTCACACAGAGTTTTCAATTATGGAGTTTTAAATTCAAAATCACATTATTACATAAAAGAAAATGTCAAAATGATTTTTACAGCAAAAAAGGTTGATATGTGTCATCACCAAAATATAAACATTTACATCAAAGTATATGGTCATGGGCGCATGCGTCACTAGCTACGCTTTGAAGTGCAGTGCTAGCGCAATGGGGGCGCACCCTGGGCTGGACACATTTGCAAATGCATTGAAAGGCATCTCCTGGTTAAGCAATCACATGCGTTACACTGGACACACTAATGTTTTTTTTTAGTGAGGCCCAAAACCATGCACTTTTAAACGCAGGACTAGCGCTGTCACCGTGTGATTCCGTTTTTGGACAATACACATGCATTTAGTTGAAGCCCTTAGCGCTCTGCACGGTAGCTGTACTGCACTGAGATGATGCCGGTTCTGCTCTGCACAGGAGCCAAACCGCCATCGGGGGTTGCGGGATGTCAGCGTTAATCTACCGCTGACATCCACGGCTAACACCCGCGGTCGGAGTGGGCTCCGATCGTGGGTGTTTATTCCGTTAAATGACGCGACCGCACCATTTCACATGCCTTCCGGGGTTCTTTACCCCACGATCGGTGCCCCAGCGATGTTTTTGGGGGCGCCAATCGCTGCTATGGCACCACTGGGGTCCGATAGGGGCCCCAGAGAAGCCTGAAGGCAGGGCCTTTAAGATGGCGTCTGTGACGTCATCTTAAAGGCAAAGTGTCAGCCTATGCATCTGCATAGGCTGACACTGCTAATACCCTGCAATACATGAGTATTGCAGAGTATTATCATGAAGAAGCAATCAGATGATTGCTTGTTGATGTCCCGTGGTGGGTCAAGAAAAAAAAAAAGGTAAAGAAAATGTTTTTCGTGCAAAAATAATTTAACAAATCAATAAAAATGGCCATAAGCCCAAAAAAATATAAAGATACAAATTACGCTCAAAAAAGTCAAAACAGTCCGTCACAATCCATAGAATAAAACAAAATAAATATTGGACCCATATGATGAACGCCGTAAATCAAAAAATTACAAACCCGCCAAAAATTCTGATTTTACCTATTATATCCCACTAAAAATGCAATAAAAAGTGAACAACAAAACATATGTACTCCACAATGATACTGTTGCAAAGTACAACATGTCCCGCAAAAAACAAGCCAACAACCAGCTCTGTAGCCAAAAACGTAACAATGTTATGCCACTTGGAAGACGGCGATGCAAAAATGAGAGATTTTACAACACATTAGCATTTTTTTTTCCAAATTAATTAAAAATTAAGAAAAAATATTCATGTCTGGTATCCCCGTAATCGTATCGACCCATAGAATAAAGATAACAGGATTATTAGGCTATACGGTGAACACCAATTTTTTTTATTTAACTAATCCAGTACAGAATTGATTCTTTTCTACTTATGACCTCAAAACAAGTTCAAAATTTGCTACAATAGGTGATACCAACCCCAAAATGGTGACACTGGAAAAAGCATCTCATCTTGCCAAAAAAATGCCGTCACATGGCCCCAAATAACGTAAAAGCGAAAATTTTATAGCCTTCAAAAGGGGGCAACGAGAAAACTCAAATCCAGGCAGCTGCAGGGCGCTCCTTCCCTTCTGCGTCTCGCTGTGCCCCCATAACACAAGTAATGTCCACATGTGGGGGGTCGCTGCACTCAGGAGAAATTGTTGAACACATTTTATGGTGGCTTTTTGCTTTTTATCTTTTTGAAATGTGTAAATTTTAGGCCTAAATGAACATATAAGCAACAAAAATTGACCATTCTAAATTTCACACCCATTTGGATTCAATTACTAGGAAGATCTCAAGGAGTTCACAATCTTCGTAAATGCTGCTTCTGATATCATGAGGGGTGCAGATTTGAAAATGGGTTTGTTATATATGTGGTTTAGATGCTAAAAATATTACAATTCAGTGAAAACACTATTTATCCTCCAAATTGCCAAATTATCATAAAATATATATATTTGTAAGCTGCGCAACATCAAAAATAATTATCAAGACATTTTTTTTATTTATGCCAATGTAAATAAGACGATTGGAAATGTTATTCTGCAACTTATTTAGGTTGAAAATCATCTGCATGAAAATGCAATGATTCAAAATTTTGTCAAGGTCACATTTATCCCAAAACTCAAGTTTGTGACATTTTTTTGGGGAATGAAAGCAAAAAATAACAGCCAACATTTACCAATAAAATGAAGTACAAGATGTGTGGAATCGTTTAGATTAGTAAAAGTGTTCAAAAGGTATAACTATATAAATCAAACCATATCACAATCCCATAAATTGGGCTGAGCCTTAGGCTAGATTCACACTGCTGTTGGCCGCCCGTACCGTAGCGGGCAACGGCCGTGTACGGGGAGAGGAGGAGGAGGAGGTGAGCGTAGCTCCCCCCCGCCCCTCTACATAGGAAGTAATGGCGCACGGCGCCGTACTACGGAGAAAGATAGGACAGGTCCTATCTTTTTCTTGGGTACGAAGCGGTACGGTGCCGCACGTGTGCTGAACCGTACCGCTCCCGTAGTGCGCCATGCGCCCATTGCCGTCTATGTGGGACGTATATCGGCCGTATATACGTCCCCCATACAGTCGTGTGAATGTAGCCTTAAGCTGTAAAATGGCTGCGTCCTTAAGGGGTTAATACACAATGCAAAGACTATGAAAACACACCATGAGAAGAAGGCCGAAGACGCCAGACATGTGATAGGCAACACAAATTCCGAGCACAACAAGATCAGGGTAAACCCAATGCAAATCTTTGAAACAAATCTATCATAAATAAGTTTTGAATTTCATATTGGTAAAAATATCAAATATCTTGCGTTCTTGTATTTTACAGATGAAAGCCAGGCAGGCACCAGCAGCGGCAAGAGGAAGCAGAAGAAGAGCGCCCCTTTTGATCGAGCAGAGCTCGTCGCTTTGATAACCATCTGCGACGAGCGGGGCTACGACCTGCTCCGTGAGACTGGCAGCTATAAAGCAAAGACCAAAATCATGGAGCAGGTCCAAGCCCATCTGCTCGAGAAATACGGCCGGTACCATTCCGTCCGACAGTTGCAGAAGCGGTTCTCGGACATAAAGGTCCGTGAGGAGCGTTTTTTGGAGCGTGTCCGAAGCCGGAACCGCTCTGCAAAAGGTTAGAAGATACAACTTGGTTCTCTAAGTAATGACATGTCTGTGCATTTTTTGATGATTTCTCTTTTTCTTTCTAGCCGGACGGGAGAGGGCACCGGCCGTAGAAGGGGCCTCTTCTTCTGCTTCTGTTGCTGCTGCTGTTGTGGTGGATGTTGGGGACGACTCTCCCCCTCCACCAAGCCCTGTGCCACCTGGCCAAGAGGTAAAGACTGGCATCCTTTTAGGAATCTAAGATGTTGAAAATGTAATATATACTAATTCATTTGTAATTAGTATTAATTTATATATATATATTTTTTTTTACAGGATCTTGCTGTGGCTCCGGAGGAGGAGATGGTTACCCTGGTGCTGGAACCGGTGGAAGACCCACATGAAGAGGTCCAGCCACCAGAGGTAGCCACCACAGCAGTGGCCGAGGGTCTTCAGATGTCCATCGGTGAGCAGCTCCTCCATGAAATGGAGCTGCTCAACCGAAACATGGACATTCTGATGGCCCATTTCGAAAGGTTGTTCCACCCTCCTCGTTCTTAATTTTGTGTCTTTTTTTGTTTAAAAGATTTTGTTAAAAAAACATTTAAAAATTTAAAAAAAAAAATGAAAAAAATGAAAAAATTTCAAAAAAAATTTCAAAAAGTTTGGAAAAAAAAAAAAAAAAAAAAAAAATGTTTGAACCAAAAAAAAAAAAAAAAAAAATTTTACCATGATTATCCCCCAAAACAGGCAACGGTGTTTGTAAAGTTGTCTTTTTACCATGATTATCCCCAAAAAGGCACGCGGTTTGTAAAATTGTCTTTTTACCTGATATCCCCCAAAACAGGCAAACAGTGTTTGATATTGATGTCTTTTTACCATGATTATCCCCCAAAACAGGCAACGGTGTTTGTAAAGTTGTCTTTTTACCATGATTATCCCCCAAAACAGGCAACGGTGTTTGTAAAGTTGCTGTAAATCAATAGCATGAGATGTATTTATTAAGGTATCAGTATTTTTCTTTGATGTCTGAATATAAACAAATGTAATGTGATTTTAAAACAGTGCTTGAATAAATTATTAATTTTTGCATAAAAATGACTGTTTATTACGTTAACTTCCATAAAAAAACAGGGGCAGCAACACACTGGTGGGGGGGGGGGGGGGTGTTTGTTGACATAAACACGTTGGGGGGTTTATGGTGAATACACATGGGGGGTGCATAAACATGGGGGGGGGGGGGTGGTGACATAACACTGGGGTATTATAGCATCAGGTGGGGGGGGGTCAAACCTGGGTTAGTGACATAAACACGGGGGGACAAAAATGGTGGGCGGGCTGGTAAATGGGGGGGGTATATGGTGGACATAAAACACTGGGGGGGGGTATGGTGACATAAACACTGGTGGGGGGGGTGTTTGTTGACATAAACACTGTTGGGGGTTTATGGTGACATAACACGGGGGGGGGGGTGACATAAAACACTGGTGGGTGGGGTATGGTGAGATAAAACGACTGGGTGGTGGGGTATGGTGACATAAACACTGGTTGGGGGGGTTACTAGGTTGACATAAACACTGGGGGGGGGGGGGACGTGGGGAGAGGGCATGTCACACGACACTTTGGCTAAAACGATAACTCTACATGATGTGGGCAGCTTGTGTATTTTGCTGGGTTTCACACCATATCTTGGTCTAGGCTCAGCGTATATGTCACTAAAGCCCCCTGACGTGTGACCTTTGTGTATCCATTGGCAAATAGTTGCAGACGGCGGCTGCCTTTGCCTCCATTGATGCTACAAACTTTAAATACAAGGACTAAACTTTGCAAAAGTACAAATAATTTTTATTTATATGCTTCAGTAATTCCGTAAAAGCTTTACAAATAAATATACATCTTTTCACATGTACCGTGCCTCCACAAGCATGTATGCTGGGTGGCATGGTGGCTCATTAGTTAGCATTACAAACAGCCTTGCAGCTTGTGGACCCTAGATTCGAGTGACATCAGGTCAACGTCTGCAGAGTTTGGGCATTCTCTCCATTTTTGTGTTGGTTTTCCTCCAGGTCTCCGGTTTCATCATCCCACGCTCAAACACCATACTTGCAGGTTTTTAGATTGGAGCCCCCATTGGGGACAGGGAACCATTCTGATAAGGGACTGATTATTAATTCTTAGTGCTCATCGGAAGGCAAGGAGGATCTATGTTAATCAAAAGCATTGTTTGCATCCTTATTCACTTTTGTCAATCACTTGTATCATCATCATGAGATAGGAGCAGGGTGGATACACTACATCACCCAACCTACCCCTTTAAATGGGCAGGAGGAGAGAGCATACCTGCAGACCTATCCCTTTAAGTGGGCTTGAGAAGAGAGCATACTGCACACCTATCCTTTCAAACACAGGAACGAACATAATCCCATCCCGCCCCAAAAAATACATTCTCAGAACCAGAAGTGAAGCAAGATCTCATTTCAATTTATCGACTACATTTTAAGTCCTCAACAAAGTGGCACTTACGTCTAAGGTTTAGGTTTTTCACCCACCAATAATTTCAATATATTTCATACTATCCTAGATGTAAAAAATTTATTAGAAATTTAACTCGCGAAACCACTTTTTTTGAATGTCCAGAGGGTGATAAGACCATTCTAAGGGACTGTGGTAATACCGGGATGCTAAGCCTAACAAGATAACACTTTTGAAGACCAATATCACCTCTCGACATTGCGCGCAACTTCAAGTCCTGAAAATCATGATATAGTGGACTGAACCAATACTTTCCGAACTTCCAACTCTTGTTTCTATCCCCATTAACTCACAGTCCACCACAATGGACATTTCCAGAACACGTGGACGAGATTGATTGAACTAAAAGAGTTACCCACTCAGCACCAGAATATTAATATTTCAAACCAGGACCGGAAACGCATAAAGGAATTAAATGAACTCTGATCGTTCTAGTCCGCTCTGCAGACAAGGGGGGGTGCGATAGTTCTCCTTAATGCCGCACTGTATAAAATTAAATTTAGAGATGTTGAGTGATGAACAAAGTATCTAAAATACAATCAAATCCTACTATTGAATTTCAAATGTTGTTAAGAAATCTGTTGGATGAGGGATTAAATGGGGTGCATACTCCCAGAAAATCTCAGATTACCTGTATGTCAAAATTCCCGTTACCCCAGTCTTTCACTCATGCCGAAGATACATAAGGAGGTCTTCCCCCCCTCCCTCCGACCCATTGTGGCGGGATCGGATCTCTGAGTGAAAGATTGGGGGAATGGGCTGACCCCACCACTTCAGGCCACTGGTTCTTCCCTCCTGGCCTATGAAAATACTAACATACTATTTCTTTACTTGATGGTATACCCTGGGAGACGGAGCTCCATGATGGCTGTCGTGTGACGTGGTAGCATTATACCCATCTTTAGACGTCATGAAATTGCATTACAATGCTGACTTACTGGTTGGCTAAATATAGCATGTACTTCACTTGCGTAAAGAGTTTACTAGTAGAAGCAGTAACTTTCTCTTGAAAGAAATTATTTATTCATTTGATGACATCCTATTTACAGAAGCGGTGCATCGAATGGGGGCCATATGTTCCTCTACATTCAGCAAATCTGTAAATGGCCCAATTGGGAGAACTTTATTCTGGTTCTGGGCATATCCTACTCATCTTTCTCTCACCCATATCAGGTGGGTAACGGCCGTTTATTGACGACCAGCTCCTGATATGGGAGGGAACTGTATTGGATGGCAGAAAATTTTTGTCAAATATCTGATTCTAACTACATGAATTTAAAAATTCACATTCTAATTTCCAACAGGCTAAACACTATCAATTTCTTGATATAGCTAACTTGGTACCAATACTCCTGTAGTTCAAATTTCCCCATAGTCAAACCACGGCATCTAATACCACCTACTAGCTACTCATGCCACCCCAATCATGTATAAAGATATCCCTACAGGAGAACTTATCCGCACTACAAGGAACTTGTTCCACATCCTCCCTGTATAAAACAGAGGAGAAAAAGGTTTGGACAAATTAAGAAGAGAAAATAATCCAGTGGATGTTAAAAGTGGCTTCTCAATAGTCCATAACTATCCCCCGTTCGATTTGATTAACATGAATAAAAACAAAAATCCAAACACAAAAACACAACCCAATAGTGTTTACTACAACCTACCGTGTTCAGTACAAAGTAAATTGAAAAAATTATCTATAAAAATCTCCACCATCCTGCAACTTCTCACGTACTGTCCAAAATTATGCACAACATATAAAATGTGTAGCTAAAAGGCTTCCGAATCTCAGTAACTTACTGTCCCCCAAGCCTATTAATCAAGTCCCGGCCATACCACATGGCTAGCACTCAAAGGCTTCTTCAATGTGGAAAGCAGACCGTTTGTAAGTGCTGCAGTATGTTATCCAAGCAATTTTGTCCTCCTCGTCTCTAACGATGCCAACAAGAATAAAACATTCTAAACTAATACATCATTTGTAATTTATCAGATACAATGCATTTCATGTGGAATTAGTCTACATGGCGGTTACTACAACATCTTAAACCCGCATCGTCGTCGACATTTCTCTGATGTCAGTTCAGACAGTGCGGTTAACATTCTCCAGCATTACCCACATGTTAGGGAACATCATGCCGGAGACTGCCAGTGTCTCAATGCAGGGGTATCGAACAGTAATGAAACCTAAGCGAGGGGGAGATCTTAGGAGGATCCTTTTAAATCGAGAAACGTCTGGATTTTCTCTCTAAAACTAGGGTCCCTTTGCTTTGGATTAAATCAAGAAACAAGCTTGAATTCATTTGTTGCTAAAATTGCTAACTTATATCCAAATATAATAATAAATATAAAATATGTTTCTAATATCCTATATGCTCCCCACGTAATACCACCTCTCTTTTTTGCTTCTTTGATAAAACAAATGTAAAGTTACACTTTTTCTTGCAGGTCTAAGTGATAATTACCACCTGTTTTTCCCTTGTTTTTAAACTGTAAGTTTCTTCTATGTTGTTTACACTTAATGTTTACACTTTATGTCATGACGTTTACACTTTAAACAAACTGAGGTTCAAAACGCTTTATACCAAGAGGAAATTGGAAAGGCGGGTTAAAAAAACTAACCCAAGATCCTGATTAGCAGAAAAGCACTGCCGTGTGCAGAAGCTATGATAGAGGTTTAATCCCAAACGCTAAGCTTTGATGCTCATTTTTTATTCCTTATGCTTTGTCATGTATCATTGTATACCCTTTTTAATGGTTTCAAATAAAATTTTCTACTTTTTATCCCGTAAAACTGACCAATGAGTCTGATGTCCAGCTGGAATAGTTTTCTTTTTCCTATCCCTTTAGTGGGGCTTGAGGAGAGAGCAATACCTGCCACACCTATCCTTTAAGTGGGGCTTGAAGGAGAGAGCATACCTGCACACACCTATCTCTTTAAGTTGGGCTTGAGGAGAGAGCATACCTGCAGACCTATCCTTTAAGTAGGGGCATTGAGGAGAGAGCATACCTGCAGACCTATCCCTTTAAGTGGGCTTGAGAAGAGCATACCTGCACACCTATCCTTTAAGGGGGCTTGAGGAAGAGCATACCTGCACCCTATCCTCTTTATAGTGGGGCATTTAGGAGAAGCATACCTGCACCCTATCCCTTTAAGTGGGGCTTGAGGAGAGAGCATACCTGCACACCTATCCCTTTAAGTGGGGCTGTGAGGAGAACCATACCTGCAGACCTATCCCTTTAAGTGGGGCTTGAGGAGAGAGCATACCTGCACACCTTCCCTTTAAGTGGGAGCTTGAGGAGAGAGATACCTGCACACCTATCCCTTTAAGTGGGGCTTGAGGAAGGACAGCATACGACCGCACACTATCCCCTTTAAGTGGGGCTTGAGGAGAAGCATACTGCAACCTATCCCTTTTAAGTGGGGCCTTAGGAGAGAGCATACCTGCATCACCTATCCCTTTAAGGGGCTTGAGGAGGGAACATAGCTGCAACACCTATCCCTTAAGTGGGGGCTTGAGGAGAGGAACATACTGCAACACCTATCCCTTTAAGTGGGGCTTGAGGCGGGAACATAGCTGCAACCTATCCCTTTAAGTGGGCTGAGGGGGAACATAGCTGCAGATATCCCTTTAACGGGGTTCTTTTTTCAAAGCCACATTCTCCAAGTAGATCCTAAGCAAGAAAATTGCCCTGCTGACATTTCACCAGTCCTTCAGCCCGGTGTATATCTGCACGTCTTGGCGACAACACTCGTTTTTTTAAATTCGGGGGCTTTGTCCGAATCATTCGGGATTGTTCGAAAAACCACGAACTCCCCCATTTGTTTTGGCGCAAACGGAACTCGTCGCCCGTGGGTCTACCACCATTTATACCCGTTCGCCAGAATCCTGGGTCTATTCAGGACTTCGGCGCAAATCGGAAATATTCGGGAACACTCGGGAAACGCGAATCGGGCCCTTATAAGACCCCCAATTCGTGTGACTACTGACCATAACATCTATCATATTTGGAATAGCGCTAGTGACATCTGGCAATTATGCTATCCTTAGTTTTCTGGGAGGGGAAAAATGTAGTTTTTTTTTACCATAATACCCCACAGAATGCTCCGGAAAATCCTGTCCATGAATCATGGTGTTGGTCGCGATTGGATTATGATCGAGCCCTTTTGATAACTCGAAGACCCAGCACACCTAAGTAACACTCCCAGATAACTGTTTGTCCCCCTTGTCTCCGCCTACCTACATGAAAAGTTCATTGTTCTGCGGGACAACCAATGGGATTGCCGGAACCAAATATCTGTTTGGTTAAAATCTTCTGGTGGCCATCATGGTCGCTCAATACTTTGCGAAGCGTGTGGGGTGTTTGCGGAGTGAGGTGTCCCGAGATTAACAATGATTCCTAGAACTTGCAAATTCATTTTGAACTCTACATTTGGAGAGGATTCTGATGCATTTGGAAATCTCTGTCATTATTTACACTATTCTGGCAGCTCCTCAACCCAAGATAATCGTCCTTTCTCTCTCTCTTATTCAAGTAGTCAATCCAGAGCTGTGATCTCATCACTGTCCTGTGTGAATACGTCTCTAACTACTCCTATATTTGTTCCTCGACCCAATGGACCCTGGCATGTGGTCACCTCGTCATCACCAGCAACATCGCAGTGCATAACTCCGTAGCCGTGCATAGAAATCCAGGACAATGGATAACATTCTGTCTGGACATGTCATGTCATACTCTTACCGCCTCACATACACGAAATCACCTCCCACGCCAGAATCCCACATCCACCCCAATTATACATCACCACGACAACGAGGAAACGTAGGCGATATAAACCATCCTCCATACCCTCCCCACAGCAGCAGCGTATGTAACAATAAGCACGCAGGACCCAACTCTGGGGTAACACAGGACATCGGGGCAGAGGGAGAACGGGACCTCTAATCTTATGTATTAGGGAAACGTTTTGTTAGACAGAAGGAACCAGTTTACAAGTTTAGGGCCTCTAAAGTCCCAGGAATCCTATTATCCTCTTGGATACCAGAGGCAGACCTTTTATGCCTCATTGTTTGCTGCGGCGTTTCTTTTGGAGAAGTCTGTGACTATCGCTGACCTCTTCCTTATGAAAGTATTGATGGCATTCCGCTAGAAGCATCACACACACAGGGATTAGATACGATACTTAGGGCCACGTGCGGAGGTCTAGGACTATATTCTTACTTAACAATTTACAAATTCTTTTGCATTTTCTATCTACAACAAGGAGTCCCCCCGCCTCATTCAATGAGGAGGATTCGCTAAAAGTACTTTATTAATCACTTATTTCAACCATAATGAAATATTTTCCCAGTGCGTTAGAAACCAACAAAAGAAAACTAAAAGTTGGAATGGTGGGAAAAGAATGTTGATTTTCGCTTGTCGGTACGCAAAGAGTAGACGACGTGTGAGGAGTTTGAGATGTTTTTAAACGTTTTAAGTGTGGAAATGGGAGTTAGGAACCCACTCGGCAGGCTAGTGAAGGGTTCGCTATGCTGCGCAAACACCAGAGATAGGTAATTGGTGTAGGGTTTCGCTATGTGCACACAGGTAGGTATAGAAAGTAGCTTGTTGCACACCGGTAGGTATTGAGGGGTTTCGCTATGTTGCACACAGGTAGGTATTGACGGATTCGCTTTGTTTGCACACAGGTAAGTTATAGAAGGTTCGCTGTGCTGCGTGCGCTCTTTTTAGTATGGTTAGAGGCTACACAGTGATAGATTAGATAGCAAGTCCTGGCCACATCTGTATCAGGGGGAATATGGACTATTAGAGTGTAATCCACGCTCTCAGACTACCCTCTCACTCCGGGGGGTATTTCCATATAATTTCCCAGGCTGCAGTCACTTGCTATGTGTGCGCAGTGTTTTATAGTGCTATCTTAGCCGACGTGATAACAGTGCACATACACCCTAAAGGTGTATCTATGCTAAAACACTAGCTTCTGTTTTGTAGACCCACACATTGGCGTTCTCGTTTCGCTCCCTTGGGTGTTTTTCCAGTTTATTGCTACTATCCATCGCTCGATTTTCTGGCATTGCTAATAATAACTATCTAATCCATGAACACCACTCCTAAATCTAAAATCACACACATTCACAGCCCCCCCCGCATGTTTCTCCATGAGATGGGCGTCCTTCATGGTGTAACGGAGGGTCTGATCTGAAGGCTTACCCCCTGAAGAATGTTTGTCTCCAAACAAAGCTAGTGTTTAGCATAGATCCACCTTTATGGTATAGCATGTTTACTCCACTTCTGGCTAATATAGCACCTATACAACCCTGGCGGGCACACTAGCAATGACTGCAGCTGGAAATTGATATGGAAGCCCCCCCGTAGTGAGAGGGTAGTCTTAGTGGAGAGCGTGGATACCTCCTAATAGTCCATATTCCCCCTGCTACAGATGTGCCCAGTGACTTGCTATCGTCCATCTAGTCACTGTGTAGCCTCTCCGCGCATGACTAAAAAAGAGCGCCCTCATGCACCCAACCTCTACCTTTCTACTACCTACCTGTGTGCAACATAATACGAACCCTTCAATCCCTACCCTGTGGGTTCCTCCACTCCCTATTTTCCACATTAAACGTTAACCTCTCTCAAAACTGGCTCCTCACTTTCCTCCTTTGCTCCTAATAAACAATCCCCTTCTTTTTCCCACCATTTTCAACTTTTAGTTTTTTCTTTTGTTTGTTTCTACACATGGAAAATATTCCTATGGTTTAAAAAATGATTAATACAGTTACATTCTCAATCAGAATCCTCATTGACAAAATGTCTGAGGACGTCCTTGTTTGCAGAAATGCAAGTTTGTAAAACGACTAGAAGCACACACACAATGCAGTAGTTTTCGCCTGATTGCCACCAAAATTGGGGGTCTCATGGATCACAGTGTAACCCGGTCTTTCCGTCTGGCATATGCCTCTTAGAGGCGCCGTATTTTTGTTCCTTTGTGACCAAACCTTTACAGGACCTTCCTCAATCCTGCAACCTGTCCCATTAGTATCCCATTTTCCCGTTTTACCTCCTTTCATATTTTTTTTTTCCTTCCTTTTTTATTCTCCTTTCCCCCCTGGGGAACAACTAAGGAAAGCCCGGAACTGAATAGCAAATCCTTTAGTTGTGGCGATCACGCTCTGGCTCCGGCGTCATTCAACAGTTCACTATCCTCTTTTTTGCATACCCCTCTCATGTTTCTCCATATTCCTTGTCCTTCCTATTTTCACGATCGCTTCCTTACCTTTTCTCCGCCGACCACTCAATCACCTCTTACTCCTAAAAAACTTGTACACTGGAAGAATCCGCAATACCATGAGGTAGGCTCTAGTCCATCAGTCTCTTATTACTTTTTCGCAACCCAGAAATTACACTCCGGGGCGAGGGGAAATAAGAAGGAAGGAAAAGCCACTCTTATAACCTTAAGCCAAATCCATATACCATGCTTCTGGTCGTCGTAGCTGTTTTGTTGTCCAGATTGCCCTTCCAACGCGCATGAAGGAATGTCACCTTCTTAGTTTGCTCCTCAAATCCGGGGTTTTTTCGTTAACTTGTTTTGGGTATGTGACCAGGCAAACGGTAGGGAAAGCTGGTGCTTCTTGGGTTTATGCCATCGCAGCGACCCCACAAGCTTGGTGATCATGTACTTCATCTTGAAAACTGACGTCCTTTCCCAGATCCACTAAACCTCTTTAATGCCGAGAGCTTTTTCCACAACTTCCATATGCCCCACCCCACCCAGAATTATCAACACCGACCTTCACAGAATTTTTCTTGCAAACGGAGACAGCAGTTTTTCTGCCCCACTCTGTCCTAGTCGCTCATGCTCCTTGCCTCTTTTGGTTGCTTATACAGTTGTAGAGTAGTGTGCCTCTCCCACCATCCTGGCAGCAGGTGGGCTCCAATTGAGAGAGAGTCAGTGTCAGAATAGTGTTCTTCCACTGTAATGGGCTCCCATGTAGAAGCTTGATGTTACTCTAATTGTCATGATTCACTGCTGGCTAGTTCTTCATAGGTTCCTCAAGGTTAGTTACTTTTGCTTACATCGAGGGGTTCAGGTTGTTATCCGACTCACGTGGACTTCATATTTTTCCTATCCTTGCCCTCTGCCATCTCGCTGAACCGTTTCCTGACCTTATGCGTCCGTGCAAAACCCGTGAACAGGACTTTTCCACATGCATGTTCCTCTCTCAAGTCCCCGGCCTAGAAGCGACCCTTTCCTCTGCCCTTCTCTCTTTTTCTGATAGAAGAATGTGAAAGGCAACGAAGGCTATCAGTATCCCTACATTACGTTGTAAGTGTGCAGGAGTGTCCCCTGGGTCCTCCTTTGTTTATAACATAGAGGACGACCCCTCCCTGCTCCTCCCCCTCGCTGCCTATCATCTTCCCGTCCCATGCTCCACTTAGCCCGTGATCCATCACCCTTTCGAGCCTTCATATCTCATCCTATAAACCAATGTCCACTTTTGCCCTTTTGTTGTTTTTGTTCTCATTCACATCACCTAAATAGACACGCTGATTGGATCTGCAACCCAAACTGCGCACAAGACGGGGCGTACACTGGTTATTCTTTTCCTAGTAAAATCTAGATGATAACTGATCATGAAATCCCCGTAATCACTGAGCAAACTGCCGAGACCCACCCTTCTGCATCCTCTGACAATTCCATCCCAGACCATCCCCATCTTACCTCCATCTTATCAACTTCGTATAATCCACCTTACCACTTAGACCCCCCGTCTTTCACCCCTCTTCAAACCCTCTGAACCCACCCATCCTTACCCTCCCCTCTTCTCATCCTTCTCCAACTCTTCTCCGCCCCCTCTTCCACAAAATTCATAAAGCACCAGACGCGTCCAATACTTCGTCCCTCTTCCTCAAGCACTAGATCAACTATCCCACCCCTAAGCCTTCCGTCTCTTATTCACTCGTACCTACCCGAGACCCTCTAGCGTCTCTAGGTTCTAGCGTATAAGATCAATCTTGAACTTTATTTTTATATATTTTTTTACTGTAGTTCCTATACTCCTGGGGTATTTAACCCTAGGGAGTCCTGATCATCACTTTATAACAAATATACTCACTGCAGCAGGATATGCACGGGTTACTGTACATTGACTAACTGATTGTGTGACCACTCTTGTTAGGGTTCAAGCTTCATACGCAACACTAGAAGGGGGCTGCCATAATTAACTCCTACATATCCCAGATGGGGCCCATGTTGTATCATCACTTGAATGCCATCCTATCACCTCTACTGCGTTTTCTGTCAGCTTACCGCCTTATTTGAAATGTATGGATAGAATGTTGGGACATTGTGTTGTGTATAAGAGAAGAACCAAGGGCAATGTGAACCTGAACGCCATGCAGCGACATCGGCCGTTATGGTGGTAACGCAATGACGATGCAGAACTCAGGTACCTTCATATATGCGGTCGTGATTATTAACCATGGTTTCTGTGCATCAGCAGCATGCAGGGAAGCGCGTACCACGGTTCAGAGGTGTTTCTTCCCTTTTTACACCCTCGGGAAACGCCGATTCTAATTTTGGATTTACACCCATTTTTGGTTTTCTACCCACCCCCCCCTCACCCCTTCTCACTTAGCTTTCCCTCTCCTACTCCATCCTCTCGTCCCCAAGAGTCTTCCATCTCCTTTCATCTTCTCATGTCCCGCTCCGCCGCCGCCCCTGTAATCATCCTCTATCTAGATATGCCGTATTTGGGCGCCTGTATCTTGCTACTCCGATCCCCGCTCCTCCCTTGTACCATCATACTATCTGCACGTATCACTGTATCCTTTCTATTCTTCCCCCCTGTATCATGCTCTCACTCGCTCTGTATCCTGTATCTTCTAGCCCCCTGTATCATCTCCAGTCGTATCTTCCAAAGGATATCCTGTATCTCTACTACCCACTCTACACTACCAGACTCCGCTTCCCTTTTGTATCATCTACCCCTCTCATCTGCCCGTATCCTTATACTTCGTATCTACCCCCCTGTTCATCTCTATCTGCGTACCTGTATCTTCTAGTTCCCTATCGTTCTATCGCCCCCCCCCTTTCATACTCATCTGTGCCTTCTCCTTCCACTTCTCTCGCCCCTGTATCATCTCTATCTATGCTTTATCCTGTATCTTCTTCTATACCCCGCCCTGTATCATCTCTATCTGCTGTATGTCCTGATCTTCTATCCCCCCCTTTACATCTCTATCTGCTGTAAGCCTGGGCTCTATCCCCCCCGTTCACTCTATCCTGCTGTATCCGTATCTTCAGTGCCCCCCTGATCATCTCTAGCTGCTGGAAACGTCCTATCTATCTTCTATCACCCCCCCGGTATCAGCTCTATCTCATGACCAGTATCCTTTATCTTACCATCCCTGGGCACACCATGTGTCATCTCTACTCTGCGTATCCTGTTACTTTATCCCCCCTGATCATCTCTAATCTGAGCCGTCACGTCCCTTACTCTTTGCCTAATACCTTCCCCTTGAATCTGGTGTCCTTCCCCCTTAAAACCAAGTACTGTATCATCTAGGTCGTGAGTCTCTGCGCCGTTATCCCTGTATCTCTGCAATCCCCCCTGTAATCATCTCTATCTGCCCGTATCCTGTAGCTTCTATCCCCACCCCCGGTTACCCCTCGTATCATCTCTACTCTCTGCCGTAGTCGCTGTATCTTCGTAATTCTATCCCCCCGGTATCATCTCTATCATGCCAGTATCCTGTCTCTTCTATCTCCCATCCCCTCCCCGCCTGCTATCGTCTCTATCTGCCGATCCTGTATCTTCCTATCACCCCCCCTGTATCATCTCTATCTTGCCGTACCCTGCATCTCTCTATCCCCCCCTGTATCATCGCCTATATCAGTGCAATCGGACCGTATCCTGTATCTTCTATCTCCCTACCTGTATCATTCTCTATATCTGCCGTAATCATCCCTGTTCTTCTAGTTGCTCCTTCTGTATCATCTGCTTCTGCTCGTTCCTGTGTCTGTGCTACTCCCACCCCCACCGTTTCACTCATCATCCTATCTTCCCTTACGTCCTGGTTCTCTTCTATCCCACCCTTCTACCTTACTTTAATTCCACAACAAAAAATCCTCCTATCTGCTGTACCTGTATCTTCTAGCCCTCCTCAGTATCAGCTCGATCCGGTGCCGGTTTAATCCTGTATTCTTCCTATTCTAAAACTACCTAAAACCTACCCATTGCTACCCCTGTATCATCTACTATTCTGCTGGCTCGAGCTGCCGTTATGGATCCTAGGTTAGCCTTCGATTATCCCCTCCCCAGTATCGCTCTATCTGCTGCCGTATCCTGTATCTTCTTCCCCCCCTGTCTCATCTCCTATTCTGCCGTATCCTGTATCTTCTATCCCCCCCTGTATCATCTTCTATTCCATCGGCCGCAGTGCCTCGACAATAGCGGCTATCCCCCTGTTCACCATTTCGAGGATCTCATCTATCTCCGTATACCTGTACTTCATCCCCCCCACTGATATCATCCTCTATCTGCTGTATCTGATAGCTTCTCGCCCCCCTGTACTCATCGCTATCTGCGTCCATCCATTATCTTCTATCCCCTCACGGTATCAGCTCGAAGCTGCGCGTGTATCCTGTAATCTTTCCTATATCGTGCCAGCCCCCCTGTATCATCGAGCACCGTTCTTATCTGCCGTAATCCTGTATCTTCTATCCCCCCCCCCCCCCCCTTGTATCATCTCTATCTATCTGCCGTATCGCGTGTATCTCCTACTCCCCTCTGTATCATCTCTATCTGCGTATCCTGTATCTTCTAATCCCACCCCCTGTGGTCATCTCTATCTGATCTGCCGTATCCCTGTATCTTCTATCCCCCACTGTTATCATCATCTCTATCTGTCCTGCCCCGTACTCCTGATCTCGTCTCCCCCCCTGTATCATCTCTATCTGCCCTATCCTGTATCTTCTATCCCCTCTATCCCCCCCTGTATTCATCTCTACTCTGCTGTATCACGTATCTTCCTAATCTATCCATCCCCCCCCCCCTGTATCATCTCTATCTGCTGTATCCTGTATCTGCTATCCCCCCCCCCCCTGTATCATCCTCTATCTGCTGTATCCTGTATCTTCTATCCCCCCCCCCCTGTACTCCAAATTGCTCTATGTCCTCATGTACTCGCTGATATTTTCGTCTTCTCACCACAACCCCCCTTTACTCATCTCTTATCTGCCAGTCATCCTGTATCTCTTCTATTCCCCCCCCCTGTATCTCTCTCTCCTGGCCCGTATCCTGTATCTTCTATCACTATCCCTCCCCGGTATCATCTCTATCTGCCGTATCCTGTATCTTCTATCCCCCCCTGTATCATCTCTAGCTGCTGTATCCGGTATCTTCTATCCCCCCCCCTGTATCATCTCTATCTGCTCTATCTGCCGTATCCTGTATCTTCTATCCCCCCCCTGTATCATCTCTAAAATCTGCTTGCCGTATCCGTATCTTGACTAGCCCCCCCCTGTATCATCAGCTCTATCTGCCGTATCCTGTATCTTCCTATCCCTAGCTACCCCTCCCTGTATCATCTATCTGCCACTACGTATCACTGTATCGTCGTACAGTGTTCTCCCGCACCAGTGATCTCTCTAATCGCGGGTATCCTTTAAATCTGGCTAAGCCCGCCTGTCCTGTAGAACAATTCTATCTGGCTGTGAACCGTAGCATCCGTGTATCTTCGTATCCCCTCCCTGTATCAGCTCTGATCATGCCGGAATCCTGTAGCTGTGCGAAATACACTAAATACACACGCCCCCCCTGTTATAATCTCTATCTAGCTTATTCCTGTATCTTATCCCTAAGATTCCCACCCGCTACATCACATCCTATCTGCTGCGTAGCCGGCTATCTAGCGAGCCCCCCCGTGAATCAGCCTCGAGCGGCGTCTAATCCGGTATCTTCTATCCCCGCGCGACATGTTATATCTCTATCTGCTGTATCCTGTATCTTCTATCCCCCCTGCATCTCGCGTGAGTCACTGCCGTAGCGGTACGTCGAGTCCCCGAATCCCTCCCCCCTAGTTCTACTCATCTCTATCTGCTGTATCCTGTATCTTCTATCCCCCTGTATCATCTCCTACTCGTGGCTGCCTTATCCGTGTATCTTCTATCTCTATCCTCCCCTTATCATTCTCTATTCGCTTGTTATCCTGTATCTTCTATCCCTCTCACCGGTATCATCTCTATCTGCCGTAAATTCACTGTATCATTTCTTGCTCCCGTACCACCTGTCATCACAACGTATATTTTTCTGCTGAATCCTGCTTATGCCTGTATCTTCTATCTCCCCCCTGTAATCATCTCTAGCGTGCCGTTATCCTGTAGCATGTCAACTCCTCTATTCCCCCCCTGTAGCATCTCTATCTGGCCTTGTAGCCTGTCTTCGACCATGCCTATCCCCCCCTGTATCATCTCTTCTGCGACGGTAGCTTCTAGCGCCCACCCCCCCGTCAATCATCTCTATCTGCCGTATCCTGCTTCTCTATCCCCCTGTATCATTCTAGCCTGCCGTATCCTGTATCTTCTATCCCCTCCTGTATCATCTCTATCTGCCCATTTTACACCCGTAATCCAGTATCTTTTCTCCCCCCACCTGTATCATCTCTATCTGCCGTATCCGTATCTTCTATCCCCCCTTAGCTCTCGATCTCCGTATCCTGTATCTTCTATCCCCCCCTGTATCATCACATCTATCTGCTGTTAAATCCTGGATCTCGATCCCACCCCCTGTATTAATCTCTCTATCCCTGTCAAAAAAAGACCACAACTCGTCCACCCGTAATCCTGTATCTCTTTTCTATCTCACCCCCCTCTAATCATCTCTTACTGCCCGTATCCCTGATCTCTTCTATCAGCCCCCCCCCTGTATCATCCTCTCTGCTGTAATCCCGATCTTCTACCCCCCCCCTGTATCATCTCCTATCTTCTGTATCCGTATCATATTCTACCCCCAACCAACCCCCCATGTTAGCATCTCTAGCGGGCAGTATCCTGTATCTTCTATCCCCACCCCTGTAGCATCCGCTCTATTGCTGTATCCTGTATCTTCCGATACCCCCCCCTGTATCATCTCTATCTGCCGTATCCTGTATCTTCTCTCCCCCCCCCCCCTGTATCATCGCTATCTGCTGTATCCTGTTATCTTACTCATCCCACCCCTGATCAATCTCTATCGCGTAAATCCTTTCTTCTATCCCCACCCTGTATCATCTCTATCTGATCTGCCGACTACTCCTGTATCTCTATTCCGCCCCCTGTATCACTCTCTCTACTCTTCTGTCACTGTACCTTCCGGTGTACTTCTTCACTCCCCCCCCCTGTATCATCTCTATCTGCTGTATCCTGTATCTTCTATCTACCCCCCCCCGTATCATCTCTATCTGCCGTATCCTGTATCTTCTATCCCCCCCTGTATCATCTCTATCTGCGTATCCTGTATCTCATCCCCCCACTGTATCACTCATCTGCTCGTCAACCATGTACTCATCTTATTCTTCCTCCCCCCCGTCCACTTATTCTATCTCTTGCCGGACCTGATATGTCTTCATCGCCCCCACTGGAATCAGGCGGCGATCGGCCTCTCCCTGTATCTTCTATCCCCCCCTGTCACACTCGCCATCCATTGCTGTATTCCTGTATCTTCATATCCCCCATTATCAGCTTCTTCGGCCTTATCCCTGGTCGTCTATCCCCCCCCGTTATAATCTCTATCGCTGTATCCTTGTATCTTCTAATCCCCCCCTCTACTTATTAGCTCTATCATTGCCGGCCGTCATCCGGAAGTCTGTCATATACCCCCTATATCATACCTCGAGCGCACGTAGCCTGTATCTCAACAGCGCGCTCGACCCCCAGTATTAATCGCTATATTCATTCTGCTGCTATCCTTAACTACTCACTTCTTGCAAGCACCCCCCTGGTATTACTCTAAGCGGGCCGGATCCGGAGGCCTGTAGCTCTAGCCGCCCGCCGGGGACACCATCTCTATCCTGCCGGACTTCCTGGATTGGTCTTCCTACACCCCTGGACATCATCACTCTAATCTCCAGATCCTGTAGCCTTCTATCCCCCCGGAGCATAATCTCAGTCTATCTAGCTCCTGTATCCATACGTATCTGCGCAAGTCACCCCCCCCATGCTATCACTCTACGCTTCCGATCCGGTATCTGGCTATCCCCCCTGTATCTCTCTCGCTGCTGTTCCTGCATCTTTCTAATCCCCCCCTGGAGTCATCTCTTATCGGAGCTGCCGCGTATGCCTGTCTCTTCTATCCCCCCTGTATCATCGCTACTGCAGGAAGCCCGGCAGCCTCTATCGCTCCCCCCGGTATCACTCTCTATTCTGCCGTATCCTGTAATCTTCTATCCCCCCCGGTAGCAGCTCCGACGCCGTAGCCGGGAGCGTGGCGGTTAGCCCCCCTCCTAGGCCGGGACCACATCTCTAATCGGTCCGAAGATCCTGTCTTTGCTATCCCCCCCCCTGTATCATGCTCTGATCTGTCTGCCTGTATAACACATGTATCTTATCCCCCCCTGGTAAGAATCTCGTCTGCGGTTAATCCGGCGCGCTTACGCCCCCCAGCAGGAGCGGCGCGAGCAGGGGGCGAGGGTGCGGTCCGCAGTATCCATGGTGGTGTGCGTTCGATCCCCAGCCGGGGAGAGCAGCGCGAGGCGCTGAGCAGCCGGGGGAGCAAAAGGGGGAAGCGACCACACACCCGGGACCAACTCTAAGCGAGCCAGTCTCCTGTACTGCGAGCCCCCCCTGTATCAGCGCGAGCGGGGGGAGGCCGGGAACGGCTACATTCCCGCGCACCATTTATCAGCTCTACTGCTGCCCCTATCCTGCTAATACTTCTATCCCCCCGGTAGCCAGCTCTATCGGCTCACGAGCACTAGCCGTAAGCCTGACTATACTTCTAAACCCACCACCTGTAGCACTCGATCTGGCAGTAAATCTGAGTCCTATCTTCTAAATACACCCCCCCCTGTAATATCATGCTCATATCTGGCCGTTTCCCCTGTTATTCTTCTTATACTTCTATCCCCTCCTGTATCATCTCTATCTGCCGTAAGTCCTGTATGTGCTATCCCCCCCCTGTATCATCTCTATCCTGCCTATCCTGTATCTTCTAAGTGCTGTCCCCTCCTCCCGCACTTATCATCTCTATCTGCCGGATCAGCCTGTATCTTCTCTATTCCGCCCCCCCTGTCTCATTCTCTATTGCGTATCCTGTACTGCTCTCCCCTCTCCTCCCCTGTATACGATCTATCCGTGCAGATTTCCTTTTTCTAAGCTCTTCTATCCACCCCAGTATAATCTCTATCTGATCTGCCGTATCCTGTATTGTCTATCCCCCCTGTATCATCTCTATCTGCCGTATCCTGTATCTTCTATCCCCCCCTGTATCATCTCTATCTGCTGTATCCTGTATCTCTTACCCTATCCCCTATCTCCCCCCCTCTGTATCAACTACTTCTATCCTGGCCGTATCCTGTATTTCTAATCCCCTCTCCCCCTACTGGATCATCGCTATCTGCTGGTATACCATGTAATCGATCTAAGTCCCCGCTCCCCTTATCATCTCTGCTGCTGTATCCGTATCGGCTATCCCCCCCCTGTATCATCTTCTATCAGGCCGTATCCTCTGTACTTCTTAAGCCCCCATATATCATCCCCCCTCGGCCGTATCCGGTAATCTTCTATATTCCCCCCCCCCTTCGCGCCCCCCTCTGGATCCTTCTCTGCCGTAGCCTGTATCTTCTCTCCTGCTTCTATTCCCCCCCCCCCCGTAATCAGCGCTATCTGCCGGCGCCTCGATCGGGATACATAACACCCCCCTGTCCAATCTCTATCTGATCACCTCTATACTGGCCGACGGCCGATACCTCCTGGAGCTTCTATCCCCCCCTGTATCATCTCTATCGGCCGTATCCTGTATCGTCTATCCCCCCCGTATCATCTCTATCTGCCATATCCTGTATCTCTATCCCCTCCCTGTATCATCTCTATCTGCCGTATCCTGTATCTTCTATCCCCCCCGTATCATCTCTACTCTGCCGTATCCTGTCTCTTCTATCCCCCCCTGTAGCATCTCTATCTGCCGTATCCTGTATCTCTTCTACTATCCCCCCCCCGTATCATCTCTATCTGCCGTAATCCTGTATCTCTATCGCCCCCCCCCCCTGTATCATCTCTATCTGCCGTATCCTGTATCTTCTATCCTCCCCCCCTGTATCATCTCTATCTGCGTATCCTTTATCTTCTATCCCCCCCTGTACCTCATCTCTATCTGCCGTAATCTGTATCTTCTATCCCCCCCGGTATCATCTCTATCTGCCGTATCCTGTATCTTCTATCCCCCCCTGTATCATCTCTATCTGCGTACGCCTGTATCTTCTATCATCCCCCCCCTGTAATCTCTCTAAATCTGCTTGTATCCTTATCTCCTTTTCTATCCCCTCCGTATCATCTCTATCTTCCTGTATCCTGTATCTTCTATCCCCCCCCTGTATCATCTCTATCTGCCGTATCTCCTGTATCTTCTATCCCCCCCCCTTTTACATCTCTATCTGCTGTATCCTGTATCTTCTATCCCCCCTGTATCAATCTCTATCTCCCTTATCCTGTATCTTCTATCCCCATCCCCCCCTGTATCATCTCTATCTTCGTATCCTGTATCTTCTATCCCCCCTGTATAATCTCTATCGCCGTATCCTGTATCTTCTACCCCCCCCTATAATCTCTATCTGCCGTATCCGTATCTTCTATCGCCCCTAGTATTATCTCTATCTGCCGTATCACTGTTAATCGTCACCCCCCGTACCCTTATCATCTCTATCTGCCGTGTAGTCTCGTGGTAATCTTCATCACACATAGTCACCTGAACGTCTAGAATGCTCAGAAGACAGTCCCTGGAATGAGGAGTGTCAGAGACAACAGAGTGCACGGATAGAGACGAGTTCCAAAATTAGTTTATAAAAAAAGGGGGTTTAGGACAGAGACTGAGACTATAGATACATATAAAATATTTTTGTTAACGCCCGTTCTATTTTGTCTAGCATAGAGCAAGTTATTTCATTTCGATGCCCAATTGCAGGGAGGCTTTCCCGCAAGGGTTCTAATGTCCAGACCATACGACACTGCAACCAGAGATCTGGGATCATGGCATGCATCATGTCCAAGTCCGCCATTCCCTTCCCCCCCACCAACCTAACACCCTACACCGACACACGAAACCTATACACCCATATTTAAACTTTGGAATAGATCACATTAATTATATTTGGGGGTATCAGTCCCTGACATTAGCTGATGGCCCAGCTGGACTTCCCAGCTGACAAGTCGGCCACCCGAGCAACCACCGGTCCCTGGCCAATATCACCGGGCCTTCGGAAGCCTCTGTGTCTCCCAGGTTCTGGAATTGTATAGCCAGAATACTCATTCCCGCTACACGGACTAGAAGCCGTAACCTCACGTGTCGAGCTCCATCTCTCCTTGCTGGAGTATCTCCCTCGAGGAGACCTCAGTCACCCGGACAGGAGTAGACCCACGGAGAGCCCATGTCCCCCTGCAGAGATACCCACGGAGAGCCCCTCCTTTAGTGCCCCCGGCTAGGAGATAGTGCCCCACGGAGGATTTCCCATTCCCCCTGCAAGTGTATATCCCCATCGGAGGATGCCCATTCCCTCTTGCAGGTGTATTACTCCCCACGGAAAGGAGCCAATCCCCTGCGAGTATACCCACTGAAGTAGACCACATACCCCTGCAGTGAGGTACACGAGGAGTCTTGCCATCCCGCTGCAGGAGATATAAAACATCCCGAACTCGAGGAAGAGCGCCCATCACCCCTGCAGAAAGTAAATACCCACGGAGTACCCTCTCTCCATAGGTTAGAAACAGATCTTAAAGGAAGCGCAACCTCACCAAACTGTCAATCTTGATAACCATGGCAACTTACTCATCCTCCCCAGGCATCCACCGTTGACTGTGCTGGATAATCTTCTTAACATGTGTGTGGATATCCATGGCCTCGTTCCTTATAAAACACAACTTTAATCAACCATTAGCCAGAGGGGTTTTTCTGGAAACACACCTGATCCAAGGACAGCAAGTACCCCTATTCCAGTTACCCAGCCTGCCCTGCTCCACATGCTCCCGGGCACAAAGCAACAGCACTAAATGTACTGCTGCCTGAACAGAGCGTGCTGGGTCCCCGAAAGGATCCGGGCACAAACTGCAAGCACCACCGATTAACAGCACCTTTGCCAAACTTTCTGTCCGTAGTTAGAAGTCGGCTATGTATGGGCCCGCCAGTTCTCAATACGAGATCGGTCCACCTTACCCTTTGACAGGATGATCGGGCTGAACCTCCTCATTGACTTTCTTCGGCATAGCGCCCAGGAAGACACTCATTGAATACCTCAGTAAAGAGGGAACAGGGCGTCCCTTAAGGTCTTTAAAACTCGATGTTAAGACCACTGTACTGCGATTTCTATGAGGGCGAGCCCCTTCAATCAGTCCCGCCTCCGGCTGACATTCCAAACATCCTCCTCCCTAAACATACACTTTATTGCTGAGTCTAACTTCACATTCTCCTGGCGCAGGACCCTCTTCAAGCCGGAAAAGACGATCATCACACATCGCGCGGCTGTCATAATCCTTTCTTTCTGCCAGAGGTTGCGTAGAAAGGATCTGCGCCCCCAGGATTTAGATCAGTTTGGCTAATCGCCCTATGTACAGCTGGCGGGACTGCTCATGAAACAGGCTGGCTAGGGCTGTTTTACCGCCTTTATGTTTACATGTCATATGGTGGGTTATACACCCCGAAGGTACCATGTGATCAGATTCTGTTCTGAGGAGCTCACAATTTTTACTTGTTTCCATTGTAATACATATCTCTGCATTGGCGGGGCGCCTACACCGGACATGGTGCCCCCAGAAGAGGGGTCATCATCTCTGGGTTGTGACCTTCCATGGTCGCCTGACTCTTTCCTACTTGCCTGATATACCTTTCCATTTCCCTAATCCAGCAGTGCCCATGGTCCTATCTCCTGAGCGCCATCCGCAGTTCTCGACAGCCCTTCCAGTCCACCGCTACAGCTGCCCCGCATGGCGGCCCTTGTCGGATACACTCGGACAATATTGGCGTAATTCCAACGTCCTCATCCGACGAGTTTCAGAAGTGATTGAGGTAATCCTACATGGCGGTTTCCCAGCACTTCTCGGTGCTTCGAGAGTGCTCGTGATAGCAAGGCCTCTTTTTTGGATTTCCATGAATTACAATGAAGTATATCACCGGATGGAGTGGCTATTACCTATCAGGTCACTCTACTCTCTTAGGGGATTTCCTGATGTTTACTGCCTTCTTCTTTCCTGCACCACCTCATGGAATGTTTAAAAAAGAATCCACTTTAACAGTATAAAAACTTTTTAGCCGGGCTCGCATTAAGCGTAAATAACAATATCCTGCAATTTACACCTCATGGAGCCACCTGCACCACTTGCCTCTAGCAGGGCTTTTCAACCGTTGTCCCCCTGGCCGCTCTTCCCTTTCCTTTGATAAGTCTGGCTCCAAATCCCCGTTGGCGTACAGTTAACCAACGTCTGCATAGCGGGAGTGCAAAGTGTCGGATCTGTAGCTGGACTGCGGGTGAAGGTATCGGGGTGGGCTCATTTAGTTGGGCAGGTGAGACCCACATAGCAGAGGTGCGCTTCTCACCAAACGGTAGCTGCTGGGTGCAGGAGAATTCCGCAGTATCCAGACATGTTAGGGAACATCATGCCGGAGACTGCAGTGTCCTCAGATGCAGGGGTATTGAAAAAGTAATGAAACCTAAGCGAGGGGGAGATCTTAGGAGGATCCTTTTAAATCGAGAAACGTACTGGATTTTCTCTCTAAAAACTAGGGTCCCTTTTGGATTAAATAAGAAACAAGATTTGATTCATTTTTGCTAAAAATTGCTAACTTATAAAATATATAATAAATATAAAATATTGTTTCTAATATCCTATAATGCTCCCCACGTAATACCACCTCTCTTTTTTGCTTCTTTGATAGAAAAACAATGTAAAGTTACACTTTTTCTTGCAGGTACTAAGGTGATAATTACCACCTGTTTTTCCTTGTTTTTAAACATGTAAAGTTTCTTCTATGTATGTTTACACTTTATGTTTACACTTTATGTTTACACTTTACGCTTTACGCTTTATACAAAAAATCATGGAAAGGGTTAAAAAAACCTTACCCAGAGATCCATGGGATTGAAAGGGCAGGGTTAAATAGCCAGACTGCAGAAAGTTGTGCAGAAGCTATGAATAAGGTTTAATCACCGAAACGCGTAAGCTTTGATGCTATTTTTTATTCCTTATGCTGTGTCATGTATCATTGTACCCTTTTTAATGGATTTCAAATAAAATTTTGCTACTTTTTATCCTAAAACTGACGTCTGATGTCCAGCTGGAAATAGTTCTTTTTCCTATCCCTTTAAGTGGGGCTTGAGGAGAGAGCATACCTGCACACCTATCTCTTTAAGTGGGGCTTGAGGAGAGAGCATACCTGCAGACCTATCCCTTTAAGTGGGGCTTGAGGAGAGAGCATACCTGCAGACCTATCCCTTTAAGTGGGGCTTGAGAAGAGAGCATACCTGCACACCTATCCCTTTCAAACCAGGAACGGAAAGCCATAATCCCGCCTCCAAAAAATACATTCTCAGGAACCAGAAGTGAAGCAAGATCTCATTTACAATTTATCGAGCTACATTTTAAGTCCTCAACAAAGTGCCTTACTGTCTAAAGGTTTAGGTTTTTCACCCAGCAATAATTTCAATATATTTCATACTATCCTAGATGTAAATAAATTTATTAGAAATTTAACTCTGCGAAAACATTTTTTTGAATGTCCAGAGGGTGATAAGACCTATTCTAAGGACTGTGGTAATACCGGGATGCTAAGCCTAAACAAAGATATGAACACTTTTGAAGACCAATATCACCTCTCGACATTGCGCCAACTTCAGTCTGAAGAATATGATATAGTGGACTTGAACCAATCTTTCCGAACTTCCAACTCTTTGTTCTACCCCATCAACTCAAGATCCACCACAATGGACATTTTCCAAGAACAGGTGGAACGAGATTTGATTGAACTAAAAGAAGTTACCACTCAGCACCAGAAATATAATATTTCAAACCAGGAACGGAAAGCCATAAAAGAAATTAAAATGAACTCTGATCTTCTAGTCCGCTCTGCAGACAAGGGGGGTGCGATAGTTCTCCTTAATGCCGGACTGTATAAAAAATTAAATTTAGAGATGTTGAGTGATGAAAAAACGTATCTAAAATTACAATCAAATCCTACTATTGAATTTCAAATGTTGTTAAGGAAACTGTTGGATGAGGGATTAAATATGGGTGCAATATCCCAGAAAATATCAGATTACCTGTATGTCAAATTTCCCGTTACCCCAGTCTTTCACTCATTGCCGAAGATACATAAGGAGGTCTTCCCCCCTCCCCTCCGCCCCATTGTGGCGGGTATCGGATCTCTGAGTGAAAGATTGGGGGAATGGGTTGACCACCACCTTCAGCCACTGGTTGCTTCCCTTCCTGGCCTATTGAAAGATACTAAACATACTATTTCTTTACTTGATGGTATACCATGGAGACGGAGCTCCATGTGGCTGTCGTGTGACGTGGTAGCATTATACCCATCTTTAGACCATGAAATTGCATTACAATGCCTGACTTACTGGTTGGATAAATATAGCATGTATTCACTTGCAGTAAAAGAGTTTATAGTAGAAGCAGTTAACTTTCTCTTGAAAAGAAATTATTTTTCATTTGATGACAGCTATTTTTTACAGAGATGCGGTGCATCGATGGGGGGCAGATGTTCTCCATCATTAGCAAATCTGTACATGGCCAGATGGGAAGAACTTTATCTGTTTTCTGGGGCAAATCCTTTTCTCTCCCATATCAGGTGGTACGGCCGTTATATTGACGACCAGCTCCTGATATGGGAGGGAACTGTATTGGATGCAGAAAATTTTGTCAAATATCTGAATTCTAACTACATGAATTTAAAATTCACATTTAATTTACAGGCTAAAACTATCAATTTCTTGGATATCAGCTTAACTGGTACCAATACTGTAGTTCAAATTTCCCCATATGTCAAACCAACGGCATCTAATACCACCCTACTAGCTAGCTCATGCCACCCCAATCATGTTATAAAGAATATCCCTACAGGAGAACTTATCCGCACTAAAAGGAATTGTTCCACATCCTCCCTGTATAAAACAGAGGAGAAAAAGGTTTGGGACAAATTAAAGAAGAGAAAATATCCGGAGTGGATGTTAAAAAGGGCTTCTCATATAGTCCATAATATCCCCCGTTCAGATTTGATTAACATGAATAAAAACAAAAAATCCAAACACAAAAAACAACAACCAATAGTGTTTACTACAACCTACAGTGTTCAGTACAAAGAAATTGAAAAAATTATATATAAAAATCTACCCATCCTGCATACTGATCACGTACTGTCCAAAATTATGCACAACAATATAAAATGTGTAGCTAAAAAGGCTCCGAATCTCAGTAACTTACTGTCACCAAGCCTATATCAATCAAGTCCAGGCCATACCACATGGCTCAGCACTAAAGGCTTCTTCAAATGTGGAGCAGACCGTTGTAAGTGCTGCAGGTATGCGATCCAAAGCAAATTTTTCTCCTCGTACTCTAACGATGCACAACAAGAAATAAAACAATTCATAAACTGTAATACATCATTTGTAATTTATCAGATACAATGCATTTCATGTGGATTAGATTACATAGGCTGTACTACGAACAATCTTAAAACCCGCATTCGTCGACATTTCTCTGATGTCAGTTCAGACAGTGCGGTTAACATTTAAATTCGGGGGCTTGTCCGAATCATTCGGGTATTTCGAAAACCACGCCCCCTTGTTTTGGCGCACGGAACTCGGCGCCCGTGCGACACAATTTAGACCCGTGCGCCAGAATCCCGGGGCTATTCAGGGAACTTCGGCGCAAATCGGAAATATTCGGGAAACACGTCGGGAAAACGCGAATCGGGCCCTTAGTAAATGACCCCCAATGTGTTCGTGTGGTGTAGACTCCCCCTCTCGAGGGCGGATAGAATCAGTCTGGTAAAGATGATTTTGCTCCCTAGACTGTTATTCGTCCTGACGGCTAGCCCTATGTGGATACCGGATTCTTTTTTTAGGTTAATCAATTCCATAATAAATGATTTGGTCTGGGGACGTAAGAAAGTGAGAATGAAGTTAATCCATCTATATAAACCGATGGGAGAAGGGGGGTTTGGGTTACCTTTTATTTTTGGTTATTTTATTTCAGCACAGATTAGTAGGTTAATAGGGTGGGAAAAGAATAGGTTATATGAGTGCATGGTGAGACTCACTGACGGTAGAATGATCACAATTTTTGAGATACTGGAAAGTGGTTATTTTTCACAGCCTCGGTTTAAGGAGCTGGTAATCTGTAAACTGGCGCACAGATCATGGGAGGCTCTGAAACAACTATTGAAAATTAGAGGGGTGTTGATGGATACACCACTATGGTATAACTGGAATCTGCCCAGTCTTTGGGGCCTGCCGGATCCCTCCTTCTGGATAGGACGGGGGGTCCGCCACGTCTCTCAGATCTGGGTAGAAGGTAAGTTGAAGACATTTTGTGAAATGCAGAACCTGTTTCATTTAGGCAAAGGGGATTTCTTAAAATTTTTTCAGGTAGCACATGCTTTAGCGTGAGTAAATGAGCAGAGGAATATTAATATTGAGAGTCACGATTGTATTGATTATTTGCACACAGCAACTAGTACAAATAAGTTGATCATGAAGATTTATAGGTTTATCATTAAGAGTTACACTAGAAATATGATACACAGCTCTAGGACTAAATGGGAAGGTAGTCTAGGACCCATTGTAGAGGGAAGATGGGTACAGGTTGTAAAGCACATAGCAACATGTTCTTTAAATGGAAATCACAAAATAATACAACACAATATAGTTCATAGGTTATATTTTTCACCGAATGATTTAGTCAAAATGAGATATAGGGGGGATGCATGCTGTGGAAAATGCCAGCAAGCGAATGCTGATTTTGTGCACGTATTGTGGAACTGCCCTAAGGTTAGTCAATTCTGGGAAGCAGTATATAGGAAAGTAGAGAGAGTCCTCCGAGTTCGATTGGAACCAACACTATCCGTATCTATCCTGGGGCTCACTGATGAATTGGATATGGAACAGAGGGATAGAGATGTAGTAAGGAGAGTGATGCATATAGCCTGTGTGTGCATAGTAAGGAAGTGGGGAGGTAAAGAAGTCCCAACAGTGGAATACTGGCATAATTTGACCCTTAGAATTAAGCAATATGAAAAAATCCGATCCCCCAGAGTCGTGTGACTACTGACCATAACATCTATCATATTTGAATAGCGCTGAGTGACATTCTGGGCATTATGCTTCCCTTAATAGCGCTGAGTGACATTCTGGGCATTATGCTTCCCTTAGTTCTGGGAGGAAAAATGTCGTTTTTTTTACCAGTAATACCCCACAGAATGCTCCGGAAAATCCTGTCCATGATGTGGTGTTGGTCGAGATTGATTATGATCGAGCCACTTTTGATAACTCTGAAGACCCAGCACCTAGTAACACTCCCAGGGATAACATGTTTGTCCCCCTTGTCTCCGCCTCCTACAAGAAGTTCATTGTTCTGGCGGGACACCATGGGATTGCCGGAACCAAATATCTGTTGGTTAAATCTTCCTGGTGGCCATCATGGTCTCTCAAGACTTTGCGGAAGCTTGTGGGGTGTGTGACAGGAGTGAGGTGCCCCGAGATTACTACAGGGATTCCTATAACTTGCAATTCAGTTTGAACTCTAAATTTTGGAGAGGATTCGGTGGGCATTTGGAAATCTCTGTCATTTACACTTATTCTGCAGCTCCTCAACCAAGATATCGTCGTTCTCCTGTACTTACAAGTTCAATTCCAAGAGCTGTGTATCTCATCCTGTCCTGTGTGATACTGTCTCTAACTAATCCTATATTGTCCTCGACCAAGGACCCTGCAGGTGGTCACCTCTCAGCACCAGCAGACATCGCAGTGCAGGACTCCGGAGCCGTGCAGAGATCCAGGACATGTGCGCAGTGTTTTATAGTGCTATCTTAGCCAGACGTGATAACATGCCATACCCTAAAGGTGGATCTATGCTAAACACTAGCTTTCTGTTTGGCCATACCCTAAAGGTCGGCAGCCGTGTAGGGATGTTACATTGTATCCGGCAGCCGTGTAGGGATGTTACACTCCTTTCTCTCGCTAAGCTCAGATTAATTTTACCATAATTAATAAATATGAATATATTACAGCAGTGCAATTTTTACTTAATTAAAAACAGTTAATGAAATCGACTTATAGAGGAATATCCATTACGGCGGATACTATAAAGGGCATGTGCAGCGCTAGGCTCGGCCTTCTGTGTTTTGCAATGGGTGTTACCTCTGGATTTGCACAGTAGATGTAAGTGTAAGTTTTTAAAAGTTAGTAAATGACCCCCAGAGTCGTGTGACTACTGACCATAACATCTACCATATTTGAATAGCGCTGAGTGACATTCTGGGCATTATGCTTCCCTTAGGTGGATCTATGCTAAACACTAGCTTTCTGTTTGGAGACACACATTGCGTTCGCTCCCTTGGGTGTTTTTCCAGTTATTGCTACTATTCAATGCCTCGATTTTCTGACATTGCTAATAACTATCTAATCCATGAACACCACTCCGTCTTCAGGGGGTAACGGGGCTGATCTGAGGCTTACCCCCTGAAGACGCCATCTCATGGCAAAACATGTCGGGGGGGGGGGGGGGCTGTTTGAATGTGTGTCTACAAACAGAAAGCTAGTGTTTAGCATAGATCCACCTTTAGGGTATGGCATGTTATCACGTCTGGCTAAGATAGCACTATAAAACACTGCGCACACGATTTTCTGACATTGCTAATAACTATCTAATCCATGAACACCACTCAATCTAAAATCAACACACATTCAGACAGCCCCCCCGACATGTTTCGCCATGAGATGGCGTCTTCAGGGGGTAACGGGGCTGATCTGAGGCTGTCAGCGTGCTCCCATCAGCTTCATAACTTTGGTCGGTGATGTCATGGGACGGGGGTGTGTTAGAGGTTGGCCAATAGGTTGCAACTACGTCGAGCTGTCATCACAGGTGTTGGACCGCCTTTTTTTGGTCTGCTTCTGCAATTGGTCCAAAGGATGTGTATGCTGCTGCATCATCATTGTGCGCCCGCTGTGGTCATGGTAACGTAAACAGCTAGCGGTAAGTGTCAAGGAGATATTAATCGTGAGTGTGTACACTAGAACCAGTGCTGAGAGAGGAGACTGGGGTCCACATATAATGTCAGCTTAGATACAGCAGCTCCGCTCTATGTATGGTAGATACCTCTATAATGTCAGCTTAGATACAGCAGCTCCGCTCTATGTATTGTGTATGATATCACACACTTTGGGTCACATGTATTGAAGTGTTTGCTCCAGTTTTCTGTCTGACTTTGCACAGAACCTGCAATCTGCTGCTCGTGTATTTATGAAGTGTCTGCGCCAGTTTCGCGCCGCGGCTCCTCCGTTTCTGACAATTCTGCGCATTCAGTGTTCAGTCACCTGCCGCACGCCGCTCGTTAGTGACCGCACTACATGTTATTTTATCCATCTCTTATTCTTATTCACTTTCAATTTTTTCTGAACTTTTTCTAAACTTTCTCTAAAATGTCTTTATCCTCAGAAGCCGCTGACTCTTCCTAAATATTTTCCTGGAATGTCTCCAGCGCCTGAAAACAATCGGGGACTCCAACAAAATCCGTCCAGTCGGCAAAGGCTTCACTGTGATTGGCCGGAGCGGAGCCCTCCTTGACCCGGGACGCCCCCTGCTGTTTCCAGACAGTACAGCGTCTCTCAGCCCTATCTCCAGCTATGGAGGGGGTCCGGCCCCACACAATATATTGATTTTGGATCTTACAATGGTTCTGCCACATTCTGGATCCAGCATTCCTGGGGGGGTGATGCGGACTGTCCCCAATAGGGTGTTATAGCTGTGCATGGAGTTTCTGTCGGGGGGAGGTTTTTATGAGTCTTTTTTTTTATTATTTTTGTTTTTCCTGCACGGAAAGAATTTTCTTTGTAGACATAAACTAGTTTCAGTGTCCACGTTTGAAGCTTTGGTATAAAATGCGGGCGAGCTGCGCGGCGGCGGCTGCAGGAAACAATGCGCACTTAATTTACTCCAGCATTAATGTGAAATGTTGCTGTTCAGCACTCATGCCTCCTGTCGGCTCTTGATAAATGGCCCCCCACTATGTGTTTTACCTGCAGTCCCTTCTATGCTCAGCATCCCAGTCTCCATGGTTACTGGGATCTGATACCCACAAGGCGCGCGCTGTAATTGTTAACACTTTCCATCTTTAAGGACTCCGCATGAGTTATCAGCGTCTCCCCATAAATGTACTTCTTACAGGGAAGGAGTAACGCAACGGGCAACCGAGGGTTAATGCATAGCCTGAAAGGAGCAGTGATGCTGTATGGATTGTATAGGGATAACTTGTTGCCAAAACTATAACAGATCATCCGACTGGGGAGACGTAAAGTGTGGGGGGAGGGAGGGGAAACTTCTATAGGATTGAACACTTTGTATCTATCTTCTATCTATCTTCTATCTATCTATCTATCTATCTATCTATCTATCTATTATCTATCTATTATCTATCTATTATCTATCTATCTATCTATCTATCTATCTATCTATCTATGATTTTTCCCTATATATTTCTCTCTATCTACTCGTATCTAAAAAACCTCAAAGCCAATCTATCTGTTCTGTGTTTCAATTTATACAGTCATGGCCATAAGTTTTGAGAATGACACAAATCTTCTATTGTCACATGATGTGTCCCTCTGGTTTGTCAGATGTTTATCACATACAGAGATACAAGTGCAATCATATTATGGGGAGCAGAAGCTTTTATTGTCAGGTAGGAGGAGTTACTGCAGCGAGTCAGTATCTGCAGGACCTCTCCTTCTTCAGGACCTCTGCAATTATCCCTGGCAGCTCCCAATCACCTCCTGCACCAAATCCTGACTGATCGCCGTCCATTCCTGCACAATCACTGCTGCATTCTGTCACAATTTGTTGGGTTTTGTTTGTCCACCCGTCTCTGGATGATTGACCACAAATTCTCAATGGGATAAGATCCGGGGAGTTTCCAGGCCATGGACCCAAAATCTCTATGTTTTGTTCCCGGAGCCATTTAGTTCTCCCCTTTGCTTTATGGCAGGTGCTCCATCATGCTGGAGGAGGCTCTGCTCATCACCATCTGCTCCGGGAGGGTTGGGAGAAGCGGCTCCTGGAGGACATTCTGCTCCCATTCTTTATTCATGGAGGTGTTTTTAGGCCGATTCCCTTGGCTGAGAAGCCGCCCCACACATGAATGGCTGCAGGAGGCTTTACAGGTGCAGGAGACAAGACTGGAGGCATCGCTCACCTTGTCTTCTCCCAACAAGCTGTTTCCAGATGTTCCAAACAATCGGTAAGGGGATTCATCAGAGAGAATGACTTTCCCCCAGTCCTCAGCGTCCA
Source organism: Engystomops pustulosus (assembly GCA_019512145.1). Classification (NCBI taxonomy): domain Eukaryota; kingdom Metazoa; phylum Chordata; class Amphibia; order Anura; family Leptodactylidae; genus Engystomops; species Engystomops pustulosus. The sequence continues at coordinate 7,147,942 of CM033647.1, read as the reverse complement.
CTTCCTGCACCTCCTGCAGAATATCAGTCTGTCCCTGATGGTTTCTGGAGAGAAGCGGCTTCTGTGCTGCCCTCCTGGACACCAGGCCTTGCTCCAGGAGTCTCCGCAGTGTCACAGTGCGTGCAGATGCCTCACACCTGCCTGCTGCCATTCCTGAGCTCTGCACTGCTGGGAGCCCCATCCCCAACCTGAGACACTTGTAAGAGACGTCCTTGCGCTTGCTGGTCCTTCTTGGGCACCCTGGAGCCTTTTTGGTAACAATGGAACCTCTCTCCCTGAATTCCTTGATGATGGGATAGATTGGTGACTAAGGTGCAATCTTTCTCGCTGCGATACTCTTCCCTGTTCGGCCAGTTTTGTGCAGTGTAATGATGACTGCACATGTTTCTTTAGAGATAACCATGGTTACCAGAAGAGAAACAATGATGCCAAGCACCAGCCTCCTTGTAAAGTGTCCAGTGGTGTGATTCTTACTTAATCATGACAGATTGATCTCCAGCCCTGTCCTCATCAGCACCCACACCTGTGTTACTGGAGACATCACTGACACCATGTTAGCTGCTCCGCCTAAGGCGCCTGCAATGAAGTTGAAATGTGTTTTGGCGGAAAACGTTCCTTTTCTGGGCAAATATTGACTTTGCAATTAATTGCTGTTAAGCTGATCACTCTTTATAACATTCTGGAGTATATGTAAATTGCCATTATAAGACCTGATGCAGGAGACTTTGTAACAATTACCATTTGTATCATTCTCACAACTTCTGGCCATGGCTGTAGACTAATGTCCTGAGTAAAGATAAATGATCCCTGTTGTGTAAATGGGAGTTGTGGTGCAGTACCCTGGCATGGCCACTACAAAGTAAAAGGAGCCACCTCACTCTGGCTAACACCTGATCACTGGGGGAATAACCCCACAGCGGTGCCGGACCCTCAAAGTCTTGAAACATAATTACGATATCTCACTGTGTATCTTGTTTCTCCTGTAGTGTAAGCAGAGGGGTATTTCTGGTTTGGCTAACATTACTAGTCATGAGTCTGCCTCTAGGTGTCACTAGGGAGACAGTACCCTCCTCTGGAGGAGAGCTAATTTGCATACTATTTCCCAGAGATTGTTGACCAACTTCATCTCCCTGAGTAGAACTAGACTTCTTTAGTTTAGGTTGTAGGAGAATGTATGATTGTCGTTTGCTTGGACTTGTAGTCTTTACAGCGTTGGCTATAGATATTACGAGATCACGGCCGTCCAGATGTTTTCCACGCCTCCCGATTTTTCAGTATTGAAGCACCTGTTTGTGGACATGTGTGTTCTTCACCCATGAGTAATGCCTTCTGCCGCATCACTTAACATGTTGTGCGCCTCCTCCAATACCCGCTCCGTGCCTGCTCATCTCCTAATTATAAGACTGACGAGAGCTCGCGTCTTATGTCGTCTTTCTCCCCCCTCCCCTGCTCCGTCCTCTCCGCCGTTTCCCCCGATCAGATCGAGTTGTGCTTTGTGCCAGTTAAAACAGGTCACTGGACACAGTTTTGCTCTAATTCTCTCAATCTGCCGGATACGAGGCGGCTGGGGGATTGCTCGGCGGCCTGCGCCGCCACTAAAGGGTTCAAGTTCAGACTGGAAATAATATATATACATCTAATGTAATAAGCGCTAAGGACACCCAAGTGCATGAGAATTCCGTAGCCGCGCCGCCCGCGGATCCCTCTATGACTAATGGTGCCCATTGTCTTCCAGTCACTGCCGCCATTCACTACGTGATGTTTAAATGCCAACAACAACGAAAAGAAAAAAAAGCAAATGCGACACATTGACAGATACCATTTTTTTTTTCTGCTTGTTTCTATAATTGCTCTCACGAGGAAGAAGGAGGGGAGACGTCTCTTAGAATATCTCATTGGTCTCACCTCGGAGCTGGCGGCGGGGGAGTCGTACAATGATTAGCCCTGCCTTTTCCCTATGAGATAGCTGAGGCGCGGGGAGCCTTTAGGGATTTACCGAGGTGGCTGACTAAGTAACACAAAGCCCAGGCGGCCGCGTGCAGATGTTCAGACTTATCAGTCCAGCCAGTGTTTTTGTAAAAAAAAAAAAATTTTCCCCTCCTGTCCTCGCACACACACACACACACAGTCCATCTTTATGCAGTTTGTGCAGGAATGTTATGTTCTCAGCAGCTCGACATGCAGATCCAATCCTGTAGCCAGATCTGCTCAAATATGTAGCCACCACGGAGTCAGGTTTCAAGAGTTTAGGAACTGGGCAGTTCACTGAGTCAGAATCAAAGAATTTTTTTTTTTAGCCATGAAAAGTCAACTAAGTTGGTTGGAGAAGGAAAGGGATGGAGGGGGGTCCAGAGATTGCATTTGCACTTGGGACCCTGTGTATAAGGGACCCGCGGTTCCGTGAGCCACGTACAAAGATGGCACATGATCAGCGGGGAGGACTTGTTGCATTTAGGAACAGGAGCTTCAAACTGTGGGGGGATTTATCAGGACTTGGCCAACATTTTTCCTCCCCCCCCCCCCCCCCATTTGCCAACTCTATGCCAAGAGGGTTCCGTGGTGGCAGAGTTGACTAGCATGTGGCATTCCTGCACCTGATAACCTGCACCAGAACCGAACCTGGCATAGAACGCCTAAAGTGGTCAGATGCACCATCTCACATGGGATGGTATTTTATTAGGCTGGTCCCAAACCCATGCCCCAATAACTAGCCATCGCTTGAGATGAGCAGATCCATAAAAGTCTGAAACTGGCGCCGATAGTGGATGTTATCTGTTTAAATGCCAATTGCAAATTTGATGCGGTTGTGTATGTGCCAGCACTGATGTGCAGGCGGGAGGATCGGTGCTTCCCGATGATGTCACAATCCTCCCAAAAGTGGCGCAGGTGACTTTCCCAGCGGCATTTAAATTGTTAACACTTGTGATCTGTGGCAGCGTGATCACAGGCATTACCAGCTGCTGTGCGTTGAGCCGGACCCTAATTTCTGATGAAGTAAGGGGTTGGGTCCTGGGGACCTGAACCACTCAACACTATTCATCACCTCTGGGATGTCCAACCTAAGAAGCATCGTATGTTGTGAAAATAAAATTCCCAGCATGCCCCATTCCTTTGTAGATGAGTTTCATGAACAGTTGGTTTTCCCGATGGGAGTTGTAATTTCACAACAGGTGACTGACCCCCACTGTACAGAGAAGCCGAGCACTCGGATAGACATTAACCTGTGTTATTTAGGTTAGTGCTAGGTTTAATGTTAATATGGGTTAGCTTGGGGCCACATACGCAACTCATGTGCTCTTAGTCTCATCTGGAGGATGGAAAGTTCACAGTGTCTCAAATTCTTGTACGTTCCCTCCCTAAAATGTTAGAAATGTACAAAAATCACAGGACTTAGACCGATAATGTGATTCTAGCACCAACCCTGAAGACTATTCTTGCTCCCCCCCTCTCCTGTTTGTTACTTGGTATCACCTGCCCAAAATAAAGAGGTGACATCTGGTGAGAACACTTTTGTGGATCCACCATTAACTTCTATACTCTCCCATGGACATAATATTGATGTGAATGTGTGAGATTGCACTTCCAGATCTTCCTGTATATTACAAGGTCATTCTCCATATTGGGAATCTCGCCAGGAATGATGGTTGGCTATTGACTCCTCGTCGTCAGAATGAACTTGATGATGGGCAGAACTACAGTCACCAGGGTTAAACTCGCAAACTCTGGTCTTGTTAGCGCTTTAGGGACCCCAGACTGGGTGACAGAGTCTTATTAATGGCCAACCATGAGTTTGCTGAGTGATCAAACCTTTGGAGCCATTGCTATATAATTTCACGGAATAATAGAAGGAGCGCGGGGATGCATCACATTTGGCCGGTCTCCAGTCGTCTACTTTGTCTCTGTGATATTTTGCTTTTGGCAACTGATGTCATAAACAGAACTGAGGGTGAAATTTGTATCTACAAGTCAAGAAGAAACAAGGGAGTTTAATTGATCGTTGATTTGTCTCCCAGGATAAGCATCGGATGGGTTAAGATCCAGCTTTTATTTCCCTGCGACGGAAGATACAAGGAGAAGTCGAATTTTCATACTTTAGTGGATCTGCCAATAAATATTTGCATATATTCATAGTGTCAGCATAGTCAAATCTCATCGATGCACCCAAAAGAATGATGGACTGTCTGTGCCTTCAGGAGGTGGAAGCCCAAGGTGTGGTCTGATGAAGGAAGTAGAGGAGGCCAAACACACTGGTCTGAAGTCAGCCAAACATGCAAACTTTTAAAAGTCAGCTGACAATCTTACGTTTATGGGGTAGGGGGAGGGGGGTCTACAAACAATTCCAAATTTACAGGTTTGCTTAAAAAGAATAAAACAAATCTCCCACGGAACTATGGATGCATGTCCGTGGGTAACTAGAAGGGATTACTTTTGGCCATAGCGATTGCTTGGCTTACAGCTGTGTAATGAATATGCCTAACTTCAGAAAGAAGTTGTATATGGAAAACAGATTTGTTCAAGTATGAGGGTGTCCTGCTACTCGCCCACTGCAAATTTTGAGGAAAATAAGAATTGGACATGTTGGATTTTTCTTATTTCTTATTTAAGAATACATGTTGTGCTAAACTGAGAGTGCATGTGTCTGGGGGAGCTGAAAGGAATATCCACCAAAAGAATATACCCCTGTCGGCCATCTAAGAGCTTGTCAATCCCTTCAGGTAGATGTTTGCTGGACGCCCTGATAATCTCACTGCTTGTAGGGGGGTTATGTCTCGCCGATATAGCAGGTGAGAGGGGGCGGGGTGCTTATATCCCCTAAAATGAACATGCACACTCAGTATACAAGTATACAAGTTGGCAGTGGAGTCAGAAAGGAAGTTTCAGCTCTGGGGAAGTCTCTGTAAACCCAACATGAAGATCATGACCTAGTTGTATAAAATCTGGAGCCATGTGTCCCATAGCCCCCTCCTTCTGGATGTGTATTTTTGGAATAACCTTAAAATTCCTTATAATTGTTTAATTGTAAATTCCCGTACATTCTAATGCTATTAGGGAGATATCCATCTTTCCGGCCGAGCAGTAACGTGACTTTTCTGCTGATCGCCAGGTGACCTTTACTACCGCACATCCCGAGTGATGAACAATTTAACCCCCCCAAATTAAAAGACGTCACGCGTCCACGTCATCAGAAGACAACGGGTTGACGTCAGCCCTTATCCCCGATGAAGATGGAGTTTTTTTGGCGCTTGGCACCTCTTTTGGCTGCCAGGGCGCCGATTAAATAATCCTTTACCGTGCGTGTACATTAGCGATGGGCACCGCCACCATCAGAACCGCCGTAAACTGCTTGGACGTCACCCAAACTCTGCATTCATTTTCTGCCTTGTTACAAAACAGATCTCTTTATCGAGCGTCGTGAGCCGTCGCTCTGGCGTGTTGCTCTTTTTTTTTTATTTTGCACGTTTCTTCTGCCTCTCCTTTCTTTTTGTTCGTCTTTGCGTGCGCGTTGCCTGTCGCTGTCTGTCAGCCTGTGTTAGGAGACACTATGTAACTCTGTGATGCAGTATATGTGCCTTGTCTCGGCGCAGGACACCTACAACCACTTCTCTCCGTCTGCCTGTCGTCCTCTCCAATCAAACATGTCGTACTTATCAAGGGTGCAATCAGCATGTCACCGCAGCCCCCTCCCCCCCTATATTACCATATATGTATATAGCTATGTACATATGTCTGTATGTGGGTGTGCGTCACATGCTTGTTATTCATTGCACCCGTTCTATCTCCTTCTCTCTCTCTCTCTCTCTCGCTCTCTCTCTCTCTCTTGCTTTTCTCTCCCTCTCTCTTTCACTCAGGTCACTTTGACAAGCTCTCTCTCCTCCCACTAGCATTGCAATTAGCATATTAATAAACCACAGTACTGCCAGCAGAGAGAGAGAGAGGGAGAGCGAGGGAGACACACACACACAAGCACATACAGAGACAGAATAAAATTCCTTCCTCCTGCTTCCTCTGAGGCCCAATTTCTGCCTTTTAGGGGGGCTTGTTTTGTTCCTTGAGATCTCACAAGGGCATTTTATGCCAGGAGCCTTAGCTGTGGGCACCCAGTACCTGCTCGTCTCCACGCCAGGCATGTGAAGATGTCAGTGGGTTGCGCATGTCCTGGTAAGTGCTCTTCCTCTTCTTCTTCTTCTTCCTCGTTTTTTTTTTCTTAATTAACTCACAATCAATGAAGTCGAGATATATGGTCGGGATTTGCTGCAGGAGTCGGGGCCCTTTGTATTTTCTTGGAATGGAGTCCATTAAATTTACGGGGGTTTGGGGGGGGGGGGATACCTGCTTTGTTTTTTTTTTGCTTTTTTTACCTGGATCAAATTCCCAGAGTTTCTAAATGTCAGCCAATCAGAAGTGCCTCTGGACTTTTGACCTTAGGTCAGGGGGGGTTGTAGATATGGACTCATTTCTCAGCCCTGACCGTGATAATTGAATGACGTTAACAGATATTGTCATAGGGCTGATTATAGTCGCTACTTATGTTCCCTCTCTGGACACTTACCCGTACAAGTCTAGGTCATTATGCCCCCCCCCCCCCCCCTTGTATCCTGTGCCCCACCAGGGGTTACTAAAGGTTGTTGCCAGTTCTGCCATCGGTGAAAGGCGCATTTTTTGGACCCAGTTTGAATGACATGCTTGTGCATTTCTTTCTCTGCTATTCTAAGTTAACTCCTCCACTGCTGGAGGGGGCCGTGGGTAGTCCTCCAGTTGCCGGAGTTGCCTGTTGATCACCTTAGCGCTGAAACCTTAAAACCTATAGGTATTACTCCAAGGCTTCTGTTATTGCAGAGGGATTGTTGAGATTCACTTTAAGTCAATGTAGCTTTGCTGTCTGGATGTGAAGAAGCGGCGGAGTTACTGCAGGACTGGTGCACATATTTCTTACTGTGTTTAGCAAGGACACCTTTCCGTGGTGTGCACTGCGCTCATATCTGCAGGGACTCATTAGCAACGTCTTAAAGAAAAACATTAGAGGGTCATTTAATGCTATAGCTGCTGAGTCGGTCTTGCAATGGGGGATTGTACGTGTCTTTCACAATACATCTTCCCCCCTTCTCCCTTAAGACTTAACTCTATAGCAACAATGTTACTCTGAGTTTGTTTTGGAGATGAGATGGATACATTGTATCACCTTTTATAGGGTGGTGCAGAAAATAATATTGTAAACAGAAATGTTTCTATTCTTTATGTAAACAAATGAAACTTTATGGATTCTGTTTGTGGAATCTGGTCTCTGTTGGGTTCTTGGAGGCAACCTATGTCTGTGGTCTGGTCCCGGTTAGTTTTTGGATGCTACGTATGTCTGTGGATCTGATCCTGGTTTCATTTTTTGGATGCTACGTATGTCTATGGATCTGGTCCCGGTTGCTTTTTGGATACTATGTATGTCTGCGGATCTGGTCCAGGTTGCTTTTTGGATACTATGTATGTCTGTGGATCTGGTCCAGGTTGCTTTTTGGATACTATGTATGTCTGTGGATCTGGTCCAGGTTGGTTTTTGGATGCTATGTCTGCGGATCTGGTCCCGGTTGGTTTTTGGATGCTATGTATGTCTGTGGATCTGATCCTGGTTTGATTTTTTTGGATGCTACGTATGTCTATGGATCTGGTCCTGGTTGGTTTTTGGATGCTATGAATGTCTGCGGATCTGGTCCCGGTTGGTTTTTGGATGCTATGTATGTTTGCGGATCTGGTCCCGGTTGGTTTTTGGATGCTGGATTAGTTTGTGGATCTGGTCCCAATTGGTTTTTGGATTTTACTTATGTCTATGGATCTGGTCCCGGATGATTTTTGGATGCTCCATGTGTCTATGGGTCTGGTCCTGGTTGATTTTTGGATGCTACTTATGTCTGTAGATCTGGTCCCACTTGGTTTTTGGATGTTCCATGTGTCTATGGATCTGGACCCGGCTGGTTTTTGGATGCTACGAATGTCTGTAGATCTGGTCCCACTTGGTTTTTGGATGCTCCATATGTCTATGGATCTGGACCCTGTTGGTTTTTAGAATTGGCCTCTGTTGATTGCTTTAGATCAGAGCTGAGACTGATCGTGTGGTCATTACCCGACCACAATTGACTAGGGAAGACTTTACATAATGTTCTGCTGATAGCAATAGATCTGGGTTATGTCTGTCTCAATCAAATCCATGGATTTCTCCAGTTTTATGCTGATGTTTAGCTCTAAAGGACATTTGTTTCTTTAGTACAGATGAGTCTCTTTTTGCAATTGTGGTCCCTGCATAATAAACACTTCCTTGTAGATCCAGGCACCATGACTATGCTAATCTTCTTATATTTATCATCCATGGCCTCCATTCTTCTAAAATTTTTGAAAATTATGCTAATGAGCCACAATGGCTCTGGCCGGTGTTACCAGAGCCCCTTTGAGCTGTAGCTTCACAGGCTGTTACAGTGTGCAGGATCATATCTCCCCTCCTAGTGTGTGAGAAAACAGCAGGCAGGGGGAGGGAGAACTTCTAAATGAGTAGGGGGGACAGTGTAAAGGCATGTGAAACTACAGCATGGAGGGGCTCTGGTAACACACCCCAAAGCCCTTTTGGCTTATTAGCATAAATATGAAAGTTGATTTTAGAAGGAAGTAGGCCGTGGATAAGAAATATAAGAATACTACAGTCACAGTGCCAGGATCTATAAGAAAGTGTCCCTGGTTTATCATGATGGATTCCTTTAAGGGTACACGCTGGGTATTACATATGCAGAAAACAAATGATTATGATCATGTAACTTCTCTACTGCTGCTTTGCTTTTTTGTGTGCAATTTGTTTTACATTAAAGACTTAGGGAATGTGAAAATCTGTATCAAATCAGCATTGAGTTAAGAAGGTTTTGTTTTTGATGCAGATTTTTCAACTTAGACAAAAGAGGTAGAAAAAAGACGTGTGAAAAAAATGCATGTAAATCCACATCACTGACACACTGCACATAAAACGAATCTGTATAAAAAATACACATTAAAAACAATCATATTTTGATGCAGATTTACATGTGAATTCTCTGCATGATGATAAGCAATGTGTGCAGATACCCTGGAGTTTTGCTGCCCATGGTTAAGGCTCCTCTGTGAATTTTCCTCACTGAATTATGTACTGAAACGCAGCTGGGTTCATAGTAGCTTTAAAGGAAATCTACCACCAGGATGAAGGATTGTAAACCCAGCACACTGACATACTGGCGTGTGCCCCCTCTGGCAGGATCCGCTCTTCTTTTAGCCTCTTATGCTCTTGTTGTTTATGAAAAAAATATGCAAAAAAGGCTTTAAATTATGCAAATGAGCCTCTAGTGCTCTAGACATAATAGCTGTTAACTGAGCCTGGAGCCCCCGAGGCTCATTTGCATATTCAAAAACCTTTTAAAGAAACAAGGGTATAAGGAGCTAAAAGAAGAGCAGATCCTGTCAGAGGGGTCACACTGCTATGTTAGTGTGCGTGGATGACAATACTGCTCTGCATATATGAGCACATTGATCTTCTGTTTTAGGATTGAATGAAAAATACTATGAGAATCCACAGAACATTGTGACCCAAATCTGCAATAAATGCACATGTTGTAAATGTGGGTTCAGCACAGATTTTAGGCTGGATTTACCTGTGTATCGGTGCTCAGGAACCCAAAAGGGTTTTCCAAAAAAAGCTTTATGTTATCTGTGTCTTTAGCAATGTCCTTCTCCAACCTTGGCGGCATCTAGCAGGGGCAGATTAGGACCTCCATGCGCCCTGGGCTGCATGAATATTACAGCTCCTACAAGTCTGGAATCACTTCCTACATCTGGTACTAGAATCAGCTTCTTAGAGAATGGAGGATGAGGCCCTTCTGCTGCTTTCAATCTGTGGTTTCAAGACCTTTGGAGGACCTTCAAAGGTCCTGAAATGACTCTTGTGTACATGTGTATACAGAGCAGGAACAGATGTACAAGGATTTCATGGGTGAAGGTCCTTCTCAGTATAAAATGTGGTTTGGGTGGCCATGGGCCCCCGTGAAGGCTTGGGCCCCGGACTACCGCCCAACCCGCATATATTATAATCCACTACTGGCATCTGGTCCCACATGTTCTATCCTCATGTACAATGTACAATATTTTAGTCCATTCTGAAGCATGGTAGTCCAGAAATCTGGATGGGCGAGTATACACTTTATTTCTATTTCCCGAATGTTAGAAAACCCCTTTGACCTCAGGTGGGGGTGTGAAAAAATGGTTCTGTATTTATAATGATATTTCCAACATAACAACTGATATTGATGACCGTACAACAATGTGACTTGCAGATTTTTGGGTGCGTTGCCTGGGCTGGTGCTCAGATGGCGCTGCGGCTGATGGCAGCTATAAGTAGGGATATCACATCCCCATCTCAGATAACGGATGGTGGTGTCTCCTAAGGTCTGCATTACCTGCTATAAATCTGCTCCTTCGCTCTCTTCCTACCTTTGCCCTTCCTGAAATTTGCAGCTCTGATTCTTTTTACAGATGACCCCATTATATTATTAAATTACAAGAGGATCGTGAGTTTATAAGGGGGGGGGGGCTGCTTTAGAAAACCCATTTTATAACATAGTATATTGGGGAATCCTTAGGAGTCTCCCATTGTATCCCCTTATATACTGTATCTGTATATACAGCCTGTATTCTGTGAATGGAGATCTGTGTACGAGCAGAATACAAGCTGCTGGAGACATCTGTTACATATTATATCTATTATAATGAGAGCGCTGAGTTTACTTTCCACCTACCTGAGAATGAAGTTAATAATGAGCGATTGCCTGTAGAGCGATTCCCTAATTCTAGCTATCGTTACAATTGTCATGATTCAATTACAGTTCAGGAAACTTGCAGCGGAAGACACAGAAGTTCGGTGATGCCTCGTAGGCGGCTGTAGGACCCCTATGTGATACACTGGGCCTGGAAACTACCAAGGTCATGTATAAGTGACCCCCTGGTATTCACCCTTTGACCCCCATACATAGACGTTGTTGTAAGACGTTGTTTCATTGGGCCTTTGTATATGTTAGTAGCAGCAGGGCTGTGAAATATGGATTTATATTCCAGGATTGTATCTTCTTCAAGTGCACTGGGTGCATGTCCTCACACTGCTGTGCTCTGTGCTCTCTGCAGACATTGTAAGATATTCTCCCTGGAGTGATGTATAATCATACATTTGTGTATGTTAGCAGCAGCAGTAGCACTGTGAAATATGGATTTATATTCCAGAAATGTATCTTCTCCAAGTGCACCATGGGCATGTTCTTACACTGCTGTGCTCTGTGCAGCCAGTGTTAGGTGTTGTCCCTGGATGATGTGAAATCATATCATTGTGTATGGTGTAAGTAGCAGCAGGACTGTGATATATGTATATTCCAGGATTGTAGCCTTTTTAAGTGCACGGGAGACGTGTCCTCACACTGTTGTGCTCTGTGCTCTGTGCTTTCTGCAGACATTGTTATATATTGTTCCTGGAGAGATGTATTATCTGTGTGTATTGTTATTTGCAGCAGGAATTCTACATTTGGATTTATAGTCAAAGGATTGTAGCTTCTCCAAGTGCACTGGAGGTGTGTCCTCACACTGCTGGGCTCTGTACAGCCACTGTTAGGTATTGTCCCTGGAGAGATTTGTAATAAGTGTATGTACCTTTGTGTATGTTATTATTAGCAGCAGGACTGTGTAATGTGGATTTATATATCAGGGCTATAGCTTTTCCAAGTGCACTGGGGGCATGTCCTCACACTGCTGTGCTCTCTTCTCTCTGCATTGAGCTACTCCACATCCCTGTTACACTGCTTTTTGTAAAATGTATAGAAGGGTTATGATTTAATACTATAGCAGTTACTCTGATAAAGTCAAGAGCCTGTGTAGTAGTTATATGCAGAAGGCAAAGAGCCCAGCAGTGTGAGGACACGCCCCCAGAGCACTTGGAAAAGCTACAGTTTTATTAACAACATACACAAAGGTATGACTGGACAGCTCTCCAGGGACAATACCTAAAACTTACTACAGTTTTGCATAGTCAATTGCCAAGATACATTGTCTTCCAATGTAATATATCTATAGTTAAAGGGGTTGTCAACTATCCCTTTTAGGATCCCACTTTTTAGAATTTTTATTAGAAGATTATCTTTCAGTTACCTAGAAATTCTGTTATCTGTGGATTAATATAGAAAGAAGCGTTCACTTCCCCTGCAGCGCCACCACTGGTGAAAGGAGGTATTGCTTCATCGCCATTAGATTCTAATGTGTCAGGTCCTCCAGGGGGTTACATCAGTCTGTGTAACAAATTTTAGACTTTTTATTTTATTACCCACAGATTAGTCCGGACAGAAAGGTTCATAGTCAAAAAACTGTGGCTCCCATTGTGCATTGTTGTCTTGTTTTTGCTGGTTTTATATCCGACAGATGAGTTGCTAGAAATCGTAGTAACACCGAGGACTCTGCATACTAGGTTTTTGCTGTATTTAAAAAAAAAGACTCATTATTATGTGTGAACTTCACACCCGAAACGCTGTCTGTCACCTCTGGCTGAGATTGCTTGGGTAAGTGCTTATCTAAAATAGGACAGAGAGTAAATAAATTGCTTCACTCCACCATTTACTGCTGCAGAGAATATATAACAAAAGCCACGGAGTATGTGCCCGATCAATATGTACATGAGACAACCCTCTACATGCTCTATAGCAGCATATGGACGCCGTGGAGGTGGGGCTTGTATGGAATAAACCTTTAAGAAAAAGGAGGAGTCACAAGTGTAGTGGAGGACCAAACACATCGAATTATGAAAATATGAAGTATGTAATATCATCATTTTCCTGTAGTGGTCGCTACTCCAAGCATTAGCATCTGATCACAGGGGATTCCTGTTTATCTATATCTATCCATGTATCTATCTACTAATCTATTTATCTAACTATCCATCTATCTATCTATCTCCTATCTATCTATCTATCTATCTATCTATCTATGATCTATGCTAAACACTAGCTTTCTGTTTGTAGACACACATTGCGTTCGCTCCCTTGGGTGTTTTTCCAGTTATTGCTACTATTCAATGCCTCGATTTTCTGGCATTGCTAATAATAACTATCTAATCCATGAACACCACTCTAAAATCTAAAATCAACTAATAACTATCTAATCCATGAACACCACTCTAAAATCTAAAATCAACACACATTCAGACAGCCCCCCCGACATGTTTCGCCATGAGATGGCGTCTTCAGGGGGTAACGGGGCTGATCTGAGGCTTACCCCCTGAAGACGTCTTCAGGGGGTAACGGGGCTGATCTGAGGCTTACCCCCTGAAGAATGTGTGTCTCCAAACAGAAAGCTAGTGTTTAGCATAGATCCACCTCTATGTGTGTAGTATCACTAGTACGTTGTATCCTCTGTATATTACTACGTGTGTAATATCACTAGTACGTTGTATCCTCTGTATATTACTATGTGTGTAGTATCACTTGTCTGTATCTTACTATCCCCCCTGTATCATCGTCTATCATGTATTAGTCTGATATTAGCGCATTATTGATGTCGTGTCGCTTCCCTGTGTTTAGTAACATATAATTACGGATCGTGTTGTACATCAGAAAACAATACAGCAATGATTTCCACTTGATATTGTAGACTGATGACAAGGAGATGATAATAATAGTAGTATACAGTGTAATAAGGAGCGGTATAACGTACACTTCCTTAATGAGTGCGGCGGAGCTGTCATCCGGCGGTTACGCAGCGCGCCGACGCTTTTTATCGTATTACATTGGGTATTAGAGCTACTTAGTGCAGATTGAGGAGTCTTGGTGATGTGACTGCTTCCAGCCATGCGCCGCGTAATGAGATAAATACACCGCACACCGGATACGGGAAAGGAGGAAGAGACGCAGAAAATAAAACGTGAAATTGGTTTCCTAAACGTCTCTGAGAGATATGGAATAAAAAATACCATAAAAGGCAAAGCGAAGGGGAGCGGAATAATAGTAGAGATTGCAGCAATAATCACACTGTGGTTATAGTGTTACGCTTAGCGCAGGGCGCCAAAACTAAAGGCTCACATTTAGCCAGGGATGGCATAAACCCCTCCTCCTTTTAGGGAACAGGCAGGACAATCCCAGGAGATTTAGGACCATGGCCTTTATCAGACTTCCCAACCGTCCCAGATTGAGCTGGAGAGTCCCAGATTATCGGAAACGTCCGCACATCCCTCGCTGCAGGTGACACGTACCCGGCTTTAACTTGCCGTGGACTTTCTACTCTCCCCCTGAGCCTCTGCTGTGTGCGGCACAGGATGGAGCGCAGTCTGATGACATGGCGTCTGCCGGCAGTGGAGAGGACGGGTAATGGTTTCGAGGGGACACTAAAATGGGTGCATTAGAATTGGGGGAGCTACTAGAAAGGGGGCATAATTGAGGGCTTTAGAGTTAAAGGAAAGGATGAGCAACAGAAAAGGGGGTTTTATACAGTGTAGGGGGGTAACAGGAAGGGGAGATTGGACCAGGTCATGTTTCGGCCACATTAAGGGGGCATCTTATAGAATGGGGGCAATGAGGCAGGGGGTTATTAAACCAAAAAAAGTTATCATTTCAGCTACAAATGCTGCCGGTTTTGTCCTTCTACCGCAAAATTGGACTTTATAAAGGGTCTATTGTGACTGTGTTAAAAGTTTGTTGAATGATGTGCACTCTGCTAAGTGCCGCTGACTGCCGGGAGGTTTAGACAATCCTTAAAGGGGTGTTTCCATTTTAGCAAATTAATGTTATTGCTTTCAAGATGAAAAGTTCTACAATTTTCCAATATATTTTCTGGATCAATTCCTCACAGTTTTCTAGATCTCTGCTTGCTGTCACTTGCTAAAAACTTTTGTGTTTACTTCCAGTGGATAGAAATCTGTCCATAGTCGAAAAGTACAGGGATCATTAATGTCACAAAGAGTAATCAGAGCTGTGTGTTATAACGAGCCGTGCTCCTGTGTGACATCACATGACCAGGGATATAATGAGCCATGCACCTGTGTGACATCACATGACCGGGAATATAATGAGCCATGCACCTGTGTGACATCACATGATAGGGGTATAACGAGCCGTGCACCTGTGTGACATCACATGACCAGGGATATAATGAGCCGTGCACCTGTTTGACATCACATGACCAGGGATATAACAAGCTGTGCACCTGTGTGACATCACATGACCAGGGATATGACGAGCCGTGCACCCGTGTGACATCACATGACCAGGGATATAACAAGCTGTGCACCTGTGTGACATCACATGACCAGGGATATGACGAGCCGTGCACCTGTGTGACATCACATGACTAGGGATATAATGAGCCGTGCACCTGTGTGACATCACATGACTAGGGATATAATGAGCCATGCTCCTGTGTGACATCACATGACCGGGAATATAATGAGCCGTGCACCTGTGTGACATCACATGACCAGGAATATAATGAGCCGTGCACCTGTGTGACATCACATGACCAGGAATATAATGAGCCGTGCACCTGTGTGACATCACATGACCAGGAATATAATGAGCCGTGCACTTGTGTGACATCACATGACCAGGAATATAATGAGCCGTGCATCTGTGTGACATCACATGACCAGGAATATAATAAGCCGTGCACCTGTGTGACATCACATGACCAGGAATATAATGAGCCGTGCACTTGTGTGACATCACATGACCAGGAATATAATGAGCCGTGCACCTGTGTGACATCACATGATCAGGAATATAATGAGCCGTGCACCTGTGTGACATCACATGACCAGGAATATAACAAGCCGTGCACCTGTGTGACATCACATGACCAGGAATATAACGAGCCGTGCACCTGTGTGACATCACATGACCAGAGATATAATGAGCCGTGCACCTGTGTGACATCACATGACCAGGGAAATAATGAGCCATGCACTTGTGTGACCATGGACAAATTTCTATCCAGTGGAGGTCACAGTCAGACAGTAAGCAGAGATCTAAAAAACACCATGTTGAATTAATACAGGAAGTTATTTGATATTATTATGTCAATTTTCATTATGTAAACAATAACATATATTTGCTGATATGGCTACACCCCTTTAATATTTGAAAGGTTCATGATCTACCAGGACCTCCAGTGATGTGAGGGATCACTTAGCATTGAGTATTCCATTTCCCACTAGAGAAATGAAGCAGAACAGTGTCCATTCACATCAATGCCTACTAGTAATGGTAAGAATGACATTATATACAATCTAAGGATGACAGTGGCCCCTTACATACTGGGATCAATGTATATATGTGTATCAGCTTGTATCAATGATATTTCCACTCCTGGTTATAATTGTACAGTGAGGAAATATTGTGGGAATATCTTCCTATAGAGGCACCAAACCAAAGAGAAAATCTTTGTAACATGCAGTACCCAATATCTAACACTAGAGGGCAGCAAAGCCTTCATTATGAGATAGAACTATAGAAGTACAATTAATACAAACAATGTAACTGTTTTGCATCAGCAAAGAAAATATCAGCAAAATATGATTATACCACAAAATCAAATCATAAATTGTGCCATAAATACCCCTACAGGAAAATAATCCCCCTTTAAATGCAATTGAGAAAGAAAGATAAGAAGCTGCCACAAAGAAGAAGAAAGAAAATTAGGGGAAAACACCCCATGGTGATTCTTTGGGACATGCTCAGACTATGGAGAATGACCACCAAATTTCTGCTGTAAATTTTCCCAATTCGCTGGGATTCGCCACATGCACTTTGTTTAGAAGACCCTTCAATAAACATTACATATTGGCTGCATTTGCTTCCCCAGGCCATTAGATGGCGCCAAAACCAGAAAGAGTAAGAAGCATCATGTCCAAAGGAAGAGGCTTGTGGAGTTGCCCAGAGTGCTCACACTGCTGTGCTCTGAGCTCTTTACACGGAACTGCTCCACATACCCCCTGCTCTAAGTGAATACTATAGCATTCAACCAGAACCCAGAGAAGAGAGGAGTGGCTATTGAGTAGAGAGATAAGAGCAAGACAGTGTGAGGACATGTCCCCAGTGCATTAGGAAAAGCTACAATCCAGGAATATAAATCCATATTTCACAGTCCTGCTTCTACTAACTACATACACAGACGTCCGAATACAAAGCTCTATTCAAAGCGGACAATACCTAAGACTGACTGCAGAGAGCACAGAGCACAGCAGTGTGAGGACCCACCCCCAAGTTCACGTAAAAAAGCTACAATCCTAGAATATAAATTCATATTTCAAGGTCCTGCTGTGACTAGCAACACACACAAAGGTATGATTACACAGCTCTCTATAGGGACTAACACTCTCTGTAGAGAATACAGAGCACAACAGGGTGGGGACACAATCCTGTGTACTTGGTAAAGCTACAATCCTAGAATATAAATCCTTATTGCTGCTACTAAGAACATACACAAAGATATGATTATACATCTCTCCAAAACAATGCCTAACACTGGCTGTAGAGAGCACAGAGCACAGCAGTGTGAGGGCACACCCTCACAGAACTTGGAGAAGCTAAATTTCTGAAATATAAATTCATATATCACAGTCCTGCTGCTACTAACTACACGCACTATACCTTATACATCTCTCCAGGAACAATAACTTACACTGCTTGCAGAGAGCACAGAGCACAGCAGTGTGAGGGCACCCCCAGTGCCCTTGGAGAAGCTACACATTTCACAGTCCTGCTGCTACTAACAACACACAGGTATGATTACACATCTCTCCAGGGACAATACCTAACACCTTAACAGAATATAATCAGGCGATTCAGGTGACAGGTAAGAGCGCTGCACATCCCCACTTTGGAATGCAGGAGGCGCCACCAGACGTATAGTAACACATAGGGGCACATTTACTTACCCGGCCCATTCGCGATCCAGCGGCGCGTTCTCTGCACAGGATTCGGGTCCGGCTGGGATTTAAGATGGTAGTTCCTCCGCCGTCCACCAGGTGGCGCTGCAGCGCCGAAAATAATCTTAACGCCCCGGAATGCACCATCCCATAGAAGGTGAAGGTGAGCGCTCCCCAAGCGACACATTTTCGTTTTTTAAATGCGGCGGTTTTTCCGAATACGTCGGGTTTTCGTTCGGCCACGCCCCCCCGATTTCTGTCGCGCGCATGCCGGCCCCGATGCGCCACAATCCGATCGCGTGCGCCAAAAACCCGGGGCAATTCATGTACAAGCGGCGCAAATCGGAAATATTCGGGTAACACGTCGGGAAAACGCGAATCGGGCCCTTAGTAAATGACCCCCATAGATCCCAAGCTGAGCCGCCTGCTGTCTACAGCTCATTCCCCGGATACGGCAGTTGCTTGGATACCTGTCTCAAGGTGAAGGGCCATGGGAATGAAGCTGCAGCTCAGTTATGGGGAGCACATGTTCATAATGCCAGGTAATGAGCGGTCATTAACAGCCCTGGGGGGGAGGGGGAAGGATGGGACTGGATCAGCTCTCCCCAAACGCAGGATCCTGGGAGATGCCGTAATATTACAGAAGAAAAGAGGGCAAGGAATGTAAATAGTTAAATTTCAAATGTCTGCACATGGTGAATTGGTGTAGGTGGAGCAGATGCACATTGACCCTGGTGGCTGGAGGTCAGCTTTATGGTCTCAGCTTCCACATAAGACACAAATATTAGAAATGCAACATGGTAGGTGAGGACACTGCTGCCATGTGGAGGTCCAGGAGGGGAACTAGCGTCACTCAGAGTCTGCACTCCATCTAATCTTAGAGAGAACTGTGCAGCCATACAAAAGCCAGTGCTGCACAGTCCCCTGTATCACCTACCTGCAATTAAAATATTATAAATGTATCATTGTAGGTGGGGATTCTGCGACAATGTGGGGGTCTAGTAGGGGAACTACAATCAGTCAGATTCTGCACTTCATCTAATCTTAGAGAGAACTGTGCAGCCATACAAAAGCCAGTGCTGCACAGTCCCCTGTATCACCTACCCACAATTACAATATTATAAATGCATCATTGTAGGTGGGGATTTTGCTTCAATGTGGGGGTCCAGTAGGGGAACTACCTATTGTCAGTGAGTCTCTGCACTCCACCTGATCTTAGTGAGAACTGTGCAGCATTACAAAAGCCATTGCTGCACAATTTCCTCTATCTTCTCCCTGCAATTAATGGGGGTTGTCCAAAAAATGTAATGTCACCTCACTGTCCAAGTCCATCATGAATTTTAGAATAAGTTCCCTCATAATTCATGACTACCAGGTTTACTGTAACTAACCCCTTCACTGCTGTAGACCAACCAAAATGTGGACACTAACACCTAAAACCTAGGCCAACCCATTTAACCCTTTTCCTAACCTAAACTATCCATACTTATCACAATCTCTTCTTAGTCTATCTTTATAATAGTAGAGGGTATATTTTTTGGAATATGGATCCCTGCATCACTTTATATACATCAGGGGAGATTTATGATAAGCCTCTTGATGCATCCGTCGGGTGGAGCGGTCCGACCTGGCGTAGTTTTGCGTAAAAACCTGCGGATGAAAGTTTGCACGTTTTCCAAAATTATGGAGGAATGGGGAAGGGAACACCCCATGCCAGCCCACTCCCCCAGCTGCCCAGCACCTCTACACCCCCTCCATGCCCACATGATGTGGAGGCGGCGTAGTTGCTGTTATAACAGCAAATTCGTGCGCAATAATTTGGCCATTAATTCACTTTCTGGCATAGAAGCAGTGACAAATCTCCCCCACAGAATCATTGATACAATTCTATCTGCCTGCAGCCACCACCAGGGGGAGCTCCAGAGCTTAGTATATACTGTTTAGAATTTATAAACCAATCTCTATAGTAACAATGTATGCAGCTCTCTCTAGTAGTGGCTATGACTTATTGGATAAGAAAAATTAATAAAAACTTTGTAGACACCTCTCTCTTACATTTTATTGAGGGGTTTAACTTGGAAAAAAAAAAAAAATAACTTGTTCGGCAACTTGGGAGGAGCAAATTACATTCCTCCTAATTTAGAAAAAAGTGGAACCATCCACAGTTTATTTGTCTTTCCAATCACGGGACGCTAGGAACAGCCTCTGGCTAATATGGAAGACAAATATTTTGACGCGCCTGTTTACTACATTGACTTTTCCTTCTATGATTTAAAGGGGAACTCCAAAATGACTCAGACGTTCAAGTCAGATATGATTCAAAGAAGAAAATAATTAAGGGGGTTCCATAACCCCCTTTTCCCCCAAAAAAAACAACAGCGCCTCTCTTGTCTGTAGGTTGTTCCTGGTACTGCAGTCTGATATACATTAATGGTGCTGAACTGCAATGCCAGACCTAACCTGCAGACAAGGGTGGCGCTGTTTGTTTGTAAGTCTCATAAATCGCATACAATCAGTGTCTGCGTTTAATTAATGTTTCCCGTAGTCACCTGATTCTGCCCAAATTCATCAAAATTGGTAATTGTGAGACTTAGCTCCTGAATATCAGGCAAAGACTGACAGTGAAGACTGGCACAGATAATGATCTGCTGCTACATAAAGTCCTGGAAAGTGTAAATGATGTCATTGATTATTCTGAATAGAATTCCAGAGGTGCAGTATAGACTGACACCATGAAGAGACAATGTAACGCTGACTAGGCACAAAAATCCTACTTTATATAACATTCAGGGGAAAGCTCAACCCCAGGGATGAAGGTCAAGGCTCAGAATAGAAGACTGGAGCTCATGTGACGACTGACACTAAAATATTCAGAATTGTAACAATAATTAGCATAATTCTACAGCTTTGTATTCCATTCAGGTAGGCGACACAATTAAGAATATTAGAAAAAAACAACGCCACCCCTGTCCACAGGCGGTATTACAGCTCAGTCCTATTCTCTGTAACGGAGCTGCGTCACATTAGACCCAACCGCTGCACAGCCGTTCTATCTAAGCAATCCCTTTTTACAGAATTAGCGCCACCATGGTGTTCAGGATGTGCTTGGTACTGCAACTCTTCCCCATACACAATTCTAGATACAGCCAATAGACAGTTGGGGTGCAGCTCCTTCTACAGTATACATAACCAAAAACAGCAGCACTCACTAGTGCACAGGTGGTGTCCGGTATTGTCCATAATATCCATTATAATACTGGTATGCAATATTACTTCTGGACAGGGGAAGACTGTAGAAGATACAGCGTCACACCTGTCCACAGGTGGTATTGCAACTGCCAATGTCTTTCATGCAGCACAAATGTAATACCACATTCAACCTGTGGACATGAGTGGTGCTGTTTCTAATTCTAAACAGCCCCTTTAAAAAAAAACATGTCCTAAAGAAACAGTGCCACCATTGTACATGGCTGAATCTGGTATTGCAGCTCATCCCAATTCCCAAATTTGGAAAGCACCTGTGGACAATGGTTCTGCTGTTTCCTCCATCGCCATACAATCTAAAACATAGCCCCACATCTGTCCACTGGTGAAATTGCTACTCAGTCCCATTCCCATATTAACTCAAAACATAATATCCCTATGGACTGCAATACCAGACCCAACCTGTAAGCAGGTGTGGTGCTGTTTCTGCAATTCTAAAGAACCCCTTTAAAAAAACATGTCTGTCTTCCTATAGAAACAGCGCCTCCATTGTAACTGGCTGTATCTGGTATGGCAGCTTACAATTCTAGACACAGCCTATAGGTAACGTTGTTGCTATTTCATCTTGAGCCATTTAACCAAAACTATAGCGCCACACTTGTCCATGAGAGATATTACAACTCAAAGGGGTTTCTTAATTTAAATAGTATTATCCCTATCCACAGGATAAATGTCCTTGGGAGCTACAAGACCAGACCCAACCTGTAGGCAGATGATTTAATCATTCATAGCTGCTGTCTTTGAGAACTGGCGCCACCATTGTGACAAGGCTGTGTGTGGTATTGCAGCAAAACCCAATTCCATAGATAAGCTCTTTTTTGATTTTATTGAATTAGGGAACCCTTTAACAACCTCCCCTTTAACACTCCTTGCAAGGACTTCTATACGTGGTTTTATAATCGATGGCGTAGCCATAAACCATCTGCGGGTGGCGAGCCCTTTCCCTGCGCCTGCAGCGGGCAGCCCCCTCTCTCGCCTGCTTTATATTTGGTCATCCTGCCTGAAAAAATGGGGCAGGAGTTAATTCTTAACTCTATTTGTGGTGTCACATGTGAGATCCATGTGAGCAGCGAGACGCTGGGACTCTGCAGCGCACGTCACGGGCAGCCAGGGAATTCAGCAAACACATGTACACAGGCGCATGCACACACACATCCCATATGCTACAGCTGTGCAGCCCGTGCCCATGGAGACAGACTGTTCCAAGGAATCCATTCACATCCCGATATGCCGGGTGCATACTAAACAGACAAGCACACGACAGACGGGGGCGCCACAGCTCCCGCACTGCCGCCACATTACCAAGTGTTATATAGCGCCAACATATTCTGCAGCGCTGTACAGGGATATAAATCACAGATATATCTAGCTATCTATCTATTATTTATCTATCCCACGGCTTCCGGATAAGGTAACAACAACATCCCTACAAACCGCTGCCGGATACAATTTAACTCTCTACAACGGCTGTCTCGGATACATGTAACATCCCTCAAACACAGGCTGCCGGATACAATTAACTCCCTACAACACAACAACACGGCTGCCCGGATAAATGGTAATCCTCCCTACAAACGGCTGCCTATCAATGTAACATCCCTAACACGGCTGCCGGCTACAAGTTTAACATCCCTACAAAACACGCTAACTATTCCAATGTAACAGCCCTACATACAACCACGGCTGCCCGAACAATGTAACATCCCTACAACGCTGCCGGATACAATTACCATCCCTACACGCTGCCGGCATCCAATGTACATCTCTACAAAACAAAACAAAATACCTCAACAAAAAAACGGCTGCCGGATACAATGTCACAGCATCCCTACCAGGCTGCCGGATACAATGTAACATCCCTACACGTCTGCCTTATACAATGTAACACAATCCCTACACACGGCTGCCTGATACAAATTTAACATCCCTACAAAAAAACAAAACACGTCTGCTGATACAATTAACATCTCTACCGCTGCCGAACAATTACCATCTCTAAAAACGGCTGCGGATACAATGTAACATTACTCAAAAAAACGGCTGCCGGATACAATGTACGTCCCTACAAGGCTGGCCGGAGACAATGTCACATCCCTACACGCTCCGGATACAATTAACATCCCTACAAAACAATCCCTACACGTGCTGCCGGATACCATGTAAATTCTACACCGCTGCGGATACAATGTACCAATCCCTACACGGCTGCCGTATACATGTACATCTCTACAAACAACAACGGCTGCCGGGTCAATGTAACATCCCTACAGACCACTGCTGCCTGGAAGACAATGTAACGTCCCTACAAAGCTCCCGATACAATGTAACATCCCTACACGGCTGCCGGATACAATGTAAACATCCCTCACAACGGCGTCCGATACAAATGTAACATCCCACACTGCTGGCCGCCGGATACAATGTAACATTTCCTACAACTGGCTGCCGGATACAAGTAACTCCCGCTACAACGGCTGCCGGATACAATGTAACTCCCTACACAAATACAACACTGCTGCCGGATACATGTAACATCCCTTACACGGCTGCCGGATACAATGTAACTCCCCTACAACACATACCGGGCTGCCGATCAAGGTAACATCCTCAAAAAAAAAACGGCTGCCGTCTACAATGTACAATCCCTACACACGGCTGCTGGATCAAGTAACATCCCTACACACAACGGCTCCGGCTACAATGTAACATCCCTACAAACAAACAAAACAACCGGCTGCCAATACAATGTAACATCCCTACACAGGCTAACGGATACAATGTAACTTCCCTACAAGCTTGCCGGATACAATGTAACATCTCTACAATCTCCACAACGGCTGCCGGATACAAGGTAACATCTCTACACTACACACGGCTGCCGGATACAAATGTAACAATCCCTCACCAACATACGGCTGCCGGATACAATGTAACCTCCCTACAAAACGGCTGGCGGTACAATGTTAACAATCCCTACACGGCTTGCCGGATACAATGTAACATCCTACAACACGGCTGCCGGATACAATGTAACATCTCTAACAAAAGACAACCGGCTGCCGGATACAATTAACATCCCTACAACAGCTGCCGTATACCATGTAACAATCCCTAAACTCTGCCGGATACAATGTAACATCCTACAACCGCTGCCGGATCCAATGTAACTCCCTACAACGGCTGCCGGATACAATGTAACATCCCTAAACCCGCTGTCCGGATTACAATGTAACATCCCTCACACTCCGGATTAAATTAACATCCCTACAACACACGGCTGCCGGTCAATGTGACATCCCTACAACACTGCTGCCGTATACACTGTAACGCTCTAAAACACGTCTGCCGGATACAATGTAACATCCTACACGCTTCCGGATCACAATGTAACATCCCTACATACGGCTGCCGATCAATGTAACATCCCTACACGGCCCCCGCTGCCCGAACAAGGTAACATCCCTACCAACGGCTGCCGATACAATTAACATCCCTACAACTGCTGCCCGGATACAATTTACCATCCCTACACATAGACAAACACGGCTGCCGGAACAATGTACAATCCCTACAAAACGTCTGCCGGATACCATGTAACACTCCCTACAACAAACGGCTGCCGGATACAATGTAACAAATCCCTACCACGGCTGCTGGAACACATTTACTCCTACACGGCTGCCCGTATAAAATGTAACATCCTACAACACGGCTTCCGGATACAATGTAACATCCCTACAACGGACTGCTGGATACAATGTAACACCCTACACGGCATGCCGCATACAATGTAACAATCCCCCTACAAACAAAACCAGGCTGCGATATAAATGTTAACATCCCTACAAACGGCTGCCGGATACACTAACATCCTCTACACCGGCTGCCGGATACAATGTACATCCCCTAAAAACCGCTGGCCGGACAATGTACATCCCTCACACAAAGCTGCCGGATTACAATGTAACATCTCCTAAACCGCTGCCGGATACAATTGTAACATCGCCTAACCGCGCCGGATACAATGTAACATCCCTACACGCTGCCGGATACAAATGTAACCATCCCTAAACCGCTGCCGGATACAATGTTAACATCCCTACACAGCTGCCGGATACATGTAACTCCCTACAACAAAAAGGCTGCCGGATACAATGTACATCCCTACATACCGGCTGCCGGATACCATGTAACATCTCTACACTCTACATCTGCTGCGGATCCAATGTACATCCTACACACGGCTGCCGGATCACTGTAACATCCCTACAAAACACGGCTGCCGGATACAATGTAACCTCCCTACAACGGCTGCCGTATACAATGGTTAACATACCCTACACATACAAACATACGCACGGCTGCCGGTACCATGTAAATCCCTCCACAAGCTGCCCGATACATGTACCCTCCCTACAATACACGGCTGCCGGATACAATGTAACATCCCTACACACACAGCTTCGGATAACAATGTAAGCATCCCTACACGGCTGCCGGGATACAATGTGACATCCCTACACCAACGTCTGCCGGATTGAATGTAACATCCTACAACGGCTTGCCGATACATGTACATCCCTACAGCACGTCTGCCGGTATACATGTAACATATCTATCAAAACAACGGTCCTGCCGGATACAATTTACCAGCCCACAAACGGCATGCCGATAACAATGTAACATCCCTACCACGGCTGCCGGATATCAATGGTAACAATCCCTACAACACGGCTTCCAGATCAATGTAACATCCCTACACGGCTGCCGGATACATTTAACATCTCCACACGGCTGCCGGATACCATGTCACATCCCTACAACGGCTGGCCGGATACATGTAAACATCCTACACAAAAAAACCGGGGGCTTTGCCGAATACAATGTAACATCTCTACACGGCGCCGATACATGTAACATCCATACAACAACGGCCTGCCGGATACAATGTAACATCCCTACACGGCTGCCTGATACATGTACGTCCCTACAAGGCTTCCGGATACAATGTAACACTCTACAAAAAACGGCTGCCGGATACATGTAACAATCTCTCACTGCTAGCCGGATACGTAGGGATGTTACATTGTATCCGGCAGCCGTGTAGGGATGTTACATTTCTTTTTCTCACTTAGCTCAGATTTATTCCACTATAATTAATAAATATGAATATATTACAGCAGTGCATGGAGGGTAATTTTTACTTCATTAAAAACAGTTAATGAAATCGCCTTATAGAGGAATATCCATTACGGTGGATACTATAAATGGCATGTGCAGCGCTGGGCTCGGCCTTCTGTGTTTTGCAATGGATGTTACCTCTGGATTTGCACAGTAGATGTAAGTGTAAGTTTTTAAAAGTAACATTCTAGTTATTTAAAATTAAAATTTCTGTTAAAATTGCCATTATTGGGTGAAACTGCGTGAAATCTGAGAGTCTCTAGTGCACCATCCCCCACCGGGGCCTAACCTTTTCTTTGGGGCCTGGAGACAGCCAGGGCCCAGAATACTGGAGTGGCTGGCGGTTGCGGCCTAGGGCACGCTGAGGTCACGGTGCTTGCTATGGGGAGCAGAGGGCAGGTCTCCAGCAGGTGGTGAGTGCAAGAAAATGTAGAGGGAGAGACTGTGGTACTTGGTCTCCCTGGGGCAACCCCTGAGTGTCCGTAGTATATGTCCCTGGGTAGTGGATGGGGGAGCCCGTGATGGTACAGCCGTATTCAGGGACCAGTCGGAGGCAACGTTGTGCAAAAGTAACTCACGGATCTTTATTGGAACAACTGCAGGCAACGGGCCAAACGATTTCAGAACAGATGCCGGATTACTGGAGTGGTCATGGAGAGTGATCCTCAGGAGTAGGTGCAGGCTGGGAGGTAGCTGTGCTAGAGGTGTACTGACACTCTGTCTCTGGTCACTCAGTGTGTGTTCTGGAAGATGAGCAGAGGCCTAGGAGTCCTATGGTCAGAGCATGTGCTCTAAGGTGATGCTCCTCAGTCAGGAGCTGAGCCTAAAGACACCCTGTCACTTCCTGTCCAGGGGTTTTGTTACTCCCCGGTCAGGTGGTGCTCACCATCCAATCACACTCTTACAGATTACAGATTGGAACATCATTGGATAACAAGAATTACATACAGATTTAACCATTGCCTGTTCAGGCAGAATCTACCGCCGCTGAGTGCCTAAGACCTATGGCATTTTCTTTATGAGCTGACCAGACTCACTTAGAGGGATTCTATAGGTAGACCTATGCATCGGCAGGGGTGTTGCACCAGCACAATCCAATTGTAAGACCAGCAGATGTAATTGTGGGATTAGACGAGGACAGTGTTGGACTGGGGGTCCTAGGGCATTGAGTTTTGAAATGCACTGCAAGGGACGTCCTGAGACACATCGATATCAATGACTCTATAAACTATGATGTTCTTTGAGTTGCGTTTTTCCTAATGTGTTTCTTTTGAAATGCAATGCAAAGACATCATGTGAAGGCGGCCTCAGACCATGATCACAAGATGTGTATGAAGCAGGTGACAGATGTGTGTGTGACTCCTCCCTGAACGCAGTATATTGTATTTCAAAGCCTCAAAGGCTGTAACAATGAGCAAAGCAGGTCTCTCCTTCTCCTGCACTTCCTGCTGCTGCTAGATTACATGGGCAGAGGGAGGAGGGAGAGAGCAGGGGGCGGGGAGACATGTCCTGCTCAGTGTAAAAGCCTGTGAAGCTACAGCACTGAGGGGCTCTGGTAACACTCCCAGAACCCTTCTGGCTCATCATCATAATTATAAAAGATAATATTAGAAGGAAGGAGGCCATTAATAAAAAATATAAGAAGGTTCCCACAGTCCCGGTGCCTGGATCTATGAGTAATGTCCCTGGTTTATCAGGATGCATTGTTATTGGCGATTTCCTTTAACATATTGGGGCAGATTTATCAAGCTGCCTGAAAGTCAGAATATTTCTAGTTGCCCCTGGCAACCAATCACAGCTCAGCTTTCATTTTACCACTGCTCATGAATATTTTAAAGGGGAGCTGTGATAGGTTGCCATGGGCAACTAGAAATATTCTGACTTTCAGGCAGCTTGATAAATCTGCCCCATTAAGATGTAATGTTCTTAGCGGCAGAGATTAGACAGAAAGTTAGATCCTTGGGAGCCGTGATGTCCAAAATGTGGTCATTTAGAAGTAACAGGCTCTCCAGCAGCACAGAGTATTTCAGGAGATAAGTATACTGATATTATGGGAGGTGCTGCGGCAGTAACAGGATCCACAGCAGCACAGAGTATTTCAGGAGATAAGTATACTGCTATTATGGGAAGATTCTGCGGCAGTAACAGGATCCACAGCAGCACAGAGTATTTCAGGAGATAAAGTATACTGATATTATGGGAGGGAGCTGCGGGCGGTACCGATCCAACAGCAGCCACCTAGTATCTCACCGAGATAATTACTGATATTAGGGTAGGTGCTGCGCAGTAACAGGACCACAAGCAGCACAGAGTATTTCAGGAGATAGTATACTGATAATTAGGAAGATTCTGCGCGCGACAGTAACGGGATCCACAAGCCATCCAACGTATTTCAGGAGAGTAGTACACCTAGATATTATGAAGATTCTGCGGGCGTACATCACCCACAGCAGCAAGAGCTATCTCTACCAGGAGATAAGTATACTGATTTTATGGGAAGATTCTGCGGCACGTAACAGATCCACACAACAGAGTAATTTTATCAGAGAGATAAGTATAAACTGTTTAGAGGAGGTGCTGCGCGGTACATGATCCACACACGCACAGATTATTTCAGCAGGAGATAAGTTACTGATAATTTGGGAACATTCTGCGGCAGTACATGATCACAGCAGCACAGAGTATTTAGGGATAATATACTGTAGTATGGGAGGTGCTGCTTGACGGTACACAAGTATCCCATCACACATAGATTTCGGAGATAATTATCCTGATATTCATGGGATAGATCGTCTGCTGGCGTTAACAGGATCCACAGCACACGAGTGTCCGGAGATAAGCTATCGATATTATGGGAATTCGACGGCGGTACAGGATCCACAGCAGCACAGAGTATTTCAGAGATAAGTATTCATGATATATGGTGAAGATCTGCCGGCAGTAACAGACCACAGCAACACCGCGTATTTCAGGAAATTATAGACTGATATTATGTGAACATTCGCGCAGTAACAGGATCCACAGCAGCACGCGTCTTTCAGGAGATAAGTAATAAACTGATATTATGGAGCTCCTGCGGCAGTAACGGATCCACATCAAGCACAGATTACTCACAGGAGATAAGTATGCTGATCTTATGGGAGGGTTTCTGCTGCGTAACCAGGAACATCCAGCAGCAGCAGAAACAGAGTATTTCGGAGATCGATAAACTGGTATTATGGGAAGATTCTGCGCGTTACTCCATCGATCCACAAGCAGCCCAGAGTATTTCAGGAGATACAGCATACTGATTAATTATGGGAAGCTTCTGCTGCAGTAACAATGATCCACAGCAGCAACAGAGTATTTCACTCAGGAGATCAGTATACTGATATTATCGGGGAGGGTTCTGCGCAGTAACAGGATCCACAGCCACCAGGTAGTTCAAGTTATTATAATACTGATAATTATGGGAAGGTTCTCGCGACGTAACATGATCCACTGGCAGCACTGAGTATTCACGAGATAGTTACCTGCGATATTAGGGATGATGCTGCGCGGTAACAAGATCCACACTACAGCACAGAGTATTGCTGAGATACGTATCTGATATATTGTGGAGTTTACCATTCTGCGGCAGTAACAAGCGATCCACCAGCAGCATCAGAGTACTCAGAGAGGGATAAGTACTAGATTTATGGTAGGATCTGCGCAGTAACACGACTCCAACAAACGCACAAGAGTATTTCACAGGAGATAATCTACTATCTTATGGGAAGATATCGCGGCGGTAACAGACTCCACAGCAGCACCATAGTAATCTTTCACCGGAGATCTTACTGACACTAATGGGCGAGGATGTCTGCGGCGGTAAACAGATCACACAGCAAGCACACATGAGTGTTTCAGGAGATAAGTTCACATGAATTTATGTGCGGACTTGCTGCGCGCAGCTTACCAGATCTCCACACAGTCACATGGGTATTACGAGATAAAGTAACTGCTATTATGGGAAGAACTTCCTGCGGCGGTAACAGGATCCACACAGCAGCACAGAGTATTTCGGAGATAAGTATCTGGATATTATGGAGATTCTGCGCAGTAACAGGATCCAAAGCTCGCACTGAGATTTCAAAAATTCTTCCTGATCTTGTGCTAACTTTTCCAGACATTGACTTGCAAAGACCTCAGGGTCTCCAGCGCATTCCTGGTAGTTCAGGAGAGGAGCTGAGCAGGGGGATGTCACATCAAGGGGTCTCCATCAGATGGAGCGGGTCCCCGCGTACAGAGTATTCTCGGAGACAGTAGTCTGGGGCACAGCACTGAAGTAAAGTTCAGGAGAGGCAGGATGGTGCTGACCTTAGGATATCACATCTGAGGGTCCATAGCAGGAATGGAAGCAGGGTCCCCAGCAGCACAGAGTATTTCAGGAGAATAGTGTGCTTATCTAGTGGTCCCCAGCAGCACAGAGTATTTCAGGAGAATCGCGGTGGCTTACTATGGTCCCCAGCAGCCCAGAGTATTGTCATACCCCCTGATCCCTCTTGCCCCTATCTTCCTATGACTCCGCCTCTTTACGTGGGGGCTCCGGTCACCTGGACGTTGCCCATATTCCGACCTCCCAATGAGAAGGCTCCCTCCACATCTCTTCCTGATTTCCGGCGTGTAAGGTTATTTACAAGTCATGTTTCTTTAATAACGGCGCATATGTGGGGGTAGGCGTCGGCCTGGGTACAGCAGGTCCCAGCGTCGCGGTGCTCTTCTCCAAGGCTCGGGAAAAATATGTAATGCCGCAACAGCCTCATTCGGTCTGGTCAGACATAGTACAGGCGGGTGGTAGCCGAGATAGAAACAGGATAACACTGGAGGAGGAAGGAGAGTGATTGGTACGGAGGTAGACAGGATGCGCCCAAGCGTCGTTCGCAGGCGCAGTGGTACACATGGGGACGGTCATAAGGGGTTATCCTCTATAAAGGATAAAGAGGACTGAAGCCGAAAGGAGACTCGAATGTCGCACCAACAATCTGGGGATAAAAAGGAGAAACTTTCACTTTCTCAGCACTGGCAGGACACAGACAAGTGGCAAAGATCAAGGGGCGCGCCAGTAAGAGGTAGAGAAACCAACCCACTGTTGGCCTGCTGAGCGCTCCTGAGTGGATTAACGAAGGAACCCTTTCGTGTACGTTTAGATCCGAGCCTCCCGCTTTATCCTTGACCAGTCATTATAATTACAAGGGAGGGTCATCGTGTAACGCA
>CM033647.1:7088715-7107578 GCA_019512145.1 Engystomops pustulosus | reverse complement strand
GTCTTGAACCTGTGCAATCTGCCTTGAGCTCTGTCTTGAACCTGTGCTATCTGCCTTGACCTCTGTCTTGAACCTGTGCTATCTGCCTTGACCTCTGTCTTGAACCTTTGCTATCTGCCTTGAGCTCTGTCTTTACACCGTGCCTTGACCTCTGTCTTGATCTGTGCTGCCTGCTTTGACCTCTGTCTTGACACTTGCTGCCTGCTTTGACCTCTGTCTTGATCTGTGCTGCCTTCACCTCAGTCTTGATCACAATTAATCAAGAACTCAGCCCCCACTGTCTGCATCCTGCCCCCGGGCCGCGTCTCATCCGGCTCCTCTAAAGCCGCGCATTGGTGTCTCTTTACCAGCCTGGATAAGCTACGACTCAACTGGGACTTATCCAGGAGGTAGCGACCTGGGGGTTACCAGCAGGGAAATTACATTACCTGTATGTGTGTTAAAGAGTGAATACCAGAGGACCACTCAGACCATGTCCTCATATCAGCTGAGGAGCCACACATGCCACGCTATCATCAGTTTGCTAAACAAAATGAAAAGAGGAGGCAGCTACATGTGCCCTAAAGTGTTCTAAACATGTGTTTTAGTAGCAGCAGGACTGTGAAATATAGAGCCTGTATGTTCACTCCTGATGACAGTTTATAGATACAGACTTTAGATTTCTGAGTGTCTGTGGTTGTGTCTTAGGTAATTACCAAACTCATTGAGCTCCAGGAGCTCAGAGCAATGACTACGACTACAGTAACTCCTAGTCCTCTGCTGCTGGCGCCACCTGTCTGTCACACTGTGTACTGCGCCTGTCAGAACAGGAGTGTGATGGATGGATTATTGTTGGGAAGTAAATGTTAGTTTTCTCTGGTTGCACTCACTGGAGAAGGTCCAGCACTGAGGTTGTATATCAGGGGTGACAGGTAGGTGAGCCGGGCGGATTGTCAGCTCACGTGCTGTGCTCTGTAGTCAGCTATTCTATGGCGGATATTTTTATCTCTAGGTTACAGTATGACATGAATAGCTTTGTCTCACCACTAATTACCCTCCCGGGGATGTAATTTTGCTTTCTAGCTACACATGATGGCGGTATAATAGACCTGATATATATAATACCGTAATGTCAAGAAGTGCATCGCTCTCACCTACAAATTACAGGGAGAACTAAACACAGACCAGGTACCGAACCATGGTATCTAAGCCTGTCATGTGTGGTACTGTCTGCTGAACTGTGTATCTAAGCCTGTCATGTGTGATACTGTCTGCTGATCGGTGTATCTAATCCATTCATGTGAGATACTGTCTGCTGAGCTGTGTATCTAATCCTCTCCTGTGTGATACTGTCTGCTGAGCTGTGTATCTAATCCCATCCTGTGTGATACAGCCTGCTGAGCTGTGTATCTAATTCTATCATGGGTGATACTGTCTGCTGAGCTGTGTATCTAATCCTATCCTGTGTGATACTGTCTGCTGAGCTGTGTATCTAATCCTCTCCTGTGTGATACTGTCTGCTGAGCTGTGTATCTAATCCCATCCTGTGTGATACAGCCTGCTGAGCTGTGTATCTAATTCTATCATGGGTGATACTGTCTGCTAAACTTAGTATCTAATCTTATCAAGTGTGATGCAGTGTATTGAGCTTTGTATCTAATTCTATCCTGTGTGATACTGTCAGATGAGCTTTGTATCTAATCCTATTGCAATGTACCCACAAGGCATGGTGTATGGAGGCGAGTGGTTGACTAGCTGGGTGTCACATCTTCCCACACCTGTTTGGGTTGGGGGCTGACATGGATGCTGTAAGTAGGGGGTTGCATGGTTGTAGGATCCCCCTGGGGCACTCCTGGTTGGTAATAGTCCCAGCTGTTAAAGGGGAGACCCCTCATGTTAAGCGGCCATCCCAGGATAACACATGGAGACAGTCGGATCCATCTTACAGTTTGATTATTGTCCAAAGCTAAATGTAAAAGGTAGTAGCAGTAGTGAAGTATATGAGCATTGGCTTTAGGTCTCTCCTACCAGCATCTCTGAGCAGCAGACCTTAGAACCAGGGCAAATCCCTTTTATAAACTATAGGATTCTCTCTGTTTTAATTTCTGGGTAGCCAGCCAATAGTCCAGCCTGCTTACCACCAGGCCATGTTTAAACGGCAAAAAAAAATTAGAACAATAAAATACGTAACTGCACATCCATGAGACAAAACATACCCATACAGGTGAGTGGGTGGTGGGGATCTTCCATCCAGCTTTCTTTTAGTTAGGAGTTTTAGACACAAGGCTACAGAACTGCCAGAAAGGAGACCACCAAGGGGTCCCCACTATCATGTGTAATACAGGTGTGTACATTACAAGCTGTTACAATTCCCATATAGATGTTACCATAAGTGGGGTCACATGGTAGCCCATTGCGGTCCCTTGTAACTGAAGGAAAAAACCATTTACATTTTTTTTAAAAAGGAAATACAGGAAGTACATATAGAACTGGTGATTTGGGGTTCTCCACGACCAAAATTCTTGTTAAATCCCCATCAGGGCCTCATCCAAAATGATTTTCATCTTTCTCACTATATCAGATTGCTGAGTTCTCTATGAGGCTCTCATCTATTAGTCGTCTGTACATCTGTTATATACTTCACAGTGTCCAGGACAGTCTGGAGCTCTTGAGAATTATCTGAATCTCCAGTGAATTAATATTATGATGTGTAAACTTCCCATGTGATTTCTTCTAATGTGTGGCAAATGGCCAATCGCATCTGCGCTTCCAGGGAAATGTGTCTGACCATTACCAAGCACCCGGCGTTCTGTATGTACACATTGGGGGTCATTTACTAAGGGCCCGATACGCGGTTTCCCGACGTGTTACCCGAATATTTCCGATTTGCGCCGATTTCCCCTGAATTGCCCCAGGATTTTGGTGCACGCGATCGGATTGTGGCGCATCAGCACCGGCATGCACGTGACAGAAATCGGGGGGCGTGGCCGAACGAAAACCCGACGGATTTGGAAAGACCGCCGCATTTTTAAAAAAAATGTGTCACGAAAATTGCACTTACCTTCACTAGGAATAGGCCGGTGAATTTCAGGGCATTCCAGCGGACTTCAGCGCAGCAGCGCCACATGGTGGATGGCGGAGGAACTGCCTAATAAATCCCGGCCGGACCCGAATCCACCGCAGAGAACGCGCCGCTGGATCGCGAATGGACCAGGTAAGTAAATCTGCCCCAATGTATATGCTTGTTGCTGATGCATGTGTTTAGATGGAAATGCAGATGCGATTTGGTCTAGCCCCGCCCCCGGGCATTTGCATTGCATTTGTAAATAGAATACAAACGCCACGTGTGAACTCAACCTTAATAATTCAGTGTTATTCTTAAATGCTCCAATCGCTGGTGAATCAATATAAGGACGATTGTACATCCCTCAGACACAATTCACAATCTCCATTCACAACTTTAGGAACCTCCAGAAAAACAGCATTTCAATTCTATGTTCCTAAAGAAACAAAACAAATGTCCAAACTTATAAGTTTGTCCTGTGGCGAGCAAATCAAAGTCCCCGGCCCCATATTTCTTATGTAATGGAATGGCTGGATACTTCTAAAAAACACAAAAATATGGAAATTAGCCAGAGGGGCTGCAGATACCTAAACGGGGAACCTCTTGGCTCCGCCATCTGATAGAAAATGCCCAACCCACAATCTTCAATTTAGCCTGGACCCACCTGCCGATCGGGATGTTACCCGCCTAAAATGAAGAGAGTGGGGGGGGGGGGGTGCATCCCCCTTACACATGGTTGGAACATGATCTATTAAGGCAGTATCACCCATTGCCAGCCCCCTGCACGGCTCGGTACCACCCCTGCCCAGCGGATGTAGAGGGAGAAGTCACAATTCCCATTTCTAAGGCAGGAATTGTGACTAAATTGCGGCTTGAACACGTGTTTTCAGGTGCACAATCCGTGATAAACCCACACACAGATTACATACTCTCAGTTACATGTTAATAAGAGCCTCATTTCAAAAATGTCACCTGTTTTAGGGTGTGTAAAATTGTTATCTTGGCACATGTATGTACAGTTAAAGGAAACCTACCACCACGGATCTACCTATTAAGGTAGATCCCGTAGTAGGTGCCTCTAATGTATGTAAGGGTAGCCCTCTTTAGGGCTAATCCTTTACTCCCCTCTATCTTTATTGATCTTTAATTGTGTTAATATGCTAATTTACCAAAGAGGCTACTGGGGCGTGGCTACACGGCGCAGCTACTCCGTGCCCCAGTAGCCTCCATGATCCTCCTACCCAGATATCTACAGCGTGCAGCTTCTCATCCGCGGAGCTCCTCATCCGGCTTCGGACCTGAGACCCCGCAGCCAGCGGCCTGCGTTCTCCACATGCGCAGAACGCCGGCTTTGCGGACAAGGGCCTCCTCGTAGCAGCACGCTGAAGATATCTGGGTAGGAGGATCAAGGAGGCTACTGGGGCATGGAGTAGCCACACCGTGTAGCCTCAGCTCCGGCTACCCCAGTAGCCTCTTTGGTAAATTAGCATATTACCACAATTAAAGATTAAAAAGAGATAAAGAAGACTAAAGGATTAGCTATCCTTACTTAAATTAGAGGCACCTCCCACCGGATCTACCTTATTATGTAGATCCATGGTGCTAGGTTTCCTTAAATAAAGCCCAAGTGCAGGACACTCCTAAGCCTTACTTTTGGCAAATAGGTTTGTCTAAAAATCTGTCTTTTATGTCTCTGGATCTCTAATCTGAGAATATGGGGGTTGTCTAAACTCCGGGGCGTCGCTATGATTGCTCCCTCACTATTTTAGCGATAGCCCCTCTAAGTACTAACCAGCGGGTTCTCACATCTGTTACCACTTCTTTCTTTTCTTCAGCAGTTCTGTTCTACAGATCTGTCCAGCCACATCCTATGCATTTCACGTAGTCCCTTCAGATAATTTCTGTCTTTACATTGATTGCTCATATCCTGTAATGTCTCCTCTATCTTCATCTCACCATCTTTGTTACGTTTCACCAGTGTATCTAAGGATTGTTATTTACTCCTAGAGTGTACAACACGGAGCTTCACTGTACAGTCCATAGTATTTGACTCTCCAAAGAACTCATCATTTCCTCTCCAGATTACAAACACATCATCGATGTATCTCCACCGCCCCAGACATGGATGTAGGGATGGGATACATAGATTCCGTGCTCCTCCGGGTATCTCATGTAAATATTTACATACACTGAGGTCACATGAGACCCCATTGCGGTGCCTTGTGTTTGCAAAGAGAACTTGTCACAAAGGAGAAGATAAAAACATTCAAGAATTAGTTGCACAAAATTCATCACAAACTTGTTTATATGATCTGTATAAAGTAATCACTTTTTATTATTCCTCAAAATTTTGTTGAGCTGATTGTGTTTTGGACTATATTTAATAATTGGAGAGTCACATTACTTGAAGGAGCGAGCAACCCTAACAACACATTTAGTATTCTAATGGTGCTGCCGGAAAATGTATTATATACAATGTATCTATTTATTATCTATCTATCTATCTATCTATCTATCTATCTATCTATCTCCTATCTATCTATCTATCTATCTCCTATCTATCTCCTATCTATCTATCTATCTATCTCCTATCTATCTATCTATCTATCTATCTATCTATCTATCTATCTATCTCCTATCTATCTATCTATCTATCTATCTATCTCCTATCTATCTATCTGTCTATCTATCTCCTATCTATCTATCTATCTATCTATCTATCTATCTATCTCCTATCTATCTATCTATCTCCTATCTATCTATCTATCTATCTATCTATCTATCTATCTATCTATCTCTCTCCTATCTATCTATCTATCTCCTATCTATCTATCTATCTATCTATCTATCTCCTATCTATCTATCTGTCTATCTATCTCCTATCTATCTATCTATCTATCTATCTATCTATCTATCTCCTATGATGGATAGGCTGTATTCTCAGTGATGGCACCGCTGCTCTCTAGTGAGGGATAGGCTGTATTCTCAGTGATGACACCGCTGCTCTCTAGTGTTGGAGAGGATGTACATGGGGTTAATGAATCGGCTTATGACTGAAAATGGTCTAAGCTAACTCCCCGTTCAGGTAGGTGAGACAGAACTTTCTAGAGCTGCCTTTTGTAGCTCTAAGTGTGCACTGAAAATTGCTCCAAAATTTTTTTAGGAAAACTATAAAAAGTGTGGGATGGTGTCGGTGTCAGTTTTGCCCACATTGTGCACCTAAAATAAGGAAAGCACCAACTATGTGGCACCGACACTTCCTAAATAAGATGAAACAGGAGCAGCAAAGGAACATAAAAACATCAGTAATAAATGTTGATATGTTGAAATGCTATGCTGATACCCAGCTTTCCTGGGGTCCTGAGTGGGGGCAGTCCTCCTTATATCACATGAGGGGCAGGTGTGAGGCACTGGTTGCAGGCTGTTGATGCAGCGTCTGGCGGCACAGTATGGGGGATTGTGTGCCGGCCATGTGCCGCACAGCCTGACCTACATCCATGGTGCCGCAGCTCCACACACATGTCCCCCCCCTCGCTCCTCGTATCAGTCCCCGATATGGATCCTCCGGTTATAGAAACATAGATTCTAAATATAAAATATATTGAAAGAGTACAAGCGCAGAAGAGAACACGGGAGGCTCAGAGATCACTACAGGAAGGGGTTAAACACGAGGACAGAGGAAGAGTCTGCAAGAAAGAGGTTATATCTGTTACTGGTTCTCCTTGGGGCAACCCCTTAGTGTCTGTAAGATAAGTCCCTGGGTAATGGATGGGGAGCCCGTGGTGGTGACAGCCGTATCCAGGGATCAGGCAACGTTGTGCAAATCAACTCACGGTTCCTTATTGAACAGCAGGTAGAAGGCAATGGCCCCAAAATGGTTAAATAGCAGGTTCTTTATGCTGGGATGGTCACGGAGAGTCGGTCCGCAGGAATGGTGTACACAGCCTGGTAGTAGATGCAGGCTGGGCTGGTCCAAGTGGTGGAAGCTGCAGTTCTGGGCTTAAGTCTCCAGACTCCCCTGAGTGTCAGGCAGTGGCCTGAGGCCTGGAAATTCCTGGGATGATGGCTGAGGCAGCAGTGACGGTGAGCTGCTCACACTGACTCCTCACTGAGACCTGAGACTGACCATGTGCTTCCACCCAGCAGGGGTTTTATACTCCCCCTGGTCAGGTGGTAGCCCCTCTCCAATCACACTCCAGCTGTCATAGCAGACACATCATTGGCTAATTACATACACCAGTTAACTTTTGCCTTTCCAGGCAGTATCTACAGCTGCAATTACACCAAGTTCTCTTAGAATTATCCTCTGGATGAGTTGTGCAGGGTCACCAGATTGATCCTGACCTCTAGAGGGCGCTATTCGCACTACCCACCTGCCTCTGCATTGGCAGGGGTGTTGCATGAGGAAAAATAAATATTTTATTTTTTCTGGCCAGAATGAGGCCGCCCCCCTCCGCCTTAACTCCACCCCCTTCTATAAATTCCCCTATCACCTTAATTGTTATTTTCCAACCATCAATCACTTCCACCCAAAAGTATTGTAAGCCCTTCCCAGCCCATCAGGCCCGCTCTCCACATCTGACGCAGGCTCTGTGCACCCAGGAGGTAGGGGAGCGATGCTCTGCAGATATCTAGAGAGGTCAGTGATGTAATAATCTGCAGGATAAATTGCTACGTATCAGGCGTTAGAGGAGTGATGCTCTGCAGATCTCTAGAGAGGTCATTGATGTAATAATCTGCAGGAGATATGACTATGTATCAGGAGGTAGAGGAGTGATGCTCTGCAGCTCTCTAGAGAGGTTAGGGGTGTAATAATCTGCAGGATATATATCGCTATGCATCAGGAGGTAGAGGAGCGATGCTCTGCAGATGTCTAGAGGGGTCAGAGAAGTAATAATCCGCAGGATATCTCACTATTTATCAGGGGGTAGAGGAGCGATGCTCTGCCGTTCTCTAGTGGGGTCAGTTGTGTAATAATCTGCAGGAGATATCCGTATAGCAGTCAGAACACAGAGGAGTGATGCTCTGCAGATCTGCTGGCTGAGTGTCCCATGATGTTGTGTTGTCAGACATTGTTTCCTTAGTGTGCGCTCAGTCTATGGTCGCTCAGACCCGGGGGCAGCAGAGGTCTCGTATCTGGGAATTTTCCTCTCGCTCGGCATTCTGGGAAGGCCACGGTGGACTTTTCCACGGCGCAGCGTTTCTGGAGGCGATAATTGCAGAGAATGAGGCAGGAAGGATTAGGCCGACTTCATTTCCTGCTCGGATAATTAATGGCTCGGATACATTATCACCGGAGAGGTCGTAATATCAAGTAATCGCACCTGCCCCTGGTGACCGCAGCAAAACACAGCAGGACTACAACTCCCAGCAGACCCGCTACACATATACAGGGCCTCAGACAACACCAGGCACGTGTACACGCTGGGAGTTGGAGTTATGTACAGGAAGTTGCGTTCTATATCCGCCATCTTGGGTGTGATGTTCCTGACGATCTGTGTTTGTTGCTAGGGGCGGCCATCTTGTGAGCTCTCAGCTGCTGGAGTGTCCCTTTAAGCCTTGTCTTATTGCTCTGCGCTTTTTCCAGGAA
The DNA here is from genome assembly GCA_019512145.1 of Engystomops pustulosus. Taxonomy (NCBI): domain Eukaryota; kingdom Metazoa; phylum Chordata; class Amphibia; order Anura; family Leptodactylidae; genus Engystomops; species Engystomops pustulosus. The sequence goes on along the minus strand of CM033647.1, from coordinate 7,098,945 downwards.
TCGGCGGTTGTGTCATCGAGAGCCTTGGTGAATGTCTACGAGTGATCTCCGGCAGGTCAATGGCTCTAAGTGCAATGTCAGGAGCTCTAGCGCCGCGGGGTAATGGCCTCCCAGAATGCCGCGGGCCGCACTTCTCCCCCATGTACTTGTCTGGAGAGAGCGTTTATGTAACAGCAGCCATTATACGCCATAAATTTAGCACTTTTCTCTTTCTCTGCCCTCGTTTGTTAAATTACAAAATAGACCATTGATGGCAGAATTTCCTGAGAAGACGTGTCCTCCTCCTGCGCACCACGAATATACAGTCTATGGGTTATATAAGTAATATTTGGCTTCTTGAAGGAAATCTACCATTTGTTTTCATGCATTGTTAAGCAAACATACCTTGAGAATGCTGTAGCTATACTGATGCAGAAACATATCTTGTTGAATCCCTGATCTGAGTGGTTCTGCTCAAAAAACAATTATAAAATTCAGGATCTTGGGAAATACATAAACATATAGCACCGAGCTTCCTGAACTGTCCAGGCAGGACTAATCAACCTGAGCTGGATGACTCAGCAGATAGGGGATGGTGCAGTGATTGATTACTTCTGCCTGTCAGCAACAACACAGTGATTACATCAGTCTTTGGAGCAGCTGCATAATTAGCATAACAGGAGAAGCGCTGGGGCTGCCAGAGGAGAGATAGAGCCTCATTATCATAATTTTATAATAGTTTTTGCAGAAAAACCACTCTGCTCAGGGATAAAACAAGATATGTTTATCTTGGTAGCAGGGCGGGCTGAGGTAGTACTGGCTGTATACAGGATGTGTCTGGTAGTAGCTTGGCTGAGGTAGTACTGGCTGTATACAGGATGTGTCTGGTAGTAGCAGGGCTGAGGTAGTACTGGCTGTATACAGGATGTGTCTGGTAGTACTGGCTGTATACAGGATGTGTCTGGTAGTACTGGCTGTATACAGGATGTGTCTGGTAGTACTGGCTGTATACAGGATGTGTGTTACTGTAGTAGCTGGACTGAGGTAGTACTGGCTGTATACAGGATGTGTCTGGTAGTAGCTGGGCTGAGGTAGTACTGGCTGTATACAGGATGTGTCTGGTAGTAGCGGACTGAGGGTAGTACTGGCTGTATACAGGATGTGTCTTGTAGTAGCTGGGCTGAGGTAGTAGTGGCTGTATACTGGATGTGTCTGGTAGCAGCTGGACTGAGGTATTAACTGGCTGTATACAGGATGTGTCTGGTAGTAGCGGGCTGAGGTAGTACTGGCTGTATACGATGTGTCTGGTAGTAGCGGGCTGATTAGTACTGGCTGTATACAGGATGTGTCTGGTAGTAGCCGGTGCTTATGGTAGTACTGGCTGTATCAGGATGTGTCTGGTAGTGCTGGCTGAGGTAGTACTGGCTGTATACAGGAGTGTCTGGTAGTAGCAGGGCTGAGGTAGTACTGGCTGTAACAGGATGGTGTCTGGTAGTATTGGGCTGTTTACTAGGATGTGTCTGGTAGTAGCTGGACTGAGGTAGTACTGCTGTATCAGGATGTGTCTGGTGTAGCCGGGCTGAGGTAGTACTGGCTGTATACAGGATGTGTCTGGTAGTAGCCCGGGCTCAGGGTAGTACTGGCTGTATACAGGAGTGTCTGGTAGTACTGGCTGAGGTAGTACTGCGTATACAGATGTGTCTGGTAGTAGCGGCTGAGGTAGTACTGGCTGTATACAGGATGTGTCTGGTATTAGCAGGGCTAGGTAGTATGGCTGTATACAGGATGTGTCTGGTAAGTAGCATCAGGGCTGAGGTAGTACTGGCTGTTACAGGATTTGTCTGTGTAGTAGCAGGGCTGAGGTAGTACTGGCTGTATACAGGAGGTGTCTGGTAGTATTGGCTGTTTACAGGATGTGTCCTGGTAGTAGCTGGACTGAAGTAGTACTCATTTGTACTCATCAGTTTTTTATATGGTAATTGGATAGTCTCCAGAATGTTATGAAGAGTCATCACTTAACAGCAAAGTCATATTGCCCAGAAAATGAACTTTTTTCCCGAACACATTTCACCCTCATTGCAGGCGCCTTAGGCGGAGCAGCGGCCAGGTGTCAGTGATGTCTCCAGTCACACCGGTGCGGGGGCTGATGAGGACAGGGCTGGGATCAATCTGTCAGGAGTAACAATCAACACCACCTGGACACTTACAAGGAGGCTGGTGCTTGGCTCATTGTTTCTCTTCTGTAACCATGGTTATCTCTAAAGAAACACGTGCAGTCGTCATTGCACTGCACAAAACAGGAAGAGTATCGCAGCGAGAAAGATTGCACCTCAGTCCCAATCATCGCATCATCAAGAGGAGCCCAATTGTTACCAAAAGGCTCCAGGCGCCAAGAAGAGCAGCAAGCGCCAGGAGCGTCTCTTACAAGTGTCTGAGCTTGGGGATGGGGCTCCAGCATCGCAGAGCTTGCTCAGGAATGGCAGCAGCAGGTGTGAGGCATCTGCACGCACTGTGACACTGCTGGACTCCTGGAGCAAGGCCTGGTGTCCAGGAGGGCAGCACAGAAGCCGCTTCTCTCCAGAATATCATCAGGGACGAGACTGATATTCTGCAGGAGGTGCAGGGAGTGGACGCTGAGGACTGGGGGAAAGTCATTGGGGGGTCATTAACTAAGGGCCCGATTCGCGTTTTCCCGACGTTTAACCTCCTAATATTTCCGATTTGCCCCGCTTGTACAAGTGATATGCCCCCGGTTTGTTTGTTTGGCGCAAGTACGCGATCGTTTGGTGGCGCATTCGGGGCCGGCATGCGCGCGACACGAAATCGGGGGCGTGGCGACGAAACCCACGTATCTGAAAAACGCCGCTTTAAAAACCCGAAAATGTTTGCTTGGAACGCACTCACCTTCACCTGCATTGGTGGTGCATTCCGGGGCGTTTAAGATTATTTTCGGCGCTGCACGCCACCTTGGTGAGACGGCGGGATGGAACTACCCATCTTAAATCACAGCCGGACCGAAATCCTGTGCAGAAACGCGTCCGCTGGATCGCGAATCGGGGCCCGGGTAAGGTAATGTGCCCATTGTCTCTGTGAATCCCCTTTCTGATGTGTTGGGACAGACAAGGGACGATGGCCCCCCGTTCCTGTCTCTCTGCACCTGTAAAGCCTCCTGCAGCCATTTCATGTGGGGGGGGTGGGGGGGAGGGGGGGGGCGGCTCACAGCCAAGGGATCGCCTAAAACACCACCTCCATGAATAAAGAATTGAGCAGAATGTCCTCCAGCGCCGCTTCACTTTTCCAACCCTCCAGGTAGCAATGATGTGATGAGTCAATGCCTCCTCCGCATGATGGAGCACCGCGCATAAGGGGAGAACTAAATGTGGATCAGGGACAGAAAACACAGAGATTCTGGGTTTTCCATGGCCCGGGAACAGACACAGTATCGGCGGGACTAAGAGATTCTGGGTCCATGCGGGAACAGAACACAGAGATTCTGGGTCCATGGCCGGACAGAACAATGATATCTGGGTCCATGGCCGCGGGAACAGAACACACGAGATTCTGGGTCCATGCCGGGAAAGAACACAGAAGATTCTGGGTCCCCTGGCCCCGGGAACAGACACAGAGATTCTGGGTCCATGGCCGCGAGCCAGAACACCAGAATGCTGGGTCCATGGCCCGGAACAGAACACAGAGATTCTGGGTCATTGCCCTGGAAAGACACAGAGATTCTGGTCCCCCAGACAGAGATTCTGGCCCCGGAAACTCCCCAAACTTATCCCATTGAGATCTGTGGTCAAATCTTCAGGAGACGGGGACAAACAAAACCAACACTGTGACAGAGGCAGCAGTGATTGTGCAGGAATGTGACGGCGACTCAGTCATGATTTGGTGCTGAGGTGAGTGAGAGCTGCCAGGGAGAATTTGCGAGAGTCCTGGAGAAGAAGGAGAAGGTCCTGCCAGATACTGGTAGGGCAGATTTACTTACCTGGTCCGTTCTCATCCAGCAGTGGTGTCTCGTTCTCTGGCTGATTCCTTGAATCCGGCCGGGATTCATCAAGGTGTTCCTCCGCTGTCCCCCAGTTGGCGCTGCTCGCTGAAACCATCTAATGCGCTTACCTCACTTGGTCCAGCCCGGGAAACTCCACTCATTCAGCATGGTTTTTTCAGTCGCAGCCGCCGCCACCTGGTTGACAGCGAGGACTACTTGATGATCCCGGGCCGACCTAATCCGCGCAGCGACGCACTGCTGGTTGCGAACGGACCAGGTATTAAATCTGCCCCCAGTCTCTGCAGGACCCTCTCTCTTCTCCGGCCCTCTGCAATTCTCCATGTCAGCCTCTCACTCCCCTCCTGCACCAAATCCGACTGATCGCCGGTTCCATTCCTGCACAATCACTGCTTGCTTCTGTCACGAATGTGTTGGGTTTATGTTGTCCCCCGTCGCCTAGATTGTACCACAAGATCTCAATGGGATAAGTTCTGGGAGTTTTCCGGCCATGGACCCAGAATCCTCTGTTGTTCTGTTCCTGGGCCATGGACCCAGAACTCTGTGTTCGTTCCCGGGCCATGGACCCATAATCTCTGTGTTCTGTTTCCGGGCATGGACCAGAATCTCTGTGTTCCGTTCCGGGCCATGGACCCCGAATCTCTGTGTTCTGTTTCCCCGGGCCTGGACCCCAGAATCTCTGTGTTCTGTTCCCGTGCAATAAGAGGTCAGGGGTGTAATAATCTGCAGGAGATATCACTATGTATCAGGAGGGAGAGGAGCGATACTCTGCAGATCTCTAGAGAGGTCAGGGGTGTAATAATCTGCAGGATTGATCGCTATGCATCAGTGGAGTGATGCTCTGCAGATCTCTAGAGAGGTCAGGGGTGTAATAATCTGCAGGATATATCACTATGTATCAGGAGGTAGAGGAGCAATGCTCTGCAGGAGATATCACTATGTATCAGGGGGTAGTGGAGCGATGCTCTGCACATCTCTAGAGTGTTCAGGGGTGTAATAAGCTGCAGGATATATCACTATGTATCAGGAGATAGGGGAGGGATGCTCTGTAGTTATGTAGAGGTGAGTGGTGCGATGCTCTGCAGGTATAATTGGTGACTTACCTGTGGACATACAGAGTCCCAGATGCTGAAGAAGGTCTCTCTGCCGTCTACCACCACATTGTGAGTGTAGATGGATTCTGTAATATAGAAGGACGAGGGGTGAGTATTATACATGGGGGGGGGGGGGGAAGAGTATAATACATGGGGGAGGGAGAGTATAATACACTAATACATGGGGAGGGGAGTATAATACATGGGGAGGGGGGAGTAGACAGTACACTATGACACGGGTCGCTCTCTCACCTGTGGCCACATATTCTCCAATGAATCTCCGGGTCAGGAATCGCACGGTCAGCGCTGAGGATAGAAGAGGAGACGGGTCACATACAGAACCAGCAACTGCATGTATCATCAAGTGACCCACACACTGTACATTATAAGGTTCCCCCCCCCCCCACTGTACATTATAGGGTGCCCCCCCACTGTACATTATAAGGTGCTCCCCCCCCAGACTGTACATAATAAGATAATGGGGGATTATTATTCCCAGTGTTACAGCAGCAGAGAGAATACAGGGAGCGCAGGACCATCATAGCAGGGATAAACGAACAAAAAGAAGAAGACAAGCGATTATGTGCTTGTGGATTATAAGGTGTAGATTATAAGGTGTAGATTATAAAGTGTAGATTATAAAGTGTAGATTATAAAGTGTAGATTATAAAGTGTAGATTATAAAGTGTGGATTATAAAGTGTGGATTATAAGGTGTGGATTATAAGGTGTGGATTATAAGGTGTAGATTATAAGGTGTAGATTATAAGGTGTAGATTATAAGGTGTAGATTATAAGGTGCACCTACCGGATTTGCCCACGTTCTCGGCTCCCAGCACCAGGATGTTGGCTTCCACCTTTGGCTGCTGGTGGCCGAGCTCTGACATCTTGGTGAGCGGCTGGAGGCTGCTGCTGACGTGAACCACCATAATATCCCGAGAGAGTGAGAGGAGACGGCAGAGACACGGCCTTATATACAGCCAGGGGCGGGGCCTGACACTGCTCCAGCCAATCCCCACACACCTCATCAGGAGAGATGTTTACAGGACCAAAGCAGAGCAGCCGCAGGGGGTCATCAGGTGTCAGCAGTCACATCCCCCAGCCCCGGATCACATCTATATCCCCCCAGCCCCCAATCACATCTACATCCCCCCAGCCCCCAATCACATCTACATCCCCCCAGCCCCCAATCACATCTACATCCCCCCTCCCCCCCCCCCCCCCGCCACCGAATCACATCTACCTCCCCCCCCAGATCACACTCTCATCCCCCACATCAACCACTCTACCTCCCGCCCAGCCTCCCCCAATCAAAATCTACATACATCCCACATCCCCCCCAGCCCTCGATCACATCTCATCCCCCCCCGCCCGAAGCCATCCACCCCCCATCCCCCCACCCCATCACATCTCCCCAGCCCTGATCACTCCATCCCCACACCCCCCAGCCCCAACACATCCTACCCATCCCCCCCAGGCCCCCAAATCAACATCTACAATCCCCCACCCCCCCAAACATCACAATCTACAACACATCACACCCCACCCCGCCCCAATTCCCATCGCACCTCCCCGAATCAATACATCCCCCCAGTCCGCCCATGCCCCAATCACAGATACCCCCCCCCCGATCCATCTATATCCCCCCCCCCAGCCCCGAATCACATCTACACATCCCCCCAACCACCCAGCCCCCAATCACATCTACACTCCCATCCCCCCAGCCCCCCAATCACAATCTACAATCCCCCCATCCCCATCAACTCACCATCTTTACTCCCACCTGACACTCACCATACCCAGCCCCCCAATCATCAACATCTACAATCCCCCCCCGCCCAGCCCCAAATCACATCTACAACATCCCCCCAGCCCCCCCAACTCACATCTAATCACCCCACCCCCCATCACAAATCTACTCCCCCCCAGCCCCCATCACATCTACATCCCCCCAGCCCCCAATCACATCTACATCACCCCAGCCCTGAATCATAGATAGATAGATAGATGATACAGACAGACAGATACAGACAGATAGATACAGACAGACAGATACAGACAGACAGACAGCAACAGACATGACGACAAGACAGACAATCAGACGACAGACGAAACGCAGACAACAAGACAACAGATCAGATTAACAACAGACCGATACAGACATACACATATACAGACTCCAGATAGCGAATCATACAGACAGACACATACAGACAGATACAGACAGACAGACAGACACATACAGACAGACACATACAGACAGACACATACAGACAGACACTCCGAGACGACAACAGGACAGACAGACAACAACAGACAGACAGATACAGACAGACAACAGATACACAACATAAAATACATACAGACAACAGATACAGACAGACAGACAATACAGACAAGACCGACAGATACCAGACAGACAGACAACGACAGACAAACAGATACAACAGACCGATACAGACCGACAGATCAACCGACAGACAAACAGACAGTCAGACATACATACAGACGACGACAGTATACAACAAACATATACAGACAGACAGACAGATACAGAACGACATACGATACCGACATACAGACAGATACATACAGACAGACAGATACATACAGACAGATACAGACAGACAGACAGACACAGACACATACAGATACAGACAGATACAGACGATAGACAGATCCTAACCGAACACGATACAAACCGATCAGACAGACAATACATAACAGGGACAGTACTACAGCATATACAGAACAATACAAAGACAGATACAGACAGACAGACAACAGACAGATACCAGACAACAGACAGAAAGACACAGACAGACAGACATCGACAGATACAGTACAAGACAGACAGATAGTACATACAGACCAGACGACATACAACCAGACAGACAGACAGATACAGACAATCCACAGACGACAGACCAACAGAACAGACTAACAGAAGACAGACAGATACAGACAGACGAACCAGACAGACAGACAGAAGCCCAGATACAGACAGACAGACAAACAGATACAGACAGAGACAGAGACAGCATACAGACAGACAGAACAGATACAGCAACAGACAGATACAGACAGAAACAGATACCGAACAGACAACACAGACATATACATACAGACATACAGACAATACAGACAGACAGACACAGACAGACAGACAGAACAGACAGACAAGACATACAGATACAGACGAATACAGACAGAAGATATACGGACAGACATACAGACAATACAGACAAAGACTAGACAGACAACAGACAGATACAGACAGACAGACAGACAGAACCAGACCGAAGCAGAACAGATACAGGAACCAGACAGACCAGATACAGACATACAGACAGACAGAACAGCACAGGACAGACACATACAGACAGACCGACAAGATACACCGACAGACAGACAGATACAACAGACAGACAGACATCAGGACAGACAGACAGATAGAGACAGACAGATACAACTAGCACAGACAATACAGAACAGACATATACAGACAACAGACAGATACAGACAACAGGATACAGAACAGGACAGACAGATACATACAGACAAGACAGGCAAGACAGATACAGAACAGACAGATAACACAGACAGACAGATACAGACGACACAGATACAGACAGACAGATACGACAGACGAAACAGACAGACAATATACAGAAGACACGAACAGATACAACGACAGCAGGTACAGACAGACAGAACCACAGACAGACCAGACAGATACAACAGACAGACCGACAGTACATAACAAGACCGAGATACAGACGAAACGATACAGACGACAGATACAGACAGACAGACCAGATACAGACGACAGACAGATACAACAACGACAAGAATACAGACAGATACAGACAGACACATACAGACAGACCAGACTACAATACATACAGACAGACAGATACATACATACAGACAGATACAGACACAGATACGACAACAATACGACACATACAGATCAGACAGACTAACACACACGACAGACAGACAGAACACAGACACAGACAGAACAGACAGACAGCATACAGACAGACAGATACAGACAGATACGACAGACACACACACACGATACAGACAGACAGACAGACAGACGACAATACAGTACAGACAGATTACAGCTAGACATACAGACATACAGTACATACAGACAATACAGACAGAACAGATCAACAGACAGATTACAGACAACATACTACAGACAGACAGACAGATACCGACAGACATACAGATAACGATACAGACAGAGATACAGACAGATACAGATACAGACAGACAGACAGCAGACGATACAGACAGACCGCAGACTACAGATACAGACAGAACCAGACAGACAGATACAGAAGACAGATACAGACAAGACAATACAGACAGACAGACAAGATACAGACAGACCAGACAGATACAGACATGCAGACAGCTACAGACAAACATACAGATACAGACAGACAGACAGATACAAAGACAGAACATACGAAGGATACAGACAACAGACAGAGCAGACAGAAACAAACATACCAGACATACATATACACAGACCGACACCCCAAGAAGATAAGAACAGACATAAACAGACAGACGACAGACAGACCAGACAGTCATACACAAGACAGACAGACAGATACATACAGACGAGACAGAACAGATACAGACGAGATACAGTACAGACAGATAAACAGACAGACAGATTACAGACAGACAATACAGACGACAGATCACAGAACAGATACGACAGACAGATACAGTCCCACAAAACAGACAGACATATACAGACAGAACAGATCCAGACAGACATAGACAGACGAACAGACACAGAACAGACCAAGACATATACAGCAAACAGAACAGACAGATACAGACAGAACAAACAGATCAGACAGATACAACAGCATACAGACAGAGACAACATACAGACAGCAGACAATACAGACATAACAGACAGATAGACAGACAGATCAATACAGACAAAGACAGATACAGCAGACCGCAGATACAGACAGACAAAGTACAGACAGACAGACAGATACAGCCAGGACGACAGATACATACAGTACAGAACGACAGATACGACACAGACATATACAGACAGGGCATACAAGACCAGACAGACAGAATACAGACAGACAGATACATAGAC
>CM033647.1:6925516-7078870 GCA_019512145.1 Engystomops pustulosus | reverse complement strand
GGTTAATGTGTCTCAAAAGCACCGGTGTGAGACCGCACCTGCCTGATGGTCACAGAGAGCAGCCATATATAATATCTCAATGTGCTCTGTAATGTTCAGGATCTCTTTGTGGGCAGAATAATATCATCAGTTTCTCCATTAAATGAATTTACTAATAGGTGAAACGCGTCAATCATTATATAATATAATACACGGTCTGGATGTGTGAGGGGTAACCATAAACTACTGGAGAGGATGAGATACACAGTCAGCAGTATCACACAGGAGAGGATTAGATACACCAGTCAGCAGTATTACAGAGGAGAGGATTAGATACAACAGCTCAGCAGTATCACAGAGGAGAGGATTAGATACACAGATAGCAGTATCAACAGGAGAGGATTAGATACACAGCTCAGTAGTATCACACAGGAGGAGGATTAGATACACAGTCCAGCAGTATCACACATGATAGGATTAGATACACAGTCACAGTATCACACAGGAGGGATTAGATACACAGCTCAGCAGTATCACACAGGAGGGAGTAGAACACGATCAGCAGTCAGTATCCACACGGAGAGGATCAGATACACAGCTCAGCCAGTATCACACGGAGAGGTTAGATACCGCTCAGCAGTACACACAGGAAGGATTAGTACACAGCACAGCCGTACACAGGAGAGGATTAGATACACAGCTCAGCAGACTGATCCACGGAGAGGATTAGATACACACTCAGCAGTATCACACAGGATATGATTAGAACACAGCTCAGCAGTATCAACAAAGGAGGGATTAGATACACAGCTCAGCAGTATCACACGCGGATAGGATTAGTACACAGCTCCAGCGTATCACACAGGAGAGGATTAGTACACAGCCACGACAGTATCACACAGGAGAGGTGAGATACACAGCTCAGCATCAGTATTCACACAGGATGGGATAGATACAACAGCTCAGCAGTCAGTATCACACAGGATAGGATTAGATACACAGCTCAGCAGTCAGTATCACACAGGAGAGGATTAGATACACACTAGCAGTAATCACACAGGAGAGGATTAGATACATAGCTCAGCGTTATCACACAGGAGAGATTAGATACACAGCTCAGCAGGACGTATCACACAGGATAGGATTGGATACGCAGCTCAGCAGCAGTATCACCAGGAGGAGGATTAGATACACAGCTCATAGCAGACTGTATCACACAGGATAGGATTAGATACACAGCTCAGCAGTATCACAAATGAGGGATTAGATACATAGTAGGCTGATCACACGGAGAGGATAGATACACGCATCAGCAGCAGTATCACACAGGAGAGGATGAGTACACGCAGACAGCGTATCACACAGGATGGGATTAGATACACAGCTCAGCAGACACACAGGAGGATTAGATACACAGCTCAGCAGTATCACACAGGATAGGATTACAACGTCAGCAGACAGTCAAGATAAACTCAAGCCAGTATCACACAGGAGGATTAGATACACAGCTCAGCAGTATCAACCGGAGAGGTTAGATACACAGCTCAGCAGTATCACACAGGATAGGATTAGATCAACTCAGCAGTATACACTGGAGAGGATTAGAACAAGCTCAGCAGTATCACACAGGAGGGATAGATACACAGCTCAGCAGCGTATCACACTGGAGAGGATTAGTACAAGCTCCGCAGTATCACCACAGGAGAGGATTAGATCAACAGCTCAGCAGTATCACACAGGCAGGGCAGGATTAGATACACAGCTCGCAGTATCACAAATGAGGGGATTAGATACACAGCTCAGCAGTACACACACAGGATAGGATAGATACACGGCTCAGCAGTATCACACAGGAAAGGATTTAGATACACAGTCAGCAGTATCACACAGGGGAGGATTAGATCCAGACTCAAGTCAGTATCACACAGGAGAGGATTAGATACACAGCTCAGCAGGCTGTATCACACAGGATAGGATTAGATACAAAGCTCAGCAGTATCACACGGAGAGGATTAGATACACCGCTCGCAGTATCAACAAATGAGGGGATTAGATACCACAGATTAGTTTAGTAGTATCAACACAGGATAGGATTAGATACAGCTCAGCAGTACACACGGAGGATCAGATACACAGCTCAGCGTATCACACAGGATGGGTTAGATACACGGCTCAGCAGTATCACACAATGATGGGATTAGTACCACAGCTCCAGCCGTATCACACAGGGAGGATTAGATACAAAGCCTTGCAGTATCACACAGGATAGATGTAGATACACCGTTGCTAGCATATCAACACAGGAGAGGATATGATACACAGTCCGCAGCAGTATCACAAAGGATGGGATTCGATACACGGCAGCAGTATCACACATGTGGGATAGATACAAGACTCAGCAGTATACACAGGAGAGGAGGATTAGATACACAGCTGCAGTATCACACAGGGTAGGATTAGATACACGGTCAGCAGTATCACACAGGATGGGATTAGATACACGGCTCAGCAGTGTCACAAGGATGGGATTAGATCACAGTCAGCAGATCAGATATCACACGGATGGGATTAGATACACGTCAGCAGTATCACACAGGAGGGATTAGATACAAAGTCTGCAGTTCACACAGGATAGGATTAGTATCACACGGGTTACACTCAGCAGTATCAACAGGATGGAGATACGACATACCAGGTTCCAGCCAAGTATCACACAGGAGAGGGTAGATACACTAGTCAAGCAGACAGTATCACACAGGATGGGATTAGATACACAGCTCAGCAGTATCACACAGGAGAGGATTAGATACACAGCTCTGCAGTATCACACAGGATAGGATTAGATACACGGTTCAGCAGTATCACACAGGATGGGATTAGATACACGGCTCAGCAGTATCACACAGGATGGGATTAGATACACAGCTCAGCAGTATCACACAGGATGGGATTAGATACACAGCTGTCTGGTTCTCAGGCTCTCGGGTTGTACAGGACTATTATACTGTTATCTCCTCTCGGGTTGTATCTGTGGAGCAGGGAGCTGACTCTCACCCCTGCAGGAGCCGCGTCTATTGTTATAGAGCAGGTGCAGAGTATCTCACAGCGTGATCCGTGTTACATTGTATCATTATGTCACATGATCTGTACATTGTGTGGGGGTCAGTTATATCCAGTCCATTGTTATATTGTACATATTGTATATTATATGATGTTACTCTCCACACCTCTGCTTGCTGTATCTGCTCCGCTCTGGTTCTGGTTGTGATCCGGACGGACCGGTTCCTCAGGATCAGACACTCGATGCTTTGCGCAGCCTCAGGTTATATCATCATTCCAGACAGAGAATGTGAGAACACTGAGACGTCTTGAGGGAATCATCATGGCGGCCTGCGGGGGGCGCTGCGGGGCTATAGGATCAGGGAATACTTTAGTCTGCCCCTTTAATTATTCCTGGGACTAGGAGAGAAAGTATGTGCCCCCCGCAGGGACCCCCCTATACCATGGGGTGAGAGGTCACAGCTGCGGAGCCCCCCCCCTCACATTCCTCTGTGTGTATACAGGATGAGATACAGCGGAGACACATCTGGAGGGAGAGCAACCAGAACATGTGGGAGAAGTCCAGCAGCGCCTGCTCTATAACAGCCCCATGTGTGACCCCAGTATACAGGAGAGGGGCTCATCATCACCCGCCTGCCATGCTGCTCTATAACAGCCCCATGTGTGACCCCAGTATACAGGAGAGGGGCTCATCATCACCTGCCTGCCATGCTGCTCTATAACAGCCCCATGTGTGACCCCAGTATACAGGAGAGGGGCTCATCATCACCCGCCTGCCATGATGCTCTATAACAGCCCCATGTGTGACCCCAGTATACTATTATGTATGTAGCATGTATGTGGTGTGTGTATGTATTATGTATGTGGTGTGTGTATGTATTATGTATGTGGTGTGTGTATGTAGTATGTATGTAGCATGCATGTGGTGTGTGTATACATCACTGAGCACTTCATCGAATGTGACCATGGTGATGTCATCTAAGGTCCTTTATCCACTAATATTTGCACAGTCTACCCCATGTATGTATCTCATCACATGAAATAACAGCAGTCTCCATGGAGGATGGGGAGGAGCAGAAGGCCGCAGTGATTTCATGTGATCACATATACACTTTGGGTAGACTGTGCAAATGTTATCTTACATCACCCTGATCACAAGACATGAAGTGCTGAAAAGGGAGACAAAGGCAGGGGACATGGGGAGGAGCCATAGTATCATAGTATATAAGGCTGGAAAAAGACGCAAGTCCATCAAGTCCAACCTTTAAGAATTAAATAAATGTTTTATCCCCATAACCCGTGATATTTTTTCTCTCCAGAAAGTCATCCAGGCCTCTCCATAACTGTACATAGAGTCCTCCATAACAACCTCCTGCACATGTACATAGAGTCCTCCATAATAACCTCCTGCACATGTACATAGAGTCCGCCATAACAACCTCCTGCACATGTACATAGAGTCCTCCATAATAACCTCCTGCACATGTACATAGAGTCCTCCATAACAACCTCCTGCACATGTACATAGAGTCCTCCATAACATCCTCCTGCACAATGGCCAAATGGATATCGCTGATTAATGCGGAACTTCCAATGTACAAACTCAGTTACACTGCTAGAGGTGCTCCGGATCGTTTTTCCTCGATCTGGGATGTGTGGGTGACTGCTCAGACTGCTTCAGGTGAGGAGGAGGGATAGCTCTGTGTTTGTGAGGTGTGAATGGGAGAGTGAATGAGTTTCCCTGCCTTGGGAGAGTGATGCCTTCTGTGACGCAATATACAGGGTTGGTATGGCATTACTGACCGATGTTTGTCTCCAATATTGATTTCTTTGTACTGCTAACCCTAATCTTATGATTGTGCCTTATACTTCCCTGAGGCGGATGTTGTTGCCTTTTGTGCATTGTTGTAATTTTGAAAAATGAAAAATAAAATCTTTTAAAAAAAAAAAAATATGCCCCAGTGAGAGTAGAAGTAGAAGTGTCAAAAAATAAAAGACTAAAATATTAGAATTTTTTATGAAAAATATTTTTGCCTCTCTTCATATGGAAACAGGTTATTAGAATAAATTTGGAACTTTCTTCAAATGTCCTTCTTGGATATGAAAGAGAATGTTTTATGCCTCTCTACATGAATGTTTTTTTTTTTAAATTTAAATTGTAACTTTCTCGAGAGGCATAAAGGTTTTCGAGTAGCGAAAAAAAATTGGGCACATTTACTAAGGGTCCGAATCGAGTTTTTTCGCCGGGTTTTCCAAATGTTACCGTTTTGCGCCGAATTGCCCCGGATTTTTGGTGCACACGATCGGATTGTGTCGCATCGGCACCGGCTTGCATGCGACCAAAAATGGGGGCGTGGCCGTCTAAAAACCCGACAAGATTAGGAAAAATTGCGCTATTTAAAAATAAACTAAATGTCGCTTGACACGCACTTACATGCACCAGGAGTTGGATGGTGAACTCCGGGGGACCTCGGCGCAGCAGCGACACCTGGTGGACATCAGGTGCACGACCTTAGTGAATCGCTGGAAGATCCGAATCCTCGACGGAGAACGCGCCGCTGGATTGCAACAGGACCGGGTAAGTAAATGTGCCCCACTGTGCCAAAAATAATGGGGAATGGGAGTCAATTACATTGGCCATAACAGGGGGAAGGCCTAAAAATAATGGTGTCAACAGGGGACGGGAGTCAATTATATTTGTCGCTTCAGGGGGACAGGGATCACATTTATTGGCCACATAGGGCGAGAGCAGAACTGCTCAGGTTTCCCACATCAACCAATCAGAATCCAGCTTTCCTTTTATAAACGGCTATAGTAAAATGTGAGATGAGCTCTGATTGGTTACCAGGGAAACCAAAACAGTTCTTCTCTCAGACACTTCTGATTAATCTCCCCAATGGAATAAAAAATAATGTCCATAACAGGGGGCGAGAGTCAAATATATCAGGTTTTGGAATTTTTACAGGAGATTTCCAGGTTGGGGGACATTATTCATTTTGTTAGGATTGGTGGGATCCAAACCTGGTATCTACACTGATCAGTAAATTCTGTCTCCCTCTGGAAGATCAGCTCTATTTTCTGTGAAGTAGTCAGGCCAATAACTACAGCTCAGGCCCTGGTCATATAACTACCCATCCGCCTGAATGAGCCATTTTATAGGTTGACCTGTACTTGAATAGACCTTAAATACTGAATTGATCTGCAGTTTCCAACATGGCCACTACTATATGCAGGGAAATACTGAGTTTATAGCATTCTTAAAGCAAGTTGGCATCTTCTAAGCAAATTACTAGCTGACTGGTTGACTAAGTGGACCTGAACCTAGTAGTAAATTGGTAGATTAGGTTTGATAATTTATCATCCTATAATGTTAATCCAGTGAAAGACTAGAAACCCTATAAGGTTGATGTCTATTAGCTTATAAAGGGGAAAAATTCCACACCGACTCCCAACTGGCATACATTTCTGGATCAACATCCAATCCAAAGATTCTAGTTCTTATAGTCCTTTCAAGAAAGACACCCAGGTCTCTCCTGAACTTGGACTTTGTATCAGCCAACATAACATCCTATGGAAGAAAATTGTTCTGTTCTTATGGTAAAGAATCCTCAGTAGTTGACTATAATATTGGTGGTTTGGGTGGTAGCCAGTAGCCAAAGCCTTCTAGGGGGCCCATCCACTATACTCAGAAGGAGCTTCAACTATGAAACCCTGGTACATTTGTTCCAGTTCTCAATACTCAAGAATATCCTACAAAAGTACAAACCACAGATTGACAGCAGGCAGAAGGGACACATCCTCCATACCCCATGAAGATGATTCTCGTATCAGATGTAAGAAGTAATTCTAGATTTGTCGGGGCTATAATAATCATACAGGGCCATGGTGGTCTTAATCCACCGTTGAGAATCCCTTTCAATGGTTATGTAGAGGAGCCTCTTTTTTAGGCATGGAGGATGCCCCCAAGTCTTGGTTACAGACAAGGAAACCACAAGTCCAAATTGATCAAGTTTTCCGGTCCCAAATACATAGAGACAAACCGATGTTTTTCAGAACATTCTATTACACACAAAAATACTGTTTAGCTGCTTCCCTGGAGAATGACTTTAATTTTCACAGCGTGATATCGCAACGCTCTGATATTCGCTTCCTGGAATTGTTAAGTGTTAAAATGAATGTCTCCGGCTCAGAACACATTATATTTAATAAAAAATGGCAGGGACTACGTCTTCGGCTTTATAACAAAACAGCGGTGTCCATCAATAATGAGAATAATGAACGACTACATCCAATCAGCCAAATGAAGATCTGAGCACTAGCAATTAGGTAAACAGAACTCACTCCAGGAACAATGAATTATTAATCCTCTCCATTAAACATGTCAGACTGGGTGGTAGTAATAGAAGTTTGGTGTGATGCCCATTGTCCATCCGGAGCAACAGTCATTACAGGAGTGTAGTCATCAGGCTGACAGCGCTGACACGGGGACCTTATGACATGAAGATTTTATCATAAAAATAAAAAAATGATTGATTGTAGATTGTTGATGGTAGAACCTCCTCTCCTCTAGGTGTAGAGGATGCCCCCTGTCTATGGTGATGGTAGAACCACCTCTTCTCTAGGTATAGAGGTTGCCCCCGGTCTATGCTGATGGTAGAACCTCCTCTCCTCTAGGTGTAGAGGATGCTCCCTGTCTATGGTGATGGTAGAACCGCCTCTCCTCTAGGTGTAGAGGATGCCCCCTGTCTATGGTGATGGCAGAACCTCCTCTCCTCTAGGTGTAGAGGATGTCCCCCTGTCTATGGTGATGGTAGAACCTCCTCTCCTCTAGGTGTAGAGGATGCCCCCTGTCTATGGTGATGGTAGAACCTCCTCTCCTCTGGTTCGTGGATGCCCCCTGTCTATGATGATGGTAGAATCTCCTACCCTCTAGGTGTAGAGGATGCCCCCTGTCTATGGTGATGGTAGAACCTCCTCACCTCTAGGTGCAGAGGATGCCCCCTGTCTATGGTGATGGTAGAACCTCCTCTCCTCTAGGTGTAGAGGATGCCCCCTGTCTATGATAATGGTAGAACCTCCTACCCTCTAGGTGTAGAGGATGCCCCCTGTCTATGGTGATGGTAGAACCTCCTCCCCTCTCGGCGTAGAGGATACCCCCTGTCTATGGTGATGGCAGAACTTCCTCTCCATCCACCAATACCCCCAAGTCCTTTTCAGCTGCAGTTTTACCAAGTAATTGACTGTTTAGAACATAATTATACTTTTTGTTTCCATGGCCCACGTGCTTAACTTTACATTTATCTACATTAAACCTCATCAACTATTTCTCTGCCCACTCCTCAAGCTTCCACAAATCCCTCTGTAAAGCTAAACTATCAGCCTCAGTATTTATTACTTTACACAGCTTAGTATCATCTGCAAATATTGAAACTTGACTGTGTAAACCGACTACGAGGTCATTAATAAAAATATTAAAAAGAAGTGGCCCCAATACTGACCCCTGTGGCCTCCACTGGTAACATCAGCCCAATCTGAGAATGTGCCATTAATGACCACCCTCTGTTTTCTATCACTAAGCCAATTACTTACCCAAATACACAGATTTTTCCCTAGTCCCAGCAGTCGCATTTTATGTACCAACCTTTTATGTGGCACGGTGTCAACTCTAACAAACCCCTCAGATATCTTCCCCACAACAGAAGTTACACGGGTCTGTAGTTTCCAGGATCGCTTTTTGATCCTTTTTTGTATATTGGTACCACATTTGCTATGCGCCAGTCCTGTGGAACATAACCAGTCCTCAGGGAATCTTCAAATATTAAAAATAACGGTCTGTCTATCACCGTACATAGTTCATGCAGAACCCGGGGGTGTATGCCATCTGGCCCTGGTGATTTATCTATCTTAGTGGTTGCGAGGCGGCGCCGTACCTCTTCCTGGGTTAAACTGTTGACATTCCAAAAAGAATTTACATTATTCCTCATTGTGTCTTCCACCAGGGGAATTTCCTGGGTAAAGACAGTTGAGAAGACGACATTCAGTAGATTGGCCCTTTCCTCATCTCCTTCCACCATGACCCCCATGTTATTCCTAAGGGGACCCACACTCTCTGTTTAGTTTCTTATCATTTATACTTATCATTTATATACTTGAAAAATAATTTTTGCTCTCCCTGACAATTTTTCTCTCAGCCTCTATTTTTTTTCCGGTCTTTATCTGCTTTTTACAGGATTTATTTTTCTCTCTATAATCCTGTAATGCCTCATCGCTACCTTCACGTTTTAGCACCTTTATCGCCTTATCTTTCTCGCTTATTGCTTTCCTTACAAGACTAGTTACCACATTGGCTTTTTCTTGTTGCTCTAATGCTTTTCCCATATGGTATGTGTTTCTCACAGGATTTTTTTAGAATATATGAGAAAATGGGGGGGGGGGTTGTCTTTGAGAACAATGTCCCAGTCTATTCCTATAAGGTCTTACCTTAGTTTCTGAAAATTTGCCCTCCTGAAGTTTAGAGTGTTGGTTGCCCCTCCACTAAAGCTTTTAGTAAAGCATAATACAAAATCAATGATATTATGATCACTATTCCCCAGGTTCCCCCCAACCTGTAATTTTGGTACCCTGTCAGGACTGTTGGTTAGGATAAGGTCCAGCAGTGCCCCCCCCCCTCTTGTTGGCTCCAGGACTAGTTGCAACAGGTAAGAGGAGGAGTGAGCAGTGCATACCGCCGGGCTCTAGAGAGGAGGAGTGAGCAGTGCATACCGCCGGGCTCTAGAGAGGAGGAGTGAGCAGTGCATATGGCCGGGCTCTAGAGAGGAGGAGTGAGCAGTGCATACGGCCGGTCTCTGTAGAGAGGAGGAGTGAGCAGAGAATACGGCCGGGCTCTGGAGAGAGGAGGAGTGAGCAGTGCATACGGCCGGGCTCTGGAGAGAGGAGGAGTGAGCAGTGCATACGGCCGGGCTCTGGAGAGAGGAGGAGTGAGCAGTGCATACGGCCGGGCTCTGGAGAGAGGAGGAGTGAGCAGTGCATACGGCCGGGCTCTGGAGAGAGGAGAAGTGAGCAGTGCTACGGCCGGGCTCTAGAGAGGAGGATGAGCAGTGCATACGGCCGGGCTCTAGAGAGGAGGGTGAGCAGTGCATAGCGGCCGGGCCTATGGAGAGAGGAGAGTGAGCAGTGCATACGGCCGGGCTCTGGAGAGAGGAGGAGTGAGCAGTGCATACGGCCGGGCTCTAGAGAGGAGGAGTGAGCAGTGGACCCGCTGTAGGGGGAAATATAGAGCTTGCTATGGTACAGTATGGTGCCCAATACGTCCATACATATGGTTGGACGTATTGCCCATTGAAATGCATGTGGCTGTATGCTACCTGAACCGAAACAGTAAATATATTCGGTCGTGTGAAAGGGGACGAAGATTTCAGAATGATAACACTGATCATGGTTGATCCTTCATTTGCCCAGGCATCGTCTGTCCTAATTTCCGTAAAATCTCCTGATTACTTTCTTAGGTTGTAGAGCAGAGCATGGAGATGTGGTGAAGTGCAGAAAAATTTATAGAAACTACATAAAAGTGGGGGTGTTCAGGGTGGTTTAGGGGAACGAGACCTTTATTGTCTTGGGTAGTGACAAATTTGGTATCTATGGAATAACACAGCTGGGTAGTGGGATCTGTTATGTCCTAATCTACAGTTTTTGGTGGGTTAAGACTGAACTGAGAATGGCTTTGGGCCACCAGACTGAGATGATCGGAAAAATTTGTCTTTTGGCTGATCAATAAATCCCATAGAGGTAAATTTGAGTTACGGTAGAGGGCGTTATGAAGACTGTGTATCTTATTACCTCAGTAACTCGGACCACCTCATTGTGGATGAGACACCCACAGAGGCCCTCAGTCTCCATTACCGTCTTAGAGATAGACCCTTGTAAGCGGGTTGTCATCTCTTCTCCTTTAGGGACCCGGAGACTTGGACTGGTTCTCTTGTGTGCCAGTCCAAATCCTGATCTGCCTTTAGTATGTAACCATGGCCGGTAGCCCTGACTTATGGATGGTCCATTTATGGACTTCTAGTAGAGCCAGTCACCCCCACCCCAGGTCCCGCAGATCTGGGCCTTGTCTTGGTGCCCACACCGTGACTGCGAGGTGTGACCATTTCTGTCACTTCTGCAGGTGGAGCAGAACTTCTGTGACGGAGATATTTTCGGCCTTGTCTCGTCTTTCTAGGACGCACCGCGGTGTCATCTAATATGTTCCCATAGTCTGTGCTAATAATACTCAGGGGACCTTTGTGCTGCCATTTACCCTTGGTCGGTTTGCCCCAGAGGTGTGCAGGTTGCTAAGTCCTCATCCTCAGTGTGGTGTGTGCATGTTTGTTGGTGGGTGACAACTTATGGCTGACAAACAGGCATTTCAGGTTTTGCTTTCACACTCCGGGGGCCGTGTCATCCGCTGATGCATTCTTGTCGCTCACTCCAAATTCTTTTGAATGACTTTTACCGGCAAAGAAAAGGTTAATCCCGGGGGCGTAACTAAGTTATGGTCATGCAGTACAGGAGACTGGTGGGTTACCTACTGTATATCGGGGGGAGGGGTGAGACTCAAACAACAGGATATGAGACAAATTATATAATAACAGAAGTATAAATAACAGGGGGCGGGGCTGTGACTACCTCGACCCATGAGGCTGGGTCTTTTTTGTTTTTTCACTTCTTCTGATCAAGGCTCAGGTTGGCTGACATCTTCCCTTCTTCTCAGTTGTAGGCACCTGGCTCGAGATTAAGATGATGCCCCCGACTTTTACACACCACAAACCTAACGCTGAAAACATGACGATGTGATTCTGTGTCCCAGCCTGGTTCATGAGGGATCCATGATAATGAATTCTGAGAGGTAAGTGCTCCCACATAGTAGAGGTGTCCTGATGACTAAAGGCAGGCCAAGGGGTTACATTATGACTAGGGGCAGCCCGAGGGTTCCCCCCTATAGAAAGGGCAGCCCGAGGGTTCCCCCCGTTGAAAGGGCAGTCAAAGGTTTCCTGCTATAGAAAGGGCAGTCCGAGGGTTCCCCCCTGTCAAAAGGGCAGTCCAGAAAAATTCTGAAGGCTTCTATGATAAGGGCATATCTGCAGCGGCCGCTCCTCAGACTCCTCACAGGTTCCTGATCAGAAAGTTATACACAGAACAAAATTCTGGAAAGTGAGGATTACCAGGAGAGACAGTAAATCTACGTAAGCAGCCGCAGATTCCTCCGTAAGCCGCGCTGCTGCACACGCAGATTATTTTCCAGGGGCTCAGTCCTGCATCCTGGAACACAGTCATTCATTACAGGTGGATCAGCCAGACTTCCCAGGGCTCTTAGTCCTCCCGTCTCTGGTCTAGGGCTCTTTGCCAAAAATCTCAAGAGGTTTGAAAGTGAGAGTTTAAGTGGGCAGGAGGTAGGCCTATGGTATGTGCCAGCTTGGTGTTACCTGGAGGCGGCTATCCAGACTGCTGCAGGGTGTAGGTGCAGCGCAGGGTCCCATGTGATCATCCCAAACTGATATACACACAGGCAGAACAACTGGATTGGGATACAACAAAAAGGGGCCTCGCGACTCTTCCCCGGTGGTGGGTGTCAGGGACAGTATAGCCATAGCCTAACAGGAGATAAAGCTCTGCCCGAGAAGTTGACTTGATTTATTTCTATTTTCTTTTAGAACAAGAAGATGTGAAGGAACCAGTAATGTGTCACCTCGACGGGCGATGGTTGGTGATTCTCCTCCTACTCCTTGCAGTAGACGGTATGTGTCAGTCACTATGTGACATCAGTCCAGATGGGACATTTGTCAACTGCAAAGGAGAAGGTCTGACTGATGTGCCTCAGGACTTGTCAGAAGATCTGGAATATCTGGACTTGTCCTATAATAAAATCACAGAACTGAAACCTGACAGCTTTTCTCGATACCCGAAGTTAGATACCCTCAACCTCAGCTACAATAACATATCCAGCGTATCGAATGGGTCATTTAACGCCAACCTGCTGCTGAGAAACTTGAGTCTCTTCAATAACTCGCTCCAGGAGATACCAGCTTCATCCCTGGAACCACTCACAGTTTTGGAAATCCTCGACTTGTCCAATAATTTCTACACGCTGCCCACACTGGGGAAAGAGTTCTGCAATCTGGTGAATTTGAAAGTTTTGTCTATTGGAGGTCCTCTGGTGTCAAAGATTCAAAGAATGGACTTGGCCAATCTCCAGAATATCAGTCTGCAGAGGTTTGCCTTGAAATCAAAGTCTAGTTTGGACTCTTACGAGCCTGGGGCTTTCTCCGTGCTGAACACCAATGAGTTCTGGTGGGACATCGCTCTGGACGGTAATCCCCTTTTACTGATTGATATGTTAAAGGACTTGGCAGGGAAAAAGCTCAGCACTCTACGTTTCCGAAACTTGTTTGAGTTTTCTTACTACGAAGGCTTTTTAGATATATTCTCTTTTTTGCCTGACATCATTCTAAACAATCTGGTCTTCTACAGAGGGAAATTTAATGAGAATCTTCTCCGATTGGTCTTGCAGAACGTTCAGGTTTCTAAGATAGAAAATGTTCTGCTGCTTTCTATAGATTTTGCTCGTTCTCTAAATGCCAATAAGACAGATGTTACCATTGATAATTTGGCTCTGCAGAACCTGGTCATACAGGACGTCACTAACCCGGATATTCTGAGGTTCGACTGGACTTTTACTTGGTTCAGCAAAGTCACCTACCTGAGCATCATCAATGTCAACTTCAACTTTGTTCCCTGTGATGCCTGGGATCAGATGGCGAATGTTATCACCTTGAACATATCTAATAACCGGCTATTTTCCAGGTATCTGTACAACCTTTTGTGTAAGGACAATGTGCTACCGAACATTGAGAACTTCAACATTAGTAATAACCAATTACACAGTCTGGAGACCATCGCAGAACTGACCGCAAACTGGCCAAAGCTCAAGCAGCTGGACCTTGCGGATAACATGATCGGAAGCATCAACGAGACTTGTCAGTGGAGAGCTGATATCAAAATCCTAATCTTACGGAACAATATCCTCACAGTGGACGTGTTCCGCTGCTTGCCCTTGACTCTGGAATATTTGGACATGTCTAATTCCCAGCTGGATCGATTGAATATGCATTATTTCGACAAAGCTACAAATTTAACTGAGCTCATTCTAAGAAATAACAGAATTAAGTTTATCCCGACGGGTTGGAACAGCGCTAACCTCCGAGTCTTGGCACTGGAGGGTAACTCCTTTGGAGTCATTGATCAAGGTTCTTTCCAAGACTTGGATGAGCTGAAGGAACTAACTGCTGGGAACAATCCTTATCATTGCACATGTGAGCTCCATGCCTTTATAACCGAGACTATTACTAAGAAGTCCTTGTCTCTGCCGGACTGGCCGGACAACTACTACTGCTATCATCCACAACACCTGGTCGATACCAAGATTGAATACTACAGCCCCGGGAGGCTGGAGTGTGACGTCGGCTTGGTGGTGGCTCTCTCCGTCTCGGTGACCGCTTTTGTTGTCATCGTCATCATGCTACTTTGCTATAAATTTGATGTCTTATGGTATTTGAGAGCAACTTGTCAGATAATTCAATCCAAATACCGGTCCAAGGATGGTCAAGAGACAAGGGACTATGTCTATCATGCCTTCATCTCCTATAGCTACTCTGATGCAGAGTGGGTGAGAGGAGTGTTACTGCCTCGCCTCGAGAACGCCAACCCACCCTACAGAGTTTGCATCCATGAAAGAGACTTCCTCCCCGGGAAATGGATTATTGACAACATCATAGAGAACATCGAGAATAGCCGCAAGATCATCTTTGTGTTGTCTCACAACTTTGTCAACAGTGAATGGTGTAACTACGAGCTTTACTTCGCCCATCAGAGGGCCGTCGGCCATGCCTTCGAAGATGTCATTCTGGTGGTCAAGGAAAACGTCACCATGGAGGACTTGCCAAAAAGGTTCTGCAGGCTGAAAAAACTGCTGAGCACTAAAACCTATCTTGAGTGGCCTTTGGAGGAGAACCGGCAACCGTTCTTTTGGGTTCAGCTCAAGAGCATCTTGGGTAAAGGCAGCAAAAGTGTTTCCGGGCAAGATGACTTTACATTGGTGAATGAGACTGTCACAGACAATAGTTCAGAGGAACCTTTACCTATGACCACAAAAACAGACCTCAACCCCCCTGGTAGATGAAGCTACGTCAGGGGGCCGGGACGCTGGTTTTAGTGAGCTCCACTTTTAAATGTCATTTTATAGGTCAATTCTACGTAAAAGTTTTATACTTCAGTCACATCCAAAGCTGCATTCACAATGCAGGTCTCTTTTCAAGGAGATCTCAGATTGTTGTTGGCCAGGAGGTACCTTTGGCTGACTCTTCCATACCAATGCATGCTCTAGAAATTAATCAGGCGGATGAAATTTGGCTTCCCAGTCCTTTATCAGGGACAAATTGGAAGGCTTAAACCCAGATATTTCAAATCCGCATGTAATGGTCTGATGAGGGTGCTACACTGCACATCTAGGGGCCATTGTAAACGGAGGGTTTGGATGTGAAGTGTTGGGCTGGATTTAGCAGCCAAATCTCGAACAGCTCCATTTAGTTCAGCTATACTGGGTTCAGTCTGGTAAATCTGACCAACACATCACTTGTTGGAGCATTGTGGGAGAATATTATGCACATTTGTGAATGCAGCTTTGGATGTGATTGGAGTACTATACGTGATGTGGAATGTGGAGCTGGGCTGTGGGTTTCCTAGAGTGAATGTATCTTGTATCTACTGTGAATTAACATTATAATACCTCTATAACGAGTGCCAGCACAGCTATGCCCCGTAAGGATGAATTCATATACTGTAAGTCATTATTGTACACCTTGGGCACAGTTTGGTATCTGGTTTTGGATATGGATTTGTCATAGACGAAATCCAATGACCAATCCATATGTAAGACTTTTATGCTGGTGTCAAATGTCTCGTATATAAATTTCAGCCTAAATGTATTTTCTGAAAAATCTGATTAATAAGGCAGGTGGGGATGAAGAGTGACACGGTACTCGGGTGACTAGAGATGCAATAGTGAACATCATGCCCCATGGTAAGGACAGGACTGCGCCTAATCCAAGCGCAGAATTGTCCATGAGTTTCTGAGCTTTATTAATCAGATTTTTCTACTAGTAAATATGTCAGGAGAACCTCAAGGAGTCATTCACCTCAAAGATTTTATTATTCTCTATCTGTGGAAAGTTACAAGCACTGGGGGGTGGGGGGTCATCATATCTGGACATTTTATAATGGTGTTATATATATTTTATACAGTATTTTACCTAAATATGAAGGAACCTGTCTCTGTGCATTGTGGGAGTCTGATAAAGTTGACCATGAAGGATGTAGAGGATGATGGCGACGTTCAGAACTACAGAGCAGGGATATGAAGGACAAAGCTTCCTACTTTGCACGTGCTGGATATATTATCTGCTGTTACGTGTTTATAATAATGGTTATCTTTTATAAATAACGAGAAAATCCTCTACGCACTATGTCGTCTTTTTGGTTGGATGGGAAGTTGGTTCCTAAGTACATTTCAAACATTACATATGGACTAAGACGATAAAGATTTTTAAGATCTCTCGATTAGCTAGGTCTGCCATCTATGGTTGATTAGCTAGGTCTGCCATCTATGGTTGATTAGCTAGGTCTGCCATTTATGGTTGATTAGCTAGGTCTGCCATTTATGGTTGATTAGCTAGGCTGTACATGATAGATAAGAATATGTCCACACTGATCACAATTTTCAACTGCTCCTATCTATTTCTGGAAAAATTTAGTACAGGCCAAATATATTTGCCAGATTCTATTAGTTCGGTCTGCACTGTCGGTAGTTTTCATTGACTAGCCAAGTCTGCCGGTTCTGCCCAGTATGATCAGTTATAATCACTTCCCCTATATGATTGATTTATCGGGCCAGTCTTATATCGCCCATATCTGACCTGTATCATCATATAAGCTGGATTAATACTACATGATTGATCGGCCAGGTGTTTCGTTTTGGGTACATATATGATCAGTTCACCAGGCCTGGTGTGTATGATGAGAATGGGGCCCGCCATACCTGCCTCCCCTGAGGTGTTCTTGTGTAGACCGGTTCCATAAAAGAAACAACAAATACAAGACTGAGCAGGTGCGTCCCCTCCCCGGCCGGGTACAGTACGCTGATCGTGCTCCTTGGGTCACTGAGCGGCCTCCTGGAAGACAATGACTCAGGCCAGGAATTCGGGAAGTGACGTGAATCTGTCGATATTGAGAATACAGCTCCACTCTGATGTTATTAATGGGATATTTATCCGGCTCCTTATCAATACCTCATTGTTCTCCAGCAGAACCTTTGTGGGTCCCTGAGTGTGAGGCTTTGCTTTCCCTTCCCACCGCTCCTAAGACAAATAACCTTATCTGTGCCGTCTACATAACACGCTGGCGAAATATTGTGATAACCACAAGTGAGCCGAGAACAGCTGATGGTGGAGGCGCAACTTACAGAGACTGACAGGTCAGATAGTGAGCGCTGTGCGATCTGCAGACACCCTGACTAATGGCGAGAAAATCACTACGAGGCACGAGGGCCATGGGACAAGTATTGGGGCATCCTGATGGTTTCATTGTCCCCCCAAGTGTCGGCGGGTCATCTCCAGGACTGATATCTGCCCCATTTATTGGCTGGAGCACATAAGGCTGCAGAGTAGTCCAGGGTCATGGGGGTTACTGATGTCACTGACCCTGCCTGGGCCCGGGGCGCGGATCGCATGGTATGCTCTAACCTTAGAAAGTAAAATATCTGACATTTCTGCCTGGTATCAGAGGCGTCAGTCAGTGCCGGGAGCGAGCCATGGAGGAGCAGCCGTCACTCTCATATGTACAAAGGCAAATTCTGAATGATTTCAGCCTGAAGTGATGACCTGATCCCCACATGGGACGACGGCTCTGCCCCCTACAGCTCACTCGTGGTTCTACATGTATGGTGCCGCCATATTCTGAAAATAACATATGATTTACCAGGGGTGAAGGGATTGGGCTTACTATACACTGTGTTGGAGTATGGCTAGGCTATGCAAGTAGTAAAGCAGTGGAAAGATTATGAACAGGAGAGTAAGTACAGGGACATAGTAGGAACCCAAGATCCCATCCATGCTGCACCCAAGAGAAGGTGGGTGATGGGATGACAGGGAGTGGGGATATAATCAGGGTGCCCGTGGGGGTACTAACAAGCTTTTTACCATTAGGTCCTCTAGGTCCAGTCACTGCTGAGCCATCAGACAGCCGCTGGTGTGTATTTTGGTTATTAGGTTGTAAACCAGAACATTTTGGGTGTGGATCCCTCTTTGCGTCAGATAACCCTTCGGCTTTACATAAGTTTCACAAGAGTTTGGAATTTGCAGAGTAAACATAGTATTGGTAAGGAGATATAAAGTCGATATGCAAACAGAAGGAGGGACAAATGTCCCTGGGATAAATCATATTGTATTAGATCATATGACGGATCAGAGGGTGACAGCCTCCTATAGACAAGAGCCGGGAGCAGGTGCATGAGACCACAGCATGGGGGAGTGACCCCCTGCAGATATCATGGCATCACATTCTATCTAGAGACTTCCTTCCCCTATAGATAAAACATCTCCTAGATCTGCTATACCAATAATTCTAAGGTCAATAACTTTTAATACTTCCACGTAAGGAGGAGCTGATGTTTGGATTGATTTAGAGACTGTACAAACCCAATAACAAACACACTATTCCATTATTGGTCGTGAAGTAACATCTTCATGTTATGATCCATTGTGCCAGGCTGCCTTTATTTCATTCTTCCATGGTTCAATTTTAAGCACTAGAAACAGGAGTCAGCATGGGCGCTCTGTCCCCTCTGTGACTACACTCCCCATACACAGCGAGCTGCCATGTCCTGTGTGTCCTGACACCTTTCTATCATAGCCAGCAGTGGTCAGGGGTCAGCATGGGCGCTCTGACCCCTCTGTGACTACACCCCATACACAGCGAGCTGCCATGTCCTGTGTGTCCTGACACCTTTCTATCATAGCCAGCAGTGGTCAGGGGTCAGCATGGGCGCTCTGACCCCTCTGTGACTACAACCCCCATACACAGCGAGCTGCCATGTCCTGTGTGTCCTGACACCTATTTCTATCATAGCCCAGCAGTGGTCAGGGTCATCATGGGCGCTCTACCCCTCTGTGACTACACCCCCCATACACAGCGCTGGCCATGTCCTGTGTCCTGACGACCTTTCCTATCATGAGCCAGCAGTGGTTCATGTGGTCAGCATGGCGCTCTGTCCCCTCTGTGACTACCCTCCCCATACACGCGAGCGGCATGTCTCTGTGTGTCCTGACACCTTTCTATCATAGCCACAGTGGTCAGGGGTCAGCATGGGCTCTTACCCCTCTGTGACTACACCCCCCATACAAAGCGACTGCCATGTCCTGTGTGGTCCTGACACCCTTTCTATCATAGCCAGCAGTGGGGTCAGGGTAGGGTCCCATGGGCGCTCTGACCCCTCTTGACTACACCCCCTACACAGCGAGCTGCCATGTCCTGTGTGTCCTGACACCTTTCTATCATAGACAGCAGTGGTCAGGGGTCAGCATGGGCGCTCTGACCCCTCTGTGACTACACCCCCCATACCGCGACTGCACATGTCCTTGTGTCCTGACACCTTTCTATCTAGCCAGCAGTGGTCAGGTCGCATTGTGCTCTGACCCTCTGTGACTACACCCCCTACACAGCGAGCTGCCATGTCTGTGGTGTCCTGACAACCTTTCTATCATAGCCGCATGGTCAGGGGTCGAGCATGGGCTCTGACCCCTCTTGTGACTACACCCTCCATACACAGTGACGCAGCTGCATGTCTTGTGTCCTGACACCTTTCTATCATAGCCAGCAGTGGTCAGGGTCGGCATGGGGCTCTGACCCCTCTGTGACTACACCCCCATACACACGAGCTGCCATGTCCTGTGTGTCCGGATACCTTTCTACATAGCCAGCAGTGGTCATGGGGTCAGCATGGGTGCGCTGACCCCTCTGTGACTACACCCCCCATACACAAGGCTGCCATGTCCTGTGTGTCCTGACACCTTTCTATCATAGCCACAGATGGTCAGGGGTCGAGCATGGGGCTCTGACCCCTCTGTGACTACCCACCCCCCATACACAGCGAGCTGCCATTCCTGTGTGTCCTGACCTTTCTATCATAGCCACAGGTCAGGGGTCACATGGGCGCTACTGACCTCTGTGACTATACACCCCCCATCAAGCGAGCTGCCATGTCCGTGTGTCCTGACACCTTTCTATCATAGCCAGCAGTGGTCAGGGGTCAGCATGGGCGCTCTGACCCCTCTGTGACTACACCCCCATACACAGCGAGCCGCCATGTCCTGTGTGTCCTGACACCTTTTCTATCATAGCCAGCAGTGTCGGGGTCACATGGCGCTCTGACCCCTCTGTGACTAACACCCCCATACACAGCGAGCTGCCATGTCCTGTTTGTCCTGACACTTTCTATCATAGCCAGCAGTGGTCAGGGTCAGCGGGGGCGCTCGACCCCTCTGTGACTACACCCCCATACACAGACGAGCTGCCATGTCTGTGTCCTGACACCTTTCTATCATAAGCCAGCATGGTCAGGGGTCAGCATGGGCCTCGACCCTCTGTGACTAACAACCCCCATACCAGCGAGCTGCATGTCCTGGTGTCCTGACAACCTTTCTATCATAGTCCAGCAGTGGTCAGGGGTAGCATGGGCGCTCTGACCCTCTGTGACTACACACCCCATACACAGCGACTGCCATGTCCTGTGTTGTCCTGACACCTTTCTATCATAGCCACAGTGGTCAGGGGTCAGCATGGTGCTCTGCCCCCTCTGTGACTACCCCCCCCATACACAGAGACTGCCATGTCCTGTGTGTCCTGACACTTTCTATCATAGCCAGCAGTGGTCAGGGTCAGCATGGGCACTCTGACCCCTCTGTGACTAACCCCCCATACACAGCGAGCTGCCATGTCCCTGTGTGTCCTGACACCTTTTCTATCTAGCCAGCAGTGGTCGGGGTCGAGCATGGGCGCTCTGACCTCTGTACTACACCCCCATACACAGGAGCTGCCATGTCCTGTGGTCCTGACACTTTCTATCATAGCCGCAGTGGGCAGGTTCGGCATGGGCGCTCTGACCCTCTGTGACTACACCCCCATACACGGGAGCTGCCATGTCCTGTGTTGTCCTGACACCTTTCTATCATAGCCAGCAGTGGTCAGGGTCAGCATGGGCGCTCTGACCCCTCTGTGACTACACCCCCCATACACAGCGAGCTGCCATGTTCCTGTGGTGTTCCTGACACCCTTTCTATCATAGCCAGCAGGGTCAGGGGTCAGCATGGGTCATCTGACCCCTCTGTGACTACAAACCCCCCATACACAGCGAGCTGCCATGTCCTGTGTGTCCGGAACCCTTTCCTATCATAGCCAGCAGTGGTCAGGGTATCATGGCGCTCTGACCCCTCTGTGACTACACCCCCATACACAGCGACTGCCATGCCCTGTGTGTCCTGACACCTTTCTATCATAGCCAGCAGTAGGTCAGGGGTCGCATGGCGCTCTGACCCCTCTGTGACTACAACCCCCCATACACAGGAGCTGCCATGTCCTGTGTGTCCTGACACCTTTCTATCATAGCCAGCGTGTCAGGGGTCAGCATGGGTGCTCTGACCCCTCTGTGACTACAATCCCCCCATCACGCGAGCTGCCATGTCCTGTGTGTCCTGACACCTTTCTATCAAGCCAGCAGTGGTCAGGGGTCAGCATGGGGCGCTCTGACCCCTCTGTGACTAAACCCCCCATACACAGCGACTGGCCAGGTCCTGTGTGTCCTGACACTTCATCATAGCACAGCCATGGTCAGGGGTCCTCATGGGCGCACTGACCCCTCTGTGACTACACCCCCCATCACAGCGAGCGGCCATGTCCTGTTGTCCTGACACCTATCATAGCCAGCATGGTCAGGGGTCAGCTGGCGCACTGACCCTCTGTGACTACACCCCCATCACAGCGAGCTGCATGTCCTGTGTGTCCCTGAGCACCCGCAATTGCAACACCCCATGAGCCCTTTCATACAACCCCCCATGCAACTCTGCCCCTCTGCGCTGTATAACAGTATATTTTCCATGTGCGTAGGGGACCCCAGAATCCGTTCAGTCACGCTGGGCCCTGTAATTGATCCAATCTATCTAACCATTTGTCTGCAATAACCATTCATCACAATACTGGTAGGATGATTAGATGTGAGCCTCATGGGAACAGGAACTGATGCTGCATGCATTGTGTGCAGCGCTGTCGCTAATCTGTTGTGCGCTATAAGAATAAAGGAATCATCAGTGCGTAACAACGCTGATGGCCCCGTGCAAATCTGTGCCAGGCCCCCGACTATATGTATGGTTTATAGTAATAGTCTTCTCATATGGGATATGACACCATAATGGCCCCCTAGACTCTAGGCCCTGGTGCGACCCACCTCTGCTCCTGAAATTCACCCCTGGGAATTATTATTTTTTTATATATCATCTCATTCGTGAGCACAACCTAGAATGAAGAAGATTAAGTCTCATCATGCTCCACGCTGTAGACGTAGATCTTCCAATTTGCGAGCACTTTCACGTCTATACTAAACCTTCCCATGTGGGTAGGACTTAAAAACAGATCGGGGAAACAGTCCGGGAAACAGTTGGGACTACCGTGGGTGCTCTTCTCGTTGTACTTTCCTCCCCGACCTGGCCTGCTTGGATTAAGACCAACGTTTGCAGCGGAAAGTCATTGATTGAGGTGCGGTTTCTCCTTCCTTCGCGCTGATATATAGAAATCCTTGTGGTGAAATTACTACTAGTGTCCCGAGCCGCTCGTAAGATCCTGGTTCAGTCTCCATTAAAGAAAGGTCAGGTTCTTGAATTTTATTAGTGTGACATCTAGTGGTCACCAAGAATATAACTTCTTACATGGTGCCCAAGACCTAGAGGACAAGTTTAGTATTGCAAATCTAGAACAGATTGTTATCCCTGATTGAGCAAGATATTTCCCATCTAACTCAGGGGTCAGGAACCTTTTTGGCTGAAGAGACCATGATCGCCACATATTTTAAAATGTTATTTCCGTAAGCCCGTACAATATGCACATCCCCCCAGTAGATAGTTAGTCCCATGTCACTGGTTCCCCTGCATCTAGGTCTATCGATCGCAGGCACACCCCGTGCCCCACTCCGTGTGGCGCCCCTTTGCCGAGCGCACTCAACTCACCACTTTCCGGCCCCCCGTCCCGGCTGGCCATGTGGCGCGCCAGCACTCACCACATTTAATGGGCCAGTGCACACAATTTGCCCTTCTACTTCCCGGGTTCCCTATAAAGACCGTGGCTCCCGCATTCCCCTTGGATCTTAGGCTCATCCTATAGGAAGCTTTCGTACATATGTTTCTTCTCCCAATATTGACCTCCACTAGTGTCCTGTACCTGTTCCTGATTCTCTCCTCCACTGCCAGCCGTGATCTTTTGCTCCCTCCCCGACCTCGCATTGCTGCCTCCCTTGACAGTCTGCCTGTTCCGGACCACGAGAACGCTAGTGGTCCTGTAACTTGACCCTGGCTGCCACCGTGGACAAGTCTGCGTCTGTGGAATAACCTGGGTGGTACACGCTGCAGACAATACCATCCTGCTTTGTGGCGGGTTCTGGTGAATACCGGGTGCCACATAGATCCGGTCCAGGTGTCTGCTACATCATTGTCCGCGTGTCCGGGGTTCCTACTCCAATCCTGACACCCCCAATGGGCCCCAGTAGATAGGAGCCCCCAGACATACTCCCAGTACATAGGTAGCCAGCCATGCCCCCCATGATAAGTAGCCACACAGCCATGCCCCCAAGTACATAAGTAGCCACAGCACATGTCCCCCAAGTACATGGTAGCCACACAGCCATCCCCCCAATCATAGGTACCACGCAAAAAAAAAAAAGAATATTCACTTAACAGCACCACCTGCAGCCAGCTCCTTATCGCTCCCACGGTCCTTCTCTGGAGCAAAATCGAAAATATTTAGGAAACCTGAACGAAATGCGCGGATTCAGACCCTTAGTAAATGAGCTCCAAAAAGCTTGCAGCATACACTTGCTACTTCCCATTTTTTTTTTCCTGCACAACAAAATATAGTGCTTGTAGTGGAGTTGCTGTACTTCGAGTATAGTTGTGTGATGGCCCGCAAATAATGCCATCTGTGATCATGCATGAATGCCGCACAGATTTAAAAGCCCAATTGAATGCCAGCATTATTTTTTAATGTTTAAATGGCCTCCTTGATCAAAGTAGAGGCCCTGGGGTAGCTGCTATGGCAGGATTGTCTGTTCAATATGTTTGTCAGCATGTTAGGTTACTTTGCATCCCCATCATATTTCCAGACTGTCTCGGACTTAAGTGCAGCGACATACGAACGACGTCCGCCCGGTGTGATGCTTTACTTTTATGGTCCCAGACTGCAATCATCAGGCTAGTAAAGGTCTTACTGAAGTTTTTTATATCATTACTGGAACAAACTAAAATTTTGTCTAGAGTTACAATTATAACATATATCGTCCCAACTTACATACACGTACTTAATAAAAACCTATAGAACATATCTTGTATTACGTATATATAAATATATTTGAAAAAGACCCAATTGGGTAACTGATCTTACTGATGTGGGATTGCAAGGGAGGAGGAAGTTGGCTGAATGAGCCCCCTGAGTAGGGTAACGCGGTCTGTGGTCAAATCGTTTGAAGCTTATGGTTTGGTTTAAAGTGCGGAATCCACTGTATCCTACGTAAGGGGAATCAGTAATACAGTATATAATGTAAGGATTTCGTGAGATACCAATCTCTATGTAAGTGTACGCTCTGAGGCGGTCAGTCTATATTGTCACCCATTGGTAAGTTTTCTTAGCTTTCTGATGGACCTTAAAACGCCACGTAGAACAATCATGTCTGTGGTCAGCGCAGTGCTTGTTATTGTGTGACACGGTGACAGATCTGTGGTATATGACCTCCTGACCAAAAACCGCGTTCTATACAATATTTTCATTTAGAAAGTTTTATATAAGGAAGAAAATGTTTCCGGATGCCGGTGTTATGGCTGAACAACAACACACGCTAGCGAAAACCTACCAGCAACACAACGATTCCGACCACAAAGGGCCACACGACCGCCTCTGCATTGTATATCACTCATGCATGGGAACTGTACAAAACATATAATGTGCAGGGCAACACGAGAAACCACAATGTGTGGACAGAAGAGAACAGTGAACGGGAATCATTAGGGAGATACTAGGATGTTCTGGCATTGGAAAGCTCGCCAGACCTGTCCCGAACGAGGATGAAGTCCAGCGCATTCATGAAGATCGTACGCCCACTATCCTGCATGTGTCGCTCCGCCTCTCCCCGCTGAGGTCCAACCGGAGTCCACCTCTTCTTCCTGGTGCATGTATTGCATGTCCTTGTGACACGTTAATCCCACGCGGTTGTCCGCAATCTTCGATAATCGACACTCCGCCCCCCACATTTTGTGCCGCGTGCAACACATTGTGTTTCGGCGCAATTCCCCGTAAGTCGGACAACCCGACGGCAATAAATGCGGCCTGCGGTAGGTTGTCTAAGGGGCATTTGGTGAAGTAGGTCTCCTGTATGGCATTAGTGCTAGGCATGAGACACTGGTCTAGAAGAGCTTGGGAGATCCTTAATTACCAAAAGCAAAGGGAATGGTTGGGGGACAAAGAACAAGGGACCTGCCAAGCCATAGTAATCAACAAGTTGTGAGATGTTGCCAACCAGTTTACTCTGGCTTATCCCAGTGGCTTTTATGCAAGTGTCTTTACGGTTTTCAGAAACTGGACTTTATTTTGTGAGGAGACCATGTCTCCTATCTCTAAAGTTGTCCGGTTAAGATGACAACCGATGATAGACGTTCCAGAGAATGCGCACATGAAGCACCAACTGGTTAGGCAAAAAACCATGAGATTCCCAAGATGCAGGCACGCTCTAGGCTACATCCAGAAATAGCCAAGGTTAGAGCAGGAGGCTTATACAGGCAGACCGTAAGGAACAGGTCAAAGGTAAGGCGTAGAACCTACAGAACGAGGTAAGGCCAAGAATCGCAAGGAACAAATGTAGGGCAGAGGAGATCAGCTGAATTAACAGGACAGCTGCAGGTTGACAGGCGCTCAGAAGCATCCAAAACCAATCCTATTCATGACCAGTGTGTCATCAGCGCCAATACAGGAACAACGCAACAGGTCAGGGCAACAGCTATCAATTTGAACACAGGAGCAAATCAAATAGGGCAGATTTTATAAGCTGAATGCAAGGTCAAGGCCAAGGTAGGGCAGGGGATATCAAGAAATATCCAATGAGCATGTCAAGAGGTACAGGAGGCCATCAAGATAATTCTTGGGCAGGCCAAAGGTTAAGTCAAGGCCATCAAGATAAGTTCATGGACGCCAAAGGGTTAGGACATGAGCCATCAAGGATAATCCGTGGTAACAGGCCAAAGGTTAGGACAACGAGGCCCAGGATACTCCGTGGCATGCCCAAAGGTTAGGACAGGCTGCTATCAGGAAAGCATCAAGACACAGTCAAGTTTAGTGCAAGTGCCAACAGGCAAATCCAAGGACAAGGCACAGTGAGGGGAGGTAATCAAATAGAATATGTTGTAACCTTACACTCAGAGAAGGTTTCTCACCAAGTTCAATACGGGCAGCATTATGTATGGAACAACCTTTTAGATTATTGTTTTTGCCTGCACTTCAGGCACTGTGGAACCTGTTTTCATGACATGGTAATGATTGGATACTTTAACCACGTGGAATACTATGCACAACGGTCATTGCTGTGTATTTGTAGAGAAGGGGTATGGTTCATGGTTGTTTTTCACTCAGTGGATCGCCTTGGTCCACATAGTTATAGTGAAGAAAAAAACTCCTAGAACACTATGGTTTGACATTTTAAGACAATTTGAACTTTGAACCTGGAAACATTTGGGGAAAGTCTTTTCCTGTTGTAATGCACAAACACTTCTAGAAGACACGACTGTGGATTTTTGCTGAATCGGCTGTACAGATTTCTGTTCTGACGTTGGCTCCAAACGGAAGAACTAAACAGAGATAGCGAGCCGGGTCCTCTCATCCAACACCGGCCTTCTACTCAATATCCCGCATATACATTAACTGAACAATACTGGGGTGGGCCCAGCTATATGGAACGCGCATTTGGGGAAGGTAACAGTTTGTATAATGTAATGACATTTTCTAATTTGTCTGTACAGGCAGTCCCCGTTTACATACAATGATAGGGCTGTAGGTTGTTTCTTAAGTGAGTTTGTAGTTAAGTCGACTACTGTGTAGTTTACTCATTGTAATCCCAGCTAGAATTTTTTTGGTCTCTGCGTCTGACAGAGATTTAAAAATGTTGGGTTGTCATAAGAATCGGGATACCGAAAGCTTCATTACAGACGCCTGTGATAACGTTTAGCTATTATATTGTGCCTAGACTAAGACAATAACTTACCAATATCAGGCCGTGTCTATGTCGTATGTAAGGTCGATGTTCTTAAGTAGGGGACCCGCCTTATTCAATAACATTACCCATCATCACCAGGGAGTCGCCCTATATTGACCTCTGGAGAAGACTTGTCCATAATGTCCTGGTTTCCGTCTTCTTGTCAGCAAAATACTTTCTTCGTGGGTTTATTGTTCCAGCTTTAGTTCGTCCTCCCGCTTAGACATCCATTTAGCCTCATGCTGGAAGATAAACACATCTCAGGTTGGTGACTTGTGTTGTGGGATTCCTCATTTCCTCAGATTAAGTCACTGGAATATGGTCTTTCTGTGAAATGAATCCCGTTGTTATCTACACTCTCGTTACTCTCGAGTTTTCGTATTACCTTTTTAGGTTGACGGCCAAATTAAGGTCCAACCAAATTTAGGTAGACTAGGTTGGTGCCTCTGTATGCGGCATGGTCCTGTAGAAAACATTGGACATGATTTTCATCGAGAAACTTTAGCAACCTCTCTCCCACCGTAATCAATGGAAGCGACCAAGTCCTGTTCATACTCGACTTTGAATACAGTGTGGAAAAGACCCTGTTCCATCAGTCAGATGTAAAAAAACAATTCTATATAACATAACCATCATGTTATTGCAGCTCTCGCTGTCCCTGCCTGTGACCAGCGCCTGACTCTCTGCTGTCCCTGCTGTGACCAGCAACCTGGCTCATCATGCTGTCCCTGCGGTGACCAGCGCCCTGAGCTCTCTGCTGTCCCTGCCTGTGCCAGCGCTGACTCTCCTGCTGTCCCTTGCCTTTGACCATCGCCGGAGCTCTCTGCTTCCTGTGCTGTGACATCGCCTGAGCCTCTGCTATCCCTACTGTTACCCCGAGCCCTGAGCCTCTGCCACTAGCTCGTGTCCCTGCTGTGACCAGCGCCTGAGCTTCTCTCTGTCCCTGCTGTGACCAGCGCCGACTCTCTGCTGTCCCTGCTGTGACCAGACGCCTGA
This sequence comes from Engystomops pustulosus, assembly GCA_019512145.1. Taxonomy (NCBI): domain Eukaryota; kingdom Metazoa; phylum Chordata; class Amphibia; order Anura; family Leptodactylidae; genus Engystomops; species Engystomops pustulosus. The sequence goes on along the minus strand of CM033647.1, from coordinate 7,050,195 downwards.
GTCTCTGCTGTCCCCTGCTGTGCAGCCCTGAGGTCTCTGCTTTCCCTGCTTGTGACTGCGCCCTGACCCTGCTCCCCTGCTGACCTCCTAGCTCCTGCTCTGTCTCTGGCTGCCTGACTCTCTGCTGTCCCTGCTTGACCTGCTCCTGAGCTCTCCTGCCTGTTCCCTGCTGGTGACTGCTCCTGAGCTCCCTCTGCGTCCTGCTGTGACCATGCCTGACTCTCTGCGTCCCTGCTGGACAGCGTCTGCGCTCTCTGCTGTCCCCTCTGGTGACCAGCGCCTGAGCTCTCTCTGCTGTCCCTGCCTGTGACCACCGCCTGAGTCTCTGCTGTCCTCTCGCGTGAACCAGCGCCTAGCTCTCTGCTGTGCCCTGCCTGGTACCACGCCTGAGCTCTCTGCTGATCCCTGCTGTGACCAGCGCCTGAGCATCCTATTCCACAGATTGACTTCTCAATAGAAAACAGCACTGTCGCCTCTGGTGATAACCTTGTTTTTCCTCCAGACGGAGACAGTCCCTCATCGTTTGATTTGATTAAAATCTGAACAACTTCCGACATATTTTTTGATGGACATTCATATATTTAAATTAAACTAATCATGCCCCTCGTAGTCGTCTCTTTTCCAGACTAAATATCTAGGTTGTTTTAATCTTTCCTCATAACTAGACCCTCCGTATCCCTTATCATGGTTTTGCTCTACATTGACCCTCTCCACGCTCCAGGGCCTCCTTTTTATGGACCGTGCCCAGAACTGTGACAGCAATTTCCAGTCTCGGCGAACCAATGGCTGTACAGTGGGTGATATTACTATCATCCACAACATTTTTGATACATGACAAAATCTTGCGGCTTAGAAGGCCGCTGATGGAACAGTGTGCTGTTTTTATTAATCTATGACTACTATGCACCCCACCGGCGACCCAGGTCCCTACTCACGGGACTGTTCCTGTCAGTGAACTCACAAAAATAAAATAATATGACATCCCCTGTTTTCCTCTGACTCTCACATTCAGTTAGGACAATCTCTCTACTGCCTCCCATCTACGTATCCACGTCCATCTCCCCAGCGGAATATTATTTCCTTTACTTCCGCATGGGAACAGACGAACCATCTTCCCACCTGCCGTGTGTCTGAGGCAGACGACACATTTGTTTCTCTTGAGACGGTTATAAGTATTATATTGTGAAGTTGCATGTATCTAGATACTTGGGGGCAGATTTACTTACCTGGTCCTGTTGCGATCGCGTGTTTGGTTGGCCGACCTAGGATTTTCGCCGTCCGGGCTCGTTCACAAAGCTTGGTGCGCCCAAGTTCCTCCTGCATCCATCTTCTGCATTGAGGGTCGGACGGCTAGTTCATCTTCTTCTTCCCGGGCTTGTGAATGCGTTGTCGACACAATCTCAAATCTTTAAATCCTCGCGCATGCGCCGAACCGTTGAGTTGTCCCACGGCCGGCCGCCCCCCCCCGATTTTCTGAACTGCGTTAAGTTGGCACCGATGTGGCTACAATCCTGATAGCTGCGCCAAAATCCCAGGGCAAGTTCGGCACAAAACGGAAATCGATGGGAAACCCGAAAAAATGGGCGTCCGACGACCCTTAGTAAAATGAGCCCCAAGTGGTCCATTGTGGTGTTTCAAGTTATTTATTCTTCTCGCTTTTGTACAAACAAATGGGTATGAATAGCCATTTTCCTCTGCTTCCATCCTAAAACCGGAATGGGCAGACCACTCTAACGTATTTGCGTTGTTATGACCCACTCATATGTGGTGCTGGTTGAGTTGTGGGGTATTTAATAACCACATATAAGACTTTTTGGGTGTCACCATTTTTTTGTCAACTGTAGGTTCCCTCCTAATATTGCCTTGTTCCTACTCCTGCCCTGAACAACCCATGAGATTGTGTCAAGGTGGACAGAGCTTCTCAATGACCCCATTCCCTGCACAAAAATAATCAGGTATATATAGTATCAGTTTATATGTATCATTATATATGATCCAGTCTACTCTAATCTTTTAAACTTTTTTTCATAAGTCATTTTTATTTCTTTAGGAACTTGAACCCTACAAGGGTGCAATGATGATAAACAGTACCTAATCGTATGTGCATCAGTCTAAAAAGGTACATTTCATTTTCAAACGTAAAAAAAATTATTATGAATGCAATTAAAATTACCACTAGGCAGTAACCATTGAATTATACTCCTGTAATTCCTCCATCCCTGGCACACTGACTGGACAGCTTCCAGCAAGAGACTGACGTGAGGACCGACAGGCGTTATTGTCAGATATTATTTTGCAGGATTTTTTATTCTTCTTCAGATGCCAGCAGAGCGAAGGAAGAGTCTGATAGATCGATACCAGCCAAACTGTAGGGAAAAGAGAATGAGATTGTGTGTAACATTGTAATACTCATCACGAGAAACTGATACCACATCCATGTTCTACAATACAAACGTCTGCTGAAACTCCTCTTCCTCCACTATTATTGTAGTTGTGAGCTGTCACCACAGCAGCAATGTCACTGATGACGTTCTACAATAATGGCACCTGCCTAGTACATCACATACTGTTAGTTTCAGATCGCTGCTGCTCCCCTCCCGTTCCTGAAATATCCCTGATAAAGCTTACCGGCTCCCTGCCGAGATTCCTGGCCAGTCCCGTTCATGGTTCGTTTCAAATCTAACGGGCTAATTAGTAACGCTAGCACAGCCCCCAACTTGTTAATATTTTTATTCCGAACCCGCCCACATCAATCCGACACCCTCCCCTCTCTGACCGTCTCCGCTGCCGAGCAAACTCGGCGGGTGAGCCCTACACCCTTGCTACACTCGACATGCCTGTGTTTAAACTGGCAGCAACTACGCATGCCACCTCATCCCCGCCTTCTCACTTGGCATGCTCAGGTACGCAAACTCGCCAAAACTCGCTAGTAGATAGATAAATATATGCGACTTAGATAAATACTACCGCACCATACTCATAACCAGCCTCCGCATCATTTTATGAAATGGTCCGCACATCTTCCTAAATAATGAGATGTTCCAGCAGCCTCTCCTCATTAATAGATTGTCAAATCAGCGCCTCCCCTCATATTATGAACTGGTCGCAGCAGCCTCCCCTCATTTATGAATTTCCAGCACCTCCCTCATTTATGAATGTCCAGCAACCTCTCCTCATTTATGAACTGCCAGCAGCCCCCCCTCAATTTATGAATTGTTCTCCCCCTCCCCCTCATTATATTGTCCAGCATCCTCCCCTCATTATGAGTGTCAATAGCATAAATTGATGGCTTCTCCTCTTAGAACCCGTTTCTGTCTTTGATGCAGTCGTACCCCTGTAACGGTGATTGTTACCACCGCTAGTGTCACCTCTTATTACACACCATCATTCCTCTAGCTTCAGGTGAACGACAGAGCTCCATCATACGAGGTTGGAGGACCAGACAGACGGTTATCAGAGGACAAGTCTCTTCAGGACAGGTTTTCTTTATTAACCGATGCAACTGGATGCTAAGGTTTCTTGGAAATTGTTATTGTCCAATGTACATATAAGAAGAGATTTATGAGAAGAGTCTACCAAGTGTTAGTAAATACACGCTAGGGCGGAGAAAAGTAAATGCCTTTCCATAATGTCCCCAAGGAGCTTCTTTTGGGCAATGACACAAATCCACATTCTAGAAGAACATAATTTCTGAATAATGCCTCATTGAATGGCTTGTCTTTTAAAGGGAGACCTGTCATCTTTATTTAAAACATCTCATGAAAATATGAAGCAACTTGTATCCCAACAACAGGCATGCTACACATTTTTTATTGTGTCTTGGACAATCCTACAATCAACTCCTCACACATACTTTGTCCTGAAGGCGTCCATTGGATGAATTACAGACATAATGCACATATCTCTTTACTCACTGTAATTCCGCTTTCTGCAAGCTGGACTGGATTAGAGCGTCCATCAAGGTCATTGAGTGAGGACTCAGCCAGATGGTTATCGGACAAAACAAGCTCTTGAGAGCCCGTTATTCTTATTACAGAGCCCCACGGGAATGCAGGCCGTGATCTGGTAATCATGTCAACAAGCTGTAAGAAGAGGAAATGTGTTTTGGTGATATTAGAAATGCTAATGATTAAGATTGGTTCCCCTAAAACGCAAAACCACATTTTTACAACTATACACCCTAATGATGCCCTCGACTACTTGTACATTTTCATAAGTGATGATTAATTCAGAAAATGTAACTCTCCTTCCCCCACATCGTGAACTGTTTCAACGATACCCCCCCCCCCCATTTCCATCAATAGGAGATGTATTGTGAAGATATAAAATTATGATGGAGAACGAGGATGAAGATTAAAAAGCATCTCTTATACCTACAGTACAGTCTTCCTCCTGTACACATCTCTTATACCCACAGTATGTCTCCCTCCTGTACATATATGTTATCTTATAGTCGTCTCATCCTTACGCATCGTCTTATACTCACAGTAATGTCTCCTCTGTACCATCTCTTATACACGTCACTGTATGTCTCCTCCTGTACACTTCTTAGACTCACTGTATGTCTTCTCCTCCCTACACATCTCTTCTACCCACAGTGATTGTCTCCTCCTGTACACATCCTCTTAATACTCACTGTAATATTTACCCCTGTAGCCACTCTTATACTTACTGTAATGTCTCCTCCTATACACATCTCTATACTCCCCAGTAACTGTCTCCTTCTGACACCTCTCTTATACCTAGTAATTGTCCTCCCTTTACCTATCTTATACTCCAGTAAGTGTTCCTCCTGTACTATAGGTTTACTACTTACTAGTAATGTCTAATCCTTCCACAATCTCTTATACTCACTATTAATGGTCTCCTCCTGTACACATCGCTTATCCTCCAGTAATGTCTCCTCCTGTACACATCTCTTATAACTCACAGTATGCTTCTTTATCCGGTACAATCTATACTTACAGTAATGTCTCCTACTGTACACTCTCTTATATTCACATGAATGTCTCCTCCTGTACACATCTCTTATACTCACAGTAATTTCTCTCCTGTACACATCTCTTATACTCACTGTAATGCTTCTGTTCTCCTGTGCACATCTCTTATACACACGTATGGTCTCCTCCTGTATACATCTCTTATACTCACAGTTAATGTCCCTCCTGTATCATATATGTTATCCTTAGTAATGTCTAATCTGTACACTCTCTTTATACTCCAGTGAATGTCTCCTCTTGTATACACATCTCTTATAATCCCAGAGGTCTCCTCTGTACAACATCTTCTTACTCCAGTAATGTCTTCTCCTGTAAAAATCTTCCTTACAGTAATGTCCCTACGGTACACATCTCTTATATTCACAGTAATGGTCTCCTCTGTCCACCATCTCTTGATACTCACTGTATGGGCTCCCCTGTTACAATCTCTTATCTCACTGTTTGTCTTTCCTGTACACCCTCTGATACAACTGGTATGTCTAATCCCTGTACACATCTCTTATCTCACCAGTATGTTCTCCTCCTGTACCCATCTCTTATACCACAGTAATGTCTCCTCCTGTACACATCTCTTATACTCACAGTATGTCTTCTCCTGACAATCTTCTACTTGACAGGATGTCTCCTACTGTACACTCTCTATAGTCCACGAATGTCTCCTCCTGTACACATCTCTTATCTCACAGTAATTTCTCCTCCTCCTGTACACATCTCTTATCTCACTGTAATGTCTTCTCCTGTACAACTCTTTATACTTACAGTATGTCTCTCCTACTTACACAGTCTTATTTCACAGTAATGTCCTCCTCCTGTACACATCTCTTTGAGCTCCTGTAATGGCTCCTCCTGTACAAATCTCTGTATACTCACTGTAAGTTCCTTCGCTGTAACACATCTTTATACACCGTAATGTCTCCGCTGTAAATACCATCTCTTACTCACCGTAATGTCTCCTCTCCTGTACATATATGTTATACTTATGTAATGTCTCCTCCGTACACATCTCTTATAACTCACATTAATGTCTCCTCCTGTACACATCTCTTATACTCACAGTATGTCTTCTCCTGTACACATCTCTATACTCACAGTACTGTCTTCTCTTGTACACATCTCTAGACTCACAGTATCTCTTCTCCGTACAAGCTTCTATTTACCGTATGTGCCCTCCTGTACACATCTCTTATACTCACCGTAATGTCTCCTCCTGTACACTCTCGTTATACTCACAGTATGTCCCTCCTTCCTGTACAGTACCATCCTTTATACTCCACCGTAATGTCTCCTCCTGTACACATCCTTTAATGCTTACAGTACATGTCTCCTTCCTGTACACATCCTTATACACTCACAGTCTGTCTCTTTCCTGTCACATCCTTTATACTTACAGTAATGTTCTCTTCCTGTACACATCTCTTATACTCTCTGTAATGTCCTCCTCTTGTACACATCAACATCTCTTATCCTCACTAATGGTCTCCTCCTGTACACCTCCTACTTCTTCACAGTAATGTCTCCTCCTGTACATATCTCTTATACTCTCTGTAATGTTCCTCTTGTACACATCTCTTAGACTCTAGTAATGTCTCCTCCTTCCATAGCATCCTTATACTTACCGTATTCTCTTCCTGTACACATCTCTTATACTCACTGTCATGTCTCCTCCTGTACACATCTCTTATACTCACAGTAATGTCCTCCGTCCTCCTGTACACTCCGTTATCTTACAGTATGTCTCTCCTTGTACAGCATCTCTTTAACTTACTGTACTTCCTCTATCTTGCAGGTCCGTACAGATCAAAGCTTCATCAATCAGTGAAGTGGGGACGCATATAGATGGTTACTGGGACAAGACACAGTATCTTCAGGGAGGGGTTATTCCTTATACATATGCCAGTTGGGTGCAGGATGCAATGTCTGACAGATTATTATCATCCAAACTGTCCCAATAACATTCGCTGAAAGGTGCCACATAAAGTGGGTATGGAAGTATTCAGACCCCTTTAATTTTTTCTCTGCTGACGCTCAATTATCTATTTGGTTCAGTACAATCAACGGTGATAACAATTTTATATACAGGTTTTATGTGTTTTTTTCCAAAACTTTAAACAATATGTATAAAAACTGGTAAACGCAATTTTTGCAAGATGAGCTAACATGTTCATGCTTAAACCATTTTGAGGATTGTGCAACTTTTTGATCCCTTTTTATTACATTTTTATGTCTGTAAAATCGTGTAAAAGTGGCCCATGCCTTCAGTCGTGGACAGAAGGGGCTTATTTACTAGGGTCCATGGCCGCCGTTATGTTGGACTTTCCATCTTTTTGGGGAGTGCAACGCCGTGACAATACTAACAAGTACGACCGCAATCGATTTTGGCTGCACAGGCTTTCATGCAACGAAATGGTGGGGGGGGCAGGCCATCAGACGAGCAGATCCGGCTGATTCAGCCTTAAGCCGCAGATTTTAACATCAAATTGTGTCGCAAATCCAATGCACTTAGCATGCACCACTGAGAAGATGTGATCTCCGGCGGCAACCTGAGCAGGGAATGTGCATGTGTATTCCATTGGTTGTGGAGGTTGGGAGAACGTATGCTAAAACCAGAGGGCTTGACACTGTTGAGTAATCCGGACAGCGTCGGATGTCGGTGAACAGGCATGGAGCATAACAAAGTTTCATGGCAGGGAAAGCTGCACCGAGCCCAAGACTATTCCTCCTCTGCTCTCCTCCGCCACACTCCAGTGATGCCCGTAGCTACCCTGGTCACCACTTCTCCTCCTCATTCCCATCGTAGTCTGCCTTGGGACCAGTTACTCACTACGCTTACCCAATGACAGCTCAAGGCGACTGGACAGCATCTCTGCCCAATGCTTACTATGCTGTGTCAGTTGTTAGGTGCATAATCTCAGTCTATAGGTCTAACTTGCACATTTGATCTTATCACAACTTGTTGGTGCGGGCAATGGACCGCCTCCTGGGAAAAAGTAGTGGTGGCTAGGAACTTCATTCTGTAGTACCAGCCCCCTTTTGATCTTTAAAGCTGTCTGTCTTCCCCAGCCTTAGATGGATGGAAATGATCCTATTAGCCCAAAATGTAGCTTCTTTCATGATTTGGTGGATGTGATAGCTGATCAATGGTGTGACAAGCTTGGTGATGGTGCTGCTGCTTGTGGTGATGTAGGCTGGCCAACTGAAACAGCAGGGGGTCCTATTGTTCCAGGCTTTTTTTGGAGCTCGCTGGCCCTTCATGATTACTCTGCAGGTGGCTGGTCACACATGAAGGTGCTCAGATTGCTAAGGCTTTGTCCACAAGACGTTTTCGGCTTGGTTGCAACCGCGTTCAATGACCTGTGTTTTTGTCTTCTGTGTTACTGTGAGAAAAAAATGCAGAAACCGTTAGAAGGCCTTTGTTTCCTGGTCCTGGGTGTGGGAAGCAGAAGACAACGACTTCATAAGCACATTCATATGGAACATATGAGTTCGAGCCCGCTCGCAACAACTACACTCTATGATAAATGAGGTGTACACAAAAGGTAACAGCCTAATGAAAGTCCAGCCATTCTTCGCCGCAGGGATACGTAAGTTCGACCCCTTGGAGCAGAGTCCAACGGCACCTGGTGTTTTTTACCAAAGCCCCCGCAAGCGGGTTGGAACTTGCTGCGCAGATCCCACCGAGCGGCGTCGGGGCGCCGGGTGGGTTCGTTCCACAGGCCACTGTTGCTCGCAGAGGCGACCAAGGCAGTACACAGTCTGTGAGGGTAGAATCATTGTCGAGGACAGGCAGTGTGTCAAGACAGGCAGCACGGATTGAGGTCAAGGCAAGTCAAACGTCAGGCTGGCCAGCCGAGAGCTAGTCTGTAACAGAACCTGGGTCACAGACGCGAATTCCCAACCAAATCACAGGATATAGGACCAAGCTTTTTCATTCATCACTGGCATGGGTCACCAAGATCCGTCAGTGGTGAGAGGAAGAGTCTGTCATTTATGCTCTGGCCTTCAAGTCTCACAAAACTGCACGCACCACAAGGACGACGGACGCGTGCTCCAGACACAAAGATGCCTCTCTTGGCTCGCTGAACCTCTGTCAGAAGATTACAGTCAGGTCTGTCCTTGGGCTACCCAATACCTTTCCTTTGGCCCCGAACCCCTTCCAGTCGACAAGAAGAACCTCTGAACCCTAACCGTCTTCACTAGCCAGGACCTTTCCTTTGCCTCAAAACCCTGCGGACACACTGCCCCCCCGCCCCCTTCAAACACCACTGCCCCCCCTTCCACTCCACCTGCAGACACACTGCCACCTCCCCCCTGTTGACACACTGACCCTCCCCTCCCCCTGGCGGACACACTGACCCTCCCCCTGCGACACAGCTTAGGGGGAACCAGGACAGGTGAGTTTTTTGATGCTGCCTTTATGCCTGTCCTCCGACGAGCGCAGCAATAGTGGCAGAAAAGTAATTTGATCCGGATGGTGATCTTTGTACCAGTTCTTATAGCGAAACCGGTATCACTTGATCCTGGGGCCAGAGTGTGCCCCTCCAGCACGTGCCTTGGTTGCCGGGTGCTGCGCATGGCCCCTGCGCTGGTGGGGAGGAAGAAGGAGCTAATTGGGTACCGGGTTGCTGCGCTTCAGCAACTCAAATGGACCCAGGAAGTGGCGGACCAGTTGGTCGCTGGGACTCTTTAGCCAGACATACATGGAGAAAGAAACACTTTATCACCCGGAGAGAAGATTTGGAGAGGCCTGCATTTTGTCCGGCCTGGGTCTTGGTTAGAGCAAACGCCTGTAGCACTGGGAGTTGAGTCTTCCCCCAGATAGATTCTTGACCAATTATTCTACAGCGGAACATCCAAAGGCACAGAAAGAGCAGATGAGCTGTGGGTGCTGTCCATAAACTTAAGAAGGGAGCAGAGCTCGAGCAGATTCAAGGATAGTTGGAAAACTCTCCCCACGAGATAACAGCTCAGTGTCTGGTTAACTCACTCTACTTTGTCAATTTGGCCTGTGGCTGGGTTCCGCAGAGCAGAAATCCAGCTTACGTCCAGTTGCTGCACAGGGAACAATTTGCAGAACTGGTAACCCAATTGGACCCCACGTCCCATTTGCAGAGGAGTCACTGAAGAATGGAATAAACGGAAGACGAACAGGCTTGCAGATGAGAGACAAGGTAACCAGGCATAGGAAATGAAATGGGACTCTTATACACCGATCCGTTCCCACCCAGTATGACAGTATTACCGGAGATGGTGGGAGTCGGTAATAAAGTCCATGTGCTATGTGAGTCCACTTGCAACTGGGTATCTGCCAATGCAGGAGACTGGCTTGAGACCTGACAATTTGTTATGGGCACCGGAAGCGCATAGTTTCACGAAATTAGTATCGTCTTCGAAGACAGACCTGACATATGTCTTGCCAGTATGAAGCTCCGTAGCTCCACCAGGAGCACCAAACACCAGTTGTTTCCGGTGGAAACATATGTTGAGAGCCAGTTCTTCCCCCAATAAACTCGCAAGTGCAACTGCTTTGACATTCTTTTCTGCTGGACTAAACTGAATTCAGGAATTAAATAGAAAGCAGAAGGAGCAACGAGCCTGAGGTTCTTGTGCTCTGCATAGCCACAGACGGAGACAAGCTCCTTCCAGAAAATAACGCCACTCTTCCAGCAAGCTTTCATTTGATCTCTATGGAGTATACTGTCCTCTCTGCGGTCGAGAAGGTTTTAGGAGAGAAACAAGAGGTGGGGTTTTGGCCTTTGGGTCGCTTTCTGGTGAACACAGCTCCAGATCCTACAGAGGAAATGTTCACTAGCTGGAAAGGTGTTTCCGTATGAGGCCGTGCGTGAGCACAGAGCAGAGGCAAAGCAGACTCGCTTCTTTAGGCGCGGAGGCCAGATTTAGAATTGGCAATTCTTCTATGTTAATGCCACAATGTTAGAGGGAACACAAGGGGGGATAAATGCGGTATAAACTGCCGTAGTAGTTAGCATAGCCCAAGAATTTCTGGATACTTGCAAGTCTACTGGGCGGACCACTGAATACCTACCAACAACTTTGTAGGATCCATATGAAGTTCCTTCTCAGAGATGCGTATCCAAGAAAAAGAAGATGCTTTTGGTGCAAGAGCATACTCAAGAGGGCGTTGCCCTAAGGCATCTGATACTTGTCGTAACATGCTCTAATGCGACAGTCGTGGAGAACACCAAATATTGCTTGATAGACCAAATGGCATATCAAGATACCTTGAGTTTCCCATCACGAGTATTGAAGGCGTCTTTTCCATTCATATCGCCTTCACAAATGCAATGAGTATTATACGCCCAATCCTATGTACATTTGGTAAAGACCTTGACTTCCGTGATGCGGTCAAAAAGTTTGTGGTAGTGGATAGCAGCGCTCTTCAACCGGCGCTGTCAATTACACGGACAGAAAAACCATCATTCGTTGGTCATGAAGAAATCCTGCACCGGCAGGGGGAAGAAGACCTTGCGTAAAACCCCCTTCCTGTTAAATTCTACTTGACGTGGGTACACCCACCTCATGGCGAAGACGTGCCAGGTAGCGCTCAACTGGGGGCCACTCGTAGGACCGGTGTGGGGTGGCTGAATCTCTGCTTGATTTTCTGGAATACATGCATGGTGCCAGTTTAGGAAGCGGGAAGTCCCCCAGATGCTTGGAAGGACCTGAAAAAAGGACTGTGACACGTGGTAAGCCATGAGACCGCGAGACGGCACTGTCTCTCCATCCCCCCTCTGGCAAGGCGAGCACAAGGTCATTGCTGCAACCATGGGAGGGGCCTATAATACAGAAGACGAGGACCATAATGATTGTCACTCTTTGTGCAATGTCGCAACTTGGCAAGGTGAAGCTCACGTGCGGTAATGGCTGGATCACAGGCGTCTATTCACCCTAACTACAGATGGACCAGCAGATTTTCAATGCAAACCACGGATAAAGTTGATACTGAGAGACCATGACAATCATACAGATCAAGTTTCCTGCAGAGCCGAAATCCAGGAAGGCTTGAAACTGAAACTTGCTACTTGTCCCAGAGCTGAGTGAACAGGTTATGTTATAATCCTTATATAGGCTTTGCTCTCCCTGGGGATGCTTCTCTCAAGAACCCTAGGTGCATGCCCTTTCCCTTACGCTGCATGAATGAACTGGACCAGTCTGAGAAGTGTACTCTGGCTGGCAGCAATAGAGGCAGAGGGTTCAGCCTGTCTTCTTCTGGCAGTGCTCTTGGGGGGTCACCAAGCTTGTTTTCCACCTTAATGGGGTTTCCCAGGCAGCAGGCACGATAAGGATGTTGGGAGGTGTGTCTTTGTAATACTGGGCCAAGCGGGGAGTTGTTGGATCCCTGCTGCCAGCTTGTTTTGCCCTCGTTGTTCCTCTGAGCACTCGAGAAGGGATGTCAATCCGAGTTGGCCATGAAAATCAGGAGGCCGTTTATGGAAGATGGCATGTCCCCTTGCAAACAGAGCAACTTTTTTCAAAGGTAAGCAATCAGGTCCTTCATTCCAGGCTAACTCAGAGTCTAGGGTGTTGAACTGACCTGCATATCACTGAAAAAAAACAGGATATTCCCCTTGCGCAAGTTCATCAGGGCTGTCTCAGCAGAGACACCCAAGCTGGTTCCTCATGGTCCGGAGTCGAATTCATGGAGAAAGTGGTGCTATTATCTGTGAACGGGTCTTTTTCTGTTTCCCCCCCCCCAAAGAGGGGATATCCCATGCCAGAGCTTTCCTGGAGAGAAGGGCTGATCATCAAAGAACACTTTTATAGTGGTTGCTGTGACAAACTCCTTAGGTATTAGTTCACTGTTATAGGAGCCTCCTGCAATTGATAAAGCCCCTGCACAACTTTGCGTCTCTGTCACTTGAAGGCATGGTAGAGTCCCAGCGCTAGGTTTCGTCCGAGGTTGATTACTTGAGTACAGGAGGTGCCCGAACGCTGCTGCTGTAGTAGCATTGCTTCAACTGGCGGTTACCTGTCCGAGTTGCTGGAACCTGCACGGCAAAACGTCTGGGAGCTGCTCGCAAGGTAGGGGAACCTTGGCGGATCCATGTCCAGATCTTACTGTCATGATCAGGGTGTGGCGCCTGTACCAGCGATGAATAAATGGACACTGGGAATCAGCTTCTAAGTTCGCACCAGTTTTCCCCAGGACCTGTCCGCAAAGCCAGGTTGACTTGCTGCGGCGCTGGTACCACCAGGTCGCGGTCCACAGACTTTGCTCGTTGAGACGCCAAGCGAGTACAGAGTCATGAGGCAGATTGTTGGTCAGGACAGGCAGGTTGTCCAGACAGCACAGGTCCATTATCCAGCCCACCTCATTACTGTAGCAATGCTCCTGTGTGAACTTGTTTTTCATGTAAGACCCTGCCCTACCCTCAAACCTCACACCCAACTCCACAATGGTGAAGCACCAAAGAGCTGTTAGAAGACATGAAACCACACAACTGGGAAATTGAAACCTGCAATGCAGCATCTTGGTGTAAGAAATCACAGTGGGAGGCAATAATTCGAATGGAAAGAACAGGAACCTTTATATCTCCCTCCATGAGGCTCTCAGAAGAGTATTGGGGATGTCATATACATCAGCTGAAACCAAAGTAGCTGTTCTTGGAAAACAACAAATAGTTGTCTTTGAAGGAGAGTTGAATGCAGAGTTTAATCCAGAGATCACCATACACTACATACGTTCTCTGCAAAGAACAAGTACGCCGATCTGGTGTACATGAAATAATGAATGGGCCTTGCCAATGAGATTTGAGTGTCAGGACCTCCTGCCATCTGCAGGGGCATGATGTAACGTGGCTGGGTCTTCAGCGTGACAATGATCTTCAGCACACGCCCAGTGGCCCTGAAGAACGGCTTTGGAAGATCATTTCAAGGTCCATGCCAGTTTCCACAGCTCAAACCCCATGAGACCTTGGAGGGAGTTGAAAGTCCGTGTTGTCCATGCAGCCCCAACATCACTGGCTTCTAGAGGAGATCTGCCTGCAATAATAGGCCACATACTACCACCAGTGGGTACCTACCTTGTGGAAGACTTACAGTAAATATCTTTTGTTGACCTCTGTCATTGCCAAAGAGAAATAACCGATTATGAATGTTATACAAATGTATGCAATACAATTGTTTACACCTTATTTTTAAATAAATCGTTACACATGAGACCATGTGATTTTCTGCATTTTTTTCTCTCAATTTTGTCCCTCATAGTTGGAGGTCTAATATTATCGCTGAGTAGACACTTAAATTTATCATCTCTTTATTTAAAGTGTTTAAAAATGGGGCCACTCTTCACACTTTACAACACAAAAATCAGGCTTTCAGCATGTTTAGAGGGAGATGGTCCCAATTTAGATCCCATTCAATTTTAATGTCTCCCCTACTGGCTGAACTGAATTCTGCTTATTATACTCGCAGCCGTGCTCAGGTCCAGTTGTGGGTACCAGCACGTGCCGATTAGCGAATCAGCGTCACAACTTGAGTTAGTTAATAAAACACTATGAATTCCGTCTATACACCCACTGCCTGACGCGTTTCTATTCTGCAATGCCCTGTTGTGGGTATGGCGTCATCAGAGGCATTTAATGTTAACTAGTGTGTTAATAATTGACGGCTGCACACAGCTATTTTTAGCATAAGTGGCAGCCGCCGGCGTCTGTCTGGCCTTTGCGGCCGTGCGCTCGCGAAAGTACAATAATAAAGGGTCAAATCTACAATATAAAGTATATAAGGTGGGGTCGCTCCGCCCCTCTCCTGTGCTGGGCGGTCCCATTTCATGGTGCCACCACTCAGAGGGCCAGTGTCGTTCCTTCATACGAGGGCTCGTCTTAGCATCCAATCACGACACGCTGTCTAAGGCTGGATCTGGGCGCCAATCACTGGGCCCAAAATCGGCGACAGGTCTGCGAGTACTTCAGCTTCAACAAGATACACGCATAAAACAGGACAGTGTTCATCTCCCACATAATGTAGCAAGTATCCAATCAAGTGGTCGTGACACATCGATATCTCTCCCTTTAGTTATTCAAAATAAATAAATGTATGTGGGGGATCGGATATTGCGGCAATAACCATCTGGTATGTGACACAGACATAGTCAGATTTTAGGCCCGAAGGCCATAGATGGAAGGGAAATTACATACTTTAGATACAGTTAAGTATCCTTTAATGTACAAATAAGATGATATAGCATAGAAAAAATTGTACAATTCGGACGATGCTCATCTTGATGTGATACAAGGCATGCACGATTTAGTTGGGCTGGTTATATGTAAGTAGTCAATGAAAGTTGAATAAAAACAATCTTCCCTTCATTGGGATGGTTGGTGGAATAGTGAACGTGTGGGGTCACTAGTAGTGTGCTTTATCGAAGCACGACTAGATGATCTGATCATTAGACCCCCCAGAGGTTTTTTCTGTGGAAAGAGTACAATCCATCTAGCCTCCCGTTGGAGGAGGTGCGATTCCAAATCCCCTCCACGTACAGGTGGTGTCAACAATTCCACTCCTGTACTCCTTGAAATTTAACTTTGGCAGGTCCTCCCTCATGTTCTTTTGGGGGGGCCCCAGACACTGACGGGCGATAGTAGTATCCTTTTCATTTTTATATCCTACCTGTTCTCTGATCCGTACCACCCGAAACTCCAATATGTTTTTCCCACCTATTGGGTCCCACATTTGCATGTCATCAGATATTGACTCCCGTGCTCCTACATTAATAAATTGACGATTTCGAATCTGGTGATCCACCAAGAGCTTGTTACTGAAGCACTTGAGGTGATGAATTACATGCTTTAAACAGGAGCCCATTTATGCGGTTGCCCATTGGGGTTGAAGGGAACGCCCCTTGCCCTCTGATTGGTGGACCATGAAATGGGACGCCCAGTACAGGAGAGGGGGCGGAGCGCCCTTTTATATACCATCCCGGCTTACATGTCCGCGCGCGCACGCCGCACTGCCAGACAGACGCCGGCGGCTGCACTTATGTAAAATATGCGTGTGCACCGCAATTAAACACACACCTAGTTACCATCTAAAACACAAGGGTTGGAACGGCACCGTACGGAAAACATCGGTGGCCAGGTCTTCGTAGGGGTCCGACGGCCCCTCTACCGTAGAACCAATATAGATGAAGCAGCACTCCGAAAAAGTTAGTTGAAAAAATACCTAATGCAAAGATTCTCCACCAGGTAGACCGATGTTTCGGGCCGATATTCATTATTCATTCTGCTGCCATCTTTTTAACAAGATCTTGCGGTCCTTTGCCATCATGCTAATCTTAATAGTAAGATACGACTGATTTTTTAAATAAAATCTCCCCCACCATCATTGTTTCCTACAGGGCTCATATTTTTTCATTTTGATGTCACAAGTTTGTATACCTCAATTACCATGACGGGGTATTGCTGTGTGCCAGAGCCTCTCTAGATCAAACTATTAGTAACGAGAACAAGATTCGTATGGGTTTGATCTTGAACTACTATCCTTACGTGTAAACTAATTTTCTGTTCCATGATAATTCTATGTAACCACTTCGCGTGACGGCGCTGGGGTCCAAATGTGGCCACGAGCCTACGCCAATATTGTAATGGCGGATTTTAGAGGAGGCATGCGTCTATGTGTTCCCCACCAACTTCAGTCATGTCCTGGATTGGTGCGATACATCGACGATGTCTTCTCATATTTTGACGCGGGGACCGTACATCCCTCTGATCTTTTCCTTGATTTTTTGAAATGATGTGGAACCCTGATTCAAATTCACCGATGGTGGTTTTCTGACTCATACTTGCCATTTCTGATACTAAGGATATGGTAGGGATAATAGATTAAAGACGACTTTACACGTTAAAACCACACTGACTGTAATAACTCCTCTTAGAACAATGTCCTCATCCTAAAATATGTGCGTTCTTACCTTACAGCCACTCCTGAGGGTTCCAAGAATGTTGGATGACAAAGGATCTAAGAACAGCTTACTCCAGACGATGGGGAGGGAAGTTTTGGTCGCACAGAGGTTTCCCCCACCCCTGGTGGACATCTATCGAAAGTACAGACTTTGGACCGTACAACACTTCTTTCACATATACATTTCAAACCACTTCCCCGGATTCCTATGGTTTCCACTTATCCACACACAGCTAAATTGCCTCTATCATTCGCGGTGAATTGGCGTATTCTAACACAATACTACAAGAAATGTACAGGATTTCCTCAATAACCTCCCCTTTTTTCCTATAAGAGGGGTAAGAACCTAAAAGATATGCCTTGTTAATACTGACAACTCTTCACAAGAGTGAGAAAACTGTTCGAGAGGTTGCTCTTCCCTTGTATGTCATGCGACAATTGTTAGATTTGATGTTAAAATGTGAAGTATTAACCCATCCATCGGTTTGAACAAAACATTTAAATTAAGACTTTCGTTAGCTTGCAGGGAGCTATTTTTTACTATGTGTTTATCAATGTCCGGTACCTCTCTACGTTGGAGATCCGACCCCTGTCTGCAAAAATATCCCAGAACACCCTTCATAGCACACGTGGGTCCAAAAATCTTAAAGATCTTTTAGTCAAAAGTCCTTATGAAAAAAGGAATAAACATACTTTTTTTTGAACACCAAAGGCCCCACATGGGGTGCAACCATGTGGCCGGTGTGTGCCATGCCCATACTCGTACACACCGATTCTTCTATTCAAAATGCTAATGGATCTGAACATTTACGATCACGCATCACTTACTAATTACGTGCAATACAAAACAGTATTTACCATGCTATGCCCTTGTAATTTACATCTATGTGGGTTTGACACACTAGGACTCAAGTAAGAGTTCGGGAACATGTACGTGACATCACAGCAGCAAGCCCCTGAGTTTTGCACGGATGGACTTCCATAGCGAAACACTTTAGAGAGAAACATTGGTGCAATCCGAACACCTCCGTTTTGTGGCATTGATCATGTCACAAATAATATCAGAGGCGGCCCGGTACGCAAATGCGCATGTGAAACCAATGGATCTGGACCTTGAAAACTTTGAGTTCCCTTTGGCTGAATGAGACCCTGAGCTATGCCCCCTTCCTCTGACTCCCGACCTCGGTCCACACTGGGTTTTTTAATTTGTACATATAAAACTTCTTTAAAGTGAAGTGTTGAATGGAAATGTACTAATTGTATGTTACTGTCCTTCCTGTTATTACAGTTTAACTGTGAGACCATACAAGGAAAATAGGAGCGTTTGATCTAGGAACTTAACTTTACCATTTACTACCGACAAATGTTTCCAACACGGATACAACGGCACCATCGACCATCGGATTTAGGGAATACATTTTTTTTGACCTAATCTTGGGTCTAAAAATTTAAATTTTTTTTTATACATCTTCATCGCTTTTTTTCCCTTTTCCTTTTTCCCTGTTGGTCGTCTTATACTTTTCCATATCTTTCAGCTTTGATGTTTTGGTGTCAATCGTATTTGAGCCTTTTTTTATAAGATTACACTTCTCGAGAGACACTTCTCACATTCACAACATTATGCATTTATGACACAATTTATAATTTAACTGTAGTAAAACCCTTTTTTTTTTCATAATTTTTTCAACCTCTTTTCGTTTATATTTTTTCAACTATTTTTGATCACTTTTGAAGATATGGAGGTATGCAATATTATGTAATGGCACCTCTTTCATATATATTATATTCTTTGTGGCACTCTTGATACACAGCTCTGGTAGTAAAGTAAATTGTCTGCACCTTTTCACAATAGTTTTTGTAGTATTAATATATTATATGTTACTTTTTATAGAAGTCACTGTTGCACTTTATAATATATTCACACATGTTTATATCATGCATTGTACGCACTTTAACCTTAATAATATTGATGCACTTTATACCATTTAAAAAATGTTATGGACGCCGTATGAATTAGGATACCCTGTGTCATTCCCCTCAGACTGAATTCATTGGATAAAAAATATTTATTTAGATTAGATAGAAAGATGGTAATAATCTTAAGAAGTCTTGTCCCAATTTTCTCTTTCCTTTTTTTTCCTTGTTAAACATATTGGATCCTCCTTCCTATTAGTATGGTGAGCCCTATACCTGTCAGGTTCCGATCGGCAGCGCACACCTTGGTGGTGGAACGCCCCCCGATCACCTGATCCAGCGCCCGCATACACGTGTCCTCCGTGACGCACCATCATAGCGGGTCACGTGTTCTGGGCGGGACGCGGGTGGGGGATGTTCCTCCCGGATTGAGTGCGCTCATAACGCTGACCGAATGACACCTTCTGACAGTAATGAGGCTTTTTGCCATCTTCACCATTGGTTCTGCCGATTTAAAAAACCCCGATGCTCTTGCCACACTTACCCCCAGACGAAAGCTCAGCGCCGAAAACGCGCGTCGGGGCAATTTGGTCAGCACGGCAGGAGAACTATGTCTAATGGGTAGTTCAGTACAACTACTGTGCATGTCCATTATGATGAAATGTTCCGATCTCATGTGTCCTCCATCATAAGATGTGTTCATTTGATGTGCAAAGCACTATGCTGTGTAAATACATACTAACCAGCTATTGATACTGTTTTTCCTTGACCCATAGAGTCCCCCAAACTTGGTCTTAGGGGGTAGCACGTATCCTCACTTATCACCCTGCAATTTTTTGTCTGATTTATATGTATTGTCCTGGTGTTTCCCCTTTTATTGATCAGCTGCTTTTCCGCTTTAATCAGGGTATTTTTATGTTAATTCAAAATAAAGATGTACTTGTATTTTGCACATCTCATGGTTGGAATGGCTTTTTTTCTTTGGTAGGTTTTGCATTCATAAGCCACCCACATTGTAGATTGTTGAGCTAACATTAGAAGTGGGACCTTTAAATATATATACAATGAAGCTAATATGTTATCGGCACTAAGCCCCTTCCTCCCCTTTATATATATGGATGTAGCTGCATCAATTGGTACAGTTGAGACACAACCACATGGAGTGTAGATTGCGTTTAAATAACCCAGAATCTTAGTATTCCGCACTAAGAAGGTTGGACCTCCCCGGGCCACACCACGTTAATAATGAGCCGTCACAGGTCGAGACCTACGATTTTTTAGTCATAGACAGGATCCCCCCACACAAGGAGGAGGAAATAGGGAACTGCTGTTGAAACGGAGGGAAGTAACAGGGATCCATAGACTTAAATCTTTACCCCACATGGTCTCAATAGGGAACTTCCACTAATGTTTTTCTTTATATAATCCACAAACAGGCATACTAGGGGTCCTGAAGCTTGAACTTATTCTCTTCTCTGAAAATGAACATGTACGTACTTTTTTCATATTCTAACCAACACAACATTTCATGTGACAATCGTCTGATGTCTCCTCCTGTACACATCTCTTATACTCACAGTAATGTCTCCTCTTGTACACATCTCTTATACTCACAGTAATGTCTCCTCCTGTACACATCCTTTATACTTACAGTAATGTCTCTTCCTGTACACATCTCTTTAACTTACTGTAATTCCTCTATCTTGCAGGTCGGACAGATCAAAGCTTCCATCAAGTCAGTGAAGTGGGGACCATATAGATGGTTACTGGACAAGACAAGTATCTTCAGGGAGGGGTTATTCCTTATTACATATGCCAATTGGGTGCAGGATGTGTCTGACAGATTATTATCATCCAAACTGTAACAATAAACATTAGATGAAAGGTGACACATAAAGTGGGTATGGAAAGTATTCAGACCCCTTTAAATTTTTCTCTGTGCGCTCAAAATGATCTATTTGGTTCAGTACAATCACGGTGATACAAATTTATACAGGTTTTAATGTGTTTTTTTCAAAAATTTAAACAATATGTATGAAAAAAGCTGTGTAAGACGCAATTTTTTGCAAGATGAGCTAACATTTTCATTGCTACCATTTTGAGGATTGTGCAACTTTTTGATCACTTTTTATTACATTTTTATGTGCTGTAAAATAGTGTAAAAGTGGCCCATCCTTCAGTACGTGGACAGAAAGGGGCTTATTTACTAAGGGTCCATGGCCGCACTTTAGTTGGACTTTCCAACGTTTTTGGGGATTGCACGGCCGTGACAAGTACTAAGCAAGTACGCAATCGGATTTTGGCTGCACAGGCTTTCATGCAACAGAAATGGGGGGGGGGGGCAGGCCATCAGACGAGAAGATCCGGCTGATTCAGACTTAGCGCAGGATTTAACAATCAAATTGTGTCGCAATCCAATGCACTTACATGCACCAGGAAGAAGATGGTGATCTCCGGCGGCAGACCTGAGCAGGGAATGTGCTGTATCCATTGGTTGTGGAGGTTGAGGAGACTGTAGTGCCTAAACCAAAGAGGGCTTGACACTGTTGAGTATCCGGACAGCTAGGATGTCAGTGAACAGGCAGTGGAGCATATCAAAGTTCATGCAGGGAAAGCTGCACAGAGGCAAGGACTAGTTCCTCCTCTGCATCTCCTCAGCCACACTCCAGTGATGCCCGTGAGCTACACTGTCACCCAACTTCTCCTCCTCATCCCATCGTATTCTGCCTTGGGACCAGTTACCACTACATTAACCCAATGGACAGCTAAGGAGACTTGACATCTCTGCCAATGCTTACTAGTCCATGTGTCAGTTGTGAGGTGCATCTCAGGTCTAATAGGTCTAACAGTGCACATTTGATCTTATTCACAACTTGTTGGTGCAGGGCAGGGACCGCCTCCTGGGAAAAGTAGTGGTGGCTAGGAACTTCATGCTGTAGGACAGCCCCCCTATTGGATCTTTAAAGCTGTCTGTCTCCACCAGCCTTAATGGATGGAAATGATCCTATTTAGCCCAAAATGTAGCTTTCTTTCCATGATTTGGTGGATGGATAGCTGATCAGATGGTGTAGACAAGCTTGGTGATGGTGCTGCTGCTGGTGGTGATGTAGGCTGGGCCAACTGAAACAGCAGGGGGTGCCTTAAATGTTTCCAGGCTTTTTTGGTATCTCTGCCACTTCATGATTACTCTGCAGGTGGCTGGTCACACATGAGGTGCTCAGATTGCTAAGGCTTTGGCCACACGTTTTCGGCTGGTTGCACAGCGTTCAAATGACATGTGTTTTGTCTTCTGTGTACTGTGAGAAAAAAATGCAGAAACCATTTAGAATGGCCTTTGTTTCCTGGGTCCCTGGGTGTGGGAAGCAGAAGACAACGACTTCATAAGCACATTCATATGGAACAATAGGAGTCAGAGCCCTGCTCGCAACAACTAACAATCTATGATAAATGAGGTGACACAAAAGGTAAAAAGCTAATAAAATGGTCCAGCCATTCTTCGCCGCTAGGGATTACGTAAGTCGACACCTGGGAGCAGAGTCTAAGCGGCACCTGGTTTTTACCAAAGCCCGCCGCAAAGCGGGTTGAACTTGCTGCGGCAGGATACCACCAGGTCGTTCCACAGGCGCAACTTTGCTCGCAGAGGCGACCAAGGCAAGGTACACAGTCGTGAGGTAGAATCATGGTCGAGGACAGGCAGGTGGTCAAGACAGGCAGCACAGGATTGAGGTCAAAGGCAGAGCAAAACGTCAGGCTGGCAGCCGAGAAGCATAGTCTGGAACAGAACCGGGGTCACAACGCGAATTCACCAAACAATCACAGGATATAGGAAACAAGCTTTTTCACTGGCATGGGGCACAAAGATCCGGCAGGGGGGAGAGGAAGAGTCTGTCCATTTATGCTCTGGCCCTTCAAGTCTCACAAAACTGCCACGCACGCACAAGGAGACGGGGACGCGTGCGCCAGACCACAAAAGATGCCTCTTCTTGGCTCGAAGGAACCTCTGTAGAAGATTACAGTCCAGGATGCTGTCCTTGGGCTCCCAAGACCTTTCCTTTGGCCCGAACCCCTTCCAGTCGACAAGGAAGAACCGCTTAACCCTAACCGTCTTCATATCCAGGACTTCCTTTGCCTCAAAACCCTGCGGACACACTGCCCCCCCACCCCCCTTCAAACACACTGCCCCCTTCCACTCCCCCTGCAGACACACTGCCCACCTCCCCCTGTGGACACACTGACCCCCCCTCCCCCTGCGGACACACTGACCCCTCCCCCTGCGGACACAGCTTAGGGGGAACCAGGACAGGTGAGTTTTAGATTCTGCCTTTATGCTGTACTCCCGACGAGCGCAGCATAGTGGCAGAAAAGTAATTGATCCGGATGGTGATCATTTGTACCAGTGTCTTATAGCGACACCGGTACAATTGATCCTGGGGCCAGAGTGGGCCCCTCCAGCACGTGCCTGGGTTGGCCGGGTGCTGGCGCAGGGCCTGCGCATGGTGGGAGGAAGAAGGAGCTATTGGGTACCGGGTTGCTGCGCTTCATCACCTCAAATGGACCCAGGAAATGCGGACCAAGTTTGTCGCTGGGACTCTTTAGCCAGACATACATGGAGGAAAGCAACACTTTATCACCCGGAGAGAAGATTGGAGGAGGCCTGCATGTTTGTCGGCCTGGGTCTTGGTTAGAGCAAACGCCTGTAGCATGGGGAGTTGAGTCTTCCCCCAGATAGATTCTTGGACCAATTATTCTACAGCAGGAACATCCAAAGGCACAGAAAGAGCAAGAGGAGGGTGTGGGTGCTGTCCATAAACAATGAAGAAGGGAGCAGAGCCAGCAGATTCAAGGAATAGTTGGAAAACTCTCCCCACGAGATAACAGCTCAGTGTCTGGTTAACTCACTCTACTTGTCAATTGGCCTGTGGATGGTTCGCAGAGCAGAAATCCAGCTTTACGGCAAGTTGGCTGCACAGGGAACAAGTTGGCAGAACTGGGAAACAAATTGGACCCCACAGTCCAATGTGCAGGAGGAGTCCATGAAGATGGAAGAAAAGGAAGAAGAACAGGCTGGCAAGATGAGGAGACAAGGGTAGACCAGGCAGAGGAATGAAATGGGACATCTTAGAAAACCGATCCGTTCCCACCCAGATGACAGTATTACCGGAAGATGGTGGGAGATCCGTAATAAAGTCCATGGCTATGTGAGTCCACGGGCAACTGGGTATCGGCAATGGCAGGAGACTGGCTTGAGACCTGACAATTTGTTATGGGCACAGGAAGCGCAGGAGTTCACAAATTAGTATCGTCTTCCGAAGAGCAGCCCGGACATATGTCTTGCCAGTATGAAGCTGCCGTAGCTCCACAGGAGCAACAACAACCAGTTGTTCAGGTGGAACAATATGTTGAGAAGCCAGTTCTTCCCCAATAACATCGCAAGTGCAACTGCTTTGACATTCTTTTCTGCTGGACTAAACTGAATCAGGAAATTAAAATGAGAAAAGAAGAAGGAGCAACGAGCCTGGAGGTTCTTGTGCTCTGTATAGCCACAGACCGGATGACAAGCTCCTTCCAGAAAATAACGCCACTCTTCCAGCAAGCTTCATTGATCTCCTATGGAGTACTTCCTCTCTGCTGTAGAGAAGGTTTTAGAGAAGAAACAAGAGGTGAGAGTTTGGCCTTTGGGTCCTTTCTGGGTGAAAACAGCTCCAGATCCTACAGAGGAAATGTCAACCTGAAGCTGGAAAGGTGTTTCCGTATGAGGCTGCGTGAGAACAGGAGCAGAGGCAAAGGCAGACTTCCGCTTCTTTAGGCGCCGGAGGCCAGAGTTTAGGATTGGCATTCTTCTATGTTAATGCCACAATGGGAGAGGAGACACAAGGGGGGATAAATGCGGTATAAACTGCCGGTAGTAGTTAGCAAAGCCCAAGAATTTCTGGATAGCTTGCAGTCCTACTGGGCGGGACCACTGAAGTACCACAAACAACTTTGTAGGATCCATATGAAGTTCCTTCTCAGAGATGACGTATCCAAGAAAAAGAAGATGCTTTTGGTGCAAGAGGCATCTCAAGAGGCGGTTGGCCCTAAGGCATCTGAGAACTTGTCGTACATGCGTCTGATGAGACTCAAGGTCTGTGGAGAACACCAAGATATTGCTTGATAGACCAAATGGCATATCAAGATACTTGAAGTTCCCATCACGAGTATTGAAGGCGGTCTTCCATTCATCGCCTTCACAAATGCAGATGAGATTATACGCCCCAATCCTAGGTACAATTTGGTAAAGACCTTGACTCCGTGGATGCGGTCAAAAAGTTTAGTGGTAGTGGATAGCAGCTCTTCACCGTGCTCTGTCAATACACGGACAGAGAAAACCATCATTCTTGGTCATGAAGAAGAATCCAGCACCGGCAGGGGAAGAAGACTTGCTGATAAACCCCTTCTGTAAATTCTACTTGACAGTGGGTACACCCAACCTCATGGCGAAGACGTGCCAGGTAGCAGCTCAATGGGGCACTCGTAGGGACGGTGTGGGGGCAGAATCTCTGCTTGATTTTCTGAGAAGACATTGGCATAGTCCATTTAGGAAGCGGGAAGTCCCACCAGAGGCTTGGAGGACACTGAAAAAGACATGGTGGACACCGGATGGAAAGCCATGAGACAGCGAGACTGGCACTCCCATCCCCCCAGTCTGCCAGTCGAGCACAGGTGCATGTTGCTGCAACCATGGGAGGCCTAATAATACAGAAGACGAGGAGCACATAAATTGATTGTCTCTCTTTGTGCAATGTCCCAACTTGCAGAGATAGAAGCTCAGTGCGGTAATGGACTGGATCACAGGCGATATGCACACTAACGTACAAGATGACCAGCAGATTTTCAAGGCAAACCACAGGAAGGTGATACTGAGAGACCAGGACAGCATACAGGAATCAAGTTTCCTGCAGAGCCGAAATCCAGGAAGGCTGAAACTTGAAACTGGCTACTTGTCCCAGAGCTGAGTAGAACAGGTATGTTTAGCCGTAGAGAGGCTTTGCTCTCACCTAGGGATGCTTCTCTCAAGAACCCTAGGTGCATGCATTTCCCGGACGCTGAGGATGAACTGGACCAGTCTGAAGAAAGTGTACCGGGCTGGCACAATAGAGGCAGAGGTTCGCCTGTCTTCTTCTGGAGTGCTCTTGGGGGGTCAGCCAAGCTTTTTCCACCTGTATGGGTTCCCAGGCAGCAGGCACAGAGGATGGTTGAGGTGGTCTTTGGAAGACTGGAGCCAAGCGGGGATGTTGTTGGATCCTGGCTTGCGCTTGTTTGACTCGTTGTTCCTCTGAGCACTCAGAGAAGAGGATGTCAATCCGAGTGGCCAGGAAAATCAGGCCGTTTAGGGAAGATGGCAGGTCCCTTGCAAACAGGGCAACTTTTTTAAAGGTAGCAATCAAGGTCGCTTCATTCCAGGCTAACTCAGAAGCTAGGGTGTGGAACTGAACTGCATAGTCACTGACAGATAAGTCCCCTTGGCGCAAGTTCAGCAGGGCGGTCTCAGCAGAAGACACCCAAGCTGGTTCCTCATAGTCGGAGTAGAATTCAGGGAGAAATGTAGTGATATTATCTGTGAACGGGTCTTTTCTGTCCCAGAGGGGAGTATCCCATGCCAGAGCTTTCCTGGAGAGAAGGCTGATCATCAAAGACACTTTATAGTGTTCTGTGACAAACTCCTTAGGTATTAGTTCAATGTGAGAGGAGCCCCTGCAATTGATAAAGCCCCTGCACAACTTTGCGTCTCTGTCATACTTGGAAGGCATGGAGAGTCCCAGCCTAGGTTCTGCCGAAGGTTGATTAACTTGAGTAGCAGGAGGTGCCGCAGGAACGCTGCTGCTGAGTAGACATTGCTTCAACATGGCGGTGACCTGTCCGAGTTGCTGGACCTGCACGGCAAACGTCTGGGACTGCTCGGCAAGGTAGGGGAACCTTGGCGGGATCCATGTCCAGATCTTACTGTCAGGATCAGGGGTAGTGGGCGCACTGTACCAAGCGATGACATAAATGGACACCTGGGAGCAGAGTCTAAGTGGCACCCAGTTTTCCCCAGGACCTGTCGCAAAGCAGGTTGGACTTGCTGCGGCGTGGTACCACCAGGTCGCTCCACAGACTTTGCTCGTTGAGACGGCCAAGGCGAGGTACAGAGTCATGAGGCAGAATTGTGGTCAGGGACAGGCAGGTGGTCAAGACAGCACAGTCATTCTCCAGCCTCCACTCATTATCTGTAGCAATGGCTCCTGTGTGAACTTGTTTTCAGTGTAAAAGACACCTGTCCACTACCTCAAACAGTCACACGCCAAACTCCACAATGGTGAAGACCAAAGAGCTGTAGAAGGACATGAGAACACACAACTGGGAAGATTGAACCTGCAATAGGCAGCAGCTTGGTGTAAAGAAATCACAAGTGGGAGCAATAATTAGAAAATGGAGAAGAACAGGACCTTTATAATCTCCCTCCATGAGGCTCTCCAGAAGAGTATTGGGGGAATGTCATATAATCAGATGAAACCAAAGTAGATGTTCTTGGTAGAAACACAAATAGTTGTCTTTGAAGGAGAGTGAATGCAGAGTTTCATCCAGAGATCACCATACCTACATACGTATCTCTGCAAAAGAACAAGGACGACCGATCTGTGTACATGAAAGAATGAATGGGGCCTTGCATAATGAGATTTTGAGTGCAGACCTCCTGCCATCTGCAAGGGCAGTGATGTAACGTGGCTGGGTCTTTCAGCGTGACAATGATCTTCAGCACACTGCCAGTGCAATGAAGGAACGGCTTTGGAAGAAGCATTTCAAGGTCCAGTGCCAGTTTCCACAGCTCAACCCCATAGAAGACCTTTGGAGGGAGTTGAAAGTCCGTGTTGTCCAGTGACAGCCCCAAAACATCACTGCTCTAGAGGAGATCTGCCTGCAAGAATAGGCCAGCATACTACCAACAGTGTGTACCTACCTTGTGAAGACTTACAGAAAATCTTTGACCGCTGTCATGGCCAAAGAAGGAAATAAAACCAATTATTGAGATGTTATACAAATGTTATGCAAATACAATTTTTTTACACATTAATTTTAAAATAAATTCTTTAAAAATGAGACAATGTGATTTTCTGCATTTGTTTTCTCATTTTGTCCCTCATAGTTGAGGATCTAATATTATTCTGCCTGAGTAGAACACTTAAAATTTATAATCTTTATGATTGTGGAAGCCATCAGAATATCAGTAAAGAAGAGAATGACAGTATCCGGGGCTTGATGAACGATGATTCTATCGTCATCAAGCCCTCGGACAAAGGGGGAAACGTGGTCATCCTCGACCGTGCGCAATACATTAAAATGTGTAAAAACATCCTAGGAGATGGGGAGTGTTATAGAGTACTAGATGCAAACCCCATGAACACCTTTAAGGATGCTTTGATAAACATCTTGGAGAGAGGGAGAGATAAGAATCTGATCAGTGAAGCGGAGCTGGGATTTTTGAAGCCAACTTACCCCAAAATAGCCACATTTTATGGGCTCCCCAAGATCCACAAGGGGTGTAATCCCCTTAAGGGTCGCCCTATTGTATCGGGCATAGACAGTGTGACCCAAAACGCGAGTCTTTATGTGGATCAGATTCTAAGGCCCTACGTCTTAACATTACCATCCTATGTGAGAGACACAATGGATGTTCTTAAGCGCATTGAGGGGATACATGTGGATACAGAGACCCATCTAGCAAGCTTGGATGTGGAAGCTCTGTATAATTCGATCCCACATGAAGCAGGATATCATGCCGTGGGTACCTTTCTTAGATCTAGAGGTACCCAAAATAATGACCACAATGAATTTACCTTACAACTACTCAAATTTGTGCTTGAGCATAATTTTTTCACCTACGATGGCAAGTTCTACCACCAGCTCAGGGGGGTTGCAATGGGGAGCCCTTGTGCTCCCACATATGCAAACCTCTTCCTGGGCTGGTGGGAGAAAGAACATGTCTTTAAAGAGGACCTGGAAATCTACACGTCACATATCTTGCTTTGGATAAGATTTATAGACGATGTCTTGATTTTATGGAAGGGACCACAAGAGTTATTTAAGGAATTTGTGACCATCCTTAACTCTAACCGGATTGGCCTCTTCTTGACATATGAGATTCATCAAGATACAATCTCTTTCTTGGACCTGACAATTACTAAATCTGACTCAGGAAGATTGACCACGAAGATATATAGAAAAACAACAGCTACTAACTCTCTACTTATGTGGAAAAGCTGGCATCCAAAGTCCCTCAAGAAAGGGATACCTAAGGGGCAATATCTCCGGGCTAGGAGAAATTGCTCGGATATGGCAGAATATCTGTCAGCAGCATCTGATTTGAGGTCGAGGTTCCACGAGAGAGGCTATCCCGATACTATTCTGAAAACAGCGCATCATCATGCGATAGAGAGTAACAGGGATACCCTCCTGACCCCCAAACCGAAAGTGGAGTCAGAAACCCAAACACGTATTATAGGGACCTACGACTCCCACTTCAAACAAGTCAGGGACATTCTGGCAGCACACTGGAAAATTTTGAAGTTGGACCCGGATGTGGGTGACCAGATTGGTGATTTCCCGCAAATCACATATAGAAGAGGTCAGAATATCCGAGACAAACTGATTCATAGCCATCTACTACCACGCAAGCAGGAAACCTGGCTCCCAAAACCCCCACTGGGCACGCATAAATGTGGATTCTGTAAAGCATGTAATTTCATCACCTCAAGTGCTTCAGTAACAAGCTCTGTGACTCACCAGACTTTCAGAAATCGTCAATTTATTAACTGTAGGAGCACGGGAGTCATATATCTGATGACATGCAAATGTGGAACCCAGTATGTGGGAAAAACATATAGGGAGTTTCGGGTACGGATCAGAGAACATGTCAGGGATATAAAAAATGGAAATGATACTACCATCGCCCGTCATGTCTGGGAAGAACATGAGGGAGACCTGCAAAGTATTAAATTTCAAGGAGTGGAATTGGTGACACCACCTGTACGTGGAGGGGATTTTGATCGCATCCTCCTCCAACGGGAGGCCAGATGGATTTGTACTCTTTCCACAGAAAAACCTCTGGGTCTTAATGATCAGATCATCTATTCGTGCTTTCTATAAAGCACACTACTAGTGACCCCTACACGTTCACTATTCCACCAACCATCCCAATGAAGGGAAGATTGTTTTTATTCAACTTTCATTGACTACCTACTATATATACCAGCCCAACTAAATTGTGCATGCCTCTGTATCACATCAAGATGAGCATCGTCCTATATTGTACAATTTTTCTTATCTTATATTACATCTTATATTGTACATTAAAGGATACTTAACTGTATCTAAAGTATGTAATCTCCTTCCATTCTGGCCTCTGGCCTAAATCTGCCTATGTCTGTGTCCACACCAGATGGTTATTGCCGCAATACGATCCCCCACATACATTTTATTTATTTTTGAATAACTAACGGGAGAGATAATACGATGTCACGGACCACTTGATTGGATACTCGATACCTTATGTGGGAGATGACACTGTCCTGTTTTATGGTTATTCTTGTTGACATGCTGAAGTACTCGCAGCCTGTCGCCGATTTTGGGCCCATGTGATTGGCTGCCCAGATCCAGCCTTAGACAGCGTGATTGGCTGCTAAGGACGAGCCCTCGTATGAAGGGAACGCCCACTGCCCTCTGATTGGTGGACCATGAAATGGGACCGCCCAGTACAGGAGAGGGGGCGGAGCGACCCCTTCATATACCGCGCGTACCTTCGCGCGCGCACGGCCGCAACAGTGCCAGACAGACGCCGGCGGCTGCACTTATGTAAAATATGCTGTGTGCAGCCGCAATTATAACACACCTAGTTAACATCTAAAACACAAGGGTTGGAACGGCACCGTGCGGAAAAACATAGGGTGCAGGTCTTCGTAGGGGTCCGACAGCCCCTCTAGCAGTAGAACCAAATATAAAGATGAAGCAGCACTCCGAAAAAGTTAGGTGAAAAAATACATAAATGCAAAGATTCTCCACCAGGTAGACCGATTGTGTCGGGACGAGATTCATTATTCAGTCCTGCTGCCATCTTTTTAGACAAGATCTTGCGGTCCTTTGCCATCAATGCTAAATCTTATATTAAAGATACGACTGATTTTTTAAATAAAATCTCCACCATCATTGTTCCTACAGGAGCTCTACTTGTGTCATTTGATGTCACAAGTTTGTATACATCAATTAACCATGAACGGGGTATTGCTGGTGTTGCCAGAGCCCTCTCTAGATCAAACTATAGTAACGAGAACAAAGAGTTCGTATTGGGTTTACTTGAAACTATCCTTACGTGTAACTATTTTATGTTCAATGATGAATTCTATGTACAACTTCGCGGGACGGCGATGGGGTCCAATGTGGCCCCAGCCTACGCAAATATTGTAATGGCGGATTTAGAGGAGGCATGCGTCTATGTGTCCCACCACTTCAGTCATGTACTGGAGTGGTGGCGATACATCGACGATGTCTTCTCTATTTGGACCGGGGACCGTACATCCCTTGATCTTTTCCTTGAATTTTTGAATGATGTGGACCCTGATATCAAATTCACGATGGTGGTTTCTGAATCATATTTACAATTTCTTGATACTAAGGTATATGTAGTGGATAATAGATTAAAGACGACTTTACACGTTAAACCAACTGACTGTAATACTCTCTTGAGATACAATAGTCATCATCCTAAAAATATGGTTCGTTCATTACCTTACAGCCAACTCCTGAGGGTTCAGAGAATAGTTGATGACAAAGATCTAAGAACAGCTGAACTCCAGACGATGGGGAGGAAGTTTGTCGACAGAGGTTATCCCAAACCCCTGGTGGGACAATCTATCGAAAAAGTACAGACTTTGGACCGTACAACACTTCTTTCACATAATACATTTCAAAAAACCACTTCCCGGATTCCTATGGTTTCCACTTATACCACACACAGCCTAGATATTGCCTCTATCATTCGCGGGAATTGGCGTATTCTAAGCACATACTACAAGAATGTACAGGATTTCCAATTACCTCCCCTTTTTTCCTATAAGAGGGGTAAGAACCTAAAAGATAGGCTTGTTAAAACTGACATATCTGCACATAAGAGTGAGAAAACTGTTCGCAGAGGTTGCTTCCCTTGTATGTCATGCGACAATTGTATATTGATGTTAAAAGGTGAAGTATTTACCCATCCATCTTTGAACAAAACATTTAAAATTAAGACTTTCGTTACTTGCAGGAGCGATTATGTTATCTATGTGTTACAATGTCCGTGTAACCTCCTCTACGTTGGAGATCCGACCCTGTCTTGCAAAAATATATTCCAGAACACCCTGGCATAGCAGCACGTAGGTCCAAAAATCTTAAAGATCTTTTAGTCAAAAGTCATTATGAAAAAAGGAATAGACATACTTTTTTGAACACCAAAGGCCCCAAATGGGGGTGCAAACCATGTGGCCGGTGTGTGGCATGCCCCAATATCGTACAAACCGATTCTTTCAAAAATTCTAATGGATCTCGAACATTTAAGATCACGCATACAATTACTTGCAATACTAAAACAGTAATTTACCATGCCTCATGCCCTTGTAATTTAATCTATGTGGGTTTGACCACTAGAGAACTCAAAGTAAGAGTTCGGGAACATGTACGTGACATCACAGCAGCAAAGGACCCTGAGTTTTGCACGGATGGACTTCCAATAGCAAAACACTTTAGAGAGAAACATGGGTGCAATCCGAAACACCTCCGTGTTTGTGGCATTGATCATGTCAAAAATAATATCAGAGGCGGCCCGGTAGCGCAAAAATTGGCGCAATGTGAAACCAGATGGATCTGGACCTTGAAAACTTTAAGTCCATTTGGCCTGAATGAGACCCTGAGCTATGCACCCTTCCTCTGACTCCCGACCCGGTCCACACTGGGTTTTTAAATTGTACATAAAAAACTTCTTTTAAAGTTAATGTTGAATGGAATGTCACTAATTTTATGTTACTGTCTTCCGTTATTAGCAGGTTTACTGTGAGACCATACAACGAAAATAGGAGCGTTTGGATCTAAAGGAAATTAACTTTACCATTTACTACTATATGTTTCCAACAAGGATACACGGACCAGCGACCATCGGATTAGGGAATACATTTTTTTGACCTAATCTTGGGTCTAAAAATTAATTTTTTTTATACATCTTCATCGCTTTTTTTCCTTTCTTTTCCCCTGTTGGTCGTCTTATACTTTTCCATATCTTTCAGCTTTTGATGTTTGAGGGAAATCGTATATATGAGACTTTTTTATAAGATTCACTTCTTCGATAGACACTTCTCACATTCACAACATTATGCATTTATGACACAATTATATAATTTTAACTGTAGTACACCCCTTTATTTTTTCAATAATTTTTTCAACATCTTTTTCGTTATATATTTTTTCACTATTTTTATCAACTTTTGAAGTAATATGGATTGTATGCAATATGATGTATGGCACATCTTTCATATATATATATTCTTTTGTGGCACTTTGATACACAGCTCTGAGTAGTAAAGTAATTGTCTGCACTTTTTCACAATAGTTTTGTAGTATTTAATATATATATATGTATACTTCTTATCATAGTCACTGTTGCACTTTATAATATATTCACACATGTTTACATCATGCATTGTACGCACTTTAACCTTAATAATATTATGCACTTTATACCATTTAAAAAATGTTATGGACTCCGTATGAATTAGGATAACCTGTGCATTCCCCTCAACTGAATTCATTGATAAAAAATATTTATTTAGATTAAGATTAGAAAGATAGGTAATATATCTTAAGAAGTAATGTCCCAATTTCTCTTCCTTTTTTTTCCTTGTGTAAACATATTGGATCCCCTCCTATTAGTATGGTGATCACTATACCTGTCAGGTTCCGATCGGCAGCGCACACGCTTGGTGGTGGACGCCCCCCGATCACCTGATCCAGCGCCCGCATCACGTGTCCTGCCGTGACGTCACCATCACGTAGCGGGTCACGTGTTCTGGGCGGGATGCGGGTGGGGGGATGTTCCTCCCGGATGGAGTGCGCTCAATAACGCTGACCGGAAATGACATCTTCTGAAGTATGGACGTTTTGCCTCTTCACCATTGGTTACTGCCTATTTAAAACCCAGATTGCTCTTGCCACACATTACCCCCAGACGAGGCTAGCGCCGAAACGCGCGTGGGCAATTTTGTCAGACGGCAGGAGAACTATTTTAATGGGTATGTGTAAACAATCACTACTGTGCAATCATGATGATAATGTTCCGATCCATGGTCCTCATAATAAGATTGCTTCATTTGATGTCAGCACATGCTGTGTAAATTACATCTAACCCTCTCAATTAGATCAAAAAACGTTTTTTCTGGACCCATAGGATATCCCCCAACTTAGTCTTAGTGGTAGCAACGTATCCTCATTATCACACTGCAATTTGGTCTGTTATAGTGTTGCCTTGTTTTCCCCTTTTATGTGATCAGCTTGCTTTTCGCTTTTAATCAGTGTATTATGTGAATTTCAAATAAAGATGTACTTGTATTTTGCACTCTCTGGTTGGAATGGCTTTTTTCTTTGGTAGGTTTTGCATTCATTTAAGCCAACCACATTGTAATTGTTGAGCTAACATTAGAAGTGGGGACTTTAAATATATATACATTGAAGCTATATGTTATCGCACTAGCCCCTTCTCCCACTTTATATATATGTATGTAGCTGCATCATTGGTACTAATTTGAAATGTCCAGTAGTCTCCTCTCAGTAATGAAATGTCCAGTAGTCTCTCCTCTTTAATAAAATGTCCAGTAGTCTCCCATCAAAACACAGGAGAAAACGCTATGTGTTATATGGCAAACAAAGAATAAGGAAGTTTATTTAAAGCAGCGGTCCTCAACCTTTGTAATGCTGTGACCCCGCAATACAATTACTCATGTTGCGGTGACCCCAAACCATGCGATTTGCAGTAAAAACACAATAAAATCGTGGCTCCGAAGGCTTTAGGCAACCCCTGTGTTTTGGTCGTTCGACCCCTGCTGCGGTCACGACCCACAGGTTGAGAACCACTGATTTAAAGAGAAAAAACACACACCACACGGGCAATAATGAAAACAATTAAAACGTAGCGAAGTACCTCCAAAAACACAAGTTGCTTTGAATGGGTATACAGAGCAACAAAACACCTCCTATTAAGGTCAAATGTGACCCTCACCATCCCAGGGTGATTATAATATTGTAAACATATTCACACTGTAAAAAGAACGGCTGAGATATAAAATGTACTGACAAGCCAATGGGTAAAGCATCAGACACTATGTAAATAATGAGACCTGGCAGAAAGATAGTAGCAAAACCGACAATAATGAAAAGTAACTATCACCCCCTCTACGCCAGTTGGGCAGAGTGGGGGCGGTGCCAGGTCGCGGTGCAGGCTATACCGCAATTCTACGCCCGGCAGGGCCAACATTTGTAACAAAAAAATTTATTTCAATGAGTATGAAGCTGAATTCATGTGGGACAGTGTTCAATAACTCTTAATGCAATACTCTAATTCCTCTGTAGTACTCTAACAGGCACCTGATACAGACACCTCTCTGTACGTGAATAGCCCTGCCCTTACTCCGCTTATTATCATTCTGGAAGCACGAACAACAGATTTAATAGTCTGGAGAGTAGCTCCAGTCTGGGTTCGACTATGGGCCTTGGTGGTTTTAAGTAGGTCTAGCATAGCCAATACAAAATGTGTAGAAGTAAATGCATATATTTAACCCCTTAACGCTCAGCGTCCGATATATCGGGTGCTGAGCTCAGTGACTTAGCGCGCAGCGTCCGATATATCGGACGCTGAGCCGATGCCGGTTCAGCTCAAGATCTGAGCCGAACCGGCATCGGGAAACACGGGGTGCCGGCTGTGACTGATAGCCGGCACCCCAATGTAACATGCATCTGGGGGGTCTTTCCCCCACGACCGGCCCTCCCGAATCGTTTTGGGGGGGAGCACCGATCATTGCTATGGCATCACTGGGGTCCGATCTGGACCCCAGTGTTACCTGCAGGAACTGCCCTCTGTGACGTCATCTTACAGGCACAGTGCCAGCCTATGCATGTGCATAGGCTGACACTGCTAATACCCTGCAATACATCAGTATTGCTTGTTCATGTCCCATGGTAAAAAAAGTGAAAAAGTAAAAAAAAATATATATATTCAATAAAAAAATAAAGTAATAAATCACTAAAAATGCCCAAAAGCCCCAAAACATATAAAGAGACATATAACGCTAAAAAAAAGTGTAAATCATAACACAAACCCCACATATCTAGTATCAACGCGTCTGTAACAATCCGTAGCATAAAAGTAAATCATTATTGAACCCGCACGATGAACACCGTAAAAAAAAAACTGTTATAAACCCTCCAAAAATTATGATTTTTACCTATTCAATCCCACAAAAAATGCTATAAAAAGTGATCAAAAAACATATGTACTCCAGAATAATACTGGTGCAAAGTACAACATGTCCCGCAAAAAACAAGCCATCAACCAGCTCCGTAGCCAAAAAAGTAACAATGTTATGCCACTTGGAAGACAGCAATACAAAAATGATAGATTTCCCCCACATTAGGGTTTTATTTGACATATTTAGTAAAACGTAAGAAAATATATTCGTGTCTGGTGTCCCCGTAATCGTATCGACTCATAGAATAAAGATAACATGATTATTAGGCTATACGTTGAACATGAAAAAAAAAAAAAGTCAAAAATCCAGTAGAGAATTGATGCTTTTCTACTCCTGCCCTCAAAAAGAAGTTCCTAAATTTTCAACAATAGGAGATACCAACCCCAAAATGGTAACACTGGAAAAAACATCTTGTCCCAAAAAAAAAAAAATGCCGTCACATGGCCCCAATAATGAAAAAGCGAAAATTTTATAGCCTACAAAAGGGGTCAATGAGGAAAGTAAAATCCTGGCAGCTGCAGGGCGCTCCTTCCTTCCTGAGCCTTGCTGTGCGCCCATAAAACAAGTAATGGCCACATGTGGGGGGTCTCTGTACTCGGGAGAAGTAACGTCCACATGTGGGGGGTCTCTGCACTCGGGAGAAGTAACGACCACGTGGGGGGTCTCTGCACTCGGGAGAAATAGCAGAACAAATTTTATGGTGAGTTTTGTATTTTTATCTTTTGGAAATGTGTGAATTTTAGGGCTAAATGAACGTATAACCGACACAATTTGACCATTCTAAATTTCGCCTCCATTTTCATGTAATTACTATTAAGATCTCAAGGGGTTAACAATCTTCCCAAAATCTTTTTCTGATAGTTTGAAGGGTGCAGAAAATCCAGAAAATCTCTATTCGATTTGTAAGCCGCGTGACATCAAAATAAATTATCCAGACATTTCAAAAATGATGAAAATGTAAAGTAGACAAATGGGAAATGTTATTCAGCAAGTTATTTAGATGGCAAATCTATCTGCCTGGAGGGGTTGGAGGGGTTGTTCTATAAATCTTAAATCTTCCTCACATAACCTGGGAACCATCTCCCTGGAATAAACATATTGGGTATGATATGCTGGCACTAGTTGTGCCCTTGTAGGATATATGCCCTTACCCCTCCCCCATGCCAAATTTGTCAAGAGGCTCTGATAGCTGCACTGCAGGGCAATTCTACACCAGACGGCCTGGCAAGCATCGTGCTATAGCCTGTGCCTGGCCTGCTATATGCAGGCTATTGCTGGTGCAAAGTCACACTTAGCCTCTGGGCACACTTCTCTTCACACCCCTCCATGCCCACTTAGTGTAAGGTGACACACGGGCAGGAATTGCACCTATTTCAGGGCTTGTATACCAAAAGTATTATACAAGCCCAGATAAATCTACTCCATTGTGATCAAGAAGACTGAGAAATATTAAAACACATTATCCAGGATGGACCAGGTAAACATTGCCCCTTAACTACCCTGTTAGACAGCTCCCTGAACATCAAGTATGACTTTCTGGAAGGCCAATGACATGCTGCGGAATAAAAGCTAAACTAATATGTAAGAACCCGCTAATATTTGCTGCAGTGCAGAGTTTTAGCCGTACCCTAGACTGTTTGCTGGAAGCCTTGATTAACAAATGCTTAGTAGAGTATCATAGTATCATAGTATATAAGGCTGGAAGGAGATGCAAGTCCATCAAGTCCAACCTTTAAGAATTAAATAAATGTTTTATCCCCATAACCCGTGATATTTTTTCTCTCCAGAAATTCATCCAGTATGCTTTGCCTTGGAAAGCTGGGTGCTGTCATTTAGAATTCAGTTGTGTGTTCACATGTGACTTGAAGAATGGACGGCCGATCCAGTCAGCTGCTGGAGGTGGCGTCCATGAACTCCTTTATTTTACTGCCCAGTGCCATTATACCTTGCTGGCTTTACTAGTCTCCTGACACTTGTTGTCCTTTTCCCTTGCTATTGCTTTTGCTATACTGTGTATCTGACCTCTGCTACGTTATTTTGATCATTTACTTGCTATTCAATTCTGTGCTTCACCCCCATCTTTAATTTGATCCGGTTTTGTCCGACTTCAATTGTATGTTTGTTATTTGTTATCTGTCCTTCTATGTCTGGTCATCCCTACTGCACTTATTCAGTGTTGGGATTGTCGACCAGTAGTCCTGAACCAATAGGGTGTGTGATGCTTGTTACATAGGTGAGAGGGTTTGTGGGGCCTTCCCCTCTTTCTCTATCGTTACATGGCATATTTATTTCAAAATAGTAGACAACACTGTTTCCATCTAGTTGCATCTCTTCTTATCCTGCATCATGTCATTAGGCTTCCCAAAAGTCAAGCTTGATGTTAATGGGGCTTGTAACAAGCTACTGCTAATAGGCTATACTTTGTTATTCCATCCTGGAAAAGACATTTGCATATTTCACAGAATCCCCTAGTGGAGCATCAATGGCTATAAGTCTCCACATGCCTGCAAGGTGCTCTTAATTGGCAAAGTCTCCATAAGGACAGTTCTTACTTTCCAACTGAAGAAACCTGAGACAAGTGAAATTGGGAGTGTCACTGTACAATCCCTCACACTATCAACCACTACACTCTGCAATTGCTTTTGGGGACAGAGGCCCTTACAATTGCCCTGTAACAATTACAAATTTCTTTTACTTACTGTAATGTCTCTATCCTACAATCTGGACTGGACAGAGCTTCCACCAAGTCACTGAAGTGAGGACCAAACAGACGGTTACCAGACAGGTCAAGTTTCTTCAGTTCAGGATTATTCCTTATTATAAAGGCCAACTGGATGCAGGACGTGTCTGGGAGATTATTATAGGACAGACTGTAAGAATAAGAAGGTAAGATGTGGGTAACAAATCCAGAATATTAGTAAAAAATCTATACATTGAGAATTTGGGTAGAAAATGTCCAGTGTACTAGACTTTGCTGCAGTAAAAATAATTAAACTATGGATAGGGACTAACTTTTGTTCGTGGTAAAACCCCTTTAATGTTTTGGCTAGATAGAAAAGAATATATTGATTTCTGTCTCCAGGATCACTCAAAATATGACAAGATAATATTTTTCTTTTCATATACTGCTGTTATATTTGGAATCCCCCTTTAGTGTTCATTATTACGTAATGAGGGAAAGATATAGAACATGATCTCGGAGAAGAGGAAGGTTGAATGTTATATTTGATAGAATCTAGAGATGAGCGAACATATTTCGCCAGCTCAAGAAAATGGCGTTTTGATTTTTGGCGGCCAGAAACAGAGCCAATCACAAGCCAGGAGACTCTGCACTCCACCCAGCATGACGTGGTACCCTTACACGTCGATAGCAGTGGTTGGCTGGCCAGATCAGGTGACCCTGGGATAGACTAGCCCCTGCCTGCGCTGCTCGGATCATTCTGTGTCTGGATGCCGCTAGGGAGAGAGCTGCTGCTGGTCAGGGAAAGCGTTAGGCTGTTCTATTAGAATAGTGTTAGGCAGGAGTGATTCTACAAGAACCCAACAGCCCTTGTTAGGGCTACAATAGAGTTATATTTTATTTTTTTTGGTTTGCTTGTGGCTGGGCTTGCTGCCATTAGTAGTGCAGCTAGTACCATATTGTGTTGAATTTGCAGGGAGACTTGCAAACGTTATTTTTGGCTCTTAGTGACACACATATCCACCTCAAACACCAAAGTGGGACAATTTAATGGGGGTTTGATTGAATTAAACAGAGTCTGACGATTTTTTTTTTTTTTTTCAAAAGTGAAAGTCACAGCACAAAATCCTGTTGTGTGCTGTCAGTGGTGCAAATGCAATTTCATCTAGCTTAGTCTGCCTTCTACTGTTTAGCAAGCTAGTCTCCAGAAATCCCAATCCACATTCTCTCTGCTGGTAAAGCGTACTGCACGTCACTTGTGGCATAATCTAATACGTTTTTTTTGTTCACATTAGTACCGGGAAATTCAGCAATCCGCATTTCAGTTTGCTTTCTGAACCCTAATGTCGCCATGCCACTCTCTAGCCTGCCGCTGCTGCCGCTGCCTCTGCATGCCGTCCCCTATAGTGTCAGGGTCAATTATTGGATGTTTTAGATGCTATCTAGCTTCATTCTGTCACTCTGTCATGGCCATGCTGTTGCCCATAATTTTGGCATAATGGTGCGATTAAGCAGCCTCAGAGGCATCCATGCATGCTGCCCCTGCTGTTTCCTGTCCATTTCCGTGATGTTTCCATCATTTTCTGAGGTTTCCAGGTGTTTGGCCAAGCTTCCCTGTGCAGAGCCTTGGTCCCCTTGAAAAATGCTCGAGTCTCCCATTGACTTCAATGGGGCTCGTTATTCGAAACGAGCACTCGAGCATCGGGAAAAGTTTGACTCGAATAACGAGAACCTGAGCATTTTAGTGCTCGCTCATCTCTAATAGAATCGCCTGTTAGTAGATGAGGGGATTGGTCACACTGTAACGACGGGTATATTTACATATTTTTAGTGTTTACATATTTTTATTACATGTTCTTCAGAGAACATGAATGCAAAATAAATATAAAATCTAATCAATATTTTACCTTAGATACTGAAGATTATGTAATACTTGTGAAAGTCTTTCTAATCCTTCAGTGTCTAACGAACATTCAGATAAATTAAGTTCTTCTATATTGCTGTAGGTTTTCATGATGAATGCCAACACTGTGCAGTCTAGAGCCGACATGTGAACACCAGAAAAGTCAAATACTGTGTATAATTGTAATGATTCCTGCACCAGAACCTTATTCCGAGATTCAAACAGATAGAAGAAGGTCTTAAGAATATGTTGTTTTTTGTCTTTACTTTCTTCCCACTTATGTTCTTCTAAAATGAAGTTCTTCAGCCACATGATGACTTCTCTGGAGGCCTGAGCTGCTTGTGTGTCCAGGTATCCGGTTAGTAGTGACCTGGTGGTGGCATCTGATAGACCACACAGGAAGCGCAGGAATATCTCACCACGTTCATCGGGATAGTATTTAGTTCTTTTTAAAGATTCCTGTAACTTCTCAGGAGAATAATTGGCATAATGCACAAAGGCAGAGAAGAATTCCTGGACAGTGAGATGTAAGAAGGAATAGGACACAGGTTCCTCCGATTCCATCAGGAAACTTGATAAGAGCTTGGACTTGGTGACATAGAACGATTCCAGATCTCGATCATCAAATATAATCGTGTGATTCATGACCCCATGTTCTGCCATCCATCCGATGGACTGCAGGAGCTTCTGGGCGCCACTTTTCTCCAGGCTGTGATTGGACAGGATGTTGGCGACAAATATGGCAAAGAGCTGGGTCACGGTTCTGGGTAATAATGAGACCTGCTGGTCACTACTTGTGGTCTGGAAGCTCCTGGATAATACTGTACAGATGATCCAGCAGTAGGACGGGAGGTAACAGAACGTGTACAATGTGTCATTCTGCCTCACATAGGTAAAAGCCTTTTCTGCCAGTTCAGGGTCACGGAAGAAATTCTCAAAGTAAATCTTTCTTTCTTCTGTGAAGAATCCACTGATTTCTACCATTCGCTGGAAAACCCTACAATCCATTGATGCCAGTCTGGTCGGGCGACTGGTCATCAGAACAGAACAACCATTAAGAAGAGACTTTCTCACCAAACTGACCACAATGTGACCACAACGTTCCGGCTGTTTAGGGTCAGAGCACAAGTGACGGGATGTGAAATCCATTGTCTGATTGCTTTCATCTAATCCATCAAATATAAAGAGAAGTTTCTCTGGATCTTGTAGGATGTTCTCGAGCTGCGGCCACAGATATGGGTAATGATGAAGGATCAGGGTCTCCAGACTAACCGTATCCCATCTGTTCAGTTCCCGGAATTTGAAGAAGAAGACAAAAGAGAATCTTTGATAGAGATCCCCCTTCACCCAGTCATAGACAATCTTCTGCATCAGCGTGGTCTTCCCTACCCCGGGCACTCCAACCACCATCACCATACGTGGTACCAGTCTGGACCGGTGGCACCAGCAGAACATCTTGTTGGGGGAAATGTGTTGTGAAACATTTAGTCTTTTCTTCAAATATTCCTCATGTTTTGCCCCGGTCTCTTTGAGCTCATTCTCAGAGCGTTCCCAAAAGTGATGAGTGGAGACAATGATGAGGTTCACATAACGTTTATTGAATGAAAAACTTTCCTCCTCCTGGTTACATTTTGGAGGTTTGTTCTCTATCAGTTTGTCAGTTTTTTCATTTAAATGTTTTTTGTGACAGTTCTGGATGTCTATAGAAAATAAAATATGAAAAAACATTAAAAAAATAAAGACAATGCATTTAGATATTAGGGTTGTGGTGTGATCCTCTCATATATATACTGCATGGTTTTTTCCATATACTCAATATCTGTGCTGAATGGAAACACCAAAAATTCCATAATTCAGTAGCTTCTGTGCAACCAGAAATTAAGTCTGCACTACACTCCCCAAACAGATAAAAAGCCAGAACAGACTCCTTAAAAATAGAGATGCAAAGTAGAAAAGAAGTACAAAGTGAAGAGATAAAAATGGCAGAACCCTCGCCAGAACTTCAGATCCTGGTGCAAGTTATAACTCAATTCTAGATGTGTGCCCAATATACTAAGGGCTCTTTCACATTGGCGTTGTTTTTCACGTCTGTGGTTCAGTGATTTCCGCATGTTACTCTCAAAGCCGTTGTTCTCTATGGGTGTTTTCACATTGGCTTGTATTTTCGCTGGTCTGTTGACCGCGGATGCAGATTATGGAAGGCAATAGAAGTCTATGGGTCCGCAAGAAAAACCAGATGAAACATCAGGTTTTTTTTAACTGATGAGGCTGAAAAACCAGAAGTGATGTTCTCAAAGCCACATCTTTAGTTTTTTTTCGGACACAGAGACAAAACTGATGCATCACGGATAAAAAAAAAACAAAGAAAAAAGGAGACACAGTGGAGACAAAACACAACAGATGCACAACTGAGCACCAACGTCAATGTGAAGGAGCCCTGCATGAGCTTCAGGGTGTAGATAACATCAGGCACCAGTGATTGATAAATCCCCTGCAGAGGTTTTCTACATGCACTCTGATAACCATGGTATACTTCCGTAAGGACACCATCCAGTAGGTAAACAGAGACTTGTCTTCAATGTAAAAAGTTTATATGCTTCACACTTGCCTTTTAATTCTGGGAAAAGTTGGTGGCCATCTTCATCCAGTTGGATTTGCTCCACCAGAGTGTTACCTAGTAAGAAATGACAGATTTGAACAATGTTGTAGGATACAAACATCAGCAGATGCACCAAAAACATCTGACTGAAAGATTCAAATCCTTCCTCTACAGATAAGACTCAGGAATTAATTCTGTATATTGTCTTTGCAGACCAACTTTTCAGGAGTACAGAGTCATGAAGGTGAAGACAAGAAGCAGGAACTCCAACACTGAACCCTCTACCGGTAGGTCCCGGGTTTGACATCTATCTCTAAACTCTTCCTGTAAAAGAATCTGTATGTCCACGTCAGTCAATAGTTTCGGTAGTTTTGTTTTGGTACATTTTGGTATTCATACTGAACACTTATAATGCATATACTTGCATATACTGTCCTCTTAAAGATTAAAAGCAAAATAGTACACAAGTACAGTTACTATAAAGGAAGTAACTGAAGGTAGATCGCTCCTGCATGCCTCTGCCTACAAATTACTAAAATAAAGTTGTTAACAAGTTAGGTTAGGCTCCAGGATTAATAAATTACAGATTAGGGCAGAGGCAGCCGGAGGAATCTACCTCCAGAGTTGAGACTTTGAAGTGTAAGTGCACCCCGTGACGTCAGTGTGAGTTTCATCACCATGACAGACATACAGGATATCTCTAGAGAAGTCTTTTTTCCTTCTAGAGGAGATCTAATTGGCACAGTATCCACAATGTTACCTCTGTGGCCGAGCTCCTCCAGTACAGCGTCCAGGCTGGGGGAGCCGTAATCCTTCCGTAATGCATGGAGACTGACCCACAATGTTATCACAGCTTCTCTTCCTCTCCCGAAAATCTCCTGGAGTAAAGTCCGGGCCAAAGTTTTTCTATCATGTTCTAGACTCAAGTATTTCTAAAACAC
This sequence comes from Engystomops pustulosus, assembly GCA_019512145.1. Lineage (NCBI taxonomy): Eukaryota > Metazoa > Chordata > Amphibia > Anura > Leptodactylidae > Engystomops > Engystomops pustulosus. The sequence continues at coordinate 7,005,678 of CM033647.1, read as the reverse complement.
AACAAAGTCATAATGCAGCAAACAAACACCAAAAATGGATACGGCAAAGTCTATAAACTGTGTAAAATACTATATAAGGGCTCATGCACACTGAAGTGTGCCCGCCCCTGGCCAAAGCCGTATGGGCACACGTCGGGTGCACTGGAGAGGAGGAGAAGCGAGAGCTTCTCGCCCCTCCTCTCCCCTTAGAGAATAGAGACGACCGGCCGTTCTAATGAGCAAGATGGAGCATGCTCTATCTTTTTTGAGGCCGCATTACGGTAAGTACATGTTGTGCTCACCGTACCGAGCATGGGCGCCATAGACGTATAAGTGGGGGACGTAAAAGCGGCCGTAAATACGTCCTCCATACGTTTGGGTGCATGGACTCTAAATGTAGTGCAAGGTGCTTTGACCTTTTTTCTTTTTCTTCGAATTACAGCACATATTGTCCTGGAAACTAACCATGTTTCTGATCCCAGGATCAGAAGAGATCAAGAGAGAAGAGTTCAAGAGATCAAAGGACAATGCAATGTTTCTTTAACAAGGTCCAGGGGTCACTTTATTTTAAAGGAAATCTCAGTGCCACTTACCCATAGATCCTTGCACTGTGATTGTGGTAATCTTCTTATATTTATCATCCATGACCTCCTTCCTTCTGAAAGCAACTTTTAAAATTATGCTAATTGACAGAAGGATGCTACAGTCACAAGGGCTCTGATAACAACCCCCAGAGCACTTCTGGGTCATTAGCATCATCTAAAAAGTTGATTTGAGTAAGAAGGAAGCCATGAATATATAAGAAGATGACCACAGTTATGGTGCTGGGAAGTAAGTCTCCCTGGTCTATCATTCTTGATTTTGATGGTAGATCCCAACCTGTGGCCCGCATATGGCCCGTAGAGCCTCTTGTTGTAGGCTGAGTGCTTTCATCACCAATGGAAGTGCTTATTGGTGCATGAGCTGGGTAGTGGTGAGTACAGCTTGTACACACCGCTCCCAGGACCTCTTCTGCCGGTCTGCACTCTGCCAGACGCTGGCTGTATGAGACTCGTACGCACCTAGAGAAGAGCAGACTGTGGAGATGTAGAGGAGAGAGAGAGAGGTGGCCCATCAGGAGAGGATCGACCTGGGAGCAGTCATGGACGGTTCAGTGCTGTCGGTCCTCTCCTGATGGGCCACCTCTCTCCTTTGGGATCTGACACCTGGTCATACAACCAGCATCAAGACAAAGAAGAGCATTCAGAGCTCTGGTATACCGCTGCAAGCAGAAGAGGAGCCAGGAGTATTTGTTTTGTTTATTTTGGGTTTCTGCTGGGGTCCACTGTATTATACTCCTCTTGGGGGTCACCAGCATTATAGTGTGCTCTTGGGTCTCCTGCATTATAATCTGCTCTGCGGGTCTCTGGTATCATAATCTGCTCTGCAGGTCTCTAAGAATTATAATCTACTCTTCGGGTGTCTAAGAATTATAATCTACTCTTCGAGTCTCAAGTAACATACATCTGCTGTGGATGGCAGGTCTCCATTATTATGTGCTACATTACCAGCGGGAATGACAGGGAGTATAGAAAATATATTCAGGGATTTGTGGCTTGGTGCCAGCAAAAATGCTGGGAAGACCAAGGAGATGGTGGTGGACTTCCGTAACGCAGTCCTCAACCAGGGGTCATCTAGAGGACGGATATTGAGGCAGTGAAGTCCTATAAGTAACTCGAGTGTCCTCCTCAACAATAATCTGGATTGGGCAGAGAACATAAACGCACTTCACAGGAGGGGTCAGAGCCGGCTACACCTGCTGAGGAGGCTGAGGGCATGCGGAGTGCAGGGAGCTCTTCTTAAGACCTTCTTCAGCCCTGTAGTGGCACCAGCCATCTTCTTTGGTGTAGTCTGTTGGGGAAGCAGCATCTCAGCTAAGGGGAGGAGGAAACTGGACAAACTGATAAGGAAAGCCGGCTCTGTCCTGGGGGTCCTCCTGACACAGTGCAGGTGGTAGCTGAGAGGAGGACACTATGTAAGGTGACCTCTATTCTGGAGAATATCCCCCTCCCATGCATGAGACTGCGGTGGCATTGGGGAGCACCTTCAGTGACCAACTGCTTCACCCCAAGTGTGAGAGGGAGCGTTATCGTAAGTCCTTCCTCCCCGCTGCCATCAGGCTCTTCAACCAAATGGAAGTCACCTGTGCTCAGCAACTAACCAGTCCTGCAGGTCCCATCCGCAGACTGAATACCAAACTGTAGATCATTGCTTTTCTTCTTCTTTTGTCATTTTTATAATTTTTTTCGTTTATGTCTAATATTATTGTTCCGTTATTGTACTTTAGTCTCTCTTCCTCACTATGGGACTAATAAAGGATTATCTTATCTTATTGCACAGTATTTATTGTCTGCTCTGCAGTCTGAATTGTTTGTCTTGGTTTCTGGGGTGGTATTTCTATACTGTGGTATTTGTGTTGTACTGTGATTTTTGCATATCTGGTTTGCTGGTTACTATTGCAGTCCCCTTGAAGTTGCGGCCCGTAGGATCGATAAAGATTGCGCACCCCTGATTTGAGAATTGTTAATAGCTAAAGCAGGTAGCAGTCTACCAACTCAATTAAATTCGTTATTAGTCTCTCATCTGGTTACTAGGCCCATAATATTCAGACAGGATCTTAATTTTTGTTATTAGTGTCCAAAAAAAATTAACTTCTATTAAGGCTGCATATTCTCAGTAGCTGTGGAGAACCTGGCTGTGCCGCGCATGCGCAAGCTTCGGTAAGTGCCATAGCTGTGCGAGATTGTAGACTGGGAAATCATAAAGCTAAGCAGAGGGAAGGTCAGCTCTAAGAAGAACGGCCTGGTGCCGGCAGCTGATGTGAGTGGTCCAGGAGCAACAAGGTCTTCATTTGTCTATCTATAAGACACTGATAACGCATAAGCAAGTTACTTTCCACATTACTGTATGGAAGCCGAATTAGAAGCTTGAGGGAGGTGGAAGACTCCCTTTAAAGACAACCAAATAGTATAAAGCTTTTACAACACATGATACCGCACAGGGCGCTTGTGTACCGGATTGCCACCACGTGTCCTCTCACCTCAACATCTTTGATGTTTCGGGAATACATTTCATTAAGGATAGATTTGGGCCTCAGGTTCTCCACAATGTAGAGCAGATCCTCGTGGAAATATTCATACGTCATCCTCAGGACGTGATCTTCATACTGACAAAGCTGCTGGTAAAACTGCCGGGTCTCATCATCTAGGAAGTGAAGGAGACACAAAAGGTTTCACATTCCTCTTTAAATTATTAGCATAATTAGAGTATTTACTGTATATTTTTTTATTTAGTTTTTGTAGTGTTTTTGAAACTACAGTTTTGGAAAGAAAAATGGCAGAAATCAATAAACCAAAACATAACTTATACCCTGACACCTTACACAAGGGGTAGGGAACCTATGGCTCGGGAGCCAGATGTGGCTATTTTGATGGTTGCATCTTGCTCTCAGACTTAGACTTATCACTGGACACAGGCAGCAATGTTACCGCTACCTATGTCCTTTGTGCGACCCAGGTGCCATCGCTGCCATCGTCTAAGCCTGGGTCAAAGAGAAGAGCGTGGGAGCGATGAGGAGCTGGCTGCAGGGAGCGCAGGTTGGTGAATATTAATTTTTACCTATCTACTGGGGGGTATGTTCTGTGGCTACCTATATACAGGGGGGGGGGCAGCGGAACATCTTGTTGGGGGAAATACGTTGTAATTCATGATGTTTTATCTTTACATATTCCTCATGTCTTGCCCCGGTCTCTATGAGCTCATTCTCAGAGCGTTCCCTAAAGTGATGAGTGGAGACAATGATGAGGGTCACATAACGTGTGCAGAAGGGAAAACTCTCCTCCTCCTGGTTACATCTCGGAGGTTTATTCTCTATAAGATTCTTAGCTTTTTCATATAAATGTTTCTTGTGGTGGTTCTGGATTTCTATGGAAAAATACATAAAAAAGGACAGGAAAAATTAGATCGGTGCAGAGTACGGCTATAGAAACATCTGTTTCCAAACAGCAGATTTCAGGCAATTATTCACGGACATTTCACACATTCATAGAAAGGTAGTTTTTTGTAGCACAGTAGAATACACCAGACAGGCAGCCACTTCCGTTATATACATGTCACGGGTGCACCCGTGCCTCTCCAGGTTCCGGTGCCCGGTGGCACTCACCTCTCCCGGCTCCAGCGGCATCCTCCGCAGCTCGGCGTTCCTGTGATTCCTGCATTCCTGTGTCCTGTGATTCCTGTGTGCCAGTCTGTTCCTGTGGTCCTGCGTTCCTGTGTGCCAGTCCGTTCCTGTGGTCCTGCGTTCCTGTGTGCCAGTCCGTACCTGTGGTCCTGCGTTCCTGTGTGCCAGCTCCTGCGATTTCTGACGTGAGTGGTGTCTCCTGTATTACTACCTTGGCAGCCACCCCGCGGGCTTATCGCAGTTGTAATCCCCGGCGCAGTGCAAGTCCCATCGCCGCTTTCGGCTGGCTCGTTGAACACCGGGTTCCACTTAGATCCGGTCCCAGTTCTGAGCACCACTCCCGCGGTGGTCCAGAGGGTCCACAGACTTACGGCCCTGACAATACATTTATTGGAAGCAAAAGAATATGCTAGACAATCATTTATTTTAATCTCGTTCACTCTCTCAGAGGCTCTATGAAGAGGGCTCACTGGGTGCCTATTGCAGACAACCTACCATTAATACCGCTATCAGAGCCAACAAAGGCGATTAAAATACAGGGGCGCGGACACTGCCATCTTTGTTCGAATTTTTACTCCTCGGGTGTCATTGGGAAGTGGAATTGGTTGCCATGACAGCGAAAAAAGTTAAAAAGTATTTAAAAAGTAAAAAAAATTAACATTCAAATTTAAGCCGATTGTAACCCTTTGAGATCTTTATAGTAATTGAATTCAAAAATGGAGATGAATTTAGAAAGAACTTATTCGGTTATACGTTCATTTAGCCCAAAAATTTACACATTTCCAAAAGATAAAAATACAAAAACCCACCATACAATTTGTTATGCAATTTCTCCGATAGCAGAGACCCCCCACATGCGGCCGTTACTTGTTTATGATTGGCCCCTTTTGCTTTTTTCGTATTGGGCGCATGTGACGGCATTTATTTTGCGGGATGAGATGCTTTTTTTCTGTTGTTACCATTTTGGGGTTGGTTATTCATGGGTAAATCCCTTTAAGGGTTAAATATTACTATTTCAGCTTTGGGCACGGTCCGGCGTTCTATGTACAGTGCGGGCAGTGTCGAGGGTTCTATAACGCTAGCAGTATAACCTGCTACATCAGCTTGGAGCTCACTGACCATTTCGCGGCTCACTGCACGGCCTCATATACAGTCATGTGCGGAGGCCACTTTTTGTTCATCTGAATGAAGTATTGGTTCAAGAAGTCACATTTTGAAGCGCAGAACCTCCCCGGCTGTCCTCACTACTGTATCTGTTGTGTTGGTTTATCCCATTGTTACTATAATATGAATAATGTTCACTTACCTCTCAGCTTTGGGGGTAGGTTGTGTCCTTCTTCATCAGTAGGATTTCCCCGGCCATCCTCACCTAATAAATGAGGATTTGTAGGATTTCTATGGATGCTCATCGCGCTGGATGTACAGGCACAATATATTTGGAGAGCTGTGATCTGTCTCGGTACATGGGAAGAACTGAGGCTATGGGAAATACTGAAATCTGCACAGGGGTTAGAGAAGAGACTGGGACACACACATGAAGGATTTTCTAAACACAAGGTATTGGCAGGGTGACCACCGGATCCTGCAGTGATTTGGTCCCATGTGTTCCCAGTGACGAGTGAAATGGCATTTTAGGCGTCCACACGTTCAGTTTTTCAGATGCAGTTTTTTGAAAAACCAAAAGCGGTGGGATGATAATGGGTTGACAAGGACTATATAAGTGCTCCTCCTCTATCTTTCACTCATCCTGTTGGGCATCAAAAACTGTCTTCTAAAAAACTGAACTGTGGCTCAAATGTTTTACAGAATGCAGTGGAGAGAGATACAGATGTGCCTTGTGCAATCTTACCGCTCTAGGCCTGAGTCGTGCGTGGGGGCAGCTGGATTCCCAGAGATCGGAGATGGCTGGCTGAGTTGTGGCCCCAGTGCTAGATGTTGGCTTAGTCCCAGGCCACTGTCAGCACCCGTCAGGCAAGCAGGAGATGCATGGAGAGAGGGAGGACTATGTATAGTATGTGTGGTAACAGATCCCAGGGCAGATGGTGAAGGGGAGGCCTGTGGTTCAGCAGTCAGCCAGGGATCACACTGGACAACAGGAACCTATAATAACAGTGTCTTTTCACAACAGCAATTAACATACAATCCTTGTAAAACTGACACTGTTGGTCCATCCCATACTTTGGTAGACACCGCAGAATTTTCACTTGCTGGTGAAAGTATCGAATAGAATTAGTCAATAAGCGGCTGTCCGTGAGCTTCCACTCTCTGGCACAACATAGTCCGCAGAGAATTACACAATCAAAGGAGAGACCCCCCGCGGGACAACAACCCTGAGACATGTAACTCACTCGGCTCTAAAAGGAACTCACACCGCCTGTGATCAGTAGAGGCACCAGCGATACAGGCCATGCACTCAAACACCTCAGTCTATCCTCCCGATAACTTCATGCATGCCATACGATTGGGTAAGCAGAGAACCAGCCTCCACATTCAAGGACCTCAAACACCGGAACAGTCACGAGGCAGGGAATGGTAAGCATGAGTCAGGGACAGGATCTCTGCCCTACATGCTGCTACATCCACACACTGCTTCTTCCCAAAAATGGTCTTTCTGCATGCAACAAAGGGGGTGGGATCAGCTTGCTGTGTGATGATTCCATTGTGAGTAAGAATTGAGGAGAACCTCAGCTTTGGTCCAGTGGTCAGAAGGATGGAATCAGTAGCCCATTTGGCTTGCTGCTCGGGCGCACTTTAGTGCCAGAGAGAAATCTCTCTGAAGAAGTTAAACAAAACTGCTTGATCAACTGACCACGGCACTGAGACCAAGCTTACTTGGAATAAGCCCTTTTTTATAAAATTCTACAGTGCCTTCCACAGAGTGCTGTCTCCCCAACAAGGACCACCTGTGATGTATACAGGAGCAGTAACAACATGACATTCACATTTACACATTAAATCTGAGAGGGAGATGGGAGCAAATGATAGCTATTGCAACATTAATTGTCAAGCCAAGGGAACCCCCGCATTAAGGTGAAGAAGTGTGAAGGACGGCAGTGAGGGTGACCAAACCCTGCTCAACCAACAGGAAACTGGAGTTAATTAAGGTTGACGCACCAGCGTGGATCCTTCTACTCTCTCATAAACTGAGGTCAAGTAATAGTGACTCATACGGGACAAGGTTTGTCACAGTTCTTTTCTTGTTTCACTTAAGATGAAAGGATGGATGCGGCATTCGTCGAGGAGAGGACATGTGTAACTATCAGTTGCATATGCAATCCCCACCCAACCTTGAGGGCGTGAGACCCCGGCCCTTTGACGCGGTAGGCCTGCGAGCTTTCCCGGGCCGCGGTACGCGTGTTGGTGTGCGGTTGCGGCCTCAAGTCACGCTATTGTCATCACGAGTGCTTGGTACGGGGGAACCGGAGGCTGCCATAAGCCGCAGTGGTCTCCACGGTGGTGCTTGGCAAGAAATGTGAGGGAGAGCTGCTATAGCGCTGATTCTACCCTGGGCAACCCCTTAGTCCGAGTTGGGGAGTCTCCTGGGGTGATGGACAGGGTGCCGGTGATGAGGCAGCCGTCTGATTAGCAGGGAGCCAGACGGATAAGACGTTGAAGAAAACAACTTACAGTTCTTTTTGAAACCGGCAAGGAACCGTCAACGCAACGTGCCATTAACAAGTAGATGGAGCAAGTGATGAGATGTGAGTTGGAGTGGTAGCTCGAGGAGATAGGTCACACAGCACTGGTTGTAAGAGGCGGCTGGAAGGCGACTGTGTCCTGATAGGAACTAACTTGTCCTGTAGGGCTTCAGGTAATCCACTTTAAAGGTAAGATGATAACCACTTGCCTCACTACAAACCTACTCTAGTCTTCTTGACTCCACTCTTCAGAGGCGGGGTAGGCTCTTCTCTGCTATGGTTGGGCCTAGAACGGAGATTTACATCCAGCATTTTGACTTGACTGGCAGTCACGTGAAAACATGGATCAGCAGGATGCACGATGAGCACTTGCCTGTCATGGCATGACGGTTTCAAATTGTGTTGCACTCCTCCAGTAACCAGAGAATAGGCAGGGAGGAGGGGTAGGCATACTCCTCTGTCTCCACCACGTGCACTTCCCCCAGGCATTCCCTCATGTCCCTACCTCTTTACTTTCCCATCTTTTGTGAGTCCACACCCTTAGACTTTTCCGCCCATTCTCTTCGGCGTGGTGGCTGTAGTATACACGTCCTCGCGTTCATCACCATCGCTTCCTTGAATCACGTTGCTTACCTGGACTCCCTTACTTTCTTTCTGTGATATCCCAACACTCCTCATGGGAGACTTTAACATCCCTTGAACACCCCCATCTACCTCTTCAGCCTCTACAGCTTTTATACACTTACTACCTCGTGGGACTTGTACAACTCTCTATTCTGCTACCCACCAAAGGGAAAAAAAAAAAAAAACCCCACCTTGACTTGGTCCTTTGTCGACTCTCTTCTGTTCTGACTGTTACTAAACACATGCACTTTCCACTTTGCGACCTTAACCTTCTCTCTTTACGTAAATAGTTCATTGTCCTGTCAGAAAAGTCCACTTTATCACCCATTACCGGAACCCACGTGCATCAGTGTTCCCACTCATAGTAACTGTGAAGCCATCGCTGTTCCGCCATTCCTCTCTCCGCTAACCTGGCCACTATCATAACATAATCATGTTCTCAAAAGCGACCCCTGGACAAGAGGCACCACCATCAGGGTTCGAGCTTTCGACTGACAGATTAGGCACTTGCAGACTGGCCAGCTACCCCTTTCCTTCGTAAGGCGCACGACGTGCCGAAGTCTGTGAGAGAAAATTTGCGCCCCGGCTACTTTCCTGCTGTATCTTCTTCACTTTAAATTATGCTTAACCAAACTAACTCTGCTCTACCATCTTGCATAAACAGGTCTATTTCTAATCTTATATCTTCTCTTTCTAAAAACCCCAAAAGCTTTTCAAGACTCTTCACTCTTCTAACATTCCAAAGAGTGCAGCCAGAACCGGTCACAGACCTTGGGCTGAAAGATATGGCATACTTAAAGATAAATCGACTGCATCCCAGGAGTGAAGTAATTTCTCAGTCCACTAACTCACCATAAACACTTTTCTCTGATACCATACCCTGTTTCACTCTGCTTCCTTTGAGCCCAGTCACAGAGGAAGAAGTGTCTAGGCTATTTCCTCTTGCCTCGCCCCACTACCTTGCATAAGTGACCCCATCCACCTCACTCTGGCCAGGGTCTCTACTCCCCAGCAGTACTTGAACTTTCACCTAAAATCTTCAAACCTCCTATCTCTCTTCTGGTTGTCGTTGCCTCATCTCTTTAATCATGCTACTTGTTACCCCTACCTTACTAGAAGAAACTTCCCGCGACCCACCAGTGCTCTAATCGCTCGACCAGTCTCTAACCTCCCTTTCACTCCAAACTCCCTGGACGCCTGGGTCTATTCTCGACCTTACCCGTTTTCTCCCTCTAGCTAACTCCCTCCTTGACCCCCTGCAATCTGGTTTTCCGCCCCTAGTGCATTCTTACTGAAACTGCTTTACAAAAGTCTCCAATGATCTCCTACTGCTAATCCAAAGGTGACTCTTCTCTCCTCATTCTTCGGCATCTCTCCGCAGCGTTCGATACTGTGGATCACAATCCAGTCTCTCCTAGGATGCTTTGCTCCATTACCCAAGCTCTGCACTCTTGGTTCTTCCGTTTCCATCTATCTCGTACTGACCCGCACTTGTCGTGTCTCCTTTTTCTGGATATCATCTTTTTCTGTTCTCTCTCTCTGTCGGGGATGTCACTCGCGGCGCTCGTCCTAGGTCCGTCTCCTCTATCTTCCTTCCTCTAACTTACACCCTTGGACAAACCATTACGCAGATTTGTTTCTCAATATCATCTTGTATGCTGAAACCAGCTGTTATAACCTCAGCAGTAACATTCAACTTCTTTTCTCGCCTTTTAATCCAATCCAGAACACTAGTGATGCTCTTGCTGTCTCTAACCTCATGTCCTCTCGCTTCTTTCTGAAACTTAACTCTTTCTAAGACCCCCAACTCTTGGTCTTAGTTTTCAAACCATCACTAACAGAGCATATCCTAACCTCTTGGTCCAGTCTCGGGGGTCACCATAATGCCCCAAAGCAGAGGCCCGCGTGTCTTGGGGTTGTTTCGATCCGACCATCTCCTTTGGAGGCCAGCACATTCAAATCCTCTGCTCACCCTCTCTGCGGATGCATCTCAAGAAAACATCTCCGAATCGACCGTTCTTCACAAACGTGAACCTGTAAAATGCTAACTGTTGCCTGATTCACCGTCTCGTCATAGACTACTGTAACTCCCTATACTAACCGGTTTTCCACTCACCAAACCTCTCTCCTCTCCAATCGATCTTAATGAGCAGCCAGGCTGTCTTTCATGAGACTAAACGCACACAAAAAAGGATGAGCCTCAGTGTCATGCCAGTCGCTGCACTGGCTGCTCAGTCTCCTTTTGCAATACAGTTTAAAAAATATACCTCTCCACCCCGATGCTGAATAATGCTGCAACCTTCCTCCCTCTCGCTTCTTATCTCATGCTATCGCACCAACTCCGGCTCTTAGATTGCCAGTGCTTTATCTAGCATAAGCCTTCTACCCTGTCGGACCTCCCACTCGCTTTCTCCTAAGACTTCTGCTCTATACTGCACCATTCTATGGACACTCTGCCCCTGCGACCTATCATACTAATACTAACCTCCAAAGTTTCAAACGTGGCTCTCTTAAAACCCATTTTCTTCAGGCAAGCCTATAACACTCATTAACTGCAAAGTTTTAACTCTCTCTACAACCCTCCGGTGTCGTCCTCCATCTGTTATACAGAACCCAAAAGGCACCAGACTTCTCTGCGTCCCATTCACCCTGGAACCTGGTATATATGATGACGGCTGAGTTGTCAAAGCGACAGCAATCTCTTTATATATATTTGTTTATTCACCCCTAAAAGAATGGCTTGCCATGAAATATTCTTTTTACCCTCGTGTTACTCCATCATCTTCAAACCGTAAGCTCTGGCGAGCATGGACCGTCACTCCTGTTGTTTCCATACAATTATTGTGCTCTCATGTTATATTATATTTGGTATTTGTTTCCTATATTTGTAAAGCGGGCCTAACCGAATATGATGCCTAATATAAATAAATATTATTTATTATAGTATCTTATTTGTACTCATCACTCACTGATCTCTAGATTCTCCTACACTGGATCTCTCTGAAATAAGACTCTAAACTCAATTCCTTTCCTCCAGAACATTCCTGCAGGGGGTTGTATGACCTCCCTTTGGTCAGGTGGTGGCTGCTCTTCCAATCACAAATCTTCAGCTTACCATGAACAGGATGTAACACCATCATTGACAATATCATCTTGCATCATACAACATACTTAACTTCTTTCTCCTTGCCAGGCAGATTCACCACTGCATATCCCCTATGTCCTAATAAGGACCTAGGTAGTGTTAATGTGATTACATTGCAGGTGGGACGTATTCGCAAACCCCTCCCTCGCATTGCCATCGGCGAGGGTGTGCATACCCCCACCCCGGGGCAATGAAAGAGCCGCCCTCGCTCGACTACAGATGTCTTGCGGGGGCAAGGTGGATGAAGGGCACTCTTGAAGTGCAGCTATGTGAGGTGTAGGACAACCAACCGCCATGGCCTGGGAGAACAGGCACCTGGTTGTGTCGGACTAAGAACAAAACATGTACTGTATGACAGTGGTCGCTGACGGCCATTAAACCGACTGTACAGTAGAAAGGGGTGTTGTCCATGTCCTATTCACTCCTTGCAAACCAAGGCCTGTAATATTTGGTTTTATCAACGCTTAGTTCCCTGGCGCAATTATATAAGGTGTATATCTGCATTGCGTTCGCATATGCGACATCGAGTACCGCCCTGACTGGTATCCTTACCCATGTTTTTGGGGTTTTGCATCCAGTGTCACTCTCTAACCCCCCGTTCCCTTAGGACCCGCAGTTTACTGGACTACCCACAATGGTGCAACGCTCAGTTTGAGGGATCAGGTAGCGGTCAGTGTTTACATATAAAGACGGTCAGACACAGCCACACTACACCTGGAAAGCCTATGAATGTGGGTTTAAAATCGCAACTACTGCATATAGACAGTTGCAAGGTTAAGATCACATTGGCTTAGGAGCCCAATGGGGTACAGGTTCTGGGTCACCATCTTGAACGTACAAATTTACAGAGGTAGTCTACTAGGGTATGCACGAGGGCAAATGCTCGTTTCCCTGCAAGAAAAGGCATGGAGTGACAAACCTAATGTCCTACCTAAACAAGGAAGGGGCATTAAGTGGCAAAATATAATAAATAAAGTGCACTTTTCTTGGTATACTGGCAAAAGTCGCACAGAAGGTCTCCTATGACAAAGTCAATCTTCTTTGTAAGCCGCTTTATGTGGGGAAAAGTTGCACTGTAATGCAATGGTCTCCTCTAGTTGTAAGGGACGGTCCTTTGAAGAAATTTCTCCCGCTGTGGCGAGAAGGGTGCTATCAAAGCACAGAAATAATCAGTTTCAAGGTATTTCTCTTGATGAGATACTAATGATGATAGTCTCAGGAAGTCTCTGGCTCTTTTAGGGCAAGGACACGAAACAATTGAATATCTCACCGGTAATATCTGTTCCATAAGTCCACCCTGACGGCCCTGGAGGTGTGCACCTTACTTTGGTAGGGACAGAAGTTGCGAAAGGTTATCGGCCCCTCCTCTGCCGCTGTCCCGCATGTCTTCCAATAACCACCGAGGTTCCATAGAGATCTATAATATATTAGCCATACAATCATTAATAACACAGGCATGGGTAAATATACCGTCATGTGGACTTATGGGAACAGAATTACCGGTGAGACTAATTCACTTGTTTCGCAGACGGTCCACCATGACGCACCTGGAGACTTACCAGATACTTACTAGGGGGTAACCACCACGGCCTTGAGAACTTTCCGTCCAATATCTCAATCATTGGCTATAATGTAGAGCCATGCGGTAGTGTTTTGGGAATGTCGATGTACTTGACCACGTACTGCCTTGGCTATCGGATATGGTGTCTCCCCGTTTCTCTGCCCAGGAAGTAGCATACTCTAGTTTAGATGGGCTGTTATGAGTTTTTTTGAATCTACATCTTGGCGCGGGTAGGAATTTAGAGAGGATCTGTTTTCATACCACCTAGCATGTGGTGAACTTGAATGATTTCTCTCCTTTATTTTTTCCTCCAAATGAATAAAGGTTTTCCTGCACTTTCTGAAAGATTTGGTTCTGTTTAATAATTAATGACAGCTCTTCTGACATTCCCAGGTCATGCCAGAGGCTCCGTCTCATTCTTTGGGTTTTTACAAGAAAGATGTAAAACGTTTCCTGACTTCATGGACGTCTGAGACTATTTACCTTTGGAGAAAAGACTTATCTAATTCAATTAATTTCAGTACTATCTTGTCTTCCCGAGAGAGCAGGAAGGGTTTCTCTTCTTTGGAGGATAGGCCTGCAGTTCCCAATTCTCCCTTGCGGATGTTATGGCCAAAGGAAGGAAGTTTGAGAGATAGGTCCTTTCAGGCTGCATTTCCGAGAGCGGTTCGAAGGAGGCTTCGTAAGGGAGTCTATATGACTATTCTAAGGTCCATTTTGGTATATTCGGGATCGGATTTAGGTCGCATCTTACCTGCTTTCATGAACATCTTCACCCACGTTGTTGCTCTGCTAGGGGAAGTCAAAAAGGCGCTTAGGGCCGATATTATTGGACGTTAAGGGTGTTTAGGAGGGTCTTAACCCTTTAAAAAACCATCCTTTAAAAATCAAGAATTTTAATGAATGAGTTGGTTTGCGGGAATCGGGGAAAGGGCCCCGCCCCATGCATATATACTTTTTCCAGATTTTGTGTATATTTTGTTGTGATGGGTTTTTCTTCTTCTGCTTGCTATTATGTCTGTATGACCTGGGAAACTCCCTTAGCTAGGAGCAATTCCCTTTCAGGAGCCAGGGGCCCGCCAGTTCAGAAACTTCGGGTTCTGGGTCAAGAAGAGGGCCCTGTGTGCGATCCCTCTGCAGGGAAGAAGATGGTTCCTGAGATTGCCTAGTTTTAAGAGAATGGAACCATGGTTTCTTTCGGCCAGAATGGGCTACTAGGAATTCACTGGTCTGACTCGATTGAATTATTTTTTTTTTTTTTTTTGTAAGATGTCTGGAGATTAGGGGGAAATGGAGGAAAAGCATATCTAGATGTGTCCCCCATGATTGGCTAAGGCATCCAGTCCCCAGTGGGTTGTCTTGGGTGAGATGGAAAAAAATACCTCGATTTGAGTATTCTTTTTGTAAGCGAACAGATCTATTGACTTAGCTCCCCATTCTGGGGTTAGAGAAAGAAAACTTCCCTGTTCAGGACCACTCGTGTGGGTCCAATCTTTTCTCTGCTCAAGAAGTCCGCCGACTGATTTTTTCTACCTTTTAGGAACAAACCGCTGTACGGTCAGGTTGATTTCTGCCCAGGGAAAGCTCTTCTGGTGACCTCCATCAGGTCCGGGACTCTTTGGCCCCTTGACTACGTAGAAGGCCACTGTAGTAACATTGTCCTGACAGGATCCTGATATTTTTGACCTGGTTTTTGTAAGCCTTTTTATGTTTCCCATACTGGCTGCGATAATTCCCCTTAGGGTTTGAAGCTTGTGTCTTCTCATCCCAGGGGACCATTACCCCTTAAGTTAACGGTCTATGGTAGAACAGCTCCCCATCCTGCGGAACTGGCGGCTGTTTGGTGATCAGACTGAGTCGTTATTCCATGGTATTCCCTTTTCCTAGATATGCTGTTGGTATTCACCAGTTTAGAGAATTTTTTGACTCCAGAGGAGGGACCTTCTTACCTTCTTGAAGTCTAATGTTCCAGTTCTGGTCCCTCAAATTTAATGTCCACGCCTGTAGTTTCCTTACATGTGAAAACTGGCTCCATGATACACAGTTTAGGGCAACTTTTACTGACCTGCCCGTCGCAATGCTAAAACGGCCCTGCATGATTTTTTCCCCTGGAATTTGTCTAAATGGGGAAAAGATGTAATGGATTCTCTCTTGTCTTGGGAGAAAGAAGTTGGGCGCCTGAATCTAACATTACTCCAACTCCTAAGAAATCTTCTTTGTCCTCCTCTGGGTTCTAGATGAGCCTTTTTTGGAAATTTAAATCCAGCCCAGATTTTCCATGTTCGTATTGTCCGATCTCTGTGATTGAGAAGAGTCATGGTCTAGTCTGCCACATGAGGAGGTCGTCCAGATATGATAATTGGAGATTCCTTCCTTCACTTAAGATGCCGTCACTTCTGCCTTACCTTTGTGAAGGTCTTGGGTCTGATGAAATTCGACGGGCAAGGCTCTGAATTGGAAGTGGCATACCTTCCCTTGAGGGGTTCCATCCACCGCGAATTTAGGAATTTTCTATGATTTGTGTTATGGGACATATGTAGGCTGTCCTTTAAGGTCGATGGTGCACATTGTGCGGCCTTGAGAATAGTGGGTGGCTGTCCTTCAACCGATTCCATCTGAATTTTGTTTTTATGTTTTGGTTAGCCGCCTGAGGTTTATAATAAGTCGAAGGGTCCCATTTGGCTTTTTATAAGAAATCAGGGGGAGTAGAGCCCTTCTTTTCTCTTCTTTTTCTTTGGGACTTTACCAAGTACCTTCATTTTAACAGTCTTGAAGATTTTTTCCATAACTGTAGTTGCATTTCTCCGAGATGTTAGGTTGGAGACAGAAATTTTTGTTGTGGAAGGGGAGCTGATCTATTGATAACCTGATTTGAGAACTCAGGATCCACTTGTTTGATGTGATCGTTTCCCCATCTGTGGAGGAAGAAAAGAAGACGCCCCCTACCCTGGTAGTCACTTTTTTTTTATTGAGTGGAGGTTTAGGAGAATAGGGTACCTCACGACCTCGTCCCCTTGTTTTGAAGGACCATCGGCCCTGTTCCTCTTGCCTCTTAGTCTTAGGATCCTCTGGAATTCCGAAAGGAAAAGTTTTTCTGGGTTTTCTTACTTCCGGAAACCTTTTTTTTATCAGAGTCTTTTTTCCAGAAGAGTATCCCGTTCATCGCCGAACATGAAGTCTCCTGGGAATGGATGTTTGCAAAGCTTCGTCTGGACTTTTAACATCCCCTCCCCAACTGCTACCAAAATAAGCCCTGCGGCATGATAGATAGTGCCGCTTCTTTTGCTGCAGCTGGCTGTTTTCTGCTGAAGCATCAGCAATAAAACTGACGCTGACGCAGCCCGTCGTTATCTCTGTATAAGGAGATTTCCTGTCCGCATCTGTTTGTAAGGTGTCTTCTAATTCTCCTCCCAACCAAAAAACAGAGGTCTCGCTAACCGAGTACGGCTATGTTAGACTTGAGGGCTACGCATGGAAGTGATTCCCAGACACTGCTACGGAGTAGTGCATCATCCTTTCTGTCCCATGGGGCTCTTAATGGGAAGAGTCCTCAAAATGGCAGGTCGTTTTTTTCAACCACCTTAGAACACAGGTTTCTGTCTTCTTTGGGGTCAAGAGTAACCTGTTCCTAACTCTTTAGTGAATGTTTGCCCTCCCCTCAGCTTCTCCATTCCTCTTGGAGATACTTTTAGGTCTGATTTTTGGGCAAAACCCTTTATCCCCTTTTGGATTGTACCCTCCAAACGTTCATCATCTTGAATGGATTTTGGTCTCTAAACCACTACCACCGCTTCCACATTAACGTATTGCGTACAGCTTTAAGGAGGTTATCCCAATTCTTCATTAAAAAAGAGGTATTTTGAGGTTCCTTTATCCCAATACCGAGAGACATCATCAAGCGATCCTGCAGAAGAGTAGGAGCCCATAGTGTTTATCATAGTCATATCAGTATCAGGGATCTAGTTTTTTAGGAGCTGGCTCGTGGTATATAAATCCGGAATCCTGTCTGTTCATTTCGGATTGGCTCAGGACAGTAGTCCCGGTACCGGTCGGTTTAAATTAGTAAACACTAAGAGTATTGGATTCCTCCCTCCTGGCCGCTTTAAGCTCATTTAACATTGACTCCTTTGCTTGTTTTAAGGCCTGGCTTTTTTTAAAAAGGCATTCAGAAGCAAGTGATTTGGTACAATCTGATAATCTTTTTTACCGGAAAGGCCTCTTTTTTGTTTGTAACATATTTTCCTTCCCTTTTTTGTGGTCTTTGTCTTTCTTCTCTTGGCCTTAGGTCCCTTGAAGATCGTCCTATGACAATGAACAGATTATATTAAAAATCCAACAATCATTCACCCACAAAGTTTTTATATATCCATCCCTTTAAACAAAGTTTTTTGGTTGTACTCACGGTACTCCCGCGGGACACTGGGGGAAGAACCAAGTCTCCGCCAGAGTAAAGGTATTTCCACAAATTCCACAGCATTCCATAGTGAACTCTTGTGGTCTAGAGGCCGGACACTAAATGCAGGAAGCACTTTTAAAACTCCCCCCACCTTCAAGAAATCCAATCATGCTTCTAATAACGTTCCACGTTACCCCAACGCGGAGTCGTCTCACCGGCGTTCACTAGGAGGAAATAGCTGGGGAGGTGCGCCCGTATGCCGGGAGGCACCTCATCCAGTGTCCGGAGACCCATGCCCGCCCTCTTCTTTAGCCTCCGGCCGCAGAGGAGGGCCCAGGACGCGTCCTGCAGGACCCCAAGCCAGTAATGTGAGGTCGACCCCACCGCACCAGTCCTGGGGTTCTGATTTCTCCGCCCCCCCAAGGGAGAGACTAGGTCCTCAACCCTGAACCCTTGTAGTGACAGATACACTGGGACACAGCGGCAGAGAGGTCCCTTATAACCTTCGCAACTTCCTTTCCCTACCAAGGTAGTTGCAACCTCCAGGTGCTGTCATGGGGACGTCTGGAAATATAACAATATGCACATGGACGTAGTACCCTGGAGAGGCTACAGCCCTTCATGTGGTTCGTCAGTGCACCTTCGCTGGGTTCAGCAGGAAAGGATCCAAAGTCAAGTGGGGATCCTGTGCATCCCTCGGGATAGGTGCCCGGCCTGACATAACCCGGTGGAGTAGCGGGTATGCAGGTCAGCACAACCTCCGGACCTTCAGGGATAGGAGCACTGTCACCACCCCCTGTGTCGGCTGATCCAGCGGGGGCTCACGAGCCAGGGACCACGGAGGGGTTCCAGAAAGAATACATGGACCTGCGTCAGCGCCGCAGCTCCTTCCAGCTCCGTCTGCCGGGGCGGGTCTCACCCATTGTAACACGCAGGGAGAGTGGGCCTAGATGGACCTCCGGACAAGGTTCCCCTAGCCCGTGAATGTCTTCTCCTCACAGAATAGCCTCGTTACCCTCTGCAAAACCCCGGCAGTGGTACGGTGGGGTGGCGCCCTTGATCATGCCCGTCCCATGGATGGTCAATGGACCCGTACTCACAATCAACCGTGGATGACATTCCCGTGGTTCAAAACCCCCGGTGACTCCGCGCCGAGGAAGAATAGTTTCGGGGTTCCGGCCACTCTTCGTCCTCATACCATTCGTCATACTGTGTGTAGCGGTCCTCATCGGATCGGGGAGTCCGGATCACACCAACCGCCCCAGGTCCTCGGGTGCCCCCTCCTGACATGGAGAATTCAATGCACCTCGCTGGCTCATTTGTGCTGGCTCGCCTCCGGCAGATCAGGCCTCTTGAACAGACCGGCTGGGATAATACCTCCCGCGTAGAGTCCTTGAGTGGCGAAGCCATAGTCGCACGTTGTTTATCAAAGAACCGGACCATGCCGTTGGTGCGGTTTCTTTTTCCCCAGCGCCAGCTTAGACCGGCCGGGCCATGTAGCGTTGGTCCTCCTTCTCCCTTCTCGCGGTCGTCGCTGCTCCGAGACAGCGTCCCGGAGTCGCTGGCGGGCGCCTCACCTCGCCTCGAGTCTTCGGATGTTGCCGTGCTTGGGCTCCGTGGCTCCTTGCAGGCTCGATCCCGTGATGGTCGGACGCAGTTTCCCGGAACAGGAAGCAGAAGCACCGGAGGTCAGGAAACCGTCCAGCGGCAGCGGCCTAAAGCAGTGACAGTGGCCTCTAGCAAGGTGGCACAGCACGTATGCCCCAGGCGCTGGCTAACAGGAGTCGGGCCTCCCACGGGCGCCTTCCACGTTGTCCTGCGTTACCGGATGAATGGTAACCGTATATGTACTATGGAACCGCCCCGGTTGTAACTTGGTACTTAACTCCATCACCGTCTGGCACATACCGCGGGTGACGAAAGCTCGGGTCCGTCCTCGTTGCAGCCGGTGCCCATCAAAGTGCCGCCGACCGGCTGCGCAGAGACCACCACCATGGTCCCAGCACGTCAAAGAATCAGGACGCTCCACCGGAGGGAAAGGCGGGACCCCCAACATGATGCTGTCCTCACTGTCCAATCCACTTGAGTTCTGGCGTTTCTCTAGGCGGGGCAGGTCCGCCTCTAGCCCAGTGGAGAGTCCACTCCGTTCCGCCAAGAGCTGTGGGCGGGCTCTAATTTTCCTCCTTCTGCGCCACAGGAGCGGGGTTCCGCATCGCTCTGGGGAGCTGGTGGCATCACTGGGCTTTCCCTCCAGTGAAGGTTTTGGCGGTCTTGAATTATTGCTGCTCCACAGTTTCTGAGGTAAAAATCTCAGGCGCGGCATCTCCGATATAGCAGAGCTGGTACAGTTTCTTCCGGATTAACCTCCGGTGCTGAGCGGTTCGACAGCAACGTGCATCCCCCCCGTAACACATCAATCCAAAACACACAATTACTTGGCCCTAAACCGGATTGGCAAGCAGGCTAGGCTCACAGTCCCTTTTTAACTAACGGAAAGTCTTTAATGCCGTAATAAGCACAAATACTCAATCCTGTTCGTGACGCCACTTGCAACACCCCCCCGGGGCCCAGCCCTTGAGGTGAAGCCCTGAGCAGCCGGGCCCCGCGGTAACCCCCGGAGTGGGCCCTGCGGTTTCTGCACTACTCACGCTATTGTCAACTGTGCTTGGTACGGGGGAACCGGAGGGCTTCCCTACACCTGGGCAGGGTCGCTGGCAGCAGTGTAGTGTTGGCAATTAAATTATAGGGAGAGGCTGCCTAAGCGGATCTCCTGGCCACCACCCCCTTATGTCCCCTATTGTTAGTCCCTGGGTGATGGACAGGGTGCCGGTGATGAATGCAAGCCGTATTAGCATGGACCAGACGGAGACAGAATTGAAGACAACAACTTACAGTTCTTTTATTTGAACCCGGCAGGAACCGCACAACGTGCCTTTAACAAGTGATGGAGTGCTGAGATGTAGTTGGAGGGGAGCCTCAGATGTACCCAGCCTGGTTAGAGTTGCAGGCTGGGAAGGCAGCTGTTCCCTGATGAATCCTTTCAGCTTGTCCCTGTATGGCTTCAGTATCCACCTTAAAGTTAAGATGATACCCCCCCTTTTCCTCACTAACAACTAACCTAGTCTGCTTGCTCCACTCTCAGAGGCAGGGGCTCCTAGGTTCTTCCTGCTCTGTTAGGGCTAGACATGATACTCACTCACTCACTGATCTCTAGGATCTCCTACACTGGAATCTCTCTGAAAGAAGATTCTCTAACTAATATTCCCCAACATTCCGGCCCAGGGGGTTTTATTACCTCCCTTTGGGGTCCGGTGGTGTCTGCTCACTCCATCACATCCTCTCTTACAAAGGACAGGATGTAACACAGTCATTGGACAATAGCATCTTTCGATCATACAAACTACTTAACTTCTGCCTTTAGCCAGGCAGGATTCACCACTGCAATATCCCCTATGCGTGTAATGTGGTACAATGCAGTGGGACGTATTCGCAAACCTCCCTCGGCCTTGCCAATCGCGAGGGTGTTGCATACTAGTGTGATCGGGGATGGTCCTCTGGATGTTCTGCGGCTTCTGGTTGTGTCACAGTGAGGTTACCTTGGATAATCCATGTTATGTGTCAATCTGTTTTGCCCTTGTGGGTAATGTTCTTTTAAAATAGACAAATGATGATAACTATTACCCACCCCCAGGGCTGTGCTGAGCTATATTTTGCTGATAATTATAGGGTATGAGCTCGGTGGTGTTGACACCTCTTAAGTACAGTGTGGTGTCGTGTGGTAACACTTTTATTAATAATATTTGATGCATTGCCCCTAAAATTCAGTCATCTGTTGTGTTTTCTTGTAGCAGTACATGGCAATCTCTTATAGCATCTAATGAGAAGACTGTAGAAGTGAACAAACGCAGTCAATACAGAGCATCAAACCCTTATTTAACCCACCCCGTTACACCATACAACAAACACCATGTCCTTTTCTGTTTACCCTTTTTTTTCAGCTTTCTTACCTCTGTGCCAAGCTCCCCAGTACAAGCGTCCAGGACCGGGGAGCCTGATCCTTCCGTAATCCATGAAGACTGACACCACAATGTTAATCACAGCTCTGCTCCTCCCCCAACATCTCCTGGAGTAACCCCCGGGCTAGTTTTTCTAACATGTTCCAGATCCTTGTTAGTTCTAGGACACAAAAGGTCATAAAATAATTTTTCGGAATCTGGAAGTAACAAAATTCACATAGTTTATTTTTAAGGCATTACAATATTAGACGATGGAGAAGTGTTTGTTGCTATCGGAACCGACAGAAGTTTCTCTGGGAGGAGCTGCGCCTCTATCCTGGATACAGAGAGACCACCATTTTTGCCATGATTACATACACATGAGTGACGTTGGGTATGGAGGAATTGGTGAAGCGGCATTATCCGGTCACTAAGGCAATGGTGACCTCGCTCAATGTAAGGACACTGTATTCCAGTGAATTGCATTGATCCACTATACAAGCAAGCAGTGCCTATGAGGGGGAACACCTGTTTCGATGTGCTAATGATAATCCCCTCAAGATTTGGAGCCACATCCTTGGGTCCTCTCAACCTCATGATCAGGGATATTTCGGGAGCTCAGCTTGACTCAAAATGATCGAGACCTCCAGTTTCTCACAATGACAGAATCAATCCCCTGGAATATTCATATTTCATTCCTCCAGGACATGAATGTGTATAGTGACAAGCTGCTGGTAAAACTGCCGGGTCTCATCATCTAAATGAACGAGGCACAAGAAAGAAATGCAGAATTTGTTCAATTGTGGCAAAAAAGGCTACACTACCACTCACGTCTTCCCCCCCGGACCTGGACTTCTGGTGTGGGGGCGCTCTGGATTTCCCCGGCTGAAGCTCGGCCTAGACTAGACTGGTCAACAGTCCTTGGTCCAATGGACCATGCCTTTCCACACCCGCATTGAGGAATGAAAGAAGAGGTGCGGCCGCATAAGTTGGAGGTTCGAAAAAAGGAAAAAGAGAAGAGAAAAAAAAAGGTCACCCTTGTTGGGTCTCTCGCCGTTGCGGTTTTTTTTCTGTAGGGACCATGTAGAGGGTAGAGGAGAGCCTTTGATGTTTCGTGGGGACCGTCCCAGGGATCACACGTGGAGACCCAGCAACGGTACCAAGCTGAGATATTTGTCTATTTACTTACATTCCGTCTGGTATAGAGTTTCCAGCCCAGGATTTATAAACTTGGGGCGGGAGAATAGTAGTGGCTGCGTTAGACAGCACTGAAGCAGCTCTGTATAGGTGCAGAGCTGCGGCCTGTGGAGGAATGGGCTTTCGCAGCATTAACGGCTTTAGTATCTGTAGGCCGTGTATCCTTTCTGAGGACTCTAAAATCTCCGGGACACCAGCCAGAAGGGAGTATAAGTTAAATCCCGCTGGGCGGTTTTCCAGGCAGCACTAATACGGATCCTCATGCAGACCAGAATGAAACATAACTTAGTAACAACTTAGTAATTACGGTACTTAAACAAGTAAACCCTCTTCTCCCGCAAATAACAATATACATTACAGTAATTGACAGTAAATGGTTCATACCACGAAATAATACACGGGTAAGGATCTTCATATAGCACGGATGCGAACCTTTTAGAGCCGAGTGCAACTGTCCCAAACCCTGCTTATTTAACCGAGTGCCACCAAAAATTCAAGCAAACTTATTGCTCCCTTTTCACCAACTTTCAATCATATTGGTCCCTGAGAACAGCAACCCCTTAGAAAGATCGAAATTTTCATCATTTGCTTTCTTCCAGTTTCCTCTGTACCAGATAATTCCGGCCCTGTCTAATTCTCTCCCTCTTCCTTCAGTCCCAAGTAGTGAAAGTAAGTATCAAAATAGACTGAAAGCAGCATCTTTTAAGTTTTTTTTAAGCTTCTTTGATGTCTTGTCTAGTGTGCTTGGGCGATGGCCTGGGTGCCCATAAAAAGGGCTCTGCGGCCATAGTTCGCCATCCACTGTCATATAGGAAACACTTAGCCTATAGTATATACTCAGTCGAATTCACTACAGGACTAGGAGCACATAAATAATAAATGTATCTTTTATGTGGACATTGTTTTAACTGTAAGTTTTTATTCATGTTATATCAGGAATAAAAAAATTAACACAGTAAGACGCATCTTTTGTGTAGATAATTCTATCATAATGTATATATGGTCCCTTATAAAACAAGACTGTGTCCTTGGATACGCACCACCTCTGCTGGAGTGATTGCACAAAGAACCAAAAGGTTTGGTATATTAAATGTCCGTGGAGTGACTGCAGGTCACAGCCGTCCTGTGGTCTGGAGGCTGAATCCAGGAGGTCAACAGGACTCAATAGGCATGTGTAGCCCCGCTGCCAGAGTTTGAGTGGTCGTATCAGGAAGCTACTGGTTTCTAAGGGTCAGCAATGGCTACATTTATGAGAAGTTATCTCACACAGGACATAGATTTTTTTTTATATGAACAACCGATTGAAAATGTTTACATTTGTCAAATGAATTTATAGTAAATGTGATGCCCATATGGAAAACCCTTTAACACCCCCCCTTGGAGGGTAAAATGAGAGGTGGAAACCACAACAGTCAACATTTACAACCAAGTCCTCAATAGAGACAACATTTTTAAAGACTTTTAGAATACTGGGGGCCGATTTACTTACCTCGGTCATCGCGATCCATGTGCATTTGTGTGGAGGATTTCTGTAGTTTCCACCGTGTCCACTAGGTGTCGCTGCTGCACTGAATTCCATCGGAGTGCATGAAGTTCAACCAACCACGAGTGCAGGTAAGCGTGGTGTCAGCGACCGTTTTAGGCATCGTTGTTTTCCGAATCCGTCGGGGTTTCGACGACCACGCCCCCGATTCCAATCGCATTAAATGACCCCCAATGTGTGTGGCCGTAAGGGGGAAAGGGGTGTGAGTAGAAAGTTGATTTTCTTTTTAAATTATGTGTTAAATAGTTCCTCCCATACTCCTTTTACTTACGAGGGGAGTATAGCACTGCAGGCACGTTATTTTTTTGCATATAATAACAAAAGTCAGTTACTTAGTTTTACTTTACCCCCCAGAGACGTTCTGGCTCATTGCATAATTATAAGTGGCTTTAGAAGGCAGAGGCCATGTAAGCTAGATAAGTAGAGCACCACAGTCCCGTTGTCTTGATTCTAGATGAGTCCCCACCGGTTAAATTATGATGGATTTTAAAACCCCCCTGATAAATGTGGCGTCCTTAGAGACCTTCTTGGTTGAAGATTTTTTTTTATATAAACAATAAGCCAAAGGTTGTAGTGGATTGCTTTAAAGGTCTAAATTGAGATGGTGGTCACAATAGCCACCTGCTGGTTTATGATGCCAAGAGGCTAATAAGGGCCCTGGAGATGATGATGATGAGTCAGGGCATCTTCAGTTCTTTTTCCCGATCCAGGACGGCCGGCGCCGGTACAGTAGACTGCGAATTGTGCTGCAGCCGGGGCTGATGCTGGATGATCTAAATCTGGCCTATTATAAGACCTCCACCTGCAGAGTTCCGGTCCGTGTTTGAGGAGCCAGCACGAGCCTCATCTGCGGAAGCAGCATTACTGAACCTACGCCAAGGAGACTCCACCGTGGGTGAATACGCTGTCCAGTTCCGTACTTTGGCATCTGAACTCTGTTGGAACGAGGCGGCCTTATGTGCAACCTTTAAGAAACGTAGACACCACTCACGTCATAAATCGCAGAACTGGCACACAGGAACGCGGACCACAGGTACGGACTGGACACAGGAACGCAGAACGCCCAGAGGAACGGACTGGCACACAGGAACCGGACCACAGAGAACAGACCTGGCACACAGGAATCACAGGACAGAATGCAGGAATCACAGGAACGCCGAGCTGCGGAGGATGCCGCTGGAGCCGGGAGAGGTCAGTGCCACCGGGCACCGGAACCTGGAGGCAACGGGTGCACCCGCGATCCGACGAGCACCCGTGACTTAGTATAAAACGGAAGTGGCTGCCTGTCTGGTGTATTCTACTGTGCTACAAAAAACACCTTTCTATGAATGTGTGAAATGCCGTGAATAATTGCCTGAAATCTGCTGTTTGGAAACAGATGTTTCTATAGCCGTACTCTGCACCGATCTAATTTTTTTTTCCTGCCTTTTTATGTATTTTTCCTAGAAATCCAGACCACCACAGAAACATTTATATGAAAAGCTAAGAACTCTATAGAGAATAAACCTCTCCGAGATGTAACCAGGAGAGGAGAGTTTCCCTTCTGCCAACGTTATGTGAACCCTCATCATTGTCTCCACTCATCACTTTAGGGAAACGCTCTTGAGAAGGTAGCTCAATAGAGACGGGGCAAGACATGAGGTATTAACAGAAAAACATCATGAATTACAACGTATTTCCCCCAACAAGATTTCCGCTGGTGCCAACCGTCCAGACTGGTACACATATGGTGCTGGTAGCGGAGTGCCCGGTGGGGAAGACCACTGATGCAAAGATTGTCTATGACTGGGCTGAGGGGGATCTCTATCAAAGATTCTCTTTTGTCTTCTTCTCAAATTCGGGAACTGAACAGATGGGATAAGTTAGTCTGGAGACCCTGATCCTTCACATTACCCATATCTTTGGCAGCAGCTCGTTAACATCCTACAAGATCACAGAAACTTTCCTTATATTTGATGATTAGAATGAAAGCAATCAGACAATGGATTTCACCTCCGTCACTTGTGCTGCCCCCCTAACAGCGAACGTTGTGGTCACATTGTGGTCAGTTTGGTGGGAAAGTCTCTTCTTAATGGTTTCGTTCTGATGACCTCGACCCGACCAGACTGGATCATGGATTGTAGGGGTTTCCAGCGAGATGGTAGAATCAGTGGATTTTCACAGAAGAAAAGAAGATTATTTACTTTGATAATTTCTTCCGTGACCCTGAACTGGCAGAAAAGGCCTTTACCTTAGGTGAGGCAGAACTGACACATTTGTACACTTCTGTTACCTCCCGCCTACTGCTGGATCATCTGACGTATTTTCCAGGAGCTCCAGACCACAAGTAGTGACCAGCAGGTCTCATTATTACCCAGAACCGTGACCCCATCTTGCCTATTTGTCGCCAACATCTGTCCAATCACGCCGGAAGAAAAGGGCCCCAGAAGCCTGCAGTCCATGGGATGGATGGCAGACATGGGTGTCTGAACACACATTATATTTGATGATGCGGGATCTGGAGTCTTTCCAGTGGACAATAAGTCAAAGCTCTTATCAAGTTTCTGATGGATCGAGGAACCTGTGTCCTATTCCTTCTTACATCTCACTGTCCAGGAATTCTTCTCTCTCTTCTGCCGTGTCATTATGGGCCGATTACTCCTGAGAAGTTACAGAGAATCACTAGAGAAAAGCCAAATCCTATCCTGAGACGAGGTGAGATGTTCCCCTCCTCCGCGTCCTGTGTGGTCTTCAGATGCCACACCAGGTCACTACTAACCGGATACCTGGACACACGAGCAGCTCAGCCTCCAAGACGTCATCACTTGGCTGAAGAACTTCATTGAAAAGAACAATCGCTTGCCAGAAAGTGGCGTTTTGGAGCAACATCTTCACAGTAGATTTTTTTATCTGTTTGAAACTCGTAATAAGACTTTAGTAAAGGAATCCTTAAATCACACACAAAGATTGATATTACTACCTTGGCAGCCACCGCGGGCTAGTCGCACCTGTGGAACGACCTGGTGGAATCCCGCCGCAGCAAGTCCATTCCGCTTTGCGGTGGGCTCTGGTGAACACCGGGGTTCCACTTAGACTCCGGTCCCAGGTCGGCTAGTACCACCTCCCGCGGTGGTCCAGAGGGTCCACAGACTTCCGGCCCTGACAGTAAGATCCAGCCATGGACCCCGCCAAGGAGCCACGTCAGATACTGGCTTAACTTTCCACTGTTGTCGCCCGGCAGTCGCAGCAGATTGCTGCCCAAGGAGAACTTTTAGGCCAAGTTGCTTCCACTCTACAACAGCTGTTTGACTCCAGGCCTCAGCATCCTGTTCCGGTGACTACTCCTGCAGCAGCTTCTTCGACTACTCCTGCGACTTCGCCTGTCATCCTGGGTTGTTCCCCGGCACCAGAGCCTAGGATGAGTCTCTCTATACCTAACAAATACGATGGCGATCCCAAACAGTGCAGAGGATTAATCACCTTGTGCTCGTTGCATATTGAACTTATGTCATCTCAGTTGGTCAGCGAACGTTCCAAGGTGGCCTTCGTCATCAGCCTCCTCACCGGGAAGGCCCTGGCCTGGGCTGGGACAGGAACGATCCAGTTACGGCCACCCATACCAACTTCCTGGCAGAGTTCCGGTCCGTGTTTGAGGAGCCAGCACGAGCCTCATCTGCGGAAGCAGCATTACTGAACCTACGCCAAGGAGACTCCACCGTGGGTGAATACGCTGTCCAGTTCCGCACTTTGGCGTCTGAACTCTGTTGGAACGAGGCGGCCTTATGTGCAACCTTTAAGAAAGGCCTGTCCTCACGGGTTAAGGATGCTTTGGCTGCTCGTGATCTTCCGTCTACTCTGAGTGGTCTTATCACCTTGGCCACCCAGATTGATGTGCGGTTCCTGGAAAGAGCTGAAGAATTGCGGCACGAGCGATCTCTAGTTCGGCTCCCACGTCTTCCACGGTTGGCTCTGGTTTTCCAGAAGCCATTCCAGCCTCCCGGTACTCAGTCTGCTGGTGAACCTATGCAGGTTGATAGAGCCAGACTTACACCTGGAGAACGATCCAGACGTTTCCAAGAACGCCTTTGTCTATACTGTGCCAGTCCCAAGCATCTCATCGGGACTTGTCCAGTGCGTCCCCAACGTCCGGGAAACCGCAGCACTTAGGGCTTTTGGGAGAGGCGTCCCTAAGTGTGAATTCAGCTTCTCCACGTCTGATTATTCCGGTGCTTCTCAGTATTGGCACCGGTGCTCCCGTGCAGGTTTCAGAATTCCTGGATTCCGGTTCGGCGGGGAACTTTGTGGATGCCGCTCTCGTTTCCCGGCATCACATTCCGGTGGTCCCTCTCAAGTCTCCTCTCGTAATTTCTTCTGTAAGTGGACAGATTCTTTCCGATCCGGTTCGGTACCACACGGAACCTATCCGACTTCAGGTGGGAGTCCTACATCAAGAAGATTTGGTCTTCTATGTCTAGCCTCGCTCCACATCAGCTCTTCTCCTGGGTCTTCCCTGGCTCCAGCTGCATGCCCCGATTCTCAATTGGAAGACTGGTGAGATTCTACGTTGGGATCCTGAATGCCAATCCCGATGTATGGTGGTTCCACTTCCTGTCTTATCCTCTTCTGTGTCTTCCAACTCTCTGGAGGGTTTGCCAGCTTGTCACCGGGACTTTTCTGATGTTTTTTCTAAGAAGCAAGCAGAGACCTTGCCACCACATCGTCCCTATGATTGCCCAGTGGATCTCCTGCCTGGCACTACCCCTCCCAGAGGTCGAGTGTCTATCCACTTCCGGTTCCAGAGACAGCTGCCATGTCTGAATACATCAAGGAGAACCTGCAGAGGGGATTCATACGCAAGTCCTCCTCTCCGGCTGGTGCAGGTTTTTTCTTTGTCACCAAGAAAAACGGCTCCTTACGTCCCTGTATAGACTATCGAGGGCTGAACAAAATCACAGTTAAAAATCGCTACCCTCTGCCGTTGATTACGGAACTTTTTGATCGCCTACGCGGTTCCAGGGTGTTCTCCAAGCTGGACCTTCGGGGTGCATACAATCTCATCCGGATCCGCAAAGGTGGCGAGTGGAAGACGGCGTTTAATATCCGTGACGGGCATTTTGAATACTTAGTAATGCCCTACGGACTGTGTAACGCCCCGGCCGTTTTTCAAGAATTTGTGAACTACATTTTCCGGGATCTTCTCTATACCTGTGTTGTGGTCTACTTGGATGACATTTTGGTATACTCTCCAGACCTTGAATCCCATCAGAGACACGTACGTCAAGTTCTTGGTCGATTTCGTGCCAACCATCTGTACGCCAAACTGGAGAAATGCCAGTTTCACCAGCACAGACTTCCATTCTTGGGTTACATAATTTCCGATAGAGGCCTTCAGATGGATCCCGCAAAACTGTCTGCTGTTCTTCAATGGCCACGCCCTGAGGGTCTCCAAGCCATACAGAGATTCCTCGGGTTTGCAAATTATTATCGACAGTTCATTCCCCACTTCTCCTCTGTCGTGGCTCCCATCGTGGCACTCACTAAGAAGGGTGCCAATCCACGTGCCTGGTCTCCTACTGCTGAAGAGGCTTTCTCCAAGTTGAAGTCCGCATTTGCCTCGGCACCAGTCCTCTCTAGGCCTGATACCAACAAGCCTTTTTATCTTGAGGTGGATGCATCCTCCGTAGGCGTTGGAGCAGTGCTCTCCCAGAAAGGGCCTAAGGGCCGAACTTCTACATGCGGCTTCTTTTCCAAGACCTTTTCCCCAGCTAAAAGAAACTATTCGATTGGAGACAGGGAGCTCTTAGCCATCAAGCTTGCGCTAGAAGAATGGCGCTATCTTCTGGAAGGTGCTCTCCATCCTGTGAGTGTGTACACTGATCACAAAAACTTGTTATACCTCCAGACAGCCCAGCGCCTGAATCCCAGGCAAGCCCGGTGGTCCTTGTTCTCTTCCCGTTTCGACCTGCTGATCCATTTTCGTCCCACTGACAAGAACGTCAAAGCTGACGCCCTGTCCCGGGCTTCGGATGTTGTCGGAGAAGAACCAGCTCCTCGACAAATAATCTCTCCAGACCAGCTTATTCTTGCAGCTCCTGTGGATCTTCGGCAGCTACCTCCCAGCAAGACGTATGTCAGACCTGCTCCCCAGAGGAGGATTTTATCTTGGGGACATTCTTCTCGTGTGGCTGGGCACCCTGGGGTGCAACGCACTGTGGCCTTCATCTCCCGCTACTACTGGTGGCCAGACTTGGTCGGGAGTTTGTGGGATCCTGCTCCTCCTGTGCCCGCAACAAAGCCTCCCGTCTCAAACCGGCTGGACTGTTGCTGCGTTACCGATACCCACGTCGCCCGTGGTCCCACGTGGCTATGGACTTTGTCACCGATCTGCCCGTTTCCTCGGGCAATACTGTTATCTGGGTGGTGACGGACCGGTTTTCTAAGATGTCCCATTTTGTTCCCCTTCCTGGTCTTCCGTCTTCTCCACAGCTTGCCAGTTTATTCTTCAGACACATTTTCCGGTTGCATGGCCTTCCGCTACACATCGTGTCCGATAGAGGAGTCCAGTTTGTATCAAAATTCTGGCGTTCCTTATGTCACCAACTGCAGGTCAACCTTGACTTTTCCTCTGCCTACCACCCGCAGTCTAATGGTCAAGTGGAGAGGGTGAACCAGACTTTGGGCTGTTACCTCCGTCACTTCGTTTCAGCTCGTCAGGACAACTGGGCTGACCTGCTATCTTGGGCTGAGTTCTCCTACAATTCCCTGGACTCGGAGTCTACTGGCTCTGCTCCATTCTATGTGGTCTATGGACGTATTCCTCGCCCCCCTCTTCCGTTGTCTACTTCCTCTGATGTCCCTGCGGTAGAGGAATTGGTACAGGACCTCCAGTCTATTTGGGATCAAACTCGCCAGTCTCTTCTACGTGCTATGGACCGTACTAAGACTCAGGCTGATAAGAAACGTCGAGCTCCTCCTGTCTTCTCTCCTGGCGACAAAGTATGGTTATCCTCCAAATATGTACGCCTTAAGATACCCAGTTACAAACTTGGTCCCCGGTTCCTTGGTCCCTTTGAGGTAATCAAGCGCATCAATCAAGTGGCCTACAAGCTCTGCCTTCCTCCATCTATGCGCATCCCGAACTCCTTCCATGTCTCCCTCCTGAAGCCAGTCATCTTGAACCGCTTCTCCCCACAATCCCCTCCTCCGGCTCCTGAGGCGGATTCTCCAGATGTCTATGAAGTTAAGGAAGTTCTGGACATGAAGTTCATTAGGGGTAAGCGGTTCTTTCTTGTAGACTGGAAGGGGTTTGGGCCCGAGGAGAGATCTTGGGAGCCCGAAGAGAACATTTTGGATCGGACTCTCCTCCAGAGGTTTCTTGGGACCAAGAAGAAGAGGGGGAGGCCGAAGGGGGGGGGTACTGTCACGGGTGCTCCCGCGATCCCTGTCTGGGATCGCGGGTGCACCCGTGCCTCTCCAGGTTCCGGTACCGGCGGCACTCACCTCTCCTGGCTCCAGCGGCGTCCTCCGCAGCTTCCGCGGCTCGGCGCGCGCCGGCTCGCTGAGATTTAAAGGGCCAGTGCGCCAATAATTGGCACTGGCCTGATTTAAATTCCAGCCTCTTCCTTTTGCCCTTGCTGGATCTCCAAGTCTTCCCATGAAGTGAAAGCTCTCCTGTGATTCCTGCGTTCCTGTGATTCCTGCGTTCCTGTGATTCCTGCATTCCTGTGTCCTGTGATTCCTGTGTGCCAGTCCGTTCCTGTGGTCCTGTGTTCCTGTGTGCCAGTCCGTTCCTGTGGTCCTGCGTTCCTGTGTGCCAGTCCGTACCTGTGGTCCTGCGTTCCTGTGTGCCAGCTCCTGCAATTTCTGACGTGAGTGGTGTCTCCTGTATTACTACCTTGGCAGCCACCGCGGGCTAGTCGCACCTGTGGAATCCCGCTGCAGCAAGTCCATCCCGCTTTGCGGCGGGCTCTGGTGAACACCGGGTTCCACTTAGACTCCGGTCCCAGGTCGGCTAGCACCACCTCCCGCGGTGGTCCAGAGGGTCCACAGACTTCCGGCCCTGACAATACATTTATTGGAAGCAAAAGAAGATGCTAGACAATCATTTATTCTTAATCCGTTCACTCTCTCAGAGGCTCTATGAAGAGGGCTCACTGGGTGCCTATTGCAGACAACAGCTACCATTAATACCTGCTATCAGAGCCACAAGAGGCATTTAAAATACAGGGGCGCAGACACTGCCATCTTTGTTCGAATTGTTACTCCTCGGGTTGTCATTGGGAAGTGGGAATTGGTTGCCATGACAGCGAAAAAAAGTTTAAAAAATATTTAAAAAGTAAAAAAAATTAACATTCAAATTTAAGCAAGATTGTTTACCCTTTGAGATCTTTATAGTAATTGAATCAAAATGGAGATGAAATTTAGAAAGGAAATTATGTCGGTTATACGTTCATTTAGCCCAAAAATTTACACATTTCCAAAAGATAAAAATACAAAACCCACCATACAATTTGTTATGCAATTTCTCCCGAGTGCAGAGACCCCCCACATGTGGCCGTTACTTGTTTTATGATTGGCCCCTTTTGCTTTTTTCGTTATTGGGGCCATGTGACGGCATTTATTTTGCGGGATGAGATGCTTTTTCTGTTGTTACCATTTTGGGGTTGGTATTCATGGGTAAATCCCTTTAAAGGGTTAAATATTATTAGTATTTAAGCTTTGGGCACGGTCCGGCGTTCCTATTGTACAGTGCGGCAGTGTCAGAGGGTTCTGATAACGCTAGCAGTATAACACTGCTACATCAGCTGTGAGCTCACTGTCATTTCTGCGGCTCACTCACGGCCCTCATATACAGTCATGTGCAGGAGGCCACTTTTTGTTCATCTGAATGAAGTATGTGGTTCAAGAAGTCACATTTTGAAGCGCAGAACCTCCCCCGGCTGTCCTCCTACTGTATCTGGTTGTGTTGGTTTATCCTCATTGTTACTATAATATGAATATAATGTGCACTTACCTCTCAGCTGTGGGGGTAGGTTGTGTCCTTCTTCATCCAGTAGGATTTCCCCCGGCAGATCCTCACCTAATAAGAAATGAGGGATTTGTAGGATTTTCTATGGAGCTCATCAGCGTTGGATGTACAGGCACAATATATTTGGAGACTCTGTGATACTGTCTCGGTACATGGAAGAACTGAGGCTAATGGGAAATCACTGAAATCTGCACAGCGGTAGAGAAGAGAACGGGACTCACACATAAGGATTTTCGGAAACACAAGGTATTTGGACAGGTGCACCAGATCCTGCAGTGATTTTGGCCCATGTGTTCCCAGTGACGAGTTGAAATGCATTTTTAGGCTGCGTCCACACGTTCAGTTTTTCAGATGCAGTTTTTGAAACCAAAAGCAGTTGTGGATGATTATGGGTGAGGACATTAAGACGGGCTCCTCCTATTATACTTTCACTCCATTCCTGGATTGGGCATCAAAAACTGCATCTAAAAAACTGAACATGTGGACACGCCCTGACTGAAGGTTATTTTGAAGGTTAACTGGAGGTCGGTACTAGAGAAGCCCCACAAAGCCCCGGTGTTAGGGCTGTTGAGGGAAGGTTGGAGGCTACTAGTTCACGTAAAGGATCAAAGCAATGTTTTTAAGGAATGGCTCAAATGTTTTACAGAATGCAGTTGGAGAAGATATCAGATGCCTTGTGCAATATTACCGCACTGGGCCTGAGTGCTGCGTGGGGGCAGCTGGATTCCCAGAGATCGGAGTGGCTGGCTGTAGTTGTGGCCCAGTGCTAGAATGTGGCTTAGTCCACAGGAACAGGCCTGGCAGCACCCGTCAGGGCGAGCAGGGAGATGCATGGAGAGAGGGAGGACTATGTAGATATGTAGGGATCACCCAGTGTGTGGTGGTAACAGATCCCAGGGCAGATGGTGAAGGGGAGGCCTGTGGTGTCAGCAGCAGCCAGGGATCACACTGGACAACAGGAACCTTATAATAACAGTGTCTTTTCACAACAGCAATTAACATAAATCCTTGTAATAAGACGACTGTTGGTCCATCCCTATAACTTTGTAGACACAGCAGTTATTTACTTGCAGTAAAAGTCTGAATAGAATCAGTCATAAGAGAGGTAATGTTATCCTTCCAGGCAGGGAAATAGTCGAGTTTAGACAAATAAACAAATAATTTACTCAGGATTTTCACTACGGAGAGGAGTTCTCACCACACCACGATAGCTTGTTAGCCTAACACCATAGAAGTTGACGAAATCCACGGATTGACCTCCTCACCCTTCCTCGGACAGACATAGCCTTGTTAAGGTGGAGCCTCATAAATCACCTCCCTCTGATCTCAGCTGGAGCGGCCAGCCAGGAGCTTCCACTCTCAGGTGGCACCACATAGTCCCAGAGAATTACATAAATCAAAGGAGAGACCCCGAACGGGGACAAACGACCCAAGAGACATGTAACTCACTCGGCTCTAAAAGGACTCACACCACCTGTGATCAGTAGAGGGCACCAGCGATATAGGCCATGCACCTCAAACACCTCAGTCTATCCTCCGATAACTTCATGCATGCCATTCGATGGGGAGCAAGAGAACCAGCCTCCAGCATTCAAAGGACCTCAAACACATGGGAACAGCATCAGGGCAGGGAACGGTAAGCATGGTCAGGGACAGGATCTCTTGCCCTACATTGCTAGCTACATCCACACACATGCTTCTTCCCAAAAAATGGTCCTTTCTGCAGGCACACAAAGGGGGTGGATCGGCTGGCTGTGGCGATGATTCCATTGTGGAGTAAGAATTGAGGAGGACATCAGCTTTGATCCAGTGGTCAGAAGGATGGAATCAGTAGCCAATTTGGCTCTGCTGCTTGGGCAGCAGCCTATGTGCTGCCCAAGTTCTGCTTTGGTGTGTGTCACAGTGAGGTTACCTGGATATCCTCGTTATGTGTCAATCTGTTTTGCCTTGTTAATAATGTTCCTTTAAAATAGACAATGATGATAACTATTACCCAGGGCTGTGCTGGTAATAGTAGGGTAGGAGCTCGGTGTGTTGACACCTCTGGTAAGTACAGTGTGTGTCTGTGTGGTAACACTTTTAATTAATAGTATTTGGTGCATTGACCATAAAATTCATTCATCTGTTGTGTTTTCTTTGTAGCAGGTACATGCCAATTATCTGATAGCATCTAATGAGAAGAATGTAAGAGTGACAAACGCAGGTCAATACAGATCATCCAAACCCTTATTTAACCCCGTTACACCAATGCCCTTTTCTGTTACCCATTTTTTTCAGCTTTCTTACCTCTGTGGCGGAGCTCCTCCAGTACAGCGTCCAGGACCGGGGAGCCGTGATCCTTCCGTAATACATGAAGACTGACCCACAATGTTATCACAGCTTCTCTTCCTCTCCCGAAAATCTCCTGGAGTAAATCCCGGGCCAAGGTTTTTCTATCACGTTCCAGATCCTTGTATTTCTAGGACACAAGAAAGGTCATAAAATAATTTTCGGAATCTGGAAGTACATTCACATAGGATATTTTTAAGGGATTACAATATTAGAGCATGGAGAAGTTTTTGTCGGCAGCAACAGAAGTTCTGGGAGGAGCTGCTCCTCTAGCCTGGATACAGGAGGAGATCCACCATTTGCCTGATTACAACAAGGCAATGGTGACCTGCCGTCAATGGAAGGACATGTATTTCATTGAATTGCCATTGACCCACCTAATCAATCAAGCAGGTGCCTATAGAGGGGTAACGCTGTTTCTAGGTGCTAATGATAAATATCCCTCAATGAGTGTATGAGTGGAGCCACATCATGTCCTCTCACCTCCAGATCAGGGATATTTCGGGAGCTCAGCTGACTCAAAAGTGATCGAGATCTCCAGTTCTCCACAATGTAGATCAGATCCTCCTGGAAATACTCATACGTCATCCTCAGGACATGATGTGGATAGTGACAAAGCTGCTGGTAAAACTTCCGGGTCTCAGCATCTGGAAATGAAAGAGGCACAAGAAAGACATGCAGAATTTTGTTAAATTTGTGCAAAAAAGTCTACACTACCACATGCAACGTCTTCCCACCCGGACCTGGACTTATGGTGTGGGGGCAGCTGGATTCCCCTGGCTGAAGCTCGGCCTAGCACTAGACTGGTCACAGTCACTTGGTCCAGATGGACCAGGCCTTGTCCACACCAGGCAGGGAGGGAATGAAAGAAGAGGGTGAGGCCGCAATAAGTTGGAGGGACCAGGTAGATGGTAGAGGAGAGGCCTGTGATGTTAGTGACAGCCAGGGATCACACGTGGAGACCCAGCAACGGTAACAAGCTGAGATAGTGGTCCTATTTACTTACATTGCAGTCTGGTATAGAAGTTTCCAGCCAGGATTTAGAAACTTGGGGCGGGAGAAGATAGTAGTGGCTGCTTAGACAGCAATTTAGCCAGGCTCTGTATAGGTGCAGAGCTGCAGGCCTGATGGAGGGAGATTGGCTTTAGCAGCAGTAACAGGCTGCTAGTCTCTGTAGGCCGTGTATCCTTTCTGGAGGAACTCCGAGAACTCACCGGAACACCAGCCAGAGGGAGTATAAGTTAAATTCCCTCTGGGCGGGTTCCAGGCATCCACTAATACGGATCCTCATGGCAGAACAGGAATGAAACATAACTTAGTAACTTAGTAATTACTTAACAATTAAACCCTCTTCTTCCAGGCAGATAACAATATACAGCTACATTACCAGTAATGGACAGTAGATGGTGTCAATACCAAGAAATAAATACACGGGTAAAGGGATCTTCATATAGGAACACTTAGACTATAGCATATACTCAGTCGAACTTCAACTACATGACTAAGGATCACATAAAGTATAAATTTATCTTTTATTGTGGACATTGTTTTAACTGTAAG
This sequence comes from Engystomops pustulosus, assembly GCA_019512145.1. Lineage (NCBI taxonomy): Eukaryota > Metazoa > Chordata > Amphibia > Anura > Leptodactylidae > Engystomops > Engystomops pustulosus. The sequence goes on along the minus strand of CM033647.1, from coordinate 6,968,486 downwards.
TTTTTATTAAGGTTATATCAGGAATAAAAAAATTAACACAGTACAGGACGCATCTTGTGTGTAGATAATTCATAAATGTAGTCATATGGTCCCTTATAGAAACAAGACTGTGTCCTTGGATACGACCACCTCTGCTGGAGTCATTGCACAAAGAAACAAAAGGTTTTTGTATATGTAATGTCCGGCAGTTACTGCAGGTCTCACATCCGTCCTGTGGTAATGGAGGCTGAATCCAGGAGATCAGGCAGGACTCAATAGCGCATGTCTGGCCACCGCTGCCTAAATGTGAGGTGGTCGTATCCGATGAAGCTATCTCGTTTCTAAGGGACGGCATGGCTACATTTATGAGAAATCTTCACACAGGAACATTTTTTTTTAATAACAACCAATTGAAGAAATGTTTACATATGGAAAATGAGTTTATATAAATGTGAATTCCCAGATGGGAAAACCCTTTAACATCCATTGGAGGGGTAAAATGAAGAGGGGGAAATCAACAACTGTCAACATTATCCAACCAAGTCACATCAATAGAAGACAACATTTTTAGAGACTTTTAAGAATAATGGGGCAGATTTACTTACCTGGTCCATTCGCGATCCAGTGGCGCGTTCTGTGTGGAGGATTCGGGTCTTCCGGCGATTCAAGGTAGTTCCTCCGACATCCACCAGGTGTCGCTGCTGAGCTGAATTCCATCGAAGTGCACTGAAGTTCACCAAGCCGGCCCGGTTGCAGGTAAGTGCGTGTCAACCGACACTTTTTTTTTTTTAAATGCGGCGTTTTTTCCGTATACGTCGTGTTTTTGTACGACCACGCCCCCGATTTCCGTTGCGTGCATGCCGGCGCCAATGCACCACAATTCGATCTCGTGCACCAAAACCCGTGGCAATTCAGGGAAAATCGGCACAAAACGGAAAAATTCGGGTAACACATCAGAAAAACGCGATTCGGACCCTTAGTAAATGACCCCCAATGTGTATGGCGTAGGGGGAAAGGGGTGTGAGTAGAAAGTTTGATTTCTTTTTAATTATGTGTTAAATATTTCCTCCCATTAGTCCTCTGTTACTTACAAGGGTGAGTATAGCATTGCAGCCAAGCGTTAATTTTGCCATTATAAATAACAAAAGTCAGTTAACTTAGTTTTACTTTAACCCCCCAGAGCCCTTCTGGCGCATTAGCATAATTATAAGTGGCTTTTAGAAGGCAGGAGGCCATGTATAACATATATAATTAGAGCACCACAGTCACGGTGTCTGGATCTATGATTAAGTACCCCGGTTAAATATGATGGATTTTAAAACCCTTGATAAATGTGGCGCCTTATAGACCTTTTTGGTGGCATATTTTTTATATAAACCCAGGATTGTAGTGGTCTTGATGTTAAGGTCTAGATGGTGGTCACAATATCCCCTGGTTGTTTTTATTGATGCCGAGAGGATAATAATGGCCCCCGGGCTGATGGTACAGGGGACACCTGTGTTGGTAAATCCGGCCCAGGGACACACATGGAGACTGACGAGTCAGGCTCTCAGTTCTTTATTCCGATCCAGGAAGCCTTGCAGTACAGTAGACTTGCAGAATTGTGGCCGCAGGCCGGGGCTGATGCTGGATGATATAAATCTGGCCTAGTATAAGACCGTCCACCTCCTATTATTTGGCTTAGTTTACAGCAGAAAACTGCACCAAAGTTCAGGTTCATTTGCATCATTTTGGAGCGCTTATCCTTTGAAGATACGGCCCCTTAAAGGGAACCTGTCACGGCAGGTGGTTTAGTGTCCCAAATCAGCCTGTATGATTTTAATACTCGTTGTGCATTGTATCCCGGCATCAGCTTCCACATCGCAGGAGGAGGGGCCAGCGCAGGATCTTCCGGAGCGAGTCCGATGTGCCTCGCATGTAGGCAAGTATAAAAGTTTTTTTTTTTCTCCATGTACAGGTCGGTTTGGGACCTTAAACCACAGGTCAATAAGAATCAGTAGATGATTTAGGGTCCCAAATCGACCTGACAGGTCCTGTAAGGCCACCACGCTCTTATACCCTGAGTAAATGTTTTGTTGCAAGTTATGAGAGAATTCAGAATGATAAATCTGCCCCTTACTTAGGCTACATTCACACGAACGTATGGGGGACGTATATACGGCCGATATACGTCCCCCATACACTTCTATGGGCGCACGGCACCCTACTGGAGCGGTACGGTGCAGCACACGTGCGGCACCGTACCGTTCCGTACCCGGGAAAAAGATAGGACATGTCCTATCTTTTCCCGTAATACGGCGCCGTGCGCCATAGGTTGCTATGGAGAGGGGCGGGGGTGAGCTGCGCTCACCTCCTCCTCCTCTCCCCGTACACTGCCGTTGCCCGCTACGGTACGGGCGGGCAACGGCAGTGTGAATATAGCCTTTCTGTATCTTCCATTGTGTCACTAGACACATTGGGGCACATTTACTTACCCGGTCCTATCGCGATCCAGCGGCGCGTTCTCCGACGAGGCTTCGGGTTCTGCCGGGATTCACTAAGGTCGTGCGCCCGATGTCCACCAGGTGTCGCTGCTGCGCTGAAGTCCCTCGAAATTCACCTCCTCTGTCCCGGTGTATGTGAGTGCTATTCTTACAACACAATTTTTTTTAAAAATTCCGCAGTCTGCAAAATCGGCAAAATTCGGGAAACCCGGCAGAAAAACGCGATTCAGACCCTTAGTCTGATCGGCCATAATAATTGAACTAAAGTGTATTGGGGGGGGGGGGGTCTATTCTTCGTCAGAGTTATAAATTAAGATAAAACATCTCCTTACCATCACTGGGAAGTATCACACTCATTTCTCCAAGACAGAAAAATCCCTGCGTGATAAAAAAAACAATTGCCACATTAAAAGAAAAGACACAATTTTGTTGTAAACCCCTTTGGGCTGCGCTGACACCACATCTGCTCGAAAATATGAAGCCGATTCAAGAAGAACCAGGCGAGGAAATCCAGGTGATTTTTGGGTGTGGCTGCTTTTTTTAGCACGTAAACCACCAGCAAGTAGACAAAAATACACCCGAAACATCAAACGCGCGCTTATAGAGTGGGGTTTCTTCCTATTGGTGTCAATGGGAGGGAAGTTGCTGTGTATCTGATGTCAGATATGTATATAATGAATTCATTTCAGGAAACACTGTTGTTATCAGAGTAAAGTCTCACTTATAATACAGTGATGTAGAGGAAAGCAAAACACCCCTACAATTGGTCCCTACAGTGGAGAATTAGTTTTTGACCCCAAATATGGCAGTCTGAATAAATCCCTGGATCAACATCCCTTAAAGTAAGTCCAACAATTGTCGGAGAATCTCCAAGACACTGTGGAGGAGATTTACGAGCCAGTATATGATGAAATCCCATCCCCTCCGCATACATCAGGAGGCTAGGTAGAGATGAGCGGACCCGACGATTGGGTTTGGCCGCACGACCCGGACATATTGCCGGATTGTTGGCTGGGAACACCACTGGCCAATCATAGCCATGGATATTGCCGGATTGTTGGCTGGTAGCACCACTGGCCAATCATAGCCATGGATATTGCCGCATTGTTGGCTGGGAGCAACACTGGCCAATCATAGCCATGGATATTGCCGCATTGTTGGCTGGTAGCACCACTGGCCAATCCTAGCCATGGATATTGCCGCATTGTTGGCTGGGAACACCATTGGCCATCATTGCCATGGATATTGGTCGAAGTGGATTGGCCAAAGTGAACCCGATTGTTGGGTCTGCTCATCTCTAAGCTTAGACCTCCTGATGTATCCGGAGGGGTAGGGGTGCAGTGTATATTTCTACACCGGCTCCTACTTGGCGGAGAAGTACGCTACAGCATGTGAACTTTCACTTTTAAAAGTTCACTGGCTGCAGCAAGTCCGCAGGCGAGGTAAGGAACATGTCTGGCCACTCCACTGCCAGCTGCACCCTCCTTTATGCCACCTTGGTGTGGATGTGCCATAAAGGGGCTAAAAATATCAATTACTGGTGGTTGTCAAGGCATTGCTATTATTTCAGGGCTTCTATGCCAGTTTTCTTTGTGTTTGGTCGGGATGAGGACTCACTGTACAGGTATGTAGCCATAACTTTACCAGGTCTATGTGATCACTGACTACAGGTAACAGAAGTTGTTATTGGATCTACCAGGACCTCTGTGCCCCCCTGATATTAGTGTAATGCCCCCCCCCCCCCCACCATAAAAAATGAAAGGATATATACACATATATACAGCATATAAGAGAGATGAATCTTACCTGGATGCTTCAAAGTGTGGAGAGACACAAGATCAAGAGAAGAGGAAAGTCTCAGGGCAGAGGAACCGCACAAGTAACATTTTTGAAGTTCTTTTATACATAGTAACCCTATAAGGTATAAATGATTTTTATGTTTTGTTTTCCTGGTGAAATTTCAATGTAGCTTCCTTGTATGTTATTATATCACAAGTTATTACTCCCCTCTTATGTCGCCCCAGCCCCCTCACAATAAACATATAGGGGGTCGTTATCTTATTTGTTTTTCTTTTTTTTCTTTTACACATGAGGTTTTTTTTGGGGGGGGGGGGGCATCAGCAGGTGGACACAGAAATGAGTTCCTCAGATGCAAAAAAGACTCCACTCTCCTGCTTGTTTTTTGACCCATTTTCTGGTACAATTCTATTGTATTCAGGATGAAGGAATTATGGAAAAGTCCGGCAACTCACCTGGCGATAGCAATTGCTTAGGGTGCTCTGTTGTAGTAATATTTTGTGTTTTGGGTGTTGTTTATAGCAATGGAATTACATTTCTTCAGGCATCTGTGGTGCCAAATCTCCTCAAAGGGATGTAGCATTTCCCCAATTGTGCCCTGTGCTATCTGGATCATTATATTCATCCTCTTCTTCTCCTTTCTGTAGATGTCTTCTCCCCAACAGATGACGGCTAAGAACAGTAAGTGATATGAAACGACTTGAGCTTCCATTACAAGTCCAGTCTGGCCAGCGCTTTACTGTACCCCTTGTGGTTGTTGGTCTTCCAGTCCAGCCTGGTGTCCGTGCACATACCCAGATACTTGTAGGTGCTGATCTCATCCCTTGCTTGCCCCTTGATCTCCATTGGTTCTGTGGAATTCTGTTCAACGTAAGACCGGGGCATTGTTGAAGGCTGTGGGGTAATAAATCGGTGACTAAAAGGGATCAGTGTTTGTTGCAATAAGTTGTTGGACGTACAGGTTTGTTTGTTCAACAATCCTACCAAGCAGGTCATCTGAGGAAAAAATAATCAATCAATCCAGAGCCCTACACAGGGACCTGCAGCCGTAGTATAGTCTGGTAATTGGGCGATGGTGGAGGTTGTCAGGATGAGGGGTAGTGAACACTCTGTACCACCACGGACGATGACATAAGCTGAGCAGAGACAAAGTCGCACCCGGTTTTCACCAGAGTCCGTTGCAAAGCTGGTTGGACTTGCTGCATTCTGGTACCACCAGGTTGCTCCACATTCGCGACTTTGTCCATGGTGGCGGCCAAGGCAAAGTACAGAGTCGTAGAATAGAATCGTAGTCGGGACAGACATGAGGTCAGGAAAGACAGCACAGGATAGAGTCGAAGGAAGGTCAGGTCAGGTAGCACAGAAGCAAAGTCGGGAACAGAACCGGGGTCACAACGGGAATTCAGCAATCAAAAGGCATAGGGTCAAAGCTTTCTCTCAGGCGGTAGGCACAAAGGTCTGGCGGGGGATGAGGGAAGAGGTCGGCTATTTATAGATTGCCAGGTGGCCAGCGCCACCTGGCACCCGTGCCACCGCTTAGTTGATTGCTGACCCTCCTGACTGTACTATATTGAGAATGTATAACTATATGTAAAGTTACACTACGTACTGAACTGTGACAACGTGTAGAATAGAGAACTCTTTGGTGTCATGTTGAGTCCCATCGCTGCTTGGCAACCATCGCAATGTTTTTTCAAAAAACATCTTTTGTCTTTTTATCATTATCCGCCAGACATCTAAGTCATGAAGTATTATGAGAGGAAGGTGTGGGGCGAGTGCTCTGGCAGACATATTACTGATGGAATATAATGGAATGGGGTTTAAAATATATCTAGCGTAAAACCAATGTAGAATCCTCTTGCTTTGCAAAGGTTATATTTACAAAGGTAGATTTGTCAGGTAGATACAACATTATTCTATTCACGTCAAAAGATCCACCTAACCCTCAGGTGGATATCGACAAATGTCAAGGGGCCGTTACCTAAAAGGGCTGGATTCTACATTGTTTCGTTAGAGGGGAACGCTCAGAAGAACAGACATTTTCAGAATGAAAGGCTCACATTGTTTTACGGTATTTGTTAGGGAAAGGTTGGGTAAATACACTCCTGTTGCTGCCGGAGGATTGTGGACGATGGTAAATATATAAGAAGATGGCAGAAGTTATGCTAATGCTGAATAGAACGGGGACATGAGGCTGTCCTATGCATAATGAGGGGAAAAGCTGATTATATATAACGATGTCTTAAATATAAAATAATATATAAATAATAATAATACATAAAATAAAACCAGATAAATTGATCCTCTCTGGAACCGAGAGGTTATGCCAAGCTTTATTGGGAGCTCATCTCATAGAATTGGATAGTTTGGGGGAATTTTATCAATTGTTCTCTATGGTTTTTAGACCTCCATGTGTTGCGCATTAAAAGCTTTGATTAAGGCTGGATTCACACTACCGTGCTCACCCCCGCCCCTCTCCATAGGTATACATGGCGCACGGCGCCGTATGCCGTGAAAAAATAGGACATGTCCGCAAGTGTGCAGCACTGTACCGCTCCCGTAGGGCACCACGCGCCCATTGCCGTCAATGGTGGACGTATATCGGCCGTACATACGTCCCCCATGCGGCAGTGTGAATGAAGTTAAATCTGATGACGTTCTCCCATCAGATTTTTGGGTTTCAGACGTCTTATATAAGCGGTGGGTAAGAGGGACAACTAGCGGTTTGTAGTTCTTCTCTATGGAAAAGTTCTTTTTCAACCTTTCGCATTAAATAAAGGGAATAATTAGCTGCCACTTTTTGTAATGCCACTGACAGGGGCGTAACTTGAAGCTGATGGGCCCCAGTACAAAGTCTGTGCCAGGCCCCCCGACTATAATGTATAGTTTATAGCAATAGTCTTCTCATATGGGAAGGTGACTCATGGCCTCTTGGGCCCAGTTGTAACCCTCTGCACCCCCTCAAGTTACACCCCTGGAACACTGATGTATTTAAGGTAACTACCCTCATCCACTTTTTAAAATGGGTTTTGGTTTTTATGGCATTATCCTCATTAAATCTAACAATATTCAAACATTTTATATCTCTATTGTCATCGGACCCATGAATATCATTGAATTCGTCTGTATATCTCCCATAGTGTACAATGTGTTCTCGCCATGTTGGATTACTGAATGTAAATTCCTCCTCAAATGAAGAGATGACATCACTCTCGTCCCCAATTTTTTTTTTATAGGTAAAGGAGTTCTTGATTATAAAAACTCCAACGATTCAGGAGGAACTTCTTTTGGGGTGGTACAAGTCTGTTATCTTTCTGAACCAAGTACTGTATACAATCAGGTGTCTTTCTTATGCTGTATATACAGGGCAGGTATATACAGAACAGACACATCATAAACATGATGTCAATTTCTTTAGTTCAATGATAAGTTGTATGGAGTCTGGAGGAAGCTTCACAGATTCCAGACATGGAAATGAAGGCTGATGTCTAGATATTGGGACAAATCACATGTTATGGAGTCAACCACAGAGATGATAAGCCGTCACAGGAGGTTCCCCAAGGACTTGTTGTCAAGAGTGCTCCTGTGACCCATATCCCGGGTTGCAGGCACACCCATGTGTCTCCCTGTGCCCCCGGAGCCAGCCTACACTCTCACTTTCCTTCCCTGGCTCCAGCAGCGGTCTCCGTGATAATTGGCGCTGGCCGGCCTCCCGTCCTGATAAATTCCCAGCCCCTGCCTGAGAGAAAGCTGCGTTCCTTGCCCTGTGCGTTTATCCTGATTTCCCGTTGTGACCTTGATTCCGTTCCTGACTTCGCTCCTGTGCTGCCTGTCCCCGACCATGGTTTTGCCTGTACGACTCTGTACTTCGCCTTGGCCACCACCAAGAGTAAAGCCGTGCCTGTGGATCTACCTGGTGGTACCACGCCGCAGCAAGTCCAACCTGCTTTGCAGCGGGCACTGGTGCCATTTAGACTCCACTCCCAGTTTTTGGCTTACGTCATCATCTGTGGTGGTCCAGTGGGTCCACGACCCCTGATCCTGACACTTGTCAACCTTTATTAAGCGATAAAAGCTATTGCTGGGTTCTGGATGGGGAGGAATTTCTTTTCTTATAATTTTATGTGTGTATGCTTCCAAAATGAGTTTGTCATATTCTTCTATGGAGGGATCCTGATACATCTTTGTGTAGTACTTCTCAATGTTCCGGATGTTCTGACCTTCCTGTAGGAAGTCATCCCGATTTTGTATACCGGTGCCATCCCCTTCATCCACAGCCCTTCCCATAATTTTTTTGCTGTCTTTTAGGCTCTATATGGTGATTTTCTCCTTTTTAGTAAGATTTTCCTCTCCTTGTTTTTGCTTTCTTTCTCAGCCCAGTTTTGGGTTTTACGTTTTTCTAAATCAATTTTTTAGTTTTTTTCTGTATGGTATCACACTGGAGTAAAACCATCCTAGTGCATATGTTGTGATGGATCGTGGTCATCTATGTATGTCTCATATACTCTGATCTAGGGTAAATTGTATTTTGTTTGCCATGAAGTCACTTTTTAAAGTGACTACAAACAGCACCTTCTTCTGTCGTTCTTTTACAGGATGCAGTCAGATAGGACACCCTGCCTCCTGCAGTCAGGTAACCCCACCTCCTGCAGTCAGGTAACCCCTCCCCCTGCACTCAGGTAACCCCACCTCCTACAGTCAGGTAACCCCTCCCCCTGCACTCAGGTAACCCCACCTCCTCCAGTCAGGTAACCCCACCCCCTGCAGTCAGATAACACCACCTCCTGCAGTCAGATAACACCACCTCCGCCGTCAGGTACCCCACCTCCCTACAGTCAGGCAACCCCACCACTGCCAGTCAGATAACACCACCTCCTGCAGTCAGATAACACCACCTCCTGCAGTCAGGTAACCCCACCTCCTACAGTCAGGCAACCCCACCCACTGCAGTCAGATAACACCACCTCCTGCAGTCAGATAACACCACCTCCTCAGTCAGATAACACCACCTCCTGCAGTCAGATAACACCACCTCCTGCAGTCAGTCTGCCCAGCCTGCTCCATGCATGTGGCTCAGATAGATCGCCAGAATGATGTCGCAATTAGAAGGCAGGGCTGGGAATTCAGATGCATGAAGTGGGCAGAGCAGACTGACTGCAGGAGGCGGGGTTACCTGACTGCAGGAGGCGGGGTTACCTGACTGTCTGACTGCATCCTACAAAAGAATAAAAGATTTTTCATTCATGCTGCAACCTAGAAATATGGTAAAAACATCTCCAGGGGATGCAAAATCACAGAAGAAGGTGCTGGCAGTGGGCTTGGGGGGATTCATGCGGTAACAGGTTCTATATTTATCCCATGCTTACAGGTGAATCAGTAACAAGAGATTTCCATTCATTAGTGATTGATACATCAGAGATGTGAGTGAGGCTCAGCCCTGGGGGCAGAAATGTCCATCACAAAGATAATTAAAAATGTTTATATCCAAATGGTGAGGTAACTAATGTCCCAAAACTCCTCATGCAGAGAATGGACTCATTTTGTCCCTCTTGAGGATCTGTAGCTCAAATTTCTAAAACCTTTCAAACCTTTAATTCTAAAAAATCTCTGTTCTCTTGAGTTTTTCACCTCAGAGGTTCCTCCAGGCATTTGGCGCCATCTTTTGATATAAACAGAATAATTGTACGGTCCTCTTCCTATATCTGCTTCAGTGTGAACACTCCCCTAGCACAGCGGTGCTCGCCCTATGCGCGGCGGTCTGTTTCTATGTCTCAGTGAGGAGATTATTGTAAGTTTTCTCCAGTTTTTCTTGTTTTTCCTGTCAGACAATGTGGACGCAGAGTCTGAGGTAACGCTCAGCCCCCTGAAACCAGACTCCTGCCCGGCATCCAATCACCGCGCAGCTCTCACTCCACACGCTTGATAACGAGCATCTGATTGGTTAGAGTTAGCCGCTCGCCTGAGGATTGGGCGCAGCAATTCCACAGTCAGAATTCCCTCGTCTCCGGAAATGACGTCCCCTTCGGTCCCCATAGCGACAGCAGGCACCGGAAGTACGCCGCTCCTCAGTGACAGCTGATCGCCGCTGTCAGTCACGTGGGCGCGCCGTGCTCCCCGCGGCTCGAGATTGGATCACAGGACAGATGGGCGGGCGGTGTACCCGGAAGTGTCACCGTGCGGGCCATGGCGGGCTGTGTGCGGGACCCCTGCGGGCTCCTGTGTATCCTGCTCACCTACCTGAGCCTGGGCTACGCCGACTACGTCATCCTGCGCCACATCCTGCTGCACAGCTTCTCCGGGAGGTGCGGGGGGCACCGGGGTGACTGTCCTGGTCGTGTCGGGGGGGAGGAGGCGGTCATTGTGTGAATAGCAGGGGCTGTAGGGATCTATGGAGGAGGAGGAGGAGGGTGATGGGGGGGGGGCGCGAATGTTATGTCAGGGATATTGGGGTGTATAGTGGGATTATGGGTCACAGTATGAGATCTGTGTAGGGGGGGGGGGCATGAGATATTGGGGGTTACTGTATGTGATTACAGGGGCTGTAAGGTTCTGAGGAGGGGGTGGAGTAGGGAAATTGCATACAGGATGTTGGGGGTATACAGTGGGATGTTGGGGGTCACTGTATGTGATTACAGGGGCTAAAGGATAGGAGTCAGAGGAGAGTGATCTGGGGAGGGGGCAGTATATTATATTGGGGGATATATATGGGGATTTGGGGGAGGGGCTCACAGACATTGGGGAAGGCAGTGGCCTCAGAAGAAATGGGGGGGGGCCTCATCATGGGATTATCACAGGCTGTAAGAAGGTAAGAGCAATGTTAGGGATACAGAGAGGGGATTGTATGGAGCAGGGGGTCTGATGGGGGCAAGGATAGGATGTGGAGATCTCCTCACAGGGATAACCTGGTGATACGGGAGGTGGAGGGTCTGTGGGGGTGAGGTACAGACTTTGGAAGGAGGTTTCCGTGGGGAGATCTTGGGATGGAGGGGGGGGGGGGGGGTGGTGTGTGGGGGGGCTGGGGGGGGGGGGGGGGGGGGAGATCCTGGGGGGGGGGATCCTAGTTGGAAGTTTCGGGTCCTCTGTGTCAGCGTCTCACTCGGTATCTTCCTGTTTGCAGCATTTGGTGTCCGCTCCACGCGGTCGGCTTCAATCTGATCGTCTTCATGCTTCTGGCCTGTCACAGCCGCGCCGTCTTCTCTGACCCAGGTAACCCCATGGTGTAACAGCACATGATGGGAGTAGTAGTTCCTCCACTGTACAAACTACAAATGACTATCTAGACTTTATACCTGACACTCCTTGTGTTATCACTGCAGGAACGGTCCCCTTACCGGAAACGGCCATAGACTTCTCAGACCTGCGTTCTAGCACGCCGCGCAAAAGTGACCGGGTAAGTGGCTGTGTCTGACCAGAACCAGAACCTGGGTCGCTGGGAGATGCTAATCACTGTACCTCTGTAGGGGAATGAGGACTGGACCGTGTGTAACCGCTGTGAGACCTACCGCCCCCCGCGGGCCCACCACTGCCGCATCTGCCACCGCTGTATCCGGAGGATGGATCACCACTGCCCCTGGTGCGTCTCCTTCACCACATGGGGCGGGGGAGAGGGGGGGGGGTCCCGCTAATTTTAATGGTTTTTTTTCTTCTTTTAGGATAAATAATTGTGTCGGAGAATTAAACCAAAAATATTTCATCCAGTTCCTGTTTTATACTGGTAGGTGTCCTGCCCTGTTATAGCGCAGGGAGACTCCTGTAGGTGGCGCTCTTCTTGATGGTTTTCTTCCCGCAGGCCTGACCAGTCTGTACGCCATGGGCCTAGTGCTGGCCACGTGGCTCCTAACAATCAAGGGATCGGTGGAGGATATGGAGAAGGTGGCGCCCACTCACAGTCACGTACAGATGTAAGTCGTGTGTGAGGACCCTCTGATGTCCGGAGGGTGGAGTCACACGTAGCGCTAGCGCTGCCCATACTAACGCATACTGAGGCAGGCCATGGTCTGATCACATGTGATGTGTGACCTCACCCTGACCCCACAGCTCCTGTATAACCTCTCCTCTCCCCCCAGAGTGCACTGCATCCTGCTCCTCGTGGAGTCCATCCTATTTGGACTCTTTGTCACAGTTATCTTTTATGATCAGGTAAGTGTTACATGCAGCTATAGCTCTCTGTTATCAGCTGATTTATGTGAATCACGTTTTTATAATTATAACTTATCTTATTTTAATTTTTTTTATTTTTTTTCTTTGCAGATCGTGTCAATTATTACAGACGAGACCCCAATAGAGCAGCTCAGGAACCGACTTCTGAAGGAAGCGAATAAAGAAGTCGTCCACACCCGGAAACCAAAGATGGCGCTCCTGAGGGAGGTCTTCGGTAGAGGTGAGTGCAATACAGCCTATCCATCACTAGAGAGCAGTGGTGCCATCACTGAGAATACAGCCTATCCATCACTAGAGAGCAGTGGTGCCATCACTGAGAATACAGCCTATCCATCACTAGAGAGCAGCGGTGCCATCACTGAGAATAAAGCCTATCCATCACTAGAGAGCAGCGGTGCCATCACTGAGAATACAGCCTATCCATCACTAGATAGCAGCGGTCCATCACTGAGAATACACACTATCCATCACTAGGAGCAGCGGTGGCCATCACTGAGAATACAGCCTATCCATCACTAGAGAGCAGCGGTGCCATCACTGAGAATACAGCTATCCATCACTAGAGAGCAGCGGTGCCATCACTGAGAATACAGCCTATCCATCACTAGAGAGCAGCGGTGCCATCACTGAGAATACAGCCTATCCATCCATAGAGAGCAGCGGTGCCATCACTGAGAATACAGCCTATCCATCCTAGAGAGCAGCGGTGCCATCACTGAGAAACAGCCTATCCATCACTAGAGAGCACGGTGCCATCACTGAGATAACAGCCATCCATCACATGAGAGCAGCGTGCCATCACTGAGAATACAGCCTATCCATCACTAGAGAGCAGCGGTGTCCATCACTGAGATACTCCTATCCATCACTAGGAGGGCGGTGCCATCACTGAGAACAGCCTATCCATCACTAGAGAGCAGCGGTGCATCACGAGAATACAGCCCTCACCTAGAGGCAGCGGTGCCATCACTGAATACAGCCTATCCTCACTGAGAGCAGCGGTGCCATCACTGAGAATACAGCCTACCATCACTATAGAGCAGCGGTGCCATCACTGAGAATACAGCCTATCCATCACTGAGAGCACCGGTGCCATCACTGAGAATACAAGCCTATCCATCACTAGAGAGCAGCGGTGCCATCACTGAGAATACAGCCTATCCATCACTAGAGAGCAGCGTGCCATCACTGAGAATACAGCCTATCCATCACTAGAGAGACGCGGTGCCATCACTGAGATACAAAGCCTATCCATCACTAGAGAGCAGCGGTGCCATCACTGAGATACAGCCTATCCATCACTAGAGAGCACCGTGTCATCACTGAGAATACAGCCTATCCATCACTAGAGAGCATCGGGCCATCACTGAGAATACAGCCTATCCATCACTAGAGAGCAGCGGTGTCATCACTGAGAATACAGCCTATCCATCACTAGATAGCAGCGGTGCCATCACTGAGAATACAGCCTATCCATCACTAGAGAGCGCGTGCCATCACTGAGAATACAGCTTATCCATCACTAGAGAGCAGGGTGCCATCACTGAGAAACAGCCTATCCATCACTAGAGAGCAGGGTGCCATCACTAATTCTATCCTTCTCTCTCTCTCTTGCGGATATATGATCTGCTGGTTCTTCCCATGAACAGTCCTCCATCCTCGGGGGTCCTGCATACAGCTCCCTCCCTGACTATGACGTGTAGACCTGTCACTTCTGAGGTTCTGTTGCAGTGTGTCTTCTCTGGTCAGTATTTGGGTTGACCCCGCTCTGCACACTTGGGGTCACTTCGGATCACTGTTTTACGCTGCGTGGTGGCTGCTCGCTGCCTCTTGTGGTCGGTTTTTGCAGAATGCGGCTGCTGCTTTGTCTTATCCTGGATCTCTTTGGTTTTTATTCCTGTGTGTTTTTTACTTGTGGTTTTTTCGAGCTGCTTTTGTCCGTACTGGAGTGAGTTTTTTTTTTTTTCTACAGACATTACCCCCTCGTGTCTTCATTTTAAACCCTCTAATGATGACATTCTCCAGACGAAGGCGCTCATCTGCACTGGAATTTTTTTTTTTTTTTTTTTTTGTATGTATTTATTGAGGGTTTTTTGTTTTTTTATCTTTTTCACTCAAACCAAAGCTTTGTGTGTGTACATGTGTTGTCATCTGTGGGTCCGGATAAGGGGTCGGGGGTTAACACGGAGCCTGAAGCTCTTACTATGTTGCCCCCATCCTTGGGTGCTGCGTGTCTCCTTCTTGTCTTCAGATTTGCTGCTTTTTTTATCTTGCAAACACGAGGTTACGATCTCATCAAGTCTCATGCCCTTGTGTCTGCTCCTCCGTCCACTCCTGCTGTGCCTGCAGCTCTGCTCTAGGTCAGTACATCCAGAGCGGGAAACTATTACAAACTGCAGGAAGCAAAGGTTATCAGGAATCTTCACTGCAGGGGAGGAGCTTCATCAAAGGGGAGGAGCTTGGAGACGGACTTTGATTGTGTTACAAGGAAACATCAGCAGGAGTGACCATACAGACTGCAGCCTGGAGACATGTGCAAGTAGGTCGTCATGTATGGATTGTATTAGAGGCGTATCCTCACACTGCTGTGCTCTTAAGAGAGGGCACGCCCCAAACGATGTTGCACTATAGATTATATATCGCAGATTTGCCATCTCTCCAGGGTAATGTGTAACACTGCTGCAGAGGCCAAGCACAGCAGTGTGGGTCTGATTACAGTCATGGCCATAAGTTGTGAGAATGACACAAATCTCCTCCGTTCACTGATGTGTCCCTCTGGTCTGTCAGATGTTTGTCACATTCAGAGATACAAGTTGCAATCATATTATGGGAGCAGAAGCTTTTATTGTCAGGTAGAGAGTTACTGCAGCGAGTCAGTATCTGCAGGACCTCTCCTTCTTCTTCAGGACCTCGCATTCTCCCCTGGCAGCTCTCACTCCGCCTCCTGCACCAGATCCTGACTGATCGCCGTCCATTCCTGCACTGACATCACTGCTTGCATTCTGTCACAATGGGGCAGATTACTACCCGGTCCATTCGCGATCCAGCGGCGCATTCTCTGAACAGGATTCGGGTCCGGACCGGATTTATGAAGTAGTTCCTCCGCGTCCACCAGGTTGCTCTGCTGCGCTGAAAAACAACTGAACGCGCTGGAATACACCGAGCTGGACCCAGGTGAAGGTAAGCGGCGTCCCAAGCGACACATTTTCAAGTCTCGCACCTGCTGCTGCCATTCCTGAGCTCTGCGATGCTGGGTGCCCCATCCCCAGCTGAGACACTTGTAGAGACGCTCCTGGCGCTTGCTGGTCCTTCTTGGGCCCTGGAGCCTTTTTGGTAACAGTGGAGCCTATTTCCTTGAATTCCTTGAGATGCGATGGATTGGCGATTGAGGTGCAATCTTCTAGCTGCGATACTCTCCCTGTTCGGTCAGTTTTGTGCAGTGCAATGATTACTGCACGTGGTCACCATTAGAGATAACCATGGTTAAGAAGAGAAACAATGATGCCAAGCACCAGCCTCCTTTGTAAGTGTCCAGGGGTGAGATTGTTACTTAATCATGACAGATTGTCCCCAGCCCTGTCCCCATCACCCCGGCACTCTGTGTTACTGGAGACATCACGGACACCATGGCAGCTGCTCGCCTAGGCGCCTGCAATGAAGGGGAAATGTGGTTTTGGGGGAAGTTCATTTTTAGGCAAATATTGACTTTGCAATGAATTGCTGTTAAGCTGATCCCTCTTATAACATTCTGGGAATATGCAATTACCATAACAACCTGATGTCCGGAGACTTTGTAACATTAAGTTTTGAGAATGATACAAATGTTATGGCCATGACTGTACACTTCTCTCCAGGGACCAATACTAAACATTGGCTGCAGGGAGCACAGAGCACAGCAGTGTGAGGTCTATTACACATCTCTCCGGAACAGTACATAACACTGGCTGCAGAGAGCACAGCAGTGTGTGTGTGATTCCACATCTCTCCAGGGACAATACATAACACTGGCTGCAGAGAGAGCCACAGCGCACAGCATTGTGAGTCTGATTACACATCTCTCCAGGATAGTACATAAACACTGGCTGCCAGAGAGCACAGAGCACAGTCAGGTGAGGTGTTGATTACACATCTCCCAGGGACAATACATAACACTGGCTGCAGGAGCACAGAGCACATAGTGTGAGGTCTGATTACACCTCGTGCACTGAGTTGCCGCCATGTGATTGGCTGATTAGAAATTAAGTGTTAACGAGCAGTGGCCGGTGAGTGTAAGTTATATGCTATGGCTGGCGCCCCCTGCTGTGTGACGTGTGGCAGCTCTAGGAGACCATCTGCACAGTCCGGTCCCCTCTCTCATCATAGGCCCCCATGTATGATACCTGGGGCATCTGCAGGTCACATCAGATACTCCCGCAGTGTCTTGGGCTCTTAGTAAGTTTGCTCTCCTCTTAGGATGTGACATGACTGAGAATACAGCCTATCCATCACTAGAGATCAGCGGTGCCATCACTGAGAATACAGCCTATCCATCACTAGAGATCAGCGGTGCCATCACTGAGAATACAGCCTATCCATCACTAGAGAGCAACGGTGCCATCACTGAGAATAGAGCCTATCCATCACTAGAGAGCAGCGGTGCCATCACTGAGAATACAGCCTATCCATCACTAGAGAGCAGTGGTGACATCACTGAAAATACAGCCCATCCATCACTAGAGAGCAGTGGTGACATCACTGAGAATACAGCCCATCCATCACTAGAGAGCAGTGGTGCCATCACTGAGAATACAGCCTATCCATCACTAGAGAGCAGCGGTGCCATCACTGAGAATACAGCCTATCCATCACTAGAGAGCAGCGGTGCCATCACTAATTCTATCCTTCTCTCTCTCTTGCAGGATATATGATCTGCTGGTTCTTCCCATGTAACAGTCCTCCATCCTCGGGGGGTCCTGCATACAGCTACCTCCCTGACTATGACGTGTAGACCTGTCACTTCTGAGGTTCTGTTGCAGTGTGTCTTCTCTGGTCAGTATTTGGGGTTGACCCCGCTCTGCACACTTGGGGTCACTTCGGATCACTGTTACGCCTGGTGGCTGCTCTGCTGCCCTCTTGTGGTCGGTGTTGCAGAATGCGGCTGCTGCTTTGTCTTATCCTGGATCTCTTTGGTTTTTATTCCTGTGTGTTTTTACTTGTGGGATTTTTCGAGCTGCTTTTGTCCGTACTGGAGTGAGATTTTTTTTTTTTTCTACAGACATTTACCCCCTCGTGTCTTCATTTTAACCCTCTAATGATGACATTCTCCAGACGAAGGCGCTCATCTGCACTGGAATTTTTTTTTTTTTTTTTTTTTGTATGTATTTATTGAGGGTTTTTTTTTTTTTTATCTTTTTCACTCAACCAAAGCTTTTGTGTGTACATGTGTGTCATCTGTGGTCCGGATAAGGGGTCGGGGGTTATACACGGAGCCTGAAGCTCTTACTATGTTGCCCCCATCCTTGGGTGCTGCGTGTCTCCTTCTTGTCTTCAGATTTGCTGCTTTTTTTAATCTTGCACACGAGGTTACGGATCTCATCAAGTCTCATGCCCTTGTGTCTGCTCCTCCGTCCTCCCTGCTGTGCGCTGCAGCTCTGCTCTAGGTCAGTACATCCAGAGCGGGAAACTATTACCAACTGCAGGAAGCAAAAGGTTATCAGGAATCTTCCACTGCAGGGGAGGAGCTTCATCAAAGGGGAGGAGCTTGGAGACGGACTTTGAATTTGTGTTACAAGGAAACCATCAGCAGGAGTGACCATACAGACTGCAGCCTGGAGACATGTGCAAGTAGGTCTGTCATGTATGGATTGTATTAGAGGCGTATCCTCACACTGCTGTGCTCTTAAGAGAGGGCACGCCCCAATACGATGTTGCACTATAGATTTATATATATCGCAGTATATTGCACATCTCTCCAGGGATAATGTGTAACACTGGCTGCAGAGAGCACAGAGCACAGCAGTGTGAGGTCTGATTACAGTCATGGCCATAAGTTGTGAGAATGACACAAATCTCCTCCTGTCACATGATGTGTCCCTCTGGTCTGTCAGATGTTTGTCACATTCAGAGATACAAGTGCAATCATATTATGGGGAGCAGAAGCTTTTATTGTCAGGTAGGAGGAGTTACTGCAGCGAGTCAGTATCTGCAGGACCTCTCCTTCTTCTTCAGGACCTCTGCAATTCTCCCTGGCAGCTCTCACTCGCCTCCTGCACCAGATCCTGACTGATCGCCGTCCATTCCTGCACAATCACTGCTGCATTCTGTCACAATGGGGCAGATTTACTTACCCGGTCCATTCGCGATCCAGCGGCGCATTCTCTGAACAGGATTCGGGTCCGGACCGGATTTATGAAGGTAGTTCCTCCGCCGTCCACCAGGTTGCTCTGCTGCGCTGAAAATCAACTGAACGCGCTGGAATACACCGAGCTGGACCAGGTGAAGGTAAGCGCGTCCCAAGCGACACAATTTTCAGTCTCGCACCTGCTGCTGCCATTCCTGAGCTCTGCGATGCTGGGTGCCCCATCCCCAAGCTGAGACACTTGTAAGAGACGCTCCTGGCGCTTGCTGGTCCTTCTTGGGCCCCTGGAGCCTTTTTGGTAACAGTGGAGCCTATTTCCTTGAATTCCTTGATGATGCGATGGATTGGCGACTGAGGTGCAATCTTTCTAGCTGCGATACTCTTCCCTGTTCGGTCAGTTTTGTGCAGTGCAATGATTACTGCACGTGTCACATTAGAGATAACCATGGTTAACAGAAGAGAAACAATGATGCCAAGCACCAGCCTCCTTGTAAAGTGTCCAGGGGTGAGATTGTTACTTAATCATGACAGATTGTCCCCAGCCCTGTCCCCATCAGCCCCGGCACCTGTGTTACTGGAGACATCACTGACACCATGGCAGCTGCTCCGCCTAAGGCGCCTGCAATGAAGGGGAAATGTGTTTTGGGGGAAGTTCATTTTCTAGGCAAATATTGACTTTGCAATGAATTGCTGTTAAGCTGATCCCTCTTTATAACATTCTGGAGAATATGCAAATTACCATTATACAACCTGATGCCGGAGACTTTGTAACAATTAAGTTTTGAGAATGATACAAATGTTATGGCCATGACTGTACACTTCTCTCCAGGGACAATACATAACATTGGCTGCAGGGAGCACAGAGCACAGCAGTGTGAGGTCTGATTACACATCTCTCCAGGGACAGTACATAACACTGGCTGCAGAGAGCACAGCAGTGTGAGGTGTGATTACACATCTCTCCAGGGACAATACATAACACTGGCTGCAGAGAGCACAGAGCACAGCAGTGTGAGGTCTGATTACACATCTCTCCAGGGAGAGTACATAACACTGGCTGCAGAGAGCACAGAGCACAGCAGTGTGAGGTGTGATTACACATCTCTCCAGGGACAATACATAACACTGGCTGCAGAGAGCACAGAGCACAGTAGTGTGAGGTCTGATTACACTCTCTCCAGGGACAATACATAACACTGGCTGCAGAGAGCACAGCAGTGTGAGGTCTGATTACACTCTCTCCAGGACAGTAACAGATTCAGGCTGCAGTCTGCGGGGGTCACACCTGCTGATGGTTTCCACATTATATACGGTGTGAGGCTTCCCTGATACCAGAGTAAATGATGGGAGGCAGATGACGTGTTATTATGTGTAGTGGCTATTATTATGTCTGTGTGTGATTGTATCTTATGTATTATTATCCCCCGCACTGGGAGACACCGCTCCTATAAAGATCCACTGGACTCATGAATATGGAGCTTAGCTAAAGGGCATGTCCTGTGGAATATCTCGATGTGATGAGAATTGGTCGGCTCCACATAGTGTGTAGTGGCTATGCCCAGGTACTGCAGCTCCTCTGTTATATAAGCGTCGTGCCTCCCTCTGGGTTCCCCGGGTGCCGGCGCTGCGTGGTGCCCCCCTCTGGGTTCCCCGGGTGCCGGCGCTGCGTGGTGCCTCCCTCTGGGTCCCCCAGTTGCCGGCGCTGCGTCGTGCCAGGCTCGGGTCTTGTTCTTTTCTTAATCTGCCATTCCTGTCCAGGGGCCCTCGCTGTGGTGCTGGGAGTGACCAGCAGAGGGCGCCCCCTGTACACGGTTATGGGCTGTACCACTATCTGGCTGCGCTCTGTTAAAAAAGCCACGTAACCGTTTTCTGCAGCAGAGAGGAGCTGTGGCGGCCGTGCACTACTACTCCCACCATCCTCTGTATTAATGAGAGGGATACAGCTCCGTTATTTGTACCTCTGCCCTGGCATAGCAGTGCTGCGTGTCTCTTCTATTACTGCAGTATTATAACTCCCATCATCCTCGCTGTACCATATATTTATTGCTCCGCTCTCTTTTTACACTGTATATATTACCGCCCCCTGCTGGATTTTGGGGTGATGTTAAATAAAACCAATGATGGAGTCTGTCTTGTGTCACTGTACAAACCAGTGGGAGAACTGCTGGGGGTCCGGCTGATAACAGAGAGAAATAGATTGTAGTAGCCGCCAGTCCCTAATGAGCTCTCCCAGCGTTCACATCAATAAACTTTATTGACACAGGTAAGTGTCTCCGCTGCTGCCAAATAGGAGAGTCAGAGGCTGCTATTGGGTGGTGGCACTCTAGGACTATGGTATAGGACAGTCACCCCTAGTAGTGATAGGAGGACACACTGCCCCCTTCTGGTGTGATGATGTGGGGACTATGGTATAAAACAGTCACCCCTAGAAGTGATAGGAGGACACCCTGCCCCCTGCTGGTGTGATGATGTGGAGGCCATGGTATAGGACAGTCACCCCTAGTAGTGATAGTAGGACACTGCCCCCTGGTGGTGTGATGATGTGGGGGGCATGGTATAGGACAGTCACCCCTAGTAGTGATAGGAGGACACACTGCCCCCTGCTGGTGTGATGATGTGGGGAGCCATGGTATAGGACAGTCACCCCTGGCAGTGATAGGAGGACACACTGCCCACTGCTGGTGTGATGATGTGGGGGCCATGGTATAGAACAGTCACCCCTAGTAGTGATAGGAGGACACTGCCCCCTGTTGGTGTGATGATGTGGGGCCATGGTATAGGACAGTCACCCCTAGCAGTGATAGGAGGACACACTGCCCCCTGCTGGTGTGATGATGTGGAGGCCATGGTATAGGACAGTCACCCCTAGAAGTGATAGGAGGACACTGCCCCCTGCTGGTGAGACGTTGGGTCAGTCTGGAGAAGCTGTAGACACCCAAAGCTCAGGAAGAGAATCTTTCCACAGGACCACAAAGAAGCCATCACTGAGATCCATAAGACGGCAATAACATGATCTAAGAGGCTCAACACGAAGAAGAAGACGACTAATACAACCCTGTACTTCTCCCTGACCCTCACCATCCCCACAGTGATTCCTGGGGCGGGGGCCGAGCTTCAGCGGAGACTGGGAGACTGCTCAGAGATGATGGAAGATGGAGTGAGACAAATACTGGACAATCCTGGAGGAAAACTTGGCAGCGCCTGCAGGAGACTGGGGCTCAGGTTCACCTTCCTACAGCCAGACCCCTAAACAACCCACCACGGCAAGTTTACATCACGTGTGTACAATATCCAGTCCAGATAAAGATCTGATGGAGAATGCGTGGCTTCAAAGATGTTCCCCAACCAATGTACCTGAACTAGAGCCTCGCAGCAAAGAAGAACCGGGAACCTCCAGCCTCTAGATGTACAAAGAAGAATGGGGGAACCTCCAGCCTCTAGATGTACAGAGAAGAATGGAGGAACCTCCAGCCTCTAGATGTACAGAGAAGAATGGGGGAACCTCCAGCCTCTAGATGTACAAAGAAGAATGGGGGAACCTCCAGCCTCTAGATGTACAAACAAGAATGGGGGAACCTCCAGCCACTAGATGTACAGAGAAGAATGGGGGAACCTCCAGCCTCTAGATGTACAAAGAAGAATGGGAGGAACCTCCAGCCTCTAGATGTACAGAGAAGAATGGAGGAACCTCCAGCCTCTAGATGTACAAAGAAGAATGGGGGAAACCTCCAGCCTCTAGATGTGCAAAGAAGAATGGGGAACCTCCAGCCTACTAGATGTACAAAGAAGAATGGGGGGACCTCCAGCCTCTAGATGTACAGAGAAGAAATGGGGGACCTCCAGCCTCTAGATGTACAGAGAAGAATGGGGGGAACCTCCAGATCCTCTAGATGTACAGAAGAAGGGAGGAACCTCCAGCCTCTAGATGTACAGAGAAGAATGGAGGAACCTCCAGCCTCTAGACGTACAAAGAAGAATGGGGGAACCTCCAGCCTCTAGATGTACAGAGAAGAATGGGGGGACCTCCAGCCTCTAGATGTACAGAGAAGAATGGGGGGAACCTCCAGCCTCTAGATGTACAAAGAAGAATGAGGGAACCTCCAGCCTCTAGATGTACAAAGAAGAATGGGGGGAACCTCCAGCCTCTAGATGTACAGAGAAGAATGGGGGAACCTCTAGGTGAATAGTCTGAGGGTTGTTATTACCTTTGCACCTCCTGTATAGGATCATTGTAGTCTGATAGTCTTATCCCTTTCTAGTGGTGGTTCATATGCACCGTCCCTTTAAGGCGGGGGGGGGGGGGTTGCTGCTTTGTTTTGTTTATCTTTGTTTAAGTCCAGATGTGGCTCCTCATCCTCCGGGCTCAGATCTGTAAATAGTGAGGGATTAGGGATGTTTTCTGGGTCAGCTGTTGGATGGGGCCCCTACGTGTGGCCCTGTCGTGCTGCCGGCCTCCCCTGAGCCATATGCAGGACACATGGAGGACACAACTACAGACAACAACCCTCATCATCCACAGAGTGGCTGCAGACACACAAGCACAACCCCCTGTCACAGCACAGCTTTGTGTTCAGGACTCTGGAAAAGCTGGGTGAATTACAGGAAGGCCAGAGCGGCCCAGACAAGGATAATGAGCCCCATTGTCTCCCTGGTGGGTGATTTCCAACCGTCCTGGACTTTCCTGGGATGTAATAATCTATAATAGAGGCAGCGGGGGAGGAGCGGCTCCTGCACGTGTCTCATTGTAGGGGAACCACACAACACAAGGACCATTGTCTGCCAACCCCGAGGACCTACCTACCTGTCTCCTGTCTATCATATATCTGTATCTCATCAATATGTGTCATAAATAAGTCATAGGAGAGATGAAAAGGATGGATAGAGAAGAGATAGAGATAGATATGATATAGATATTAGAAACATAGCCGGGAGCCAGATGGATATAGATATTCGGATAGATTTTAGATGGATATTATAACGATAGATATCAATTAGATATAGGAGATAGATTGGTAATGGATAGATATTAGATGAATATACAGTATATAAGAAAGATCGATAGATATAAGATAGATGGATATTAGAAGGATAGATCTAGGAGATACATAGGATATAGATAGATATTAGATGAATGGATGGATATTAGGAGGATGGATATAAGAAGGATAGATATGGAGATAGGAGATGGATACATTTTAGATGGATATTAGAAGGATACATATAAGAGGCATCGATAGATATAGGATAGATTCATAAATGAAAGATGGATATTAGATGGATGGATATAAGAATAATGGATACATATTAGATACATATATGGGCTTATTCACATGGCCGTCTGCGGGGATGTACATGCGGCCGCATGTACGTCCCCATAGACGGCAATAGCGGCGCGGCGCAGATGTGGTGCCACACATGTGTGGCACCGATCCGGCCCGCACACCACAAAAAGATGGCATGCTCTATCTTTTGGCGTGTGTGCGGCCGTGCGCCGCTATTCTCTATGGAGGGAGGAAGGGCCGCCTCCTCCTCTCCAGCACACGGCGGGCATACCGCTGTGTGAATGTACCCTTAGATGGATATTAGATAGATGGATATTAGATGGATACATATGGATGGATGGATATCGGATCCATTGTTCGGATACATCACACAAGACACAATAAAGTGCGACTCGTTATTTTATATAAATAGGTTTTAAATAATTCTGTGCATTTTAACAATAGAAAAAAAAAAGTACAATTATATAAAAACATCATCGCTAATAATCACCAACTTGAGGATTGCTTTAACCCTTCCCAGACCTGAGACCTCCTGGGTAGCGGAGGCTGCAGATTGTGGGATCGGCTCTATGGGGTAAGGGGCCGTATCTGGTGTTCTGTGGGATTTTACAGATTGGGATCAGTGTTTTTATAATATTCTATAGTTTGAAGATTAGTTTTTTTTAATGTTCTATAATACCATAGATGGAAAAAGCCACCCAGTGAGTGGCACCGTGTTGTCTCATAGTGACGCCTGCTGTGGTCGCCACACAAGCCGCACTGTCATTGATGTATGGCTTTAGAAATGTGATTATCCCTTAATAATTAGAACCAGGGGATGGCTGATGGTCCTGACGTGCAGAGCATTGTGGGTCACTAACCCGCCACATGTGTAGCAGCATCTGTTGTGCAGAAGCCTTGGGATGATGGCGGTGGGGGAGACCTAGAGATTGTTTATATGATCCTAATTGTGGTGGGATCCCATCTGCTGGTGGTCATGGGGTATGGCCATGGGAAGATGGTGGTGGGCGCCTCTACGAGTCAGGAGTCTTAGTCATTGGGCTTTTGATCCAAATTGTGGTGAGGTCCCATCTGCTGGTGGTAGAGGGACATGAATCCTATGATGGGGCCATGTTCAGTTCCATGGTCTATTATTGGTAATACTATGGGATGGATCCTTGGCATTCCTATGATTATGACTATCCCATGGGTTAGGAAGTTGGAATGGTTCCTACTCTGCCGTCTTGTTGATCGATGCTACCTAGTATAAGTTGGTTTTTAAGAGCTGTAGGTTGGACCTGTAGCCATAAATACAACATTTTGCAGTTTCCGAGGCATCATGTACCATAACAGGATAACATACTAGAATAAATACATAAATAGAATAGAATAATTGTGCACTTTGGGCTGGACTGCACTAAGAGTCTAGACAAGTGGCCATGTAGTCCCCAATGGAGAGCATTGTTCCCCTTGAGACTTGGCCTTATGTTAATTTAGAACCTTCTAGCTACATACTCTGGTAACGTTAGCACCATTGCAAGGCATGATCTGTTCCTAGGAACTGGTTTGACCCGTATCTAGCGCTAGCCTTGAATCCTCGAAGCTCTGTGTCTACTTAGGGGCTGGGAAACGCTCCATATCATCTCTACGTCTTGCACCTGAAGAAGCACTCTACAATCTAGTGGACATTGTATGGGAGAAGCACCATGATTGAGGCCACCATGATGTAAGTATGACATGGTAGAGCTCATGAGGTGGGATGCTACAGTCCCCATTAAAACACCTAATGATGTGGTCAAACTCTTCAACCACCAGAAATCCATCTTGCGTTCATCCATAGCTATAACCTCTTGACTAGATACATCCTAGGTTCCCGTAATCGGAACCTTTCATTGACCTACCAGCTTTATTCCCCAATTTTAAGCTTAAGGGGACAGCTACTAGCACTCTCTGGGTTTTCCTCAAGATTTTGATATCAACATATTATCCTATATATTTATTCAATGTTCATATTAAATAATTTCGGGTATCCAGACCCTACTTCTCAGTCCTTTACGAGGAAGCAACTCCTCAAAACCAGCTATCGTAGAGTTTCTTGAAGAGTCCTAGGACTCCCTCATCGATTAAATGGTCCCCTTCATAACCTTGGTCTTCGCAGTTCATAAGGTGTATAAAGAAACGTCCAGACAAAATTTCGAAGCCAAGAAAGCCACCAGTGGTGGACCAGCCATCATCACTGGCTAATTGTAGGAGTCTTATGGTTCTGTACAAGAGTCTCCAAAGCTCTGTAGAGATTTTTCTTTGAGAGGTGTCCGTACCACTGTTAACCATCCAACAACTTGTCATAATAGGTTATTATGTGCTCTGTGAGCCAATGAGGAAGATGTAGGAACGACCATTAGATGGTCACGTTGACTAAAGTTTGGATCAAGATTCCTGCATCCAGAATGAAGACTTTGCATCTTCTTAACACCTTCATTACATTTCCAGCCTAATATAGCAGGGCTAAAGTAAGTTTGTTTTCTATTTTACAGTATTTGCCTATTTTTGACTATTTCTTGTCCGCCTCAGGATTTCGAGGATCTGTGCTCTTCGCTTCATCCAGTCTTCTGTAGGTTTCTTTGGTTGAGTTGAACGTGTGGTTGGCTTGGGGACAAAAAAGGTGTACTTGAGACGTGGGGCTCTCTGGTCACTTACGACCAAAGCTTGAATGGTCAACGACTCTTTCAGAGGCCCTCGGCCAACAATGCTTTCCGTGGCTTTAGTAGCTCCACTGTAACGTAAGGTCAACCCTCCTCCAATGTTGACATCTAATTCCGATGGCACCAAGATGTAATTACCATTGAGTGCGTAAGATCCGTCTTGACGTTTCAAAGCCAGGTAGACGCCATCACTGCTGGAGGATGAGCCACTGTTCTGACGAATCAAGATGTTGGTTGCTCCGGCAGGGATGGTAACCACATCATTGTATCCGTACCTGAAATAGAAGTATAAGGAAAATTACTATTAGTTCTTGAACCGTCTTGGTCTTCATACTCGCTGGTGTCAGCCAAAAGCTATATGAATCAGGATGCCATCAGCTTGAGGTCAGATCTATGAGTGAAGTGTGTGACCTGGATGTGATCCATTTAGTCTTAGGTGGCCGTGACATCTTACCGGGGTTTTGTAAAGGATCCATAAGTCTTTGTACAGGCAGAACCATTTCCTCCGCACACCATGCACTTGTCAAATTTTTTCTTGGATCCAATGACCCGGTCACACCCAGCATGAACACAGCGCCCCTGGACGCACACTGAGGTCGAGTCCGGAGAACATGGTGTGCCGTCCGCCACCTGTAGATGAAAAGTAAAAAGATTATCATCAAAACAAAGGAACTTTTCGCATGATGTGTTTCATACTCAAGTCACATCCAAAGCTGCATTAACTGTACTGCTGGACATCACACTTCAGCCCTTTACCGGATTCCAGTCCTATTTTTTGAGCACAAGATCGGAACTAAGATATCATGAGGTAAGTGGTGACAGAACCCAAGTTACCATAATTGTGAATGCAGCTCTAGATGTGATTGGAGATAACTCAATATATCATAGGAAACTTTGACTTTATCCTTGGTACTTACTCTTGGCTCCAGGACGTAGTAGTATCCCAGTGGTCGGGACTGGCAGGTGAGTTTACACTGATCTTTTTCGGCAATTCCATTGTAACGTGGTACCCAGTCCATGGGGGAAGGAAACCCCTTGAAAAGGTCAATTCTGTTGTTGTATGTGGCACATTGCTGCTCTCTATAGGTTAGTGCTGCAGGATCAAATAGGACTGATCAGATTCCATCATTGACATCATCTTAGTCGTTGATTCTGTCTCTTTACAAACAGTTGGCTAGTGGTTATAGATCTACTTACCAGTGCCGGTAGGACACTCCTGGGTGTTACATGATCGATACTGTGTCCGCTTCCCCTCGCAGTATTTGCCTCCGTTCCGTGGGATGGGTTTGTTACACTCGCGGTGAGAGAATTGCACTCCTCCCCCACATGTCCTGGAGCATTCTCCATAGGGTCCCCAAGAGCCCCAGCCTCCATTAACTGGTGTCTACAGAAGAGGAATAGATGATGTTTAGAGTTGGTTTTCGTCATTGCTGTTACTTCTCGTATGATACACACTCACGTGTGCTCCAGAGTACTTACATTATAAGCTTTCATCTCCACCCGGTTTATACATCGCCCATTCATGCAGGTCTTGCCCACACCACATTGGGTGCCATCAGCCCAAGGAAAGTGCTTAGTTTGGCACATGAAATGACCGTCTATCCTGCCTGTGCACCACAGCGATGAGCAGGGAGTGTGCAGGTTGGGGCAATGGCGAGAGTCTGGCCCAAAGGTCAATTGACACTGACGATCAGAGTCGTAGTCGTTACCCGGAAATGGAACTGGGAGTCGGAGTGGAGCATGAGGTTTATCCAGAAGACAATGACCTGGAAAGTGAAGAAGAATGTTAATATTTTCCTCAGATTTTTCTACGATTTCTAGAACATTTCCATTATTATTGGAGTAACATTGCGAGGTCACAATGCCTACCATTTCCATTGTCCAAGAAATCCGTGATGAACTTCGCACTGCAAGGTGACCACAGCTCCTCTGGATCCACGTAGGACATAACTGGGGCCATCATGTGTCTAGTGTTGCTTGCCGGGCGGTTGAGCTCCACACATGGTTTGGAGTTGTCATGAAGCATGTTGAACACATGTCCTTCAACGGATAAGAGATCGCATGTTAACACGACACAAGGCTTCGACAGCCATTAATGAGGAATCCACTGGTATGATGAACCTACCGAGCTCATGTGCAGCAGTAAATGCCGACTGTAAGCCGTCATCCTCCACGATGGAACAGCTGCGGGATGGGTCACAGACCGTCCCGACATCGGCCATCCCCAGCGTGTCACAGGTAGACACCCCACAAAGGTTCTGTTAACCAAACGTACAGTGAGTAAATATGTGACTGATGGCACCCAGTACAATGTGGCCGGAGTCTACGACATGATATCTGCTTACCTGTCTAGTGAAGAGTATGGCTGTATCAAAGTGTTCTGAATCAGAGTCATTTGGCTTGTTCAGACCTTTCTGCCACTCACAGAAGTTCCTCAGCATCTCCGCAGCGTTTGTAGTCATCTTCAGCCCTCCATAGGTGTTGGACGTGTCTGCCCGACCTATTACCACCAGTCGTGTCACCACAACATTCACTGGATTCTTCAGGCTTGGGTGTCGAAAGAATTTGGCAGCAGCTGCCATGACTGTCAGGAGGTACCTCTTGAGGCCTGCCCCGTGGAATGTTGCCATTGTCTCATCTGCAACCACCAGGGTCTCCACGTAGCGAGGAACAGATGCAAAACGCTACAAAAAAAATTAGAGAAGGAGAAAAAGGTTAGACGTTTCAAAGACTGAAACCCCCGTGATGGCCTCCCTTGTGCCTCCTCAGCAGGAGAAGGGTTACAGGACGACTCTTGGAGACGAGACAGATATTCAGGGAGCAGATAGGAACACAGTGTTGCAACGCAGAACATATGAGTTATGACCACAGAGGGGCCGTAATCCCAAGAAAATGAAGGGGGAGAGGGGGGGGGATTCTCGGATTTAGGTTTGGACTTTACAATACGGTCCACAAGGATTACTTCACCACTGACGTGTCTCTACCGTCTCTCCGACGTTGTAGAAGTCACCAAATAACCTAAAGCCGGGTTCCCCTAATACCCATCTATCCCTAGTGTTTTTGTTATGGTGACAGCTTCCTGGAAAAAGCTTCCTAATGCTGCTGGCTGCTAATATTTACAATCCTACAAGACTTGCGCAAATCCAGTATTAATGGGATGTCCTGGCCATGCGTTACATAAACACTGCGTAATGTGTGGGACAGGACCAGAGGACAACTGATGGGTACGGGACGTACTGGTCCTCCCGAAATCCACAAAAATGTCCATCAGGGCGCTCTTGCATCACATATCACTCGGCTCGGATTTATAGCCACGTTTCTTGGAAGGAGACCACGTTGTGATATTAGGGCCATTACCTAGGACGATCAGACGTCTCCTTTCAAGCCGCAACGTACAACGTAGGACGAGGAAATGTAGAGCGCCGGTGAAAGGAGCCTTGAGCAGCCGAGCCGGAGATCTTATCGATACGCTACAGTTACCCAGACAAAAGACTAACAGGGACTTATTTCCTCCCCGACCCCCTTTCATTTCCTTGAAGGCTCCTTATCCCATTTGCACTGCATTGTCGCTCATCACAGGATTTTATGGGTCATTGGCCCTGGATGCTGTTCACCTATTGAGCATTGTACTGTAACCCTACTCCTTCCTTCAGGACGTACAAAGAAAACATTCATTCCTCCATCGTCTGGGGTGGGGGGTACAGCCTGACTGAGTAAGCAATCATACATCGGAGCCTCATGTTTGGACCCCATGATGAGTGATGGCTGGCAGCGCTCCACTCAGGCCAATGCCAACACAAGCCAAAGCCCTAGTCCCGGGCAGCCGGCTCACCGAGCCTATAGATATGTCGTACTGTCAGGTAGAAGCCCGGCTCACAGAGCCTATAGATATCTCACTGTCTGGTAGAGGCCAGGTTTACAGAGCCTATAGATATCTCACTGTCTGGTAGAGGCCCGGCTCACAGACTCCCTGTAACTGCGTTTTTTTAAAAAAAAACCCCGGGTATGGGATAAAACCCCCCCCCCCCCCCCCCCCCCCCCCCCCCCCCCCGGCTGATAACTGATCCTACACTTTGGTTCTCCCCATTCTATGGTTCGATTCCTTTCATCTGTCATTACAGCCCAATTCTCTTATCTGCAGACACGTTCTCATTGTGTCCTCCTCCACCTGTACAAGCTTCAGATGTTTGCCCCGGCTCTGGACCTCCATTGAGCTAAGAAAGAAAGGAGGGCAACGATCCAAACGCTAAACAAAGCGTGACCAAATATGGCAGAGGTCCGGCCGCCCCTCGCCGGGGCCCGGGGTAGCTGCCGGCCGATTGATACTGTATTGACGGGCGCTTGAATGAGGCTCAAAGCAAATGTTTCTTGGAACTTTGAGAGGAATGTAGAACAGGTTGAGACAAGGAGCCGAGAGGATCCGGAGATCATGAGCATTAGATACGTGTTACTTATCCCTTTAATAACCAGAACACCTTGTAGGAATAAAGAGACATCACAGTCTACAGCACAATGTTACCTGTCATGCCCGTTACTTATGGGAGGATACGGTGGAGGCCTCTTATCTTCCCGTTATCATAACGACCCTGCAATTACTTCCAGATCTCCTCTTTCGCACTTGCTCTTCCTTTTTTTTTTCTCCTTGGGGCAAAATCCTGACCTCATGGGATTGAACTCATCTTTCAGACCCATGAACTACTACACTGGGAAAGATGATGAAATATACAGCTTTACCGCAGCCGCCTGACACTCAGCTCCCTGTGCTTTCTCCATTAAGTTCCTGACCTACTTATCATCCAATGTTCTCTGCCTCTAGGATATGTTCTGCTCTTTGCATCTTCCTGTTACCACGTAGTTGGTGGGGAACAATTAACTCAACATCATATAGGAAAGCTAAGCTAATAATATTCTGTTGACCCTTTGGCATCACGTCAAACCACGGCGCACCAACCTCTCTGTTAGTCCTGATTGATGTCCTCCAAGAGGTCCACCAAGATGAACTTCAGTTACATGAACATCATGTTATAGAATTTTAGCGATGACCAAGGCAGTGGCTGGCACCGTCACCTTGTCTCATTGCCATCAAGAGTTTCGGTCCAACTAAAGCTTGGCACAATTTCCCCTTCCCTCCCACACTCATAATATCTGCTGACTAGGCTTTGCGTGTGTGTGTGAAGTCTGCGAGTCCATGGACTTTAGATCAAGATGACTGGTCTACAAGATAGAGATGAGGATGACAAGTTAAGGTTGTTCTCAGTTTAGTCCAGAATGTTGAAGAACCTAGACCAGTCGTGATCCACCATGACGTGAGGACTTCTGCACTGCCACGCTCAATGGAATCTATCTGTACACCTTAGTATTGGTTACAAATATTGAATGTCATTTTGGGAAATGAGGATATTAAAAAATTGACAAAAATTTGGGTAATATTCTTGGGCTCTTACCTTGGATCTCTTTAAGAAGTGTGTCTGGTGATTATTGTCATCGGTTGCTTCTGGCATTTTCATGGACACTTGAGGACCCACATTGCACATAGGTCCGTTTCCCTTCTCTGGCACCTTCCTACGTATGATGTGAGCTCCAACCCCCTCGGCAGTGTTTGGTCCTGCACCTTCCATAGGTTGAATGTGATATTCTGCCCCTTTGAACTGGAGAACGCCCAGGAGAGATGCTCCATTGTAATTCACCGCAGCAATCGATTCTGGGTCGGAATTTACAACTCCGGTAAAGTAATTGCCAGATTCGGAGAGACCGTTGGCATCTGATTGTCCATTTTTGCCAACGTATTGTACCGTCAAGTCCTCGGAGAGGAAGCTGGGATCTCTCTCCAGATCTAGAACCAATTCTTGACCGAAAGCGCGGAATCGGAAAGTGAGGCTACTTTCCGAGGAAACTTCAAAACCATTTCCAGGCCAGCCTGGCTGCTCTTGGCGGAAGCTTGAGTTTAGTCTTTCCGGAAACACAATTTCCTCCTTGTAACTGGTTTGAGGTCTTTCTCCAAGAGCAAGAACCACGTGTACCAGAGCAGTAGTAACAACACTGAGGCAGAACATACCGGTAGAGCAGGACATCTTCACTGTCACCCTGAGGCTCGAGAAGAAAAACCTTAATCCACCAACAGAAAAAAATATAACAACCTAAAAACCCCTAAAAATGAAAACTTAAAAAAAAAAAAAAAACTAGCACCAGAAATGATGAACTTGACCTCAAAGTCCTGAAATGAAGAAGACAACCCTGTACTCCCACAAGAACCTGGAAGATTTCTCCTAAAGCCCCAAAGTCTTTTTCATTGGGAGAACATCCATCTTTCCATTCTTGGAGAGAATTGTTGGGCGTTTCTTTCTTTTTTTTTTTCTTGTCTTTTCTTAGTAATTTCCTTTTTCTTAGAAATTCAGTTTTTTTTTTTTTGCAGAATTTTTCCAATTCAAATTCTTTTGGCGAAAAATGAATAAAAAAATGAAATTTCAAAAAAAAAAAAACCCAAAAACCTGAGCTGTGATCCAGGGAACGGAACGACGTTGATAAGATCTGGATCTCAGGATGAATTTTCTTAGACCAAGTCAGAAACACTTTGAGAATCTTGTGAAGTGTCTTGGCCGAGCTCCTTCCCTCCTCTCCTTCCCGTTCCCCTCTTGTTCTGTGAACTGACTGATCATTTTGCAGCGGGGCTGTATTTAACAGCTGTCTCAGCTGAGCCCAGATTGGCTGCAACTTTTTTTTTTTTTTTTCCTCTCTCTCTAAACAAAAATCGATGTATCTGAAGCACAAGGGGACACTGGAGAAATTTTTTTTTTCATAAATGATGATTAATATCCTGCCCCCCCCCCCCCCTACAGCCGCCACCCTCACAAACAAAAGAACCCCCCCACCACCACCTCCCGAAAGGAAGTCGTTAAGCTGGGAAAGGGTTAAGTGAGCAACGATCCAGCCTTCCAAGTTCAGAAGGCTGCACAGAACAAAGATTGAGGCTCGGTTCCAACTTCTGACACAGCTGTTTTAATGTATGTCTGTGTTACTCGCCCCTCTCCCAGCTTAGTACTACTGAGCTCTACCCGCCTGACTCTCCTGTGCCAGTGGGGGAGATCTATTTTATTTTTGGATTCATTTACTTTTTTTTTTTTTTATTCTTTTTGTAACAGAATCAACAGAGAGGTTGACCATGACAAGTATCTACCCTAAAGTCTGGTGACATTATGTCCAGTAGTGGATTATAATATAGGCAGCCACCCAGGGCCCAAAGCTTCTAGGGGCACATGAAAAATCGGAAACAATCGTCAAGTTTTATACTGCCCTGTAGATAATATACAGAGAAGAACCTCCAACCATGAAATCCTCAATATATATATGGGTCCTTTGCCAGGAGTTTGAAGGTCCTCCATAGTCCTCAAATTTCAGAACATACAGCCCGGGGGCCCATGGCCAAGTCTATGGGAGATCTCCTAGTGGCCATACTGATGCTGTAACCTAACCAACCCCACTTATATAAATCACCTGATAAGTTTACACAATTGCGCAGATTCGAGATTTGTCTTACAAAACAATCAACATCGTCAATATGGAGCTTTGCGTAATGTTGTGTCTACTCTAAACCTTCACGACGACCATAAGGCTACATGCACACTGCCATGTGCCTGCCGCACAGAAGCACGGCGGGCACACGGCAGCGCGGGGAGAGGAGGTGAGCGCCGCTCACCCCCGCCCCTCTCCATAGCTATGTGTGGCCGCGGCGCCGTAATACGGGAAAGATAGGACATGTCCTATCTTTTCCCGGGCTACGGAGCGGTACGGTGCCGCACGTGTGCTGCACCGTACCGCTCCCATAGGGCGCCGCGAGCCCATAGAAGTGTACGTATCGGCCGTATATACGTCCCCCGTACTGTAGTGTGAATGCAGCCTAAGTTATACTACAGGTCAAGTCTACTTCATTCGTTTTGTCTCTTTCACGACCCTTGAACTTGAAAACTTATAAGGGAATCTGGAGGTAGTGTTGAGCCTTTTCTGTGACCTCAAACCCATTACAATGTCTATTACGTGTATCATTGATCATCCATGTGCACTACAACATCCAACCATTGTAGATTTAGCGAGGTAAGTCCTTGTCTTGTTTGCCTCCAGGACTCGTGGTGGTCACTCTTCTTCCAGTTGACTCATCATCCTCAAGTTTCCACCACTTATGACAAGGTTTCCCACCAAAAATCAACAAATGAGCAGGGATTCTTAGTCGATGAGATGTTATCCAATGTTCTGATTGACCATGCATTGCTGTCCTCCAGTATTTTGGATCAGTACCAACAATATTTGACAGAAAGTTGAGTCTCTCTGACTTCTCACAGGACTCCTATCTCAATGGCTTCATGGAAGGAAGAAGCAACCATAACCCCTGTTACTACCTCCATTGGGGCGTCTAGTATTCACGTTATCTTGATGACCTTGCCGTTGACCTCATGGTAGGCTTCCACAGTCTGGACATCTCCTCTCACGTGTCCTTCCTCGTACGCACCAGGAAGATGTGGTTTATGGATTTTGTATTAAAAATAACAAACCAGAATGTAACCCTGGAAGAGCAATGATATAAGACGGGACGGATAATATTTACATGCCCCGGGTCCATCCATTTATCATGTAAATTGAAATCGAGGAGTTTATTTATCTCCGGGAACTTAGTGCTGATGTCTGAGGGTCACTACGAAAGTCATGGCAGGACGAGGAGCCACTGGCACCATGGATATCATGGGAAGAATACACTGCTCTGTATAGGATGGTTATCACAGTGGGGTATGGAGATGACCGGGTACACGGCTGGTGATATCACTCCAGGCCCAGGGTCCAGGATGTTCTCCATTATGCAGGTCCCTGGGCTGTATGAATATTATAGACCCCCGAAGTCTGGAATCACTTCCTACATACAGTACTAGAATCAAGGAGGATGTGTCCCTTCTGTCTGCTTTTAATCTGCAGTTAAAAGACCTTTGGAGGACCTTCAGAGGTCCTGAAATGGCTCTTGAGTACATGTGTATTGCGACCAGGAACTGATGTATGAGGATTTCCTGGGTGAAGTTCCTTCTCAGTATCAAATTTGGTGGGGGTTTTTTGGGTGGCCATGGGCTACTGACCAAACCGCTTACATTATAATCCACCACTGGTAGGAAGTAAGAGTTCTCCTTATGGACTGATTATCGGCTTATTGCCTTTTCCCACCCAGGAAAACATATTTGCACATTCTGCATTATGCAAAGATTCTTGTTCTGTTGAAGTATTGTATGGTATGGCCAAAGAGCTCACACTCTAGTGATGAGATAATTCCATATTACAAGGAAGATCATCATACAGATGACTAAATATAATTTCCCTGTGATATTAAGACATTTGCCACATCCAGGTAGTGGCTTCTGTGTGTAATGTGAAGAGGGAAGGAAGCGGCACCACCACACACAAGATGCTGTAACTTCCCGAGAATTTATCCTCCTATAATGACGTTACTTTGATATAAATGTAATTGTTACATGATGAAGATAATCGTCCTGTCCCAACACAATGGCCCGAAGTTATCATACACAGCGCAGTCTGTACCATGTGCAGTGTCCTGTGTGCAGTGCAGGGGGCGCCAGATTCAGGAATTGTAGTGCACGGTGTCAGCGTGTCCCTGTCCTGTCCCCCAAGTGTCAGCGTGTCCCTGTCCTGTCCCCCCCCCTGCTGTATCTGGTACTACTGAGCCCCACCCCCTGCTGTATCCGGTACTACTGAGCCCCATCCCCTGCTGTATCTGGTACTACTGAGCCCCACCCCCAGCTGTGTCTGGTACTACTGAGCCCCATCCCCTGCTGTGTCCGGTATTACTGAGCCCCACCCCCTGCTGTATCTGGTACTACTGAGCCCCACCCCCAGCTGTGTCCGGTATTACTGAACTGGCGGGCATTAATGAGCCTCAATACTTTGAGTCCGGACTCCCGTTGCCGCTTATATCATTGAGGTGTCCGCCGTACACCTGGCTGACACATGAACCTGTGCGCTGATGTACAATCCTTGCATCAACTATCATGGTCATGTGACATCTTGGTGTTGTGATGTCATCATTGTGTGATGTCATCGTCAGGAAATATCTACCATTTGTCTCCGGAGTCATACTGGTGTAGGGGTGCGGCAGGTTGCGCCAGTCTTGCGTCCAGCTGTGCCTTTCGTACCACAGATGGCGGATTGTGTAAGACGCACATTCCTGTAGATGTTACAATTGCACAAAGTGCAGCGCGCTCAGACGTGTAATCACCTCCCTGCGCCGCTACATGCGTGTACGATTTACAGATGTGCTGAGAGCAGACATACCGTAATGTGCTGGATTATACCTCACCGAGGAGAGGGGGGCCACAAATACTGACCGAAACACAGAGCAACCCGGAGACACAGGTGATACCTCCCACTACATGAACTATGACATATACATATACCGCAATACCCTGCACTCACTGCCACATAACACACAGGAATGTTACCATGTATCCCCCGGAGACCCTGCAGATATCTACACCATGACATCAGCAACAGCATACACCGAAACACAACAGCATAGTGGGCAGTATTATAGTAGTTATATTCCTGTACATAGGAGGCAGTATAATAGTAGTTATATTCTTGTACATAGGGGGCAGTATTATAGTAGTTATATTCTTGTACATAGGGGGCAGTATTATAGTAGTTATATTCTTGTACATAGGGGGCAGTATTATAGTAGATATATTCCTGTACATAGGGGGCAGTGTTATAGTAGTTATATTCTTGTACATAGGGGGCAGTATTATGGAGTTTATTTGCAGACATGGGGGGGGGGGGGGTATGTTCCCGTTACACCTGCTTCCTCTTCTCCCGCTCTTCGGGATGTTGGTCATTGTGTGTGACAAGTGTCTTTGTGCTGTGGTGACATCTGGGGACGTCTCTCGCTCGGGGATGAGATCACTGCGGTTTATTTCACGGCCAACAAAGAGCCCAAATAAAGTAACAGGAAAGTGAGAAGTGTTCGGCAGCGATGGACAATGAGGTCCGTGTCACCGGGGAGAGTCACAATCACTTTCTTGTTATGTGGAAGCCTCTATATATCACACATATAAATCGCCCCATTAAAGGGGTCCTCGGGGGTCATTTTACTGCAGCCAATGCAAGGCAAGTGCTTCAATGTAGCCCCTTGCAGGTTCAGGGCCTGGACATGGAAATCAGTTGTTTGTATGCAGCTTTGGGTGTGATTAGAGTATACTACAGGATGTTATTATGGGTCGGTATCATCACTTGATCCGGTATGTGGAAATATTTATGGAAAAATCTAAAATTCCCGGGTAAATTCCCCACATTCATCTCACTTAATGTGCCGTGTACCCCCATGCGGGACCCTCAATGAGGTATCCGCCACGTATGGTGGCGTCTGCGGAGATGGACACCTGAGGCCGCTCAGACTCTCCGAGGACACATTCACATGATGTTTTCCGAGAACGGAAGAGTTTTATTACAATCCTGATGGAATTCAGAAGAAACCAAGAAATGATGAAGAAATGGGGCGATTTCCGAGCTGGTAAAACCATAAAACGGGAAACGCAGACAGAAGACTCGGCCCAGCACTGCAGATATCTGCCCCCTGGCTAGCGGCGGCCATCTTGATGCAGCTCTGGTTGTGACTAGAGTATGCCCGTAACTCAGGATCAGTAAAGTGATGATGATGGTTCAGAGCTTTGTAATCCCAGAAATGAGTATGACAGGCGTCTTCAGGGCCCGGGATGCTGGGGGTTTGTGTCCCCGAGAAGCCATTAACCCCGTGTGAACTCGGAAAGATCACACAGCGGAGATTACAGAAGAAGACATCTTGACAGCAGATCTGTGATGTGAGTGCAGCGGCCGCACTACATGAGATGTGAGTGTATGAGAGGACGTCCATGTATCTGCTGCTATATACTTGTGTGAAAGGGGAGTCCATGTAGGTGTATATGCAACATCCCCCACCGGGGCCCAGCCTTGTCCTGGGGCCTGGAAGCAGCCGGGGCCCAGAATACCGGAGTGGCTGGTGGTTGCGGCGTAGGGCACGCTGTGGTCACGGTGCTTGGTATGGGGACCGGAGGACTGTCCTACAGCCTGGCAGGTCTCCAGCAGGTGGTGTGTACAAGATATATGGAGGGAGAGGCTGTGGTACCGGTTCTCCCTGGGGAAACCCCTGAGTGTCTGTAAGATAGGTCCCTGGGTAACAGATGGGGAAGCCCGTGGTGGTAACAGCCATATCCAGGGATCAGACAGAGCCAATGTTGTGCAAATCAACTTACAGTTCTTTATTTAACAGCAGGCAACGGCCAAACGATAACAGCAGATTCTCAAGCCGGAAGAATCATGGAAAGCCGCTCCACAGGAAGGTTACAGCCTGGTAGTAGGTTCAGGCTTGGCTGATAGAGATGAAGCTGTGTCAGGGTGGTGGATCTCACCTCAAGGCTTAAAGGAAACCTACCACTTGAAGTGGCAGGTTTAAGAAGAAAACATTGAGCACCAGCTCAGGGTGAGCTCAGGGTGAGCTGGTGCCGGAGCTTATTTTTGTTAGTGTTTTAAACCGCTGTATCGCGGTATAAAACACTTTTTAAACTTTATAGCCGGCGTCAGGCAGTTACGCGCTCGGCGTCTTACCATGCGCGCGGCTCTACCTTCCAACTTCTATTAGTCGCGTCGCATGGTAAGCATCGAGCGCGTACCTCC
Organism: Engystomops pustulosus; assembly: GCA_019512145.1. Classification (NCBI taxonomy): domain Eukaryota; kingdom Metazoa; phylum Chordata; class Amphibia; order Anura; family Leptodactylidae; genus Engystomops; species Engystomops pustulosus. The sequence goes on along the minus strand of CM033647.1, from coordinate 6,929,053 downwards.
CTGCGCACGGCTTATAAAGTTTAAAAAGGCGTGTTTTAATACCCGCCGACCTGCAGCAGTTTAAAAAACACTAACGTAAATATCAGCCAATGTGCCACTGTTTTCTTCTTAAACTGCCACTTCAAAGTGGTTAGAGTTTCCTTTAGTCTCTGGGCTTGCGCCTGGGTGCCAGGCAGGGGCCTGCGGCACGGAAGTTCCTGAAATAGGTATAATGGCTCGGCACGACATCGAGGCTTGGTCTGTCTGGCGGACAGCTAGGACAGACCATGTGCTCCACGACCCGCAGTGGGTTTCTATCTCCCTGGTCAGGTGGTAGCACTCCTCCAATAACCTTCCATTGTGTTACAGGAACATCAATCGGACAATCACATATCACAATATTAACTGTTTACCGCGTTACCAGGCAGTGTGCCCGCTGCATTCACAAAGGGGCACATTTACTTACCACAGACATCACTGACGCGATCACGCCAGCGGTTGTCCGACGCGATTTGAGTCCGGCGTGATCATGTAACATCGTGCGCCTGAGTTCCTGCATGGTGCTGCTGCGCAGAGGTCCGCGAGTTCAAGTCTTCTTCTTCCAAGCATGTAAGTTGCTTGATCTGCGAACACAAATTACTGTTTCGAATTCTGTCATACTATATGTATGTTACTGTGTGTATGTATGTATATATGAACACTCCCCGGCCACTTATTAGGTGCACCTGTCCAGACTGCCGTTAACACTTAATTTCCAATCAGCCAATCACATGGCGGCAGCTCAGTGCATTTAGGGCATGTAGGACATGTCAACAATCTCGCTGCAGTTCTCCCCGGCTCAGTATGGGCAGAAAGGTGATTTGGCCTTTGACGTGGCATGGTTTATGGTTGTTGGTGCCGAAGGGTTGGTCTGAGTCTTTCAGAAACTGCTGATCTACTGGGATTTTCACGCACAACCATCTCTAGGTTTACAGAGAATGGCCCGAAAACGCAAAAACATCCTCAGTCTGAGCGGCAGTTCTGTGGGCGTGCAAAGCCTTGTGATGCCAGAGTCTCGAGGAGAATGGGCAGACCTGGTTCGAGTCTGATAGAAGGCAACGATGTGACTCAAATCACAACCCGTTAACACCCAAGAGGTCAGGCGAGCATCTCTGAAGAACGCAGGTACGCCAACTTGAGGCAGTTTTATGGTTTGTTCTGCGCAGGAGACCACACCGTCGGGGTGCCACTCTCTTCAGCTAAGCAGGAACTGAGGGCACAATTTGCACAAGCTCATCGAATTGGCAGTAGAAAATTGAAAAGCCGATGTTACTGGTCCTGTATGAGTCCTCGTTTCTGCTGGACATTCGGTGGATTAGGGCAGAATTTGGCGTCACAAAGAGATGATCCTCGTATAGCGGTCCTGTCTGGGGCCTGAGTCACCCTGCTTATCGCGGTAGCTTGCGTGTTGCATGGCCTCCTGCTGCCTTATCACGGTCGGCTGGGGTGTGGTCATGTATCCGCCTGTAGGCTGGGTGTGGGTTCCATGGATCCATCCGCCTTGTTCAGGGGGGTCAGCTGTGTCTGGTGCTGGTCCTGCGTATCGGCTCAGGTGGGTTGGGTCATACATCCTTTGCTCACGGCTCTGTTGGTTATGGATCATCTGCTTGTATAGTCTCAGGCTGGTGGTGGGTGGTGTAAATGGCGGATCAGTCCTGCCTTGTTATCACGGCCAGGCTGTGGTTTTGTGTTGTCATGGATCCATCATCTTATGGCTTTAGCTGGTGTGTTTTTGAATTGGCTATCTCGCCGTGCGCATCAGGCTGGTGGTGGTGGTGTCATGGATCCATCGTGACTTGTTATAGGGTACAGGCTGGTGGTGCTGTGTGTCATGATCCATCCTGCCTTGTATCAGTGGGTCGGCTGGTGGTGGATTGGTGGTCATGGATCCATCCTGCCTGTATCAGTCGGTCAGGCTGGTGGTGGTGGTGTCAGGGATCCATCCTGCCTTGTATCTGGCTCGGAGTGTGGTGGTTGGTGGTTGTCATGGATCCAATCCTGCTTGTTCAGGGGTACAGGCTGGTGGTGTGGGGTTAATGGATCCATCCTGCCTTGTTCAGGGGCTCAGGTTGGTTGGTGGTGGTGTCATGGATCAATCCTGTCCTTGTATCAGCGCTCAGGCTGGTGGTGTGTGGGCTGGTGTCATGGATCCATCCATGCTTGTATCAGTGGCTAGGCTGGTGGTGTGTGTTGGTCATGATCCATCCTGCCTTGTATCGCGGGTCCAGGCGGTCTGGGGTGGTGGATACCCTGGCTGTGTCAGAGCTCAGCTGGTGGTGGTGGTGTCATGGATCCATCCATGCCTTGTATCACGGATCGGCTGGTGGTGGTGGGTAATGGATCACACCTGCCTGTTATCAGCGGGTCGGCTGTGTGGTGGTCACGCGATCCTTCTGCATTGTATCAGCGGGCTCAGGCTTGTGGTGGTGGTCAGGGTGGTGTGGTGCATGGATCCATCCTGCCTTGTATCAGCGGATTAGGCTGGTGGTGTGCTGGTGTCATGGATCCATGCTGCCTTGTATCAGCGTCAATCGCTGTCGTGCTGGTGTGCTGTCATGGATCCATCGTGCCGATGTTCAGGGGCTCAGCTGGTGGTGGTGTGTCATGTCCATCCTGTCCTGTGTATCACAGCGGCTCAGGTGGTGGCTGCGTGGTGTCATGGATCATCCGCTTGTATCGTCTTGTAATGCGGGGGGTCATCCTCCTTAATGCGGCAGCTGGTGCTTTTTTGTTTGTTGGGCGTGGTGTCGTGGAGTCGTCTTTGTGGGTTGCCCTTTGTATCAGACACGAAAGGTGAAGAGAGTTCAGTTCCATGCATCCACCTCTGATCAGCCATATGCTGTGGTTTCTGACCATCCTATGTTATCTCAGTGGTGTGGTGGTTGCATGTGACCATCAGCTTTATCGGGCCTGGCTTGGGCTGTTATTTGTTGTCAACGCACTTGTTGTCTTGACCATGTCAATCCCTTTCATGCAGCACAATGTCCCCGTGACATCTGATGGATACTTTCACAGGGATAATGTCGCCATGGTTCATAAAGCTGGAATAATCCTCCAGACTGGTTTTCTTGAACATGGACAATGAGGTCACTGGACACAAATGGCTCCCAGTCACCAATATCATCAATCCAATAGAGCATACTTTGGGATGGGTGGATGAACGGGAGAGATACGCATCATGCGATGTGCAGGCAGCCCCGACAAATCTGCGGCAACGTGTGATGCCATCATGTCAATAGGGCACATCGTCTGAGATCTGTCAGCCACTTGTGTTTGTAATGCTATGCCACGAAGAATTGAGGGTTAGTTCTGAAGGGCAAAAGGGGGGTCCCCCCGTTAGTCTAAAGCATGGTGTGGACCTATAAGGGCCCAGTGAGTGTATGGTGTAATACGCGGGTGTTGTATGTATGATATTAGAGCGTATACTAGTATGTATTATCCTTGCTCTGGGATGCTGTGTATTTATGCTAATTGTATATATATTGTGTAAATGTATGCTATGCGGTGTAGTATAACTGT